>OY757314.1:96874008-97499008 GCA_963583905.1 Stenurella melanura
CTATTGTAATATTGTGTTGTATTTTTGTATTTTAATGTTTTATTTTTAATTTAATTAGTTAGGTAAGTGATTTATAAGGTTAAGTGTAAGAATAGCCACATGGCTAATCTTCGCCTTGTAAATTGCTATTTGTAATGTACTTGTAAATGTACATCTACACTCTAATAAAGCCGTTTGTTATTACTGTTATTATTATTATTCTGAAATTCATATTCTTGTACATTTAACACCGTATTTAAATAACCACAAAGGTGTAACAAAAAAGTGAACTAGGTTATTTTGCTTATTTTCTTGTGTTCTTTTCGAATATCGTACAGAAACTCCAAAAAAATATATAGAGGGTCATATTTTTTAGATGTAAAGAAAAAAACCTAAATTTTAGTGACTCCGGACTTTTTTCATGTCTCACATGTAGCTCTGGAGGATTGTTACTGTATTAGCTGTACCAAATGTGAATCCATTATTCCATTCCCTGTCCAAGTAATGACAAAATGTAGTTTCTGCCAAAAACGACAAAACACCCTGTAACTTCGTAATGAAGGCCCAATGAGAACTTTCTGTGGGAGGTTCTGATTACCACTGATGTTCTCCACCTCCTGTTAAGCTATGTCCTTCTCATGATGCAACACCCTATATAAGTTCTAAGTTGCTATATTAACGAAAAATCAATATACGCATCAATTTGTTGTCGATTCATTTACTTATACACGCACTACAAATTAGTTGTAAATAAAATTATTACATAGTACGTTATTTTGAATTATTGTAATTTACAAAATTATTAACTTAACTTTGCTTATAAAGTAAGTGCAGTTAATTTAATGACAATGATAATGTTGAAAAAAGTTCACTAACTATAAAATTCTCAAATTTTGTTTAATTTGTAAAGCTTATTTTAAATAATTTTAACAAAATAAATGTATTCGATGGTATATTTTTGTTTTCTTTAACTATGTTGTTAATTACGTCAGCTTCCTCACTCCAATTCTGCATGTTTGCATACATGTTTAGTTTTCGTGATATTTCCATTACTTTACTGATTTCAATGAAGCAAACAATATACAATATGGTGTATAAAAGGGAACAAATTCATTATTTCATAGACATATGGTTTAAAAAAAAACCACTTAAGAAATGTCGATGACGTCGCCACAACAACAACATAACAAATATTAGACGTGTCTGGGGACCTGCTCAATTGTGAAATTCAAAAATTGGGCTAAGGGAGTCTTTGGCGGGTCTAGCGAAACTATTTTTACATATGTGTTACTTCCGCTTATACCGGATGCAACACCTAACTTTGTCATTTTAAATAGAGCACCCTATATTTTATTTCATATTTGGATTCCTCGTGACATTTTAGCTTTGGTTTATGTACCATAACATACCCTTAAACCTACCAATTTTCAAAATAATTAATATTTTTTAGATTTTTGTCGGTTCGATATCTTCTATCATGTGGCCGATTTAGAGATTTTCTTTTCAAACTCGTACAAGTATCCTATTATCTAATTAAAAATTGTCTTATATTTTCACAATTTCATACAAGGTATTTCATTTTCACAGTCAAACATTGTTTTAGTTCGAAGGTCCGAATGTAAATTTTTTTCAAATGGAACCTCTGTATATTTTCAAAGAAATTAATAGAGTGTTGAAATCTGCATCGACTGGTATAAGCATTTCCTATACCTATCTCGCTTTGTTTTTTATAATGGACGAATTTTTGTAAAATGTACATACAAAGTTAGCACTGTTTGTTAGTAGCCAATACAAGTCACCTAATTTGTAGCTTTTTTACCATAAATGAGAACATTCATGTAGATAATTGATAGTTATTTGTCTATTATCAAGACAATAACATAAAAAACAAGAGATCATTTTCTACTGGGAGTGTCAAGCTCCAGTAATATATACTAAAAAAATCGATAAAGGCATTTACACAGAGCTTCTCTCTTTATTTATACAGGGCGAACGTAGTGGTAAAAATATATTAAAAAAATAGGATAAATTTTAAACTTTTTTTTTGAAAAAAGTATTATAAATTCTTTTTTTTTTTTCTTTTTAAAATGAGTTTATAAGGTCATGAAACATTTTAAATTTGAGCCACAAAATTTTTTTTTTATATATTTTTTGTGGTTTAAAAAATTTTGAAAATCATTTTTCTATTTAAAAGTGAATTATTATTTGTTTGCTCTGCATGGCCGTAGGGGACTGTGTGGATGCTAGTGTTAGAATGAAAATTGTCAAATAGGAAATTGGACAAATTCATTTTAGAATTTTAATTTGCTAGCATAACCAGAATTCAGGTTTTCGAAAGAATGCAAAGATATCATTAATATTTTTGAGCGTATTGACCTTAAGAGTTCATGTTTCGGCTCCATGTAATAACACGAAATGAACATGGCCCTTAAGAAAGAAGTTAATTTTAAATAAGGTTTGGATTAGTTAGTAGTTGCCTCCTTTAAACATAAGAAATACTATACATCATCGGCAGAATAGAACTCCTCCGTACTCTGCTCATCTAATCACGGAACATTTAAACATAACTTCTCCAGGACGATGGATTGGCCTTATTGATTAGCCGGCAAAGTCTCCAGATCTCACGCCTCAATACGTTGTCTACGCAAATGCAAAAGCCATACAATGTCCGGAGGTTTATGTGGAGATATATTTGAACATATATTGCAGATAAGACTTTTACAGTTTCACTTTTCTCATTTTTTTTTGTTATTAATCACTTAAGACACTGTAATTCGAAAACAAATAAAAATCGAATTACAACTATTGGGTTTTTTCGTAATACACTAATGTGTAGTATGCACTCCAGGAGTTTGGCACTGTCTTTCTGACTCATCCTGTTTAGCTAAATCACTCTTACCTTATAAAAACCATACCAACTTCTAAATAGTTAACGAGTCAAAATGGGTTTCTACCGAGCAAAATTGTCAAAAAGCTATAAATAATAAATAGTAACTAAAAATTATATCAATTAAAAAAAATGTTGCTGTTATTTGGATATTTGTTATAATTGAAGATATAGATCCGCTTTTACTGGAAAAGACATATGCTGCTTCATTATTATCTCCATTATCATTCCTCTTTAATTACCAATTGCCTAGGGCCTGTGGCGAGATATAACGTATAAGTCCCATGTCTCATGCACATACAAAGTTAAAAGCCAGTCCTGCTTCTTCAATATATACATTATCTAAATCCGATGTACCTAAATTGATACCTACCTGAATTAATTTTGGTTGGAATGTTAAAATTTCTTTTTCCTCTACGAATTATGGTAGTTTTATTTCTACAAATAACAATATATGATGACAAGAATGTACTTAGTAGCCTTAAGCCTTTCTACCTCACTTTGTTATACAGTCGTTAATCTTGGGATTAATTCGAACAACTCAAAAATTTAAATACTCATTGAGTCAACTTAAATTTAAAAGTGCTGCTTATTCGCTGGCTTTATAATTACACGTTTCGTTTGAAAAAAGGGGAGATCAAAGTTAATCCTGCAAAATGTAGTCTGGTAAACTTGCTACATTGTATCTAAAATGTATACATAACACTGACCGTTTTATATTTACTACTCATGATTGTAAACAAATTATTTAGGTATCCACAGACGAAAACAACAACAGACAAGAGACAAGAACTAATGTATACGTATATTCCTTATAGATAAAACACATTTTCGGATTCGAAAGCTATTACTGTCTTTAGAATCGATTTTTCTTAGGTAAGGAATATGTTATAATTTATTGATATGATCATGTTACTTTTCTTATTCGGCAAGATGAAGAAGGAATAATTTAAATCATGATGCCTGCTAGTAAAATGAATGGCTGCAAGAGAATACTCAAGTAAAGCAATGTTTTTACGACTAGGGCTTAAAGATAAAAGTGCTGATGAAACACTATGCAAAATTCTCATAAATATAGTGTGTATTTATACAATTGAGATTCTGTCTTAGTAGTACCTAATCAATAACATCTTAGATTTTGACAGGCCAAATCAATTTTTGAATTATATACGTTGAACAAGTCAATTAAGAAATATAAATTTCAAACGATTGAAACCGACCCGTCATGTATCGATAAATACTTTTATATTTAAATGAATTAATTATTACCATTGAAAAATAGCGGTCATTTTATTTTTAATGACACCAAAAAACAAGTTCCTTCACACCTCCTCCTTTACATTAAAACAGATAACAGCGTTTACAGAAACCATTAACTAAATACACAAAAAAATGTTTTATTTTCTAGAACCATCAAATTGTTAATGGCACCAGAAACCGTCTCGCTTGAAAATGAGAACATATGACACGGTTCGCCGTAGCGTATACCTGAATAAAATCCTCTGTTTCGAGATTGATCCAGTATGTCTTGATAAAGTAGTATCTCATTGAGTTAAGCGAGAACAATCACACTTATATTTAAAAATGTCGTTCTTAAATTTGAAAATGCCTTGAGATGTAATACTACCTTAGAATTGTAAGCTTTAAAACATTCTTTTTACTCATTCGTGATATGGGTAAGGTTGAATTTCTACCACTTGAAATTTATATGTAATGTTGATATTAAATAATTTCAATTGTATTAAAATTTCTAGTCACAGGGGAACCCAGGAAACGTCAAAGTTAAAGATCATTAAGGAAATACCTAAAATATATATTTAACACTGAATAGGTAATAATATCAAACTCAATAACAGCTTCCTAACGAAAACATACATAGAAGTTTAGTGTTGGTTCTAATTCGTTTTTATTCATATTATCGCCTATTTTTTAGTATTCTTGTTGTGAGTAGGTATATTATACAATATCGATATACCTATACCCGCAATATTTTGATCAAATAATCACATTGTATGTACTTATCCATTTGTAAATGTTATTCATCATAACTTCTATAATGAGAATATTTATTTTAACATACTAAGGAACATTTATTTTTCTGTATTCCACTCGAAGTTATGTTACGGACTTGTTATGTGGGAAAATTCGCACCATTCTGTAAATGCTTTTCATCTACAATAGAAAATTGTAAGAATTCTCGTAAACGTCAACTTTAGAAAACATTGTAAACTTATATTTATTGAGCTAGGTATTAATGCCTCTTCCCTCGATTTATGCATACTTCAGTTTCATCGAAATTGCAACTTCTCTACTTATTCTGGCTACCACGAACATAACACTTGGTCCGCAGAACTACTAAAGAACCCTTGATACAGGTTAACAACAACAAGTGTTAAAAACTCTCTCAATTTAAACCTATATAACATCAATTTGATCAAATTGCCTTCAAAGCGAAAATTAAACAATTTATTCTACGACACTGCTTTATTCTATTGACGAACACCTTCTAACATACTATACATAATGAAATTTACATAATTGACTGAATATTTACCATTTTTATCCTTTGTTTTTTATTATTATTATTATTTTCAATGACTTCAAATTGTAAGTTGTTATTTTCACACACAATGAGCTTGATATCTACAGGGTGCGCCAAAGTTCTGATTTTGGTCGATTACGGCTGTATTTGAAATGGTGGAAATATATTGTCTATAGATTATTTTCTTGATTTTCAATTCTGAATAACCAGAAAATATGTACAATTATACAGGGTACTCCGTTTTCGTTGTCCGAGCAACAACTTCGTTATTTTAAATGGAACACCCTATATTTTTTTCCTTTATCGAGTTACCCATCTAATTATATTCATAATTCTATTAAGGTGGTAGGTACTTAAAATGAACCGTTTACGATATAAAAAAGATTTTTTGACAAAAAGTGAGGTTTGCGGATAAGTTTTTGAGTACCTCTGATTTCATAGACAAGAGAGTTTTCAAAATTCTGCTTATACTGTTATGTTGAGCATATTAAGGGCTAGTAGGGCAGAAACATTATTAATATTAATCTTATACAGAGTGCTGAAAAAATTGAGTTTAATGTTTCGCTAATAAAAAAGGCCGTAATTCAATTTTTTCAAATGGGACGTACTATTTTCAGTTCTGTCATCTAATGAAGTGTTAAATTATCTTTCCATTGAAATATCATAGTAGGTATTTATCTTTAGGAGTTGCATAGATATTAAGGTTAATTGTATGGATCAGTCATTTTTCTTGCTGGAACTTCATGAGGTTTGTACTGCACTTCACCAGTTTCGATAAATCTGTCTCTAAGATTACTAAATGCAGGTTCTAAAGGGTGTCTCCTTTCAGGATATCTGGTTTTATAGACTCGGGATGCTAAGAGGCTGTTCCTTGAGCACTCCCCCAGAATAAAAATCATGTCAACCATTTCTTCCCGCGAATAATTCATATTTAATATAATTATATGCAAATGCAACTTCCTGGAACTGTAAAAGCTACTAGTATTTTATTAAAGACAATCAAAACAAAAGCACTTACCGATATAGCAGTAACACAAAACTTTAGAACATCCACAGACACGTGTTTTGACATCTATGTCTCTTCGGTGCGGCTTTTTCTAAAGTTCACAATCAACTGAAATATGTAAACAAATACTCGTGTTATAACTATCAAAGGATTACCAGAACAGGATATTAAAAATTAAAATTAGATTATAGGAAATTCCCCGTAAAGGGATAATTATCAATATAATTATATGCAAATGCAACTTCCTGGAACTGTAAA
This sequence comes from Stenurella melanura, assembly GCA_963583905.1. Taxonomy (NCBI): domain Eukaryota; kingdom Metazoa; phylum Arthropoda; class Insecta; order Coleoptera; family Cerambycidae; genus Stenurella; species Stenurella melanura. The sequence goes on from OY757314.1 coordinate 96,880,681, forward strand.
AGCTACTAGTATTTTATTAGCTAATAAAATACTAGTAGCTTTTACAGTTCCAGGAAGTTGCATTTGCATATAATTATATTGATAATAAAATATAAAAATAATTAATAAAATACTAGTAGCTTTTACAGTTCCAGGAAGTTGCATTTGCATATAATTATATTGATAATTATCCCTTTACGGGGAATTTCCTATAATCTAATTTTAATTTTTAATATCCTGTTCTGGTAATCCTTTGATAGTTATAACACGAGTATTTGCTTACATATTTCAGTTGATTGTGAACTTTAGAAAAAGCCGCACCGAAGAGACATAGATGTCAAAACACGTGTCTGTGGATGTTCTAAAGTTTTGTGTTACTGCTATATCGGTAAGTGCTTTTGTTTTGATTGTCTTTAATAAAATACTAGTAGCTTTTACAGTTCCAGGAAGTTGCATTTGCATATAATTATATTAAATATGAATTATTCGCGGGAAGAAATGGTTGACATGATTTTTATTCTGGGGGAGTGCTCAAGGAACAGCCTCTTAGCATCCCGAGTCTATAAAACCAGATATCCTGAAAGGAGACACCCTTTAGAACCTGCATTTAGTAATCTTAGAGACAGATTTATCGAAACTGGTGAAGTGCAGTACAAACCTCATGAAGTTCCAGCAAGAAAAATGACTGATCCAGACAATTAACCTTAATATCTATGCAACTCCTAAAGATAAATACCTACTATGATATATCAATGGAAAGATAATTTAACACTTCATTAGATGACAGAACTGAAAATAGTACGTCCCATTTGAAAAAATTGAATTACGACCTTTTTTATTAGCGAAACATTAAACTCAATTTTTTCAGCACTCTGTATAAGATTAATATTAATAATGTTTATGCCCTACTAGCCCTTAATATGCTCAACATAACAGTATAAGCAGAATTTTGAAAACTCTCTTGTCTATGAAATCAGAGGTACTCAAAAACTTATCCGCAAACCTCACTTTTTGTCAAAAAATCTTTTTTATATCGTAAACGGTTCATTTTAAGTACCTACCACCTTAATAGAATTATGAATATAATTAGATGGGTAACTCGATAAAGGAAAAAAATATAGGGTGTTCCATTTAAAATAACGAAGTTGTTGCTCGGACAACGAAAACGGAGTACCCTGTATAATTGTACATATTTTCTGGTTATTCAGAATTGAAAATCAAGAAAATAATCTATAGACAATATATTTCCACCATTTCAAATACAGCCGTAATCGACCAAAATCAGAACTTTGGCGCACCCTGTATATGTATATCGTAACATTTAATTTTTTGTCATGAAATTCTCTCTTGTATATTCTCTTATTTTATGTTGTCACAGACTGGTAGCCAGGCTGTGCCGTGTACTTTGTGACTTGCTGCCAATGTTCTTTGTTATTTACATAAATGTAGTCAAATAAAGTTATCTATCTATCTATCGATCTATGTTTATAACAAAAATATCCGCCTCTGTACTTTGCGAAAAATCATTTTAATTTTGACATGGCTAGCTGAGGTTCGATTTTGATTCATTACGCATTAACCTACCTTTTGGCACTTTTAGGAGTAGTTTTGATAATAAAAGGGTGAAATATTGACAACATTCTATCGATTTTCCATTAAAAAGCATTTTCAGCATTATATTTAATATAACCACTTTCACCACCTATTAGGGGCTTAAGAGTAGTTGTTTCATTAATTTATAAACATAAACTTATAAATATAACTATTCAAACGTGCCCCTAAACATATGCCACCCCACACCACAACTCAGCCTCCGCCAGAGGAAACAGTAGGAGTAAGACTTAATGTTCATTTTGTTCTTCTGGACGTTGATACACCTTTTCCTTACCACCAATCGAACTTACACAGAGTCGGCTCCCATCTATGTGAACAGAACTTTACCCTAGTGATCATTATTTCAATCTTGGTGTTCTCCATGACGTTTTTGAAGTCTTGAGTCTTTTTGTTAGCTACAGGACTTCAAACCAACTTCTTTGAGTCTTCTTCTAACTATACGCTCTACCACACTACTACACTACTACAAAACGCGAGCAGACTACAGTATCCTTAGCACTCAGACCTGTCGGCGTGTCGGCCCATTCGCGACGTGTGGGATTTCCTAGAGGAGACCAGTTCTCTCCACAAAGGATAGCAGTCTATTCCAGGGTTGATCCCTTTGTTCCTTCTGCAGTAGAAATTATCGTTGGGATGCCTATAACTTGGTGCACCCAGAAGTGCGCAGCTGCATAGAATATGAGTAGTGATTTCATTCCCCAGCAGACTACAGTATCCTTAGCACTCAGACCTGTCGGCGTGTCGACCCATTCGCGACGTGTGGGATTTCCTAGAGGAGACCAGTTCTCTCCACAAAGGATAGCAGTCTATTCCAGGGTTGATCCCTTTGTTCCTTCTGCAGTAGAAATTATCGTTGGGGATGCCTATAACTTGGTGCACCTAGAAGTGCGCAGCTGCATAGAATATTAGTAGTGATTTCATTCCCGACTCCACACTTCTGACAAACAGGGTTGTTTTTCAACCCCATTGTATGAAGATTTTTGTTCAGAGGACAGTGTCTTGTTATCAAGCCTATTATCCGTTGCACTTTTTCACTATCGAGCCCAAGCAGCCACTTAATGCTTGAGTCAGCCGAGGGCCCCTTTACATAAAGCCTCGATTGCCTTATTCCAGGAGCCCGAGTCCAATAGTTGTTGAACCTTGTCATAGTCTAGTCTCGTAACTCTGATTGAGTCCAACTTCTTGACAGACCGAAAGTTGGCCCAGGGCCAGATCTGCTTCTTTGTTGCCCTCCACACCTCTGTGCCCGGGCACCCATTGTTTGACAGAGTTACATTCACACAGTTGTGTCAAAATATTCCGACAGTTTAAAACCAGACTTGAGGTCACCTTGTTTGACGCAAGAGCCCTCAAGGTTGTCTGGCTCCCACTGCATATGTAAATATGTTTGTTAACGAAATTTGTTCTGAAATTCGAACTCTGGTGTGAGCGTACAGTATGCATTGACGTACTGTACGTTCACTTATTCTAGGTCTACGAACTTCTTCCAGCTTGTTTCGTATTTGAACTGCCGCTCGACGCCTACTTCTGAGTATTTGCAACCCTAGATTATCTATCATGTACAGGCGTGGTTGAGCACTTTCTGCCTTAACCCCATCTTCTCACATACTCTCTAGTTTGCCTCCAAAGTACCACATTACGATGGATCGTCGACTTTGATTTATGAAACATATCAGCAACATATGTGATCATTGCTGCAGCCATGGCGGTGTTAGTCGGTGCTTAATCATCATAATCAAGATGATAATGGTAGACAAAAACGAAACTAGAAAGGACCCCGAACATATATATGGAAATGGTTCCTCGGTTAATTCACCGGAATTGATAATGTTATTACTTTCGAGCTCCTGATCAAATGTTCTCATGGGCACAAGGTCGGAAAATGCACAGTCTCCAAATATCTGGGGTGCAAAGTCGACTTTGCACCCGATAGCTAATCTCCACTTTAATACAAATAAGACCATTAAAAAACTATATAGTGCTAGTGCAAATCTTAACTTACTATGTTAATTATTTTTCGAGCTAACGAAAAATGAGAATAAATTCGTAAGTAAGAATACATAAATAAACGTTTCTAATTACAGAAGTAGTTGATATTTTCTATTGCACAATTCCATCGTTCCTAAGCCGACAATTTATTCACACAGTAAGTGTACATTTGTATCGTAATGGTTACAATCATAAAGCCAGTTATCAATGATAGAAGGCAATGAAACTGATTTATGTATTACCCAGGCCCACCCAAAGAAAAGCTGGTGTTAGAAACAGAATAATGACGCAATTACAACATGGCTAACGTCAGGCTGAAGATCCTACGTTTGATTTATAATTTCAGTTGGCTAATTATCATAAAACGTGTACATAACTGAATGGTAATGGTTTACCTTACCGCTCTATTAAAAATTGTCATCGTTCGTACCTTACCATTTATGGCAAAATTCCCATAAACAACTATTAATTTGGATTCAGCAATTATCGTTTCCTTTATCATTTGTTGCTGCATCTTCTTGATATAATTTGTACTGCAGACTACGTTTAATTAATAGTGAACTAACTCCCTGTTATTTTCTTCATTTTGATTAATGTTAATAATGTATCTCATAGTTTAAGAAAATCTTAAACATCTATAGTGAAGTTTTCTATACACAGAACGAAAGCTTTGCCTGCTATTTAGGAACAAGCTGCTGATTAGCATTAATTTCATATTATTGTTAATAAACTATTGGCTTCAATAAAGCATGACTTCAATTATTTCTTACGTTACACATTTCTAGAAAATTCACAGTGGATTGCAGAAATATCGTAAGCATATTGTGAAATGGTAGGGCTTCAACAAAACTTGTGTTATTGATACAATCTATATGGTATGAATTCTTGGATGTGTGGATTATTGTCAACGTACATTTTTTCAATAACCCCAACGTTGTTACTTCCATCGTTATATATTCTTATAAATTCAAAGTATATTGTTCAATAATATAAAATAAATAAAAATATATTTGTAGATTGCATTTTAAACGCGCGAGTATTGATGACGTCACCGTAACTTAGATCGCACAGCAAATTTAAGTTACCTATGTTGGCTGCATTGATTAAGAAAAGTTGACAAGTGACAAGGTTACAGCAGGCTTGTGTCTTCATTGCCGAATATGTTCACAGTCTTAGATCCTTTCTTTTGAACTTTTACCATTTTCTACAACAATTTTCTTCTATTCTCCCCTTGGAGAACGTATATAAATATTTACATTAATATTTGAACAACTTGCCACAGAACACTCCTTAAAGAGAATGCTTTAGTTGGTAACACAGTCCTAACCTAACTTTTTGGCATTTGATGAAAAATGACAAGTGACAAAACAATCAAGACGAAATTTTCCCTAGCAGGTAACTATGATATCATGATGCGAGGCTTATTATATAAATAAAAGAGAGAACCAAACATTGTTGATTTTTTTTCTTATTCACAAAGAATTTCTTTAATCGACTTTCCTTTTTCATTTTTTAGCAATGCTGATATATCTATGTATCTTTACGAAACTATTTACAGGTTACAGAATAATTGAAATGCAATATTTATATACGACATGAAATTCCAATTAGCTTCTAAATATTCGTTTAAAATTTTTGCTAAGTGCATATATCAATTAAATGCAATTAAACGTGTATTTTGCATAAATATTACGTAAAGTCATTGCTCTATTTATCAGCCTGACAATAAATATTGTTTGATTAACAACAAATTATCCTAGTAATGCTAACCATAATGTTTATTTTATACATGCCGATACCTACCTACTTCTATTGGATAAGTTGAAGGAGACACATTTATTTTCGTCATTAAATTCGTTGTTACACCTGAACTATCTACGTTGTCGATTTGCTTTTTATATACTGTCTTCTGATTCAACAGTGTAATCCGGATAAATGCGATACTTAAGCAATATTATCATAATATAAACACGAGTTTCTATTCCATTTCTGTTTAAAGATGCATTAACCAGGATTAGTAAATCCCATTTTATCTTTATATTGATCTCTTGTTCTTTTTAATCCTTTCACTTTGTAACCCACGCATAATTCTAAGTTAGTCTTTCATGCATGGCACGTCTCACAACAATACATCTTCTGTTGTGGTTTACTGATAGGTGCTCGATAACATAGAAAGATGTCCATCAGCTCCTACCTCATTATTTTCTATACTTCTTCTTCGTAGTCTACTAACAGGATCATAGGATAGATCCTCGATATTTTTTAATATCTCTGTCACACTAAACTTTGTTCAATAAGCAAGTAGTCGATTTTGCCGTCTCCACTCTCTATATTTGCACTTATCCTTAACACGTTTTAGTGATTATCAGTGGCTCTGTCTACAACCATAATTTATCTCCTGTACTTTATGCTTAAAGGACTGTCAGATATATGTGCAGACATGGCATGATACCAAGGCCCTAGCACAGGCGTGCTTTTACTGAAGCCGCTCGGCGTAGTAGTTAAGGGACCTTATATATTTGTTATGTGCTCTGTTCTAGATAAGTCATAAAACGACCCGATGCCGAGAGACGTAGCCTCAGCACATTTTCTTACAAGGCTATTCAATTATTTTCTGTTTCCTCGTACCCTATCACCCATATCATACCTTGCCGTATTTCGTTATCTTTTGTCATTTGCTTTAGGGATTGGCGTTTCCAGTCAACTTTATATTCAAAGATGTAACACCTGAGAGTCTTTAATGCTGCCTGGCTATATGAAAGTACATAGATCCTTACTTTTCAAATGTCTTTCTTCATCTATTCCTGGCATGTCTATTGCATAAATGGTGGGAGTTCTAGATAGGTCTCTAGGAAGCCAATAATTAGGCTCCGTTATGTCCATACAAATGATTCACAAAGTGCATCGATTATGCTCGTTTGGCGATTCTCAATCACCACGATAAAGAGATAATTTAAGTCCTGCTTCGTTGATATTGAGTCAGTAGCATTGGTCATGAACTCCAATTGGATTAGGTCTAAAATCCTTAAAAGATCAAACAGATCGCTATGTTTGAATTTAAGTACCTACTGTAAGCCTTAGGGCATTAAGTTATGAACCACCTACACCTACAGCACTCTACCAGTCTTTCAGCCACTATAGATATTAAGGAGTGTTGATGACAGATGTCACAATAAGTAATACTAATTTCTCATTTATAATGATTTCCAAATATTTATAAAAGTGTGTACTTTCTTTTTACTTATTGAGAAATGAATTAAGCGTATAGAATCTCTCTAACTCATTAGAGACTACGGAAACTCTAGATCGGTTGCAATTTTGAAACTAAATGAGAGGAAATGTTGCCTGCTTCATAAAATAATAAAAAGGTATAAATGTTATCGCTATACTAATTGCATATTTTGAAGCCTGTCTTGGTGGATATGTATTTATCTACAAAAAGTAAGTGTTTATCTGAATACTGTAATAGAGTCTTTCAAAGTATGTTAGCGTAGAAGTCTAATTAGTTTCTCGGATAAATACTGAGTGGGAAATACATCGCTGGATCATTATTGTAGTATCAATAAGCTTTTATTATATATTTTTTATATTTATAGAAATGTTACTTTGTAAATGAGTTTTAAACTGATTATATACTGATTTTTAGAAAAATAGTCAGTAAGCCTATGTACTTATTTGGTGTTTTTCCTTGCCCATTTTATTTTTTACATGCTAACCTTATTTTAATTAAGTAAGAAAGTCTATCATTTGCAGTTTGCAATTTAATGAGAAACGTAAAATAACTTAAAAAATTGCACGACTGTACAATAAAAAATAATCTATACCAGAAATCAGAAAAGCATTTTCTTGTGCCAAAAGAGAATCTAATGTCCAAATTACTTGATCAGTCTCAGTTTTTCCTAAATCGGGAATAATAGAGTTTTTTATCTTTGATCTACAATATTTTTCTCGATTTAAGAGAATTGAGACGAAATCAAACAAATTGGATATAGGGTTCACAAGTAATAATTTAAATGATTTTTAGATTGTTTATTTAAGTTTTATTAGTGTTTTATAATGGCCACCTCATAAATCACTGATTTGTGCCAGATTTATTAAATGCCGAATTCATTTAAAGGTAGTTTTGCCTTAGAGACAGTTTTAAAAAGGCCTTCAAGAACGTACATTAAAAGTAAATTATCTTTTAGTTTTTATTGGCTTATGACTGACTTATCAAGGTATTTGTCGAGTCTTCAATGAAACTTTATAGCTGTTAAATTTAAGTTAGGAGGATCAAGTTTTATAGAGATTAAGCCAATGTTTTATCATTGCTTCATGATATTAATTTAAGGTGCTTGTTAATGCTGGGCTGTAAATCTAATATGCTTTGAAATTATTAAGTTTCACGTCGAACCATCATAAAACCAACTGCTTGCCAGAGTTTTAATGAAGCAAGCAAACATCTGTAATAAATCAGTCTTGAACATAAAATAAATTGGTATGCCTATGCCCAGACTTTTTAGGTTATAGGTTTTAAAGCGGTTGTGTTATGTGCTCAAATGGTTTAAAATTGGTTTTAAGATAAGCCTACAAGTTATAAGAAATATATTAAGACCAGTGATGCTTAAAATATACTTTTACAAGAATAAATCCACATACTTAAACTGCAACTGGTATTTTAAGACAAAACATGTTTGAAGTAGACTTATTCACAGCTTATATGGATTATACATACAGCCGCCATTTTATTTCCAGTGGTCGAGGAATATAATGGTCAGTCATATTGGGAATGTCCCAGATTGATAAAAAAATGTAATTTGTATCTAATAGAAATATTTTATATACACAATTTACATATACTAAACCATATTATGGGCCGATGCTAAAGCTCTCTTTACTTTTTAAGTCAAAGAAAAAAGAAAATTTTTTAAAAATTGTGTTTTTAGGAAGCGCACGAATTCCTAAGAACTGTCTAATACAGGTTATACAGTAATCTTAGCCTAGTTGAAAATCTTAGCACACTATAAGTAGTTTCATCAATTCATCTTTAAGGGCTCTTGTGAACTATTCTTAGTAGTCGCCAATTGTCCATTTTATAACTTATATTTAACTATAGCGGTCCATAGTCCATCTAGAATAGATTTATTTGCATTGATTTTCATTTCATTAAATACAGACAGTACGCTCAAGGCATTTGTGTGTGTCTTTTAAGCTTTGATATAGTGCCTATCCTAAACCAAGTATGGCTTTATAATACTTTTCAGATAGCCTCTGACTGAGTAAATTTTTAGATGTTTAAAAGTGAATTATTTATTATTTGTTTGCTTATAGTATACTAGTTAGCTAATAGATAGGTGAAGATCTGTTGTTTTCTATCAGTCAATGTCAAATATAAATATTTCATACTTATTCATGGATATTGCCTTGGTTTTGCATGAAACATCATTATGAGTGGCTTTGTGTCTTTCTGATGAGCTCAGAATAAGGGCGTAAAATGTTATCCATTAGAATGAATTTTTTTTTTAAGACTAGGTACGTAAATAAATTTCATTTTAGGCCTTTGTTCTCATTTTTAACTGAATCTTCATACCGTAAGGGGTCACGTAGATACTAGTTTAATCTGCTTAGCCGTAGGGGACTATGTTAGATGCTAGTCTTATAATGAGAATGTCAAATAAAAAATTGGACAAATTTATTTTAGGATTTTTGATTCGTTAGCATAACCAGAAGTCAGGTTATAGAAAGAATGTAAAGATTTCATTAATATTTTTTACATATAGTTTTTCTTTTAGTTCTCATACATAGTTTTTTTCCGCTGTTTGCAAAATCCTATGAAGAATATGTTTCAAATCTTTAGATAATTCATTAAAAGTTGAACGGTTTAATAGTAGTTTTAAAAAGAGGCATGTAGGCCCTTCTCTCTTATAAAGGTTTTAAATCGGCTTCATTGAGTCCTTCCAAACTATTTACGTTTATAAGTAGTCTCGGAAATAAGTTTTTGGGATAACTTATAGACTGTTTTAAAAGTACAATTGTTACTTGGGTTCATCTCTAGCATCTCCTTGTGCATAGGATAATTGTGTTTCATTTCTAATATAGAACACTTCTTGAGGAGTTGTGTTATTGCCAAAAATTGAAGTGATTCAAAGCGTACAATCAAAGATATTTATGGTGTCTTATTCACGAGGTTTCAAATTTATTGGTTAAAAGAATAGTAAAGATAGAAATTACCTGTTTGCCTCTCAATTTTATTTCCATATTCACGTAATGAAGTGGAAGTTTAATAATCATAAAACATACAATTTGTTTTATGCAATTTAAATTTCAGGGAAAAAAATTCTGTTCGTCGTCGGTCTGTCTGTAACTATATTGTTCGCATGATTACTGAATCATTTAAGATAAATTTAGATAACTTGAAATTGAAAAAACCGGCTTCTTAAAATACTGTAGAAAAGTTTGACTGTCGCGCGTCTCAGGGTCGCTTCATTACCTAATATCAATTTTTTTGAAAAAGGTTTAAATTTTTCAAAAATTTCTTGTACCTAGACAAATATATCAATATTCTCACGACATGAAATAAAAATATATCGCTGCACACTTTTTAGCACATACCGTACAAAATTCATTACGGAACTAACTGCTAATGATAATATGTTATCTATTACCAATCCTAGTATTAACAATGTAGCATCGTGTATTAAAATAGGGAGGATACTGCAACATTAATAAGAGGATTACCATTTGCACATGCGTATAATTTCCCTATGATTTTATGGGGATAACTTTAAATTGCATAGCTTGCCTACAGTGAATGCTGTAAGTGCAGTTAGTGTTACACGGCGGGTAAACGTATATAATTAATAGGACTTGCTTCTTATCATGCAAGCGACATATTTGAATAACAAAGACATTGCACTTGACAAACTACTTCCAATAATCGCTGTTTACGGTTTAAGTACCACTACCGTTCATATACATAGAGTAAATGCAATGCTAGTTCTATTTTTGCCTGGTGATATTTTACCAAAGTTTTATCGAATAACAAACACACGCGGATTACCATACAATTAACCAGAACTAGGCCTACCTATGTATTAGTTGCAAACGTATTATCGAGCATATTATATGTTATCAAGTCACGATGGTTTTGCATTGGACTGGCTGCCGGAGGACGATGTTAAATTATTATCCCGTACCTATGCAAAAGTTTCAATTCGATTACGGATTTTTAAAATGTTGTTACGTTAAGTAAATTTATTTATCTATTGCCTGTTGTTACAAACCTTAATCTCAAATTGAATACTTTATATTCATGCGTAGATATTATGCATAACATCATATAAAATAAGTGTTGAAATTATTTCACGAATCTTGTTAGCTCACTTTTGGAACGACAATGTTATCGATATTTAACTTCCATGGCTTCTGTTCATTATCATTCTCTAGTGTTATAGGTACAATTTAGGGACATGCAACATATTCCGAAAGCGCTTGACGTGTATAGTAACTACGTCAGAAATTAAAAATATTTTGACTGCACCTTCACATAGAAAATAATTACTGATGTAGGCGCTCTCAAAAACACTCGTAAGAATCAGTCTAGTTGTGATGTTACGTGGCACCAACTACCCCGCGAACATGGTTATTGATAATGTCTGTTATTCATGCCTTAATATCGACATTCTTATTCAGCAGAGTGAAGTAGCTTATTTTGTTGTAACAAATATTAAGACTGTCGTTATTAAGATTTTGTGCTAACATGCATAAAAAATGCAGATATCGTGTAGTTCCTAGATTCATGTGCACAAACGTGACAATGCCAAACTAAATAATTATTAGATTTCCTCGAGAAGATAAAAAGCTAGGGGGTTATGAATCGATCCCCTGCAGAACTGCCTAATAAAAAATTACTTTTTTAAGGGAAATTCAGCGCCGCGCCGGCGTGCAGTTCTAACGAACTATATCATAGCAGCGTCATGTTGCGAACCTCTGCTCGCTGAGTATTCCCATTCAAATGCTAATATCTTTATCTCTATGGTTATCGATCTAATTGAGCATGTTTCTGACGCTCTTAGCACGTTATACTTTATCATGGATATAGAATAGGAAACTGCTATATCACTAAGTGACCTTGTACGAGCAAGCTGTAGAAATAAATGTATATCTGTAGTTTGTCTGGCCTGGCTTATGGAAAAATTCGCTAGACTTTAAGAAATTAGCGGACGAGGGACAGTGGAGGGAAAAGGAGTTATGAGGGAGATTGACTGTGTGTTAGGCCTAACACGTAGATCATTGTGGGCAATGATCCTTAGCGGCTTTTAAAAAAAATAATAAAAAATTGGAATCTGAAGTGAAGATTAAATTAGATCTCAACTGGATTGCCGAAATTAAGCAATGTTGAGCGTAGTTGATACTTGAATGAGTGAACTAATCAGCAGAATCACCACGTGCTGAAGCCGTTGCTGTTTGAATGCGAACACTAAATCAGTCAAATATCAAATTTATACGGCATGTGGCTAAAAAAATTCTGCTTTATGCCAAATAGGTTCGAGTTCAAGCAAAATTAATAATTAGTAATAAAGTGTGGTGAATAATATCTGAATAACTTGGTCACATCTTGAAATGTAATAGTGGCTAAAAGTGCATCGAAAACAAGGGTCCAATGAAGTTATTGCCTACGGTGAAGTGGATGTTACCCACTTAACAACATCTGGAAACCGAGTGCAAGTAGTGTGGGAAAAATACAGAAGTAAGAGGGAAGCTGCCAACAAAAACACAAAACGATCAAAAGATAAGTCTAGTCTAGTCTATTAATTGTATTTGTTTGTTAATTTTTAGTTGAATACACAACAGAGGAAAAAAATTAAAATTAAAATTGGAAAGGTATTAAACATAGGTAATAAAATAGAAAAGTATGGAATTGAAAAACGGAAATTAAAACTGATTACTTGAAAAATACAATATACAGGGTGTACAGAATATTCCCTCGGACCTCTTTCTCATAACCTCATAACCCGCTATAAAAACTTCTTATTTCTTTACCGCGAGATAGGGTCCTTCAAATAGAGTTTTATTCTAATTATTGTTCTTAGTAGCTGGTACTGAAGAAAACGTACTGTTAATTTTAGATATAGGTTATGTCAACTTATCGTTATCAAATTTTCATCATCCCTCGTGAAAAATATCCAATACACAGAATGGGACAAATAAAGGGCGCCATGTGCTATCTTACGTTACTAATACTTTTTACAAACTTTAGAGAGTTTTATTTTAATTATCGTTCTTAATAGCTGTTACTTAAGAAAACGTACGGTACGATAGAGAATTTATGATGGATCTCAAGAAATAGAACATTTTAAGAGCACTACACTACTTACTTAAATGATTGTTTTTGCAACAATGTCATATCTACATCAGAGCAAAATAGGAAAAATTTGAACATCTGCTTTAATCTAACGTTTTAATGTTAATTAAATGCTGCGATAAATAATTTTATTTTACATTCATATTTAAACACTAACTCTAGTAGTTTCTAAGCTTGCGCTGTCGTAAATACTACCACAAGAATAAAGCACATTTTGAACGAAATTGAAATAGTTGTAAATACCTTAGAACAACCTCCCATTATACTATAACGGCAATAATTGTTCTTCCGAAACGAATTACTATTCAGGAATATCATGCAAAAGAAGACAGAATAAAACTCCATTTGTAAGTATGGCACACAAGAATTGTCCTGTCACAGTGATGGAAGTTTAAAAAGTGCCCATATCTCAAAACCAGTGACATTCTTTACTAAGGTCAAGTTTTGGCATTATGATGGTTTATGGCCAGGTCTATCACTACGCTCAATTTTATCCATGGTTTACCGGATACCTTGTACAATCATAATCCATGAAATAGTTAACAAATTTTCAGTTACAGTAATTTCTTCACTCCTAGTGTTGCTTGAAAATAAAAATATCTGCTTACAAACCAACTACTATTGCTAATTAACTTATAGTTAAAACAAAGGTAGGCATTGAATGACTTGTGGCTTTGCAATAATGCGAAACGATCTCAAATATGTGAACAGAACCTTACAAACAAACGGTGTTTAAAAATATGTATTCTTGGGTTAGAAAACTATTGACCTCATGTTGGATCAAGCACCCACAAGCCCCTGATTCAGAGATTTGTTTTACCATACATTGTTGTCTTCACAATACCAATACCCGACTACACTGTATATAAAATTGAAAGGGAATGTATATATCAGCATCTACCAGCTATTTACAAATAAAAATATTGTCTCATGGCTTGTGGGTGGCTCACAACCGGCTTTGTCAGATAATAGAACTATTTTCCTGGAGCAATAAATAACTGTTATACCTTGCTGTTGATGAACAATTTCTTGTGTACTTATTTGCTAATACAATATGCAAAGACAATGCCGTATATTATATTTGGTGACAAACTAATATTAAAATAGACATACGCAGGGAAAGAATTGACGTTTTAATCAATTACTAATTAGATATACATGTACGCGAATCGATTTTAAAAGGGTTTTATCTTGTTATGTACCGATAAGCCATAATTTACCGCTAACATGTTTGTCAGGCGTCGATTAATATGTTATTATTGTTATTCTTATTTGTTCTTGTCTGCGTCCCGTATCTTTTTAATTTAAAACAATATAAATCAAAGTGATATATTTGTCTATATTTGCATATTGGTAAACACCTTTACTAAAATTTAAATTAGTAACAAGTAAACGATTTTCCCTTGACGAAGTCAAAGTAGAGCTAATTTTAATACCAGATAAGAAAACGACCCACCTAGAAATTATCTTCGTAAAACTAATGCAATAATTTGCATTTATTAATATCAATGTCAGCTCATATAGTACCTAAGGATTCTTGGATCCTTTCAGGTTTCACATTGAATAAAGTGCAAGATTGGTTTTTAAACTACACCTTGTTGTTTATATCCGTTTTAATTTTTCCTTTTTGTGTACTTATTTTACAAGTGATTCCTAAATTATATTGTCCTGAGACCACAGATTTTTTATCAATTCATCTGTTAGGGAAAACACTGTTTACGTGACTTAGATTTCCAAATATATTCCAATATCTATTCATACCATAAATAATGTTCATTAGTGGACGAGGGTCAATAGAATATGTAGCTGGATTTTCTGATCTAAACCTCTAGTTTGTTTCCTGCGGAGTTACTTCAAATCCAAGTCTATCTGGATAAACTACTATGGAACTGGGTAAATCCGACCAGAAACTCTGATGAGGTTTTAGGTAAATTGGTATTTTATCATGGACATTATGAGGAAGTACATGGATTGAACATTATCATTAAATTTATTGAAACGATTGCGTTTATTTCAAATAAAATTATTCATAAATTTATATCAATTTTACTCTCAACTCCGTGGAACATAAAATTCAATTTGACTGTTTCTATACTGACTTTTCCAAAACATGGACAGAGCCAACCATGATCTCCTTATTGCAAAAATGATCAGTGGCAATATATTGGAGTAGATTAGCTTGCTGGTCAGTTGCAATGTGTAAAATATGGTAGTTCTCTGTCATCATCTATTGAAGTAATATCATAGATTTCATACTGGTCCTCTTTCATTTAATCTCTATTTGAACGATTTGGTTTCAGTATTACAAAATAGTAATTTCTTAGTGTTTGCAGATGCTCTAAAAGCTTTCAAGGCAATTGATAACACTGGCATACAAAAAAAAGTCGACTGCGAGTAGGCAGACCTATGTATTTCTATGCATTTTAACAGCTTAAGATGAAAAACAGAAGTCATGCAGCGCATGACTACCTGATCTTCGGCTTTTTCCAATAATTGTATTTTTTTTTTGCAGAAACTGTATATTATTTAATTTTTTTATATTTGTATTGGAAATAAAGAACTTTTATTATTATTATTATTATTATTATTATTTTGACCTGCTGAACATGAAACCGATGTCCGTTTTGCCCGATTGGCTCTTGCATTTTTCCTATCCTCAAAAAACACAGTAAGAATGCTCGAGAAAATGAAAGTGTAGCTGAAAATCTGAAAAAATTCAGGGGTATGTAGAATGGCGAGAGAACTCGAAGTCTATCGTTTTTTTGGTTTCCGAGATAGAGCTTCGAAAAGTGCGAATAGAAACAGATTTTTTTACCTTTCGGTGACTTTGAGCTGCTCTATCCCGAAAACGAAGTTCCTCTGGGATGTCTGGTTTGTGCCGTTAGATTTCCCTCGCCTACGTACCCCTGGATTTTTTCAGATTTTTAGCTACACTTTCAGTTTTTCGTGTTTTTTGAGGTTAGGAGAAAGAGCCAATCGGACAAAATGGGCATCGGGTCAAAATGCATAGGAATACATGGGTCTGCCTTCTCGCACTCGACTATATTTTTGTATTACTGCGTAATTTTTGTGATGCTAAATTTGTTATAAAGTGATTTGGATGGCTTGTTCCATTGGTGTGTTGAAAATAGTAAGCATTTAAATGCAAGTAAGTGTTATGGCATTACATTTGCAAGAATATACTCGCCTTTTAGTCGTCCTTGTAAGATTAATAACCATGATCTCCTAATTGCAAGAAGAAAGGGTAGGTGTAAGTGGCAATGTATTGAAGTGGATTAGCTTGCTGGTCGGTTACAATGTGTAAAATATGGTAGTTTTCTGTCATCATCTATTGAGGAAATATCCGGACTTCTCCAAGGATCTCGTACTGGTCCTCTTTCGTTCAATTTCTATTTGAACGATTTTATTACAATATGGTAAATTCTTAATATTTACGGATGCTTTAATAGCGCTCAAGGACATTTAAAATCTTTCTGATGCTGAATTGTTTCATAGTGATTTGGATGGCTGGCTCCATTGGTGTGTTGAAAATGTTATGCACTTAAACTGTTATGGCATTACCTTTGCAAAAATAAGATAGCCATTTGGCCGCCATTATACGATTAACAATGAAGTCTTGCACGAGACTAATCTGGTAAAAGATCTGTTAATTAATCTTGATAATAAAATGTCCTATAACATCCATATTCCATATATTATATATGATATAACATCAAAGTCATTGAAAATGCTAGGATTTATTCAATGAACTGAATCAAATCTTTCTGTCTACAATTTGAACTTAGTATACAATTCCTTGGTACGTTCAATATTAGGATATTATTCTTTAATAATCTAATGTTCCAGTAATAATATTCACATTAATAATTTATGTGTCCAAAAGAAGTTGCTAAAGCACTGTACATTTAAGTTGGGGTATTTGAGAAATGAATATGATTATGATGATATCTTTCTTTGCAGAATATTAATACATTATATTGGAACATAGAAGATTAAAGGTTGATATGTGCTTACTGCATAAAATACTTAATGGTAATATTCAGTACTCTGACCCAACTAAGCTGTTAAAATTTAATGTAAATGATAGAAAAATGTAGTTCGGGTGTATTTTATGTACTTTTTCATCATACCAATAATGGGCAAAATGAAACACTGATTAAAAATTTAAGTACTGCTAGTACAATTCAAAATAATGTAGAATTCTTTGTATCTTTAATTATGATCAATCAAACAATTGTAACAACTTTATATACATTGATTGATTTGATGATTGTTGCCGATTCCAGACATCCAAGTTGGAGGTTCGTTCCAACACGCAGCTTGATCGTCCGCCGACCTGCCAAATGCAGTGGCTTAGTTGTCTGTTATTACATCCTTCACTCGCTGTGACATATTCATGCCACGACTGGGCGGCTCTACTTGGCCGCCCAACGAACGACCAAACCTCGTGCCGGAACAAACCTTGAATGTTCTTTTATCCCACCGTACCTGCTGCATATCCTGGATTGAACATGGGGTACGCTTGTTGCCAGCAGCAAGGCCCTCATGAGGCATGGGGTAAGAATATAGGATGGGAGGAAGTGTAGGTATTTGTGAGATGCTTCTTTTTAATTTTCATGCTTCTTGTAAGTTTATATCTATCATTATCTCCTTGTGTATTCTTCTTTTAAGTTCTATGTTTCTTCTGATTCTGAATCCAGCAGTGTGTACCTTCTCCTGCCGGCTTGCGACCATATATGGTTTCATGTTTCCCAGAAATCTGTGTTTTTGTTTCAACGTCCTGGATAAATGAGTCCCCTTCGTTTGTCTGTCAAGATATACATATATTAGCATGTCGCAAGGAGCTTTTATTTATTAACGGTTCCACAGGTAAATATTCATTTACGGTGGAGTGCAAGAGAGAGTCCTGTCTCGTGGTAAAAGGAGCTTTTTACAGAGAGTTATGATAAAGAAGCTCGAGAGAATATTTTGTACAACCTCTATATTTGAAGCAATCAGTTTTAATTTCCATTTTCCAATTTCGGGTAATTTTTCTATTTCGCTACCTATGTTTAATACCTTTTTATTTTAAATTTTAATTTTTTTCAATTTTAATAAAGAAATAAACTAGTACACTGGTGAACTAATACTACTAATTAAAAAAAGTATCTTTTTTATCCATGTCAGGTTGTCTATATTGCTTTATAAAGACATGTTGCTCATACCATCCACTTGAAAGAGGGACCCAGGTATAAATTTTACTAGACGACGGCTCGGCCAGGTACTGTACTAGCACTACACACGTTTTTATATAATTTTTTAACAGGCACCTTACAGTAATTTTTCATTTGTAATTCGGTGTGTGCTTTGTTATTGCATTATTACACTTCATTACACGCAGAATTTTTTAATCTACCGATGACTTAAATTTTATCAAGTTTAATGGAGTTTTAACCGGTTCTTTTTGCGTTTTCTTTGGGAGCGTCAACTGCACATCCACCCTCGATCAGCATCAAGCTATTTATACAATTTTTCACAGATTAAATTAGAAACTATCTTACTCTAAACAAGCCATATAGTATATTTTCGTAAAAGGGACTTGTACCCCTTTTTAAGAATTTGTTGAAAAACATTACTAGATCAAGTAACGTATTTAATCGACCCGACTGTGTAACAATTTTATCAAATTTATTCCTTTAACTTGAACACACTGTATAACAACTAGTGCATAAATGTAGTAATTCACTTGTTGACTTAAAACTCTATAGCTAATTTTCTATTCTTATGGCAAGCTCAGAATAATTGTATAATAACGCGTAATAATAATTGCATTTAATTTCATCGCAATGCTTGAAAAGACCTTTTAAATATAAGATGGCATTACAAATACTACACCTACGGTTATAAGTAACTGTACTTCTTTGTTTATACCTTCTGAATGCAACACAACTAAAAGATATTTATCTATTAAGTATCAGCTATATGTTTCCTGTTCAATATAAGCGAGATTAGATAATACCCAGGACATTGGACACTACAGGGTACTTCAAAAATGTACTTCAAATTAAATATTAACTAATTATGGCCATCATTAGCGTCGTTAGTGTTATATCTACTACCGTCCTTTAAATGACTGTTAATTAGTCTTTTCGTGATCATTAAATATTTTATTGGTAATTTAGAATCTATACTATCTATTGAAGAGTTTGAATAAATAACGCGTGGTTATAACTTGGAAACATTAATGGAAGTACAAGTGGACATGATAAAATAATAAAAAAATTATATGGTTAGAAATTTGATTTATCTCGATAAATTGCAACTTATTTTGTATATTTAATAAATCTGGTTATTACAGGGACATCCCATATTTATTTTGGGTAGGTATTTAAAAATCGACAAGCAGGGTAATATCGCTCAGTTTCATTTGTCACAAATCGTTCTCTATTTTGAAGGAAGAAAATATATTTTTTATAGTGAATTAATTTAGTTTTTGTGACAAAAGTATCAATTAATTTTGGTTAGGTAGTTACAATCAATAGTTCAGTCTAATTAGGATTTAATCCGCCAAAGACTTAATTGTAAACTTATTATTTGTGTCCTCTACGTCCTGGAATATGCTATAGCTCTTACAGCGGTGTGAATTACCCCAGAACTACTCCTAAGAGTACATATTTCCAGTTTTCATATTTACTTTTCTAATTATTAACTGTTATGAAAAAATGCCAACAGACATTTTATTCGTATATAAAATTTGCAATCAATTTATATACAGGGGTGTCTGGTGTACATGTGCAAATCTTTTGCATGATAACCAATCCAAAAGAAGTAAAGAAGTCTTATAATAGTTTTGCTTTACTGGAATGGTTTCTTGTTAGCTAAATATATAGTAAAAATACCACATTTTCATTCCAAATAGTAGCACTTATAATATTGACTAGGTCCGTAATGCTGGCCAAATCCATCTCCCATTTATTATACTTATTACATTTGTAAGAAATACAGAAAGTAAAAAACGCCAGAGAAGTGCTTCCCGACCTATATGAATGTTGTTAACTGTTTCTCATAACAAAATGGCACCTTCGTCGGCGTCGGTAGCCTAAAGAGACTTTTCTTGTGCTTCTCGGCCTTGCGTTAATTACTTGTAGGCTATGCCACCGGTTAATAACCATACAGTGTTGCCAACGTTTTTATTTGGCTAGTTTTAGGTAAATTTCTAATGAAAATTAACGTAACTGGGTGTTGTGAATGAAATGGCGAATTAAGTATTATTGAAATTATATTAACCACTATTAATTTATTTAATGACAATGGTTAAACAAATTTGCATTCATAATAAACAAGTTAGTTCTATTTTCATCATTAAAACACTTTTTCTGCAGTTAGACAGAAAGGATCCCGCACAAAATACACGGTAAAAGTTATACAGTCATTTGAGCTGAAACTAGTTGAAATGTATTCGTTGGAGCATTCCGAACTAGAATTCTTATGTGCAGTAAGTCAAAAAAATCCATAGATTTCAAGCTACGGACACTAGAAGGTCAAATAATGATTATTCAAGTACTTGCACGTTTTTAGGCTTCCAGGTGCAATAGTAACTCAATATTGAGATTTCTGAGGAATTGACCAGAACAAAAGTTGTAGGAATTTGAGTAAGCTACCTTGACTTTAACCTCTAGCAACATTTTCAAGTAATTTGATCGTAAATTCTATTTTTTTCAATAAAATCCATATTTCGCACGTTGGATTCAGAAAAAAATCATAACCTTACTTTAAGATATTTTCAAGAAAAGGTTATGTAGAAGGGGAGAATATTTACCAATGAATGTCATCAGAGTCAAACTTAAAGTTATTGTTACAGAATACCTTGGGAATTCTGATCTAGTAAGAAGTAACCCAGATAGAAGTTATAGGAAGTCAAATAAACTAACGTATAGTTTTAGGATTAAATATTGTGGCATGAATTATCTCATTTTGCTGATTATAACCCATTCTTAGCGTTATCAAGAGTCAACGGTGAGGAAGTGATGGGAGTTTGACTCCTGTTTTTAATTTTTTTGGGTTTTTCCTTTATTTTCTTCAAGTTGATTAACAGTTTTGAATCATCATAGGGTATACTTGAGTTTAAATATTTATTAATTATTTTGTAAAGGATCTATTATTTCAATTTGATTTATGTCCACAGCTACATTTTGAACTGATTGTAGGACTTGGAATGTAGCATAAGATACATTTTCTTGATATCCAGCATATCCCAGATACCAAAGTATGTTATGTGAGCACAAGTTCCATAAGAGCCAAGAGTTCGTACCTCAGATCTACAAGTGCAATAATAATCAATAGTAGGTATCTCTCCTTCTCCATCATGAATGTATCCTTCATTAAAGGAAATCCATACTTGGTACTGAGTAGCGTTTCTGAATCTAAATGAAATCCCTAATCTCATAAACCCTGGTTCGTTATTCCTTTGGTCGATCTCAATGAGTTGATATTTTTCGTCGCTATTTTCATGAGCAGCTCTTAAAGAGCTATCTTGGATGTATGATGGAGAAAGATAAACTTGGTAAATACGTATAGTTAATTCATATAAATACTCTAATTTTAAAACAGGAAACAGTGGTAACTGATTGGCAGTTAATCGCACCCATCGCGCTCGCCGTTGTCTAAGATGCTCAGCTTCTACTTTAGCTTGAACTATGATAACGTCTTGATACCTGTTCAACATCTGGTCAGCTGAACATTCGTCTGCATCTGGCATTGTTACTCTGACTCTGGGTAAAGCTAAGATGTGTTAAATTCAGGAAAATGAAATAAATCATGCCACATTGCATAAATTTTGTGTGTAAAACTGTGCGTTAGTTCATTTGACTTCCTACAACTTTTATCAGATGACCTTTATTAGTAAATATCCTCTCCTTCCATATATCTATTTGTTGACAGATTCATATCTTAAAGTGAGATTATGAGTTTCTTCGAGATTTAATGTGCAAAATATATGTTTTATTGGAAAAAAGTAGTGTACGATCAAATGTCTGAAAATATTGCTAAAGGTCAAGGTCAAGTCTATAACAAGGTAGCTAGCTTACTCATATTCCTACAACTTTTGTTCCCGTCAATTCCTTTGAAATCTCAACACTGAGTTACTACAGCACTTGGAAGGTTAAAAATTGTTAGACTGGTCCAACTAATGCATTTCAGCTGGTTTTAGCCCAAAGAACTGTATAACTTTTACGGGGGTCCTTTGTCAATATGGCCATCATGCAGTTCAGTAGGCTGCACTACAAGAAATTCAAAGGTATTGTCCCCAACGCCATTGTTTTGCTATTTAACGCTTTAGCAAGATCCAAACGGAAATTACTCTCAATTGTATAGAAATAATATTGTATGTATTAAAAGGCAATCTTTAAAATATTTGGATTTTTGCGAAGTTTATCCTGCTAGAAACTTCCCAGGCTTCATATATCTATCTATTTGCTGTACGTAGTTTTACACACTAATTTGGTTACATCAAGTTTAAAAAGCTATTCAATACCATACACCATTTTAGACTAGACCATTTGATATATTTTACTTAAATACCCCTGAAACATTCACCCATGAATGAAATGTGTTCTGCTAATGTTGATATATTCTATGGTAAAATTGATGATGCTTGTTCAATAATGTTTAATAACTTATCCTTTCAAAGCCTAATTTTTTCTTTTGCAATTTCTTGTTCTTGGTATATTTTCATTTATGTGTGTTATGTATATTATATGTGTGATTGCTCTGTATTACTTCCACATCCACGAAGTGGATTGGAAGTATAGTAATCGCAAAAAAAATTTCAAAAATTTTTATTCGTGAAATAGGTTTAGAATGTCATGAAACGTCGAGATTTTAAATTTGAGCGAAAAAAAAATTTCTGTCTGTCGGTCTGTCTGTCGGTCTGTCTGTCGGTCTGTCGGTCTGTCGGTCTGTCTGTAACTTTTTTTGTCCGCACGTTTTCTCCGGAACGGTTTGAGATATTGACTTGAAATTTTGTACACGTATATATTATGACGAGATCTGGAACTGGATTGTTTTTTGAGAAAATCCGGTGAAGGGTTGGGGGTTAAATAGGGGAAAATAGGGAAAAATAAGTAAAGCAAGCTTGTAAGAGAACAGACACTTGAAATTTGGTGTATGTACTAGAAGATAAGGCCTAAGATTTTTTTATAACATCTTTCAACCCCCCACCACCCCTACTCCATTAATGGGGTTGATAAAATAAAATTGAGATTTTCATTTGAAATTTCGTACACGTATGTATTATAACGACATCTGAAATTAGATTATATTTTAAGATGATTCCGTTGAAGGGTTGGGGGTTAATTTGGGGTAAATAGGGGAATATAAGTAAAACAAGTTGGTAAGAGTACAGAAACTTGAAATTCGGTATACGTACTAGAAGCCAAGGAGTCAGATTTTTTTATAATATTTTTCAACCCCCACCACCCCTACTCCAATATGAAAAGGGTTGATTAAATAAAATTGAGATATTCATTTGAAGTTTGGTACACGTATGTATTATGACGACATCTGGAACTAGATTATAATTTGAGATGATTCCGTTGAAGGGTTGGGGGTTAAATAGGGGTAAATAGGCGAAAATAAGTAAAGCAAGCTGGTAAGACTACAGAAACTTCAAATTCGGTGTATATACTAGAAGTGAAGGTCTCAGATTATTTATAATATTTTTCAACCCCCACCACCCCTACTTCATTATTACAAGGGTTGATAAAATAAAATTGAGATATTCATTTGAAATTTGATACACGTATGAATTATAACGACATCTGGAACTAGATTATTCTTTGAGATGATTCCTTTGAAGGGTTCGGGGTTATTTAGGGGTAAATAGGGGGAAATAAGTAAAGCAAGCAGGTATGACTACAGAAACTTGAAATTCGGTGTATGTACAAGAGGCAAAGGCCCCAGATTTTTTGATAATTTATTTCAGCCCCCACCACCCCTACTCCATTATTTAAGGGGTTGATAAAATAAAATTGAGATATTCACATGAAATTTAGTACGCATATGTATCATAACGACATCTGGAACTAGATTATATTTTGAGATGATTCCGTTGAAGGGTTGGAGGTTAAACAGGGGTAAATAGGGGAAAATAAGTAAAGCAAGCTGGTAAGACTACAGAAACTTGAAATTCGGTGTATGTACTAGAAGCGAAGGTCTCAGGTTTTTTTATTAGTATTTTCTATTTCTCCCCACCACCCCCACTCCCTTATTAAGAGTTGATAAAATTAAATTTAAATTTTCACTTGAAATTTGGTACATTTATATATTATAATTATATCTGAAACTAGATTATATTTTGACATGATTGCGTTGAAGGAGTGGGGGTAAGTAGAGGTAAATAGGGAAAAATAAGTAAAGCAAGCAGGTAAGAGTATTGCAACTTGAAATTCGGTGTATGTCCTAGAAGCCAAGACCTCAAATTTTTTAACAATATGTTTCAACCCTTCCACTACCCTTACTACATTATTAAAGGGGTTGATAAAATAAAATTGAGATATTCACTTGTAATTTGGTAGACGTATGTATTATAACGACATCTGGAACTAGATTATATTTTGGGATGATTCCGTAGAAGGGTTAGGGTTAATAGGAGTGACTAGGGGAAAATAAGTAAATCAAGGTGATAAGAGTACAGAAATTTGGGATTCGGTGTATATACTAGAAACCATGGCCTCAGATTTCTTTCTAATATTTTTCAAACTCCACCACCTCCGCTTCATTATTAATGGGATTGATAACATCAAATTGAGATATTCACTTGAGATTAGTACACGTATGTATTGTAGCGACATCTGATTGAGATGCCTCCATTGAAGGGGTGGGAGGTGAATAGTAGAAAGTAGGGTGAACTAAAAACTTCATTTTTAACGTATATGGTAGAAACCAACTCCTCAAACTTTTCTATGACATCTGCCCCAAATATTATTAAAATTCTATGACCAATAATTTCCACATACTAGAGTGCAAATATAGTCAAGATGTTTCCTTTAAAACGACTTGGATGAATAATCTGGATGTGGAAGTAGTGATTCCTTAGGCAGCGGTTTTTTTAGATATACTTCTGTCCTTTTACTGTTTTGTTTGTTGGGAAGCGTAGCAATAAGCAAATTATATAAATAAATAATAAAATAATCATATAAAATTAATTCCGAAGATCATAACCTGATATACCTTATGATTGATAGCATTCTACATGCAAGCAAAATTGATAATTTAAATTATTTTTTTTATAATTTATATAAAGTAAACTAGAAACAAGTTCAAGCTCGCAATAGGAAACTAATTCAATTGATAGTCGTTAAGTTATCACTAAATTACAATTTTTAATTAAATTAATAGCCTGCAGAAATATATTTCCTCTTCTAGATTTAATACTTTTCTCAGCGTAGTACCTTAGCAGTGGTAGCAACATGGTGCAGGCATTTTAAAATCATAAAACAAGTTTTACACGTGTAGAAAATGATAAATTAATATTGTTTAGAGGCATATCGCCGTGAAAATGCGGTAGGGTCTCCTTAGAGATGCCAAAGAATCACATGGGATATATGTAATTATTTCCTGTTGCCCGCATTCTTAAGAAATACCATGCTGATCTATTTGCCAATTACGTGTTTAATATAACATTGATGCTGCAAACCTCTCAGTTAATAAATTACCTAGTTTAAAGTATTACACTAGTACAAAACATCTTAAAAATCATGACAAGAAAACTTGTAATCCTTAAACAACATCCTCATATCTTTAATCAGTTCTACAAAATGCCTTATTGGCAAATTAATGCCCATAAGTGATTCTAGTTGTAATTTTATCAGGTACGGTGTAAAAATTAAAAGAAACTAATGACCATTTATAAGTATTCTTGGAATAATTACTGCTTGCATTTACTTGAGCAAAGTCGCCTGTTTTCCACCTCAACTGGATACGTGTAAGTTGTACATCTCGTACCGTGCATTGGTATCGTCGTCATTGTTAATGCTTTAAAATAAAATAGATAGACTTTACAAACATTTTATTTCATGCATTTCGTTACCATGGGCTTAATAAAAACGTTTTTCAATTGAGTGAAAACATACAACATTAAGTAGAAAAATAAATAAAAAAATGAAGAGATGTAAAATCAGTACAAAAAGAAAATAACATCCATACTGCTGCAGATATTGATGATATTTCCCTGCAATTAAAGAAATTCTGTAAGGTTAGAAAAATATTAAATTAACAATAAATAGGTATCATATACTAGGGTATCTCAAAAAATGTATTAATTTTTTTTTTGACTTGAAATTCCAAAAATATGGTCTCCTTCAACTTAAATATCAGTTAGTATGAACACTTAGATTCAAACCATGATCTCTTCATGAAGTTTCCCATGTACTACTTATAGAAAAAAAACATTATCTCCAAAATTTGCTAAAGAACCGTGAACATATAGTGGAACATAAATCAGTTCAGAGGAGAGACTTATATACGATTTCTATTTCACTAAAAAAAACCGCTGCCTAAGGAATCACTACTTCCACATCCAGATTATTCGTCCAAGTCACTTTAAAGGAAACATCTTGACTATATTTGCACTCTAGTATGTGGAAATTATTGGTCATAGAATTTTAATAATATTTGAGGTAGATGTCATAGAAAAGTTTGAGGAGTTGGTTTCTACCATATACGTTAAAAATGAAGTTTCTAGTTTACCGTACTTATTTTCCACTATTTACAACCTACCACCTCAATGGAGTCATCTCAATCAGATGTCACTACAATACATACGTGTACTAACTTTCAAGTGAATATCTCAATTTGATGTTATCAATCCCATTAATAATGAAGCAGAGGTGGTAGAGTTTGAAAAATATTAGAAAGAAATCTGAGGCCTTGGTTTCTAGTATATACACCGAATCCCAAATTTCTGTAGTGTTACCAGCTTGCTTTACTTATTTTCCCCTATTTGCCCCTATTTAACCCCCAACCCTGCAACGACATCATCTCAAATTATGATCTAGTTTCAGACGTCGTTATAATACATACGTGTACCAAATTTCAAATGAATATCTCAATTTTATTTTACCAACCCTTTTCATATTGGAGTAGGGGTGGTTGGGTTGAAAAATATTATAAAAAAATCTGACGCTGTGGCTTCTAGTACATACACCGAATTTCAAGTTTCTGTAGTCTTACCAACGTTTTACTTATATTCCTCTATTTACCCCAAATTAACCCCCAACCCTTCAACGGAATCATCTCAAAATATAAACTAATTCCAGACGTCGTTATAATACATACGTGTACGAAATTTCAAATGAATATCTCAACTTTATTTTGTCAACCCCATTAATGGGGTAGGGGTGGTGTGGGGGGTTGAAAAATATTATAAAAAAATCTGAGGCCTTAACTTCTTGTACATACACTGAATTTCAAGTTTCTGTACTCATACCAGCTTGCTTTACTTATTTCCCCCTATTGACCCCTAAATAACCCCCAACCCTTCAACGGAATCATCTCAAAGTATAATCTAGTTCCAGATGTTATAATTCATACGTGTACCAAATTTCAAATGAATATCTCGATTTTATTTTATCAACCCTCTTAATAATGAAGTAGGGGTGGTGGGGGTTGAAAAATATTATAAATAATCTGAGACCTTGGCTTCTAGTACATACACCGACTTTCAAGTTTCTGTAGTCTTACCAGCTTGCTTTATTTATTTTCCCCTATTTACCCCTATTTAACCCCCAACCCTTCAACGGAATTATCTCAAAATATAATCTAGTTCCAGATGTCGTTATAATACATACGTGTAGAAAATTTCAAATGAATATCTCAATTTTATTTTATCAACCCTTTTCAAATTGGAGTAGGGGTGGTGGGGGTTGAAAAATATTATTAAAAAATCTGACGCTTTGGCTTCTAGTACATACACCGAATTTCAAGTTTCTGTACTCTTACCAACTTGTTTTACTTATATTCCTCTATTTACCCCAAATTAACCCCCAACCCTTCAACGGAATCATCCCAAAATATAATCTAATTCTAGACATCGTTATAATACATACGTGTACGAAATTTCAAATGAATATCTCAACTTTATTTTATCAACCCCTTTAATGGGGTAGGGGTGGTGGGGGGTTGAAAAATATTATAAAAAAATCTGAGGCCTTAACTTCTAGTACATACACCGAATTTCAAGTTTCTGTACTCTTACAAGCTTGCTTTACTTATTTCCCCCTATTTACCCCTATTTAACCCCCAACTCTTCACCGGATTTCCTCAAAAAACAATCCAGTTCCAGATCTCGTTATAATATATACGTGTACAAAATTTCAGGTCAATATCTTAAACCGTTCCGGAGAAAGCGTGCGGACAAAAAAAAGTTACAGACAGACAGACAGACAGACCGACAGACAGATCGACAGACAGACCGACAGACAGACAGAAAAAATTTTTTCGCTTAAATTTAAAATCTCGACGTTTCATGACATTCTAAACCTATTTCACGAATAAAAATTTTTGAAAATTTTTTTGCGATTACTATACTTCCAATCCACTACGTGGATGTGGAAGTAATTGAAGGCTTCCTTTGGTGTTTCGAAGAAATGTGGGTATGAGACAAAAAATTTAAACTATTTTCTTACTAGTACAAATTTCTACACTACTCTACATATACTAGATTTAAGATGATATATCTACATGAGCGACAGTTTGAGCTTTGATGAGAAACGTAAATAGAAAGACATAGTACAGTGTTTCACTGCAAGCACTGATGGGCATCAGTTAGTCCCAATATATTGATAACTTTGACTGCTTCTTTGCTTCATTCTAACATTTACCATTTAAAACTACTCATATTTTATGAACTCAATTTTGTGCAGCACGGCATTTATGATTGACTTTTGCGTGTGTTATTCCAGATAAGCAAATAGTGAGTATTTATGTCAAAAACTTAAGTAAATGAGGATGCAACAAGGTGAGCGACATAGAGGGTGTTTAGTAAAGTAAAGAACGGTTCGAGATATGAAATGTACTAGGTACTTCATACCACTGGTATAAGATTCTACGATACTAATATCCTGGTTGAGTGGTAGAGCAGCAATTAGCTGAACTCCGCCAGGACGTTAATATAAATAATTGATTATAAAAAAAAAAAAAATAAAAAAAAAAAAATAAATAATAAATAATAAAATTCCTAATACTGATACAATATTTGCTTAACAGAAGAACTACTAAAATTGGCAGCAATACTAGCAATACCTAAGAGCCAAGTCAACGTCGTAAAAACTGCACCTCCTAATTTTTATTAGTGTCCACTATTTCTGCTACATACGTCCACACATGGAACAGTGTTTTCTTTTCCTGAATATGATCAAGCCAATATCTGTGATAGTCGTACCTGGTATATGCATACAAATATTTCGCACGTTACTCCAAAAAAGAAAGAAGAAACATTTTTGTAATTTTTTTGTAACACAAACCTGTTTTTACATAAAATTAATTAGAAATAGGTAATGCCTTCAGGTTATATAGTACTACTGTAAAGAGAAGACGGATGAGACTAAGAAATTGTGCTTACTCGTAGCGTCATGGCGAGGATTTTACAGTGATGTCACTCTGTAATTTAAAGAAAGAACATAATATCTCAAAAAATATGCACGTGATGCCAATAGCAGCTATTATTTTATTTTTCGTTATTATTTTTTTATTCTAGCGTCATCTATATATTAATGTTGTGGTGGAGTTTAATCATTGCTATTCTACCACTACCCAAGGACATACTCACAACAAACGATTCACAACAACTATTTTTTATTAAATTGCCATTTGTAGCAACAGATACTCGAGCTCAGGAGAGATAACTAGCCATAATGTCTCGATCAACCGCAGTCTAGCCCTCTTCTTCCATCTCAGTAATACACTAGGCACGCCACTAAACCTACATACTCTAATCAGAATTCGAACTTGATCTCAAACCTAACATATAAGCACTGTGCGACAAGTCGATAAATTATTAAATAATAATATACAGGTGTTAATATTCCAATAATTTTAAAAATTTGTATCGAACATTATATCGTCTTTAGTATAAAATATGTTTCTTCTCTTTAAAATCATTCAGGAATACCACGCTTGCCGCTTTTTTGCTCGTCTCTTGGGATTGGTAACCAGGTAGTACTAAAATCTAATGAGCAATTAGCAACAGACATTAAGTAAAACGATCGTAGATACCTTCTACTTCCTTTAACTTATATTAGTCTCTTTATTTTAATTTTTTTAAGAATCCCTCGTAATAATACGTTATGTTCCCACGAACACTCTTCAGGTTTATATTCCGTCCATACATTTCTCCTTTTGTTCTATTTATATTAAATTGAAGTACGTTTGAAATTGTTTGTGAACACATGTAGGCACATATATTTTGAAAAAATGTCCACCGTGTAACCTAGATTATAATCATATACGTATTTATATACGATAACATTTTGAAAAGGCACATATTTACGTAAATGCTAATGTTGATGTTCTGTTTGATCTGACACCAAAGCACGAACTCCGATGTAACTGAAGTTACTATTCGGTAGCTTGATGTTAGATTGAAATGAGCTGCGAAAAATAAATGGCAAATCTTTGATAAGGCAATAAACTTTATAGTTGTGGATCTACGATCCCGAAATCCACAAGAGGGGTAAAGTAAAAGGCATATAAAACAAAAATTCAAGTATTGAGTTTGCCAATTCATTTGGAATTGAGAAATTAGAAAAAAATATATAATTTTTCAGTTTTAAGGGTAAGTTTCCTACATGATTAACAAACAGTATTTTAGGTTAAAGCTATTTCTTATCGTAGTTAAAATAGCAAATTAAAACATTCTCTGTGTGGCAGTGGACTGTTTCTCATTTAATTATTACTACTGCGTAGACTACTCTTACATGACTTCATGTCATATGAAACTTCTTCAGTTATGTTTGTCAAAATTCGTCTCGAAATTTATATATACATAGTATGCAGTAAATAATAGTAAACGCTATTGGAAGTATCAAGCAAATAATATTAAGAAGTATGGTAAGTTTATTTGTAGCTTATATAGAAATGTGTGTGAATCAAAGTGGTAAAAATATGGGCCACATTATAATTCTTTATTTAAAGGAATCCTCACGTTTTTCAGTGTGTGTTATTTACAACACCCTAATTTTGTACTAATATTTAGCAATTTAGCACTTATTAGATCAAACAACTTGTGGGGTGTTATTAAATGTTGCATGTTATTAAATCCAGCTGATTGATACTAGGCCGTAAATATGTATTGATGAAAGTTAACATTCCATTAGAAATAATCACGACACTGTGTAATTATTTTGATTTGCCCTGTATATTTAAAAATCACCTCTTTTATTTTGAATTAAATTTCCAGCTATCATAAAACTCTAGTGCTACAGAAGTTGGATATTGGGAAGTTCCATTATTCGCAACAGGAATAGATTTACTTATATTGTGATTAAGTATATACAAAAACCGCTGCCTAAGGAATCACTACTTCCACATCCAGATTATTCATCCAAGTCGTTTTAAAGGAAACATCTTGACTATATTTGCACTCTAGTATGTGGAAATTATTGGTCATAGAATTTTAATAATATTTGGGGCAGATGTCATAGAAAAGTTTGAGGAGTTGGTTTCTACCATATACGTTAAAAATGAAGTTTTTAGTTCACCCTACTTTCTACTATTCACCTCCCACCCCTTCAATGGAGGCATCTCAATCAGATGTCGCTACAATACATACGTGTACTAATCTCAAGTGAATATCTCAATTTGATGTTATCAATCCCATTAATAATGAAGCGGAGGTGGTGGAGTTTGAAAAATATTAGAAAGAAATCTGAGGCCATGGTTTCTAGTATATACACCGAATCCCAAATTTCTGTACTCTTATCACCTTGATTTACTTATTTTCCCCTAGTCACTCCTATTAACCCTAACCCTTCTACGGAATCATCCCAAAATATAATCTAGTTCCAGATGTCGTTATAATACATACGTCTACCAAATTACAAGTGAATATCTCAATTTTATTTTATCAACCCCTTTAATAATGTAGTAAGGGTAGTGGAAGGGTTGAAACATATTGTTAAAAAATTTGAGGTCTTGGCTTCTAGGACATACACCGAATTTCAAGTTGCAATACTCTTACCTGCTTGCTTTACTTATTTTTCCCTATTTACCTCTACTTACCCCCACTCCTTCAACGCAATCATGTCAAAATATAATCTAGTTTCAGATATAATTATAATATATAAATGTACCAAATTTCAAGTGAAAATTTAAATTTAATTTTATCAACTCTTAATAAGGGAGTGGGGGTGGTGGGGAGAAATAGAAAATACTAATAAAAAAACCTGAGACCTTCGCTTCTAGTACATACACCGAATTTCAAGTTTCTGTAGTCTTACCAGCTTGCTTTACTTATTTTCCCCTATTTACCCCTGTTTAACCTCCAACCCTTCAACGGAATCATCTCAAAATATAATCTAGTTCCAGATGTCGTTATGATACATATGCGTACTAAATTTCATGTGAATATCTCAATTTTATTTTATCAACCCCTTAAATAATGGAGTAGGGGTGGTGGGGGCTGAAATAAATTATCAAAAAATCTGGGGCCTTTGCCTCTTGTACATACACCGAATTTCAAGTTTCTGTAGTCATACCTGCTTGCTTTACTTATTTCCCCCTATTTACCCCTAAATAACCCCGAACCCTTCAAAGGAATCATCTCAAAGAATAATCTAGTTCCAGATGTCGTTATAATTCATACGTGTATCAAATTTCAAATGAATATCTCAATTTTATTTTATCAACCCTTGTAATAATGAAGTAGGGGTGGTGGGGGTTGAAAAATATTATAAATAATCTGAGACCTTCACTTCTAGTATATACACCGAATTTGAAGTTTCTGTAGTCTTACCAGCTTGCTTTACTTATTTTCGCCTATTTACCCCTATTTAACCCCCAACCCTTCAACGGAATCATCTCAAATTATAATCTAGTTCCAGATGTCGTCATAATACATACGTGTACCAAACTTCAAATGAATATCTCAATTTTATTTAATCAACCCTTTTCATATTGGAGTAGGGGTGGTGGGGGTTGAAAAATATTATAAAAAAATCTGACTCCTTGGCTTCTAGTACGTATACCGAATTTCAAGTTTCTGTACTCTTACCAACTTGTTTTACTTATATTCCCCTATTTACCCCAAATTAACCCCCAACCCTTCAACGGAATCATCTTAAAATATAATCTAATTTCAGATGTCGTTATAATACATACGTGTACGAAATTTCAAATGAAAATCTCAATTTTATTTTATCAACCCCATTAATGGAGTAGGGGTGGTGGGGGGTTGAAAGATGTTATAAAAAAATCTTAGGCCTTATCTTCTAGTACATACACCAAATTTCAAGTGTCTGTTCTCTTACAAGCTTGCTTTACTTATTTTTCCCTATTTTCCCCTATTTAACCCCCAACCCTTCACCGGATTTTCTCAAAAAACAATCCAGTTCCAGATCTCGTCATAATATATACGTGTACAAAATTTCAAGTCAATATCTCAAACCGTTCCGGAGAAAACGTGCGGACAAAAAAAGTTACAGACAGACCGACAGACCGACAGACCGACAGACAGACCGACAGACAGACCGACAGACAGAAATTTTTTTTTCGCTCAAATTTAAAATCTCGACGTTTCATGACATTCTAAACCTATTTCACGAATAAAAATTTTTGAAATTTTTTTTGCGATTACTATACTTCCAATCCACTTCGTGGATGTGGAAGTAAAATGATGGTAACATCGCAAATAACACAATTACCGCAAATCAAATGGGGTCTAGAGCTGGCTCTCATAAAGAAAATGTACATAAAAATAGTTTTACGTTTAATTTTAGTTCAGTTGTTGACTTGCAGTCGGATGCAGATTCAAACGAGTAGAGAATTCCACTTCTGCAGGACAAGATTTGCTTAATGAGGTGCAACTAAAGTTTTATGTAACTTTACTTCAATGGTTTTAAATTGCTTTTCTGAGAAATCGAAGATTTCTCTTAGTCTTGATAGATGTATGCGATAAAGTTAAGACATTTCTAGGTCTTAACGTTTATAGAAGTTGTACAGCGTAATTCAGTTTCTTGCTGAATCGTGCGTTTCAAACATGATACTATTAGTAAAAATGCATACTGAAAATGTATGCCAAGGAGTTAAACATGTCGTACATTAAGCTGTCTTATAAAAAAGATGTACCTCATTTGATTTTACCTAGTTTTATTCGGATGCGCAATAAAATACACTGAGTAGATAGATTTATAAATAGTTACACCAAGGCGAGATAATAAAGTTGTAAACGTTAAATTCGCGTACAAAATTCGTGAGCAAATACGATTTATCTCTTTTATAGATTCACGAAATAGCTAAAATTAGAAAGTATTAAAGGTTTTAATACTTAACTGACTTCGAAGTTTCACAATAATGGTACGTAAAGAGTACGAGACTAATTACATACAATTTATGTTCCTTATACTTACTAATAAATATTTTGAATAATGCGGAATCAAAGTAACGGTAATTCTACTTACAATTCTCTGGTATTCAGCAAATAACTGAAAGATTATTAAGAATAAAATGTACATAGATATAGTTTATATATCAGCTAACTTGGTGGTGGTGCATGAAGTATTTATTTCAGCTACAAAGTTCTGTTATTACTGATATAAGTAGAAAGAATTTAATCGTGAGTATTTTTTCCTTTCCATATGGTTAAAGGAGAAACTATAGAGTTTCCCCTTTAACCATATGTAAAGAAAAAAGTATTAACTAAGAAAGTAATTTTCATTGTTTTGGAAACATGTAAAATAAACCAATGCCGTCGGATGTCACACTATAATAACTGTCAGGACTCAGTCAAAGTTAACAAGTACTACACCTCCACAGTCAGAGATCAATAAAAATCATTTCAACAATCAAGCAACACTTAATGCTCTGAGATCCTACAGTTGTAATTCTAAAACGGTTTAAAATTTCCAGAACACTGGGCAGAAACAACAAACTTAGTTTCTTCTGAATACCTGGCCGCTCTGGTGGCAACGAAATTCTGACTCTATGGTTAGAGAAAGTATGAAATCTAGATTTATAGGACCACAACTAGCATTTGGCATATCCAAAGTTCTACCAAAGCCTGAACTGAGAGGAAAATACTTCAGTACTGGCGGGAGTTAGAGAATTAGTTCACTCAAAGGAGTTGACTTCACGTCCTTTGAAATCAAGAACTAAATTATTGTTAGACTTAAATATTCTACCCATAAGAACTATAATTGGTCTGTCCACGGGGCACTGAAAACTAAATTATCACCTACGGAGAATAAGACCAACATAAAACGCTAAATACTATCTGTATCTAGAGGATAACGAAATTGCAGAGCACGTTCTATGTACCTACTGCGGGAAGAATCTAATTCTCGCTATTTGCCAAAGGAAAACTGGTGCCAGACGACCTAAACGATTTCTCACCCAGCAAGATTATCAACTTTATCAAAAAGCCGTACTTGCTTGGTGTAGTATAATTAGAAATGCGCCACAATTGACTTGGTGGCCGCACTAAAGTCTTTGTCAATAAAGCAATTGACATATTAAACTAACCTAACCTAACACTTGCCACCAGCCACAGGATCAATGGTTAAATGATCCAGACTTATGTGCCCTAGGCACACAAAGTAAATTTTAAGATGGCACGCGGTCTGTCTGGTATAATCAACGTAAAGTTTTTCTTTCTCTTTTCTAGCCACCGATGTAATTACCCACGGGAAAGCGCCAACTACAGTTGATTACCACACCCTATGAATCTAGTGATTATCTTGTACCCTAAGTACTCATAACATAACAAATCATATATATTAGGCAATCTCCAAATGGATCGGAATGGATACTTCCGCTTACCACTTGATTTTTGTAAGGCCTGTTTGTCTTCTGAAATTTGAGAGATGTGGTAATTGTACTTATGTAATGTGCTGATAATGAGGACAATCATTTTAATCTAGTAGTTCTGGTACAACATTTCGGTCTAACGATGTATAATTTAGGTTTATCAGTTGTTCTCGGCATCTAACTAGATATCTTCGGGGATGTAAGGCAACACTGATGTTTGATATTTGTCTCTCAATAATGTAATTTATCTGTAATTAGAAGAGTCTAATAAATTGTTGCACATTTTCAAACATCCATTCCTATCGTATTCTCTCTTCAGCCCATATTAGCAAATCTCCAATATCTGGAAAATTAAATTACCTAATCTTTAATACCAGGATATTTATAGTAGGTAGTAAGTGCCACTGTCGTTTGGAAAAGACTAGTTTGACCTTGCATCGGAAATATTAGTACGGAAAACTCATATGTTCTTCTATTTCATGTGCAGACAAAACTGATATGATTTCAAAACCAAACTTTTAGAAACTATAATAACAGTAAAGATTGTTCGGGTAATTATCTGGGACTACAAATAAATCATTATTATTTATCTGAAAATACATTTTATAATTCATTTGATTCAAGAACATAGATATATCCTCATAAGTTCACTATTTTCTGTTGACATTAACAGTAATAAAAAATATCAGATTCTTTTACTCGTAACTTTTATCGTTGTAATTAACGTCAATTGGTTAACAACCAACGGGTTAAATGTGACATTATGATATATGGTCGACTTAATGGCACACTGGAAGTTCACGTACCTTTATAAATGAGCAAGATAAAGAACTATACACGTATTTCTTGCCCTAAAACAATATTTAATATTTAAAAGTAGTCAAGCTTTAAGGAATCAAACAGAATAGGGAGGCTTTTGCTAAAAAAGTAGAATGCATGGTTCTTCTACAATAATATAAATTCAGCAACTAAAAGATATTCACTTATATTTTTACAAATTCCTTAAATATCTATGAAAATTAAAGGACACTTTAATGTAAACATATCGTAAAATATTGGTGGAGTAACTGTTTAGAATTGTCCGAAAGAAATACACCAGTAAGCACATTCATAATTTATATCCCCTCCGAAGGAAGGTATATTCTCTATGTAACCCTCGCCTAAAGTTACATACCTTCTCTGTATGAGCTGATATACAAGCGGTTATAAGATAGAGCAAAATTACTGTATTTCCCTGGACTGGGTCACCCATCCAAGCACTAACCGCGCTCAACGTTGCTGCATTAACATATCGAAATACGAGTATAGACAGACACTACCCTCGCTCTCGCTATCTTACATAATAGTAATATATATCCAGAACATACGTACCTATCTTATCCATAAGTTTGCACCATAAATATATCTCCAGCAAATGGTGACTTATACTGCCAAGAATTTATTATTGTTGTTGTTTGATTTTGTGTAATAATAAGTGAATAAAATGTTGAATTTTATAAATATATTGTTTCCTAGGCTACAAAATTTCTTAATTGAAGTTTCTTCTAACTTTGTCTTGTATCAAAGAATTTATTACCAACTGACATTTGACGATAATTTTTAGTATTGAAAAATAATAGTATTTATTGGAGTAACTTATGCATAGCTCAATATTTGTACTACATAAATAAGATATGGTCGACGTGACAACTATAAATTGCTGGTACTAATATCAGGTACCAGTAAAATAATGCTGTGCATTGTTTAATCAAGGCCTCAAGATTGAGCGCTCGAGCCGCCATGTTGAAAAAAATTGAGCACAAATTCAGTTTTTTGCTTTTATCGCATTCACCATCAGCAACATCAAAATTATGTTCCATATAAAAAATAATGCAAAAAATTCTCTACAATAAATGTTGTATACACTTTTTTTGTATGTATTGCTATACACTTCGAAAATACAAAAACAATAATTTTCGTATTGTCATATGAACGTTTCGTCAATCAGGAGGTACCATTGGAATATGATTAAAATCATAAGCAATCATGAACAAACTTTAGAGAACATCAATATTACTAAAACAAAAAATACAATCGAAGGTTATCCACGCCTTTCAAGGCTTTAAGATCTAAATAAATATTTTGCGTCAACATGTAAATACAACCCTGCTTGCAATGAATTGCTAAATTATTTTGATCAGAATGTCTTTGAAATTTGTGACAAATTTTCCTTTGAGGGGGTATCAAAAGACCAAGTATATAAAGAATCAAGTCAAATGCTTCTGATACTGACTCAATATAAAAAAATGCTTTTATTATGTTTTCTAGATTGATTAGTTTATTTAACTTATATAATAAATCAATGTAAGTGATAGGTGTATTTCCAGACGAAGCGCTTCTAAAATCTCTCAACAAAGTTAAATCTTCCACTGATTTTACTAACTTTGTGTCACATTAGTTTGTTGCCAATAATGCCTGAAATCATAGAAAATCTCGTGTATGACCAAATTATTAAGTAGTTACGCGACAAAACATCAAATAATACATAAAATCAATCTGGCTATAGAGCTGATCATAGCACCACAAATGCTCTGCTCAAAGTTTCTGATGATATAATTAAAGGCTAAGATATAGGAAAAACTACAGCTCTTGCGTTGATTGACTAGTCCAAAGCATTTGATACAATTAATCACAACTTATTCCTATCTCAACTGAAATATAACTTTTCTGACAGTGCTTTAAAAATACTTAAATCTTACTTTACTAATCGCAAACAGAAGCTAGTAGTCGAGAACACCTCTTTCTTTGATTTAAAGATGCTTTAATCTGGTGTACCGCCAGGATCAATTTTGGGGCAGCTGTTGTTTATTTTTATATGTATATTTGGAAAGTAGAACAATAGACAATTTATTAGGGATAGCGCCAATATTATCGTGGGAGATCAAGGACTTGCATTCATGGATAGTATAGAAAACTTGGCCTATTCTTTGACCATAACTTCAAATTTCAACAATATGTTAAAAGACTTTTTAAAAAGTCCTACTGCGTATTAAAAAAAATATGTTCTTGTCGTCATAGTTTGAATGCAAAATTGAAAACATTTTTAAACAAATCTCTAGTCTTCTCGTTATTTAACTATGGTGATATTATATATGGTTCCTGTCTCGATCAAACAAATGCTTATAGGATTCAAAAGATGCAAAATACTTGTATAAGATTTATATTTGACTTTAAAAAATGATAATGTATCGTAAAAGATAAAAACACTTGAATTGTTAAATATATCCATCCATAAGACGCCAATTACATGTTGCAAATTTTACTCATAAATTGGTAGAATCAGCTGGTACCTCATGCGAAAATCCCTCACATATTTCGCATCAACGTTATATAAATTCCATTCCTGTTAATGTTAAGCAAATTTCAGCAGACTCCTTTAAATTTCATTACAAAATATTTCTTCAAGATCAGTGAACAAAGAATCAGAAATGAAACATTTTTAAGCTATCTTCTAGGCACATTCTTTTCTCGCTATTTCAAATTGTGTTTAGTTTAAATTTTATTCCCATTTATTATCCATTTTTTTTTTTGGAAATATTTATTCGCCATATGTATATTTTATTATTATTAATTATCTAAAATATGA
This sequence comes from Stenurella melanura, assembly GCA_963583905.1. Taxonomy (NCBI): domain Eukaryota; kingdom Metazoa; phylum Arthropoda; class Insecta; order Coleoptera; family Cerambycidae; genus Stenurella; species Stenurella melanura. The sequence continues at coordinate 96,920,226 of OY757314.1, forward strand.
ACTTATTAACAATTACAACACTTTTTGCGAAATAATTTTATTATTTGCATATTTTCAAAAACGAAGAGGTTCTTCCTTTATCTAACACTCATTTACCATCCAAGTTTGAATGAAATTGGACCTATCGTTCTTAAGGTATTAAAGTTGATCAGAAAGGCCATGATTAATACAGCAATATGACATTCCTTTCTCTAAGAGCGATATTTAGGTTTTTAGAAATGTGTCGATCAAACTTTTGTTTTTTTATTTAAGCAGAGTATAAAAATAGATACAGAAAAATGCATATGATATTATATGTAGAGAATTTCCTAAACTTTATTTTATGCATAATTCCGATAAGACTAATGGTTAGCGAGACAGATGGGGATGAGGACTTTTAGTATGTTTAAAGTTCATCTTTTGCGAAGTTTCAAAACTTCGTCAATTTTTTCTCTCAAACGTCGAAATTTGTTCCCATTTGACTGGAATATACTCATTATACTTGTTAATATATTTTTTAATTGATAATTTTACCCCTCTGGGTTACACATTTTTTACTTGCCGCTTTCATTCTTCTACCTGTGTGTCGTAAATGAGAGGTTCCTCTCTAATGGACCATGTCTATCAACATGGCTCCATGAGGGTCACTGCGGTTTTTCGGGCTAAATTACAGGATTGAGCGTAGACGGAACACACCTTATTTCTTCGTTATAGACAATGACTGAATACTTCTGAGTGAATAATTCCACAAAATGATATTTTTTATCAATTAGTTCAAGCGTGAGAAATGAACAATGACAATACATAAATTTTACATCTACGATTTTATTCGAGCTGCTTCAAATTAGTAAATAATTTATGTTAAATTATCACAAATTATAATAATGGCTGTGTTGAATGCTCTACTTCACTTCCCCACATTATTTTTGAGTATTGTGTTTTATTTCAAATACATATATTTTTTAAGTACTGAGGGAAATGAAATTATTATTATACGACAGTGACTAAGGCTAGGACCATGTTTGCCACTTAGTCGCTGCCGCATGAACGCCGCGACCAGGTCGCAGATGTGAAGCCATTTTGTAACGACCCGGCAGCGTTTTTGCCCAGTTTTAATTATGTTGCCGATGGATCAGATGACACATTATCGTGTTAGTCGCGGCGTTTGTGTCGCAGCGACCAGGTCACAAGCATGGCTGTAAACTTAGTCATATTGGCTTAGATTAACAAATGTTATGCCACAGACACAGAGCCATATTATACGGCCTTCCAAAACCTCAAACGCAAGAGATATTCTTGTGCCCTCCTCATAAAAACTTTAACATAAGAAAATAATATAGAGGCAGTCTAAAAAGAATTTCAGCTTAAATATAGCCTTCTGATGTCAAATGGCATGGATAAAACCAAGTATACTTCAGTCGAAAGGTGCTACTTTCAGAAGTTAAGAGACCAAAGAAGAAAAGATGAGTATTTTTCACAAACCAAACACATATTTGAGACAAAACATTTTTTTTTATTCTTGCTTGCGTTGGCAGAAATTTACAAAAGGTTCTCGATGTTTTTCACGAAAAAAACGATAACGTTATCTCTGATTCCATTTTCTGCGTCTTCATTCTTCTTTGCCAACTCTTCTCTAGAATTAGTGAAGTGTTGGTACACGTTGGATTTCACATGGCCCAAGAGAAAGAAATCTAAAGGATTAAGATATGGGCTTAGGGTAGGCCAAATATAATAATTTCTTCTGCATTCCATCCACCATTACGTAAATTGACTATCCAAATAGCTTCACGTAATACAACACTACGTACAATATAGCAAGAAACTAATAAGAAGAAGATTTAACTAAATTATCTTAAAATTTGGTATTCATAAATAAATCCTCATAGGTCACAGAATTTTACGAATGAATTTACGTATGGTTATCACAATATTTTAAAAATTTAAAAGCTGAAATTCAATATTGACAATTAAAGGCCAATTATTTTAGACAGATATGGGAACATATCGAAAACTCGCTAATTTCTGTTGCTTTAATTAATGCTGAAGATAGGGTTAACTCTAGTCCTCAAAGCACTATTTGGTAATTCTATCATCCCTTCCTACTGAAAGGGTAACTTTACACAACGGAGGTAGTCTCTCAGATGTTACTGAGGAGAGACGTGCTATGAATATGAAGTTTGCTGATCTTTTAAAAGTTGAGAGGATCTCCTAGATGCGTCGTCTCTTCATCAGAACCTCAGATAAGGTATTTCCTACTTGTCTCTCTAGCCATCTGAATAGGTCAAATGCTCCGTCTTGGTTGTGAATATCAATGGCAGATTCTTTAGATGGTTAATCCTAAGTGTCTATGTCAGAACTTACGCTAAAAAGTTCTCCTGTGCTCTCCTACATACACAGCGGTGGCATCAGCAAATCACACGTGGCTAATGGTTGCAGATTGTAGACCCATGTTATCTAAGTTAAATTTAAAATGAATGTGTTGAGCATTTGACCTGCTATCAGTTCAATTGATATCTGTTAGGCCATCGACTTTGAGAGCAACGTGTCCTTGACCTTTTCATTATTTCATACACCTCCCATAGGTTGACAATTTCGCAACTCGAGGCACATAGTGAGGGTTTTAATGTGTTTATTATCACCATTGTTATTTTTATGGATTTTTAATGAATTCTTCGTAATATGAAGTTATTTCTGAACATCCAGTGAATAGTATGGAGCACTATAAACGATGCAAAATAATTAACTTAATATATCTATTTATTATATTTAATTAGTTTGCTTCATAATAATTTATGATTTAACTCTAAGCCTGATAGAAGCTGAGTACAAAACAAATGCTATTAACTTGGGTTTATAATTAAGGACATATGCGATATAAGTAATGCTGTACTTTTTTCTCAATTAAAATGTAAATATGAACGCCATTTTGTAACGCCCTTTCAAGATCCGCCTTAAAAACAGTTTCTTCATGCTCTGGCAAACATCCATTAATTCGTTAAAAGTGTAAATGAGTAATTATAAAAAGATTTGCACTACCATTTTTCCACAAAACCATTTAATTTATTTAGAATATGGAATTGACAAGATACGGAGGTATTTATATTTCTGTCAGAATGCCAATTCCTGGAAGAAAACTTTAAATATTATTTAGTCTAGTCTATTTAGAATAACGTTTTTTAAAAAATGCACGAATCGAGATTTTTGCCCAAAGTGAAAGGGGACATGGGTAGAGCCTAATACCAAAAACTCTGGACTGTGCCTGCTGACTTTTGGTCTCCATTTTGGAAAATGCAAATGACGCTGTATCTCTGTTCCTGTTCGTTTTTTTCGGATTTATAAGAACCTGACTTGTAGAAAATCATTTTTTCTTTAATTTTTTAATTTAATTTATTTTTCGTAGGATTGATATTGTAAAAGATTGTTTGAAAAAAACAAAATTTTCGTAATATTTTTTCAACTACCAAATAAAACCGGGTCTAAAACTCTAAATAAAAAAAAAATAGAAGTCAGATACAGTCTCGAGTTTTTGGTTTTATACTCTACCCATGTCCCTCTTTCCCTTTGGGCAGAAATCTCGATTCGTACATTTTTTTCAAAAACCTTACTATTTGCTCCCTAAATAGGCTGGACTAATTGTAATAACAAATTGAAACAAATATAGTTTTGTGCTGTATTTAACTACATTTTCATAACATATTTTAGTGTTGCATATGGGATAGTTTTATGTATTTTTCGGCTTAATCTTGTAAAAGACAAAATCTGTGTTGCTATAATCGTAGCTACAATAAAATATTTCCGAAAGCAAGTAAATTATAAATAAAATGAGCAAACGAGAAAATGTAATAAATTTGCAGCGAAGATAAGCAAGTACGTACATCGTCCCTTTAAACATTTTTTCGAACATTCATATATGAAACTAAAAAGAGATATATAAGAGCTATAAAATATTTAATGGCCATCCTACCGATGTTGCTAGAATTCTTAAGAACGTGTAGCGCAAAAAACTTACTTTACAGCATTTACAGCATTAAAACACTGCACATGGATAAAAAATGATTTTTAATTTAAATGAAACATTATCTATGTAATTGCTTTATTAGTTTTTTATTTGCTTAAATTAACAATTTTCCGTTTTCCTATTGAGCTGAATGAAATTTATATCGTCGATACGGCAATTGAGACTATAAAACTTGGAAACTAATTACATGGAAATAATTTTAATATGTTTATCTACCTAGTATACAGCGGGTAATAGATAGACGCAAAATTCTTCAATTCTTAGGTAGTTATATTCATCAACAATTACAAAACAAGATAAAAACTATACATATTATTTCCTACGAAATTCCTACAAGCATTTCAGAAAGCTCACTTTTTCATTAACAATAATAATATTGTCCTTATTAAGCAACTAGCAATTACACTGATTTTATAGAAAATGCTGTACATCAAGAAAATTCACATAGGACACTAGTTAAGAGCCGAAGTTTAAGTCTTCGTGACTTATTAGGTTACCAGATCCTGCTCTTCCACATAACCCGTTGTTAGTTTAATTTTCGAAATGACATACTTTTTCACATTAGTTCGGAAATTAAATTAATTTTCGCACTACTTATATGATTGCAGAACTCGAACAGTTCTTCATCACAATAACCTAAAAGATCTTTTGTGCCTACAATTAATCCTTGCCCAGGACTCACAAGCTTTCTGCAAAGCTTATGGTTTTCTTGGGCGATTTCCCGATGTCGTCCGGTGTTAATTCCACCTTTTCTAGGTATTTAAGCCTAGTGCGGACTAGCATCTTGCACTCGCAAAGAGTATGTTCCGCAGTTTCTATTGCAGTATCTGAACTTATCGTCATTTGCCTTGCCGATATTCTTAAGATGATATCTCAAGGGGCAATGGTCTGTTAAAAGGCTTGTGATCAGCATTAAGTTGGACTTATAGAGTCCAAGAACCGAATAAGTTATGAACTTTTCGGTTTTCTTTGTCCTGGAGTGATCCTCGAGTAGAACTCTTTCTCATCCTTTTCCCATTTTAGGATCTCATCCTTTGTGCCTCTTAGATAGGCCACAAAATAGTTCGGGCCCAAAAAATGGGGCTTCAGCACTTCCTTTGCAAAGGCGTCAGCTAATTTGTTTCCTTCTTTTTCCTCGTGCCCTGGCACCCATCAAAGTAACCTTGTTGTTTCTTGCCAGTTGCTTCAGAGATTGTCTGCATTCCCAGGCAATTTTAGATTAAAGGGTGTAAGACCTGAGAGATTTTACCGCTGCCTGATTATCTGAGAGTATATAGATCTTTGCTCTTTGAATGCCTTTATTTATACATTCCTGAGCACATAGACCTATCGCATATATTTCTGCTTGGAAGATGGTAGGGGTCTTATCTAGAAGTCTGAATAGCCTACAATTAGGCCCCGCTACGCCCACTCCAACCCCTTCAGCCGTCTTCGATCCATATCTATACCAAATGAGTGATCCTTTTTCCAACTGCAGGGCTTCGAGTATGCTCGTCTGGCGGCTCTCAATCAGCACATCAAATTGACAGTCAATGTCCCGCTTGATTGGCATGGAGTCAGTGGGTTTGGTCTTCGATTCCAATTGGAATAACTCCAGGATACTTAAGTTACCAACCAGATCGCCTGGTTTGAGAGAGAGTATCTGCTGCAGCACATTGCTCCTGTAACCCCTAAGCCGGCAAAGTGTACCTTTAAAATAAACACCACCTTAACTTCTCTGCAAGCTTGCCGAATATATGCAAGAGAGCAGCTTGCTCTAAATATCCTTCTACATCCTGTGCATCCTATTCCAGATAGGTCTGTGCTAGTTCATCTTCAATGACACGGGAGTCAGGAAGTGAGTACCTAAAAGTACTTTATATTTTATTCCGTGTAATTACCGTCAGGCTTTTTGAGTAGCCCTATTCAATTTGAGTGGTGTTTTGCAAGGATTTTTTGTAAACGGACTGCTGGGGCTAAATCATCTACCCCTTCGCAGAACCGTCTCCATGATCTCCTTTTAGACATCCTCAATTCTTTATTGTACTCTGTAAGGGCTTTCTTAGATATCTCCCAGTTTCCGCAGCTTTTATCCCTATTGTAGGTTTACCTAATCTCAGCTCTATGCTGGCTGTGTTCCCTATTCCACCAAGGCACATCTCGTTATTCGTAAAATTGCACAACCGCATATTTAGATCTCACCAAGGCCCTTGATACAATATCCATAATATATTGTTTGACGGGCTTCAAGGAGCTGGAATTACAGGCATTGCGTTAGTAATTATAACAAACTACCTGCGAAATAAGAAATAATTTATTAAAATGAACAATACTCTAAGTGAACCAGGCATGGATGAAACAGGTGTACCTCAAGGCGCTGTATTAGGTCTTACTTTATTCTTAATTTATATAAATAACATCTCAGTATTGATCATACTACTTTAATATTAAATCGTATGAAACTAAGTTTATCTCTCTCCTTCCTTCAAATAACATAATATCACAGACACAAAATAATAATTACTTCTTAAAATAATATTACAACTAAAAATTTAAGCGTTAACTTAGCAACAGACAGTAGTCTGACAACCATAACCATCGTAGACTACTAAGCTAATTTTTGGTGTCGAAAGATGAAAATAAAAGTCTCTTATCTTGACAAGACTAATTAATACAGTAATTCTCTTTTTAGTATATTTGTCAATATTTAGTCGATTATTGTACTGTTCACGTAAATTAAGCACTGTTTGTCAGTTGAAGAAATTAGAACTTTTATTTTAATATACACTCGGCTAACTCACTTGGTATAACTAATACAATTCAGACCTTAAAAGATTTTATTCTTGATTACATTCTATTAAAAAGTATTGTATCTAATTTTAAGAGACTCTGTACTAGTATAACGATTTATAGATTATTTATAGTTCATACAGCTTTAATTTTTATATGTATACAACGGTGGAGAATTGTAAATAAAGGGGAGGAGTAAGTATACCCTAAAAACGACTCCTATATGCGTTAAGCCAATTTATTTGCATTCATTTATGTGATTATACTTTGTCGGCTGGAAATATTAAACTCAAACAAGAATTTTATAACTCTAGTATTCTACTTGTACCTTCTACATCTGGGATATTATACAGTAATATACAGTATTGGTACAGTAATTGATTCTAAGTGACACACACAATATTGTTTTTTTTTGTCCAAAGGCTATGAGGTGTCAACCTAGATCTGTTTTCCATTACCACTAATTTAGGACCGATGTTCTACTAGCTTTAACATTTAACGCATGCTTTCTAGAGTTTCCCGTTAGCAAGTGTAAATCTATATTAATAACAACTATAGCTCTTGTACATTTCTGTGATTCAAAGGAAAGTTAGAGTTTAGTATGGTCAGTTTAGAAATACATCTGACAATTCTCGGCTTTCTATAATCCTGACGTACATAGCGTCTACAATAGTGGTTTTAGAATGGGTCCTTGTGGAACCCTAGACGTATCAAGAGGCGTAGACAAACTATTATCTATTATTTAAATAACTAGGCTGGCATTTAAACCCACTAAGTATAGCAAAAAGAATTTAATGATCGATAGTAACAAGCGCTATTGTATAATAGGCAGGTACAAGCATAGTAACTATTCTTTTTGTTTGATTCTCTTAAAATATCATCTACTGTTTCAATCCGGAATCTAAATTGTGATTCTTATGCAGGTCTTTTGATTACCGAAGTAAAAATTACACATTCAATTTAACTCCCACATTTATTTAGTGAAACATGTAGACAAAAGGCTGCTAAGAACAAAATTAGATGTGATTTTCCTCCGATTACTTCAATATGATTTGACTAAAACACACGCGATTCCTCTTATATTTGGAACGTCGCTGCCGAATGACTATTTCCTTAGAAGTTTATGCGCTTGTCACATTAATTTGGCCTAATGATGGGACGGGGCCATTACCCAACTTGCCTTTCGTCAGTTATAAAGACGTAGGTAAATTTCAGCCACAAAAAAGTGAATAATTATATAATTTGTAATAAAATCACTCATAAATAATATATGCAAAGATTAATACTAGAAAAACTCGTTTTTATTAACTATTGAAAGCATTAGCGTTATTTAATAAACAAAGATTAATTGTGCCTCATTTGTGTTTTAAATTGTCGTCAGCTGTTTACATCAAATATTTTATTGTTATTTTTTGACAGATAACCACGCGAACAGAAGAAATGTCCCGTTGGTATGTAAAAAGTTCGTTAACATGATATGGATATAAATATCTTCTATATTTCAAAACGACTCCTTAATACACTTAGCGCACCATATTCAGTGTATAAATACAGAAAACAACTTGGATTAAAATTGGTAGTTAAATAAATAAAAGAATAAATACTGCTTGAATCCTTATTTTATTCATAAAACTATTTGTGACAACATATTCTCATGAATATTATTGTTCCCAGTAATGTTGTTCACTGTGTGGACGAGAGAGTGAAGAGATTGTTGGTGTTGAAAGCAGAGCAATTAATTTAAAATCAAACTGATTTTTTTAAGTTTCCTTATCTTTACAGGTTTTTGCTTACATAGAAAGAGTCGACATAAAATGGTTAATTTATTCGTATAGGCGAGTATTAAAAAGAAGTGTTAACCACTTTTATTCCAGAGCCATTTAGCTTCTCAAAGTTTTAATATTACTAATGACTATGGAACGGGCAAGGTGTGAACCAATTATTTTTTTATTTATTGAGTATTTAAATATTATCATTGTCATGTACATTGTAGCGAAGTAATGAATATTGATTTATTTTATGAGCTTGAAGACTAAGCCTCATTTGCATCGCGAAAACATCAAAGGTAAACCGATATGTGCAAGCACAAGTAGCATCATTGCCTTTTAAAAATGAAATTTTCCCTCAAATAAAACTCTTGGTATAATTTGATATCTTTGCAGACCTAAATGAAAAATATATAATTTGCCAACAGCAGCTCAGCATATATTAATTTTTATTAATAACTTACATAGCTTGTTCCACCCCTCGCTTACATACCCTTGTATTTATTCAGCTTATTTCAAGATAGTTGATTTTTTTTCCTAAAGAAAAACCACTCCTCTACCATGGCGTACTGAGAATGGTTGAATTATATGAAAAGAAAAACATAATAGGCTTTGGTTAATTGAAAAATTTCATTAAAAAGAAATGTCGAGAATTGCAAACTTAACCTATGTACAAATTTTTAGGAAAAAATATATGCACCAAAACATAGCACTACAAGACAGTAAAATTTGACTTTAGCATCTAGGGTAGTAGTAGTTCAATCAGTAAACATTATAATAAATGTATAATGTTTAAAAATGAGTTAATAACATTTTAGTAGAAGGGAGTTTCTACAGTATTGACGAGCTTGCGTCCGGGATATTGTAGCTGCCACATTTCTCAAAGAAGTATTCATAAATTATTATTTTTTGTGTACTTTTATTTGCCGTTTATTTATTCTCTAAATGAATATTACAGTGATGATAGTTTGTGATTTTCTTACTTGATTAATTGATGTTTGATCTTTAGTGTAGGTAATGTGTCTTTCTAAATTGATTTGTATATGTTTTATTCTTAGTTGTACACACCATATTTTTATTTGTAAGTAACATACATTGAAACTATGTTGACAAAGTTCAATTATGTGTTATTTATTTTATTTTTATTCTTTGTATTCTGCTATTTGTAGAAAATTTCGACTTATCATCTCATGTAATGTGATCAAGTAGACTAATAAAAATTATTATTATTATTATTATGAAACCTGACGCGTGGAAGCTAATTAATTTGTTTATGTTATGTTTTGTTAATTTCTGGATACTAGTAACATTTATTAGTGTACTTTTATAAATGCCGATAATTATTTGAATAAATTACATACCAAAAATAAAATGCTTTAAAGTGAATTATTTTATAGCCCCTTGCGGCTATGAAGTGAATACTAGTGCTAAACTGCTCGTTAAGCGGGTATTATTTTTTACTAATATTATCGCTTTATTGCTGTGGAGAGCGACGTCGCCCAATAATCAATTTTGAGTGAAGTTTGAGAAAGACGTTTTTAGTGTTCTTTCGGCGAGATAATTTTTCTCAATTTTTTTCATGTTTTGAATACTTTTCCCGTGTTGTCTAACATTACTAAGTCTAATCTTTATGCGTTTCGTGATTTCGTCACGCTAGATTTCGTTTAAATGGTAAGTTGAAAAGACTCTTGTTATCATTCTGATGTAATTCCATTTTTTACAGACGTTCTGCAGATAAGAATTATTGTATCTTCGACAAGGAGTCTGAATTATCCACGTTAGTTTGTTATATTCTTCTAATTCCAAATCAGTGTTGGCACCCTAACACTTCAAATATTTCCTGGCTTGTATTTCAGTTGTTCTTCATTTCTCCAAGCATATCTTCTACCAATTAAATAATTCAAAACTATTTTATAAATCTGATTTCTTCATGGTTTTACAGTATATTTCCGTACTGTTCATCAGTTTTGCTAATAGTGCAGTATTTGCTACAAAACCTAAAAAGCCCTAGGTATTTAAGAAATGGACAAAAATATTCCATGTCACCCATAAGAATACACTCTTTTTGAAAATTTGTTTCTTTATTATTTTTGTCATCTTTTCTCGTTGCTTTTCTATTTGTTTTCCAATTATACACTACTTTTTACCAGAAAAGGGAAGAATCACACATAAGCAACTTATATTTCTTGATAACGGATTCAGGATTATTAAACTAAAATAGTTTAAAAAATATGGAATGGTTTTATTGTGCTGTCGTTAAATTTGCAGCAAAATTTACTTTACGATGAAAGCTTCATTACTGTTAATTTATTATATGACTAACAAATTCCCTGCATTTATTGCAGTGGTTAAGTAGACAGGTGAAAATTAGCTGTTAGGATAAGTTGCCTTAATCCCCACCATATAATTACAATATCCCTTTTCTATTGCTTTCCACCGTGGTCCCTCATTATTTACGTTTTATACTATTTTCCATTCTTGAACTAGTTTTATGTCTCTCTCGTTGTACCAATATAAGTTTTACTCTTTCTTTAATCACGGCCTGAATGTTCTTTCTTTTGTTTCGAAGTTAAGACTCGATAAAATTAATTTAATAGCCTCATATTGTGAACAGTTTGAACGGATTTTTCATTAGAAACTTTATATTTAGCAAAGTGAGCTTATCTTCATACTACTCAGGTAGAGCTCTCAGTGCGTGTCTTCCTCAGTCTATACTGCAATTGCATGAAACGCGTTGTAGATTAGAAGTTAAAATTTTAAAACTGTTGGTGCCTTTGCGATGAATGTTCTGTATTGAACTTTTCTGTACTTGTCTTGATATACTTAGTAACAATTGGAACAACCAATCAAACTATTGATTAAAGAATTTTGTGGTGATTAACAAACTCATGTTTTGGTGAAGTAAATTGTTAAGTGCACAAACAATTTCTTCCAAATATGTTCTGCTGTTGATTAGAATCATTGTTTGAAGTTTTCTCTCCAACAAATCAGAAGTTGTGTCGCAGCCACTGGCGCCGAATGTATGAATAATCATTAGAAATTGTTTTAGGAACTGTACATCGAGAAAGCTGTAGATAGAACTGTATAGAAGAGCAGTTTCTCATTCCAGAGATCCTACTCCTTCGGAAGAATCTTCTAGCTATAACTGTGAGGGGAGCCAGTGGTCTATTGAGGACTTTGATCATCCCTTTTTCTTCAATTCTTATACCGAAAAGTTCAGCACATTTGCTTAGGAGGTCTACCGTTATTGAAGATAAAAATGAAAGTGAAAATATCTTCTTATTCACGTTTTACAGATGATTTGTGATTCAAATAATATTCTAACTGACCTACCTTTGTTGTATAACTTTGACAGTCTCACGCTGTCTATCGCAGCTGTTTGTTGGATGCACGGTCTTAGCAAAGCCTTCTCCATCAAATTGTTGGTGACATCAGCTCAACGTTATGGAGGTAGTCCTCTTCGCCTATTGACACCTGGTGTTCCCTGCACTATATTCCGTTGCATATTGTACTCTCTTCTATTAAGGTGGCTAGAAAATCTGAGCATTGGTGAGTATATGATGCTCGAGAGACGCTTCGGATGGCGTAATTCTTATAGAATCAAACTTTTGCGTTGGTGCACAGTCCGTCCATGGAAATCAAAGAAAACGTCTCCACACTCGCATTTTGAAAACTGAAGCATTTCTTCCATGTCCTGGAGGTGTAATGATAGATGGAGAAAACCAGAGCATCACCAATTGATCTTTCTGTCGCGATAAATGTTGCGCAACTGGCAAGATAGCAATCTTTCCATGAGTATTCTTTGTCGTATCTTATTCTCATATCATCAGGTATTGTTCATAAAGGCTGCAAGGTCTTGTTTACGAAAGAGTCACCTATTCTTAACGTATCTGGGTGGTTTTCATTTGCTCGGAATAGAATCATAATTTGTTTTGTTGTAATTCGTACTTAAACCATACCCAGAGTGTATTATTTTGAGGTTGCCGAGCAGATGCATGAGCTCATTCTCGCTACTGCAAGTAAGGTGGTATCAAGCAAGGAATTATAGTTCCGCACATAACTATTGCACTCTGTTAGTCCTGCAATACTTGTCACGTCATGTGTTCACTAGAGATGTTAATGAGGTTTGGTGACAGAGCGCAGCCCTGTCTGACGTTGTTGCCAACATTACATTTGTAGGAGTTAGTGTTGTCAACTTTATCAAAAAACAAAGTTTTTACGTCCAGTCGACGAATAATAAGAACGAGATATCTGGGTGGTTCATCTCATCATATAGTCCATAGTGTGTTCTATTTCACGTTATGAACATATAACCCGAGATATAAATTTTTAATAAATATTTTCATCTGTTTGACTTTTTTCTATCTAGCGTGAATGGGCTTGTTCGACATTTTTGTTTGTTTCATAAATCGAAAGTGCAAATATAAAATCTGCAAAAAATCAGAATTTTATTCGCACGTTTAGTGTCGTAGTTTACACGTGTATGTAAATAATTCCAAACCTCCAACTCGCGAAAATGGGGTGTGGCCAGGCGCTACGTCACGATACGCATAGACTAGGCGATCTCAGTAGACTAGTTGCCTTCTAGTTGTTATTATCTATCTATATCCTAATCGTGTTGATCTGCGTCCATCTAAAATTGCGCATCGAATATATCAAAGTGTTTTTCGTGGTGGTGGTTTTTCGGGACGCGGCCAATGTCATTCGATTCGGGAATTAATTCTACATTGTTTAGGATGAATTCGAAGGGGTTCATTTTAATGGTTTTTGAGTAATTAACACGCGAAAGTCGGCTATCTCTCTCGCTTCTTTAATTTAGGAACGGGCAGTCGAGGGATTGTAGGTGAATATGAGTTGGAGAAATGTTACCAAATGTCAAGAAATGAGGATTTTCCTTCGCTGCTGTCGGGCCGAACGTTCGGTCTTGACCTTGCAATTTACGATGTCAATTCATCGCCGACCTTCTCCTTGCCATAGACATAGAACGAGCTTCCAATCGACGTATTTACTTAGTTACGAACATTTGAAAATTCCATGATTATCGACGTTTAAGGTTAAAGCAGGTTTCCGGAAAACCACTTTTGTCTCGCTCGCATCGTTCCGAATTTCCGATATAACTTGGTATCACGAGAAAGCGCCGCTCTTCCTTATACACTAGAGACGTCGAGCGCTGTTCCACTCTGGGTATTTAATTAGTTATGGATGTTTTAATTACTTACGGTTTTCAATTTTTACGAAAATGGCCATTTTTATTTCGCACGGACCTAGCGGAAATTCTGATTTCCACTGTGACATTTACGATGTGGATAGAATGGCAATCTTAATTTCTAAATATAGACTAAAATCGGTCCTCCACTACAAGAATTAACTTAGATAGCTTTCAAAGGTCTTATGTTTTCGAATTTATTCTCGCTCTTGCAGAGCCAAATTTCCGGATATTCCTGTAGAATCTGATATCAGGAGAAAGGGCCAATCTTGTTCTTTCCATAGAGATCTAGAACGGACGTCTGTTCGACGTATTTACTTAGTTATGAATTTTTGAAAATTCGATGTTTTTCAATTTTTAACAGAAAAGCCATCTTTCGTTCGCCTGTGCCAAGCCGGATTTCCGGTTTTGTCCATTAACTTTGGTACCAGAACAAAACGCCACTATTCCTCTTTAATTAAACACCTAAAACGGCCCTTAACTCCATGTATTTACTTACGGAACGGCTGTTAGGGGTCACGGTATCTCGGTAGATCTCCGAGTTCAAAGTTGCTTATAGTGACGTCACAAACAAGTGCACTGTTTTTGCTACTATTACTCATTTCAACCCCCTATATCTTGAGAACGGAAAAAGTTCATAATATGAAATTTTAAGTGCATTATATTAATATCGAGTAGTATATAAAAACGTATAAAAATCATATTAAAAGAATATCATGGTACAAGCCTATTACATATGATAAGTGACGATTTCTATGAATGTCTAAGATTTAGCATTGCCACGCTACTAAACGCCGTGAGTACATACACGGAAGCACCAGATCTCCCGTTTTTGAAATTCAGTTAGACTACAGCATCGCCATAGTTCCGTTATTTACTTAATCGGTATAATTCTATTCTTTCTAATGCTTACGCATGTTCATAATGTTTTAGTTAAACACATAAAGTTTAAAGAAAAACTATTAATGGCGGTCTCTTTGACAGAAGTATTTTTGGTAGAATGGTCTAATTTGATAATCAAAGCTTTTTGTGTGCCGTTTGTTAAAATATAAACCACACATTTGTGTATCTAAAATCCGGTAGACTATTCAAACAAGAGTGGCGCCTTTACAAACACACTGAGTGTAATATTTTAGAATACTTAAATAAAACTAATAAAAGAAGAATGTTAAAACAGTAACGAACGTTTTATGTTCTATTTACATTGTTTAATTAACTACGACTTCGATACTGTAAAGCACATACAATAGGCATAATAGGCAATAGCTCTGGTGAAAAATGTTTATTGTTTCTGTTTAAAATTCCTTTCTGATATAGTCGTTACTAATAAAATCGTTTTTTATTGTCGTAAAATTAGGTCTGAATAGTTGATAGTTGATAGCTTTAATGATCGTATACCGGGTATAACACGATCACACGTACACTCACTTTTTACTTCCCTCGCATACCGAAGGGAAGTATTGTATTTGAGAAAAAATCACCCTCCGAGATTTTTTCGGATTTTGACGTTTCAGAACACGTAGATTACGAAAATATAGGTTTTTCAATTCCGTCAGTCTGTCTGTCTGTCTGTCTGTCTGTTGGTGCATTTACTAAAAAACTACTTGACGGAGAGCAGTCAAATTTGGTAGGTAGTTGACGCTACTGTCAGCGAAGAAATGGTACAAATTTCACTGGAAAATATACAGGGTGGACCGTCTAAAGGGAATAAATAATGAAAACAATTTTTTTTTGCTCAAATTTAAAATTTCCACGTTTCATGACACGCTTAATCTATTTCAGAAAAAAAATTTTTGAAAATTTTTTTCACCAACATTTTTGAAAATTTTTTACCAAGATGAAAAAATTTTGTTTGCTCAAATTTAAAATTTCTACGTTTCATGACACCCTTAACCTATTTCAGGAAAAAATAATTTAAAAATTCTTTTCACCTATATTTTTGAAAAATTTTTTACCAAGATGAAAAAAATTTTTCTTTCTTTAAATTTAAAATTTCCACGATTCATGGCATTCTAAACCTATTTCAAAAAAAAAAAAATTTTGCATTTTTTTACCAACATTTTTGAAAAATTGTGTACCACTAAAATTAATGGAATTTTTTTCTTTTTTCAAATTTAAAATTTCCAGGTTTCCATGGCATTCCAAACCTATTTGAACAAAAACAAATTAAAATATATTAAAAAAAAAATTGAAAAGTTTTAATCTAAATATTGTCTAAATGTTATTTGTGGCATTATCTTAATTTTTTCTTTCTTCAATTCTTTGGGACTTTCTGCCACATGTATGTTTTCTTTTTAAGCGGTGCTAGGGGAGTCTACAAAATATATCACAATTAACCAGTATGTTACTGGTAAAAAACCTCTACGCCTGTGACGTTTACGTCAAAGGATCAGTTAAAGTTGGTTTTTATAAATAAACAACACAAATAAGTATAAAAACTTGAAATTAAATATTTCGCCGACGTTTCGGAAATCTAATCTGTTTTATTATCCCCAATGTCATTTCGTAATTAACAGTTTTTTATAGTGACTGTCAAGCACAAATAACGAGGGAAGTTCTGTGTAAATACCTTTACCTAATTTTTTTAATTAGTTTGAAGATAAATTATTTAAAAAAAAAACGTCACTTTTTGACATATATTTTTCACTTCCGGTTTCACCGAGAGTGACACTCATTTTTTACTTTCAAATGAAACACCCTTTAAATAATTCCATTTTTGAATCTTGAGTTCCCCATAAATTTATAAATTCAATGATGTCACATAAGTGACATTTCAAACGCCTATATTTATTTCAATTTAATTTTCAATCTTCAAATTTCCATTTAAGTGTGCCATGACCGTCATGGCATACTTAAATGGAGAAGCAGGCGTTACAGGTAGCTGAAAAGAACAGATTGGGCTCATATTTTAATGGACACCCAATGTATATTTGGAAGATCTAATTGTTTGATATTTGATGCACTATATCCTTATATTCCACTAAACAGTCGAGTCGATATGACGATAATCTATAGATGTCGTTATATTCTCTATAGATTAAGGGTATTTTTATCCCAGGGTTGTGCAAACTTTTAAGACAAAAAACTTGAATCTACCGTTTAAGCACATATAATAATTACAAAGAAGAAAATTACTAGTTGAAGATTAAGGGTCATATTATAGTATATATACAATGGTATGACCCTTGAATCTAGCGGTCAAGCATATATATTAATTACAAACAAGAAAATCACCAGTTGACGATTCGCGCACTCTTGTAGCTTTTGGAAGTAAAATACGTTCGTAATTTGGCATTTTTTCTAAGAGCCTTCTTGTATTTTACTATTCATGTTCCACTAAAGTCTGACCACAAATTGAACATGTACCAAGAGGAAATCTTTCGCCCCTCGCATTCTTACAAATAAATTTTCTTATTAACTGTTCATAACGGTCTGTTATTATCGATTTTTTCTTCCCAACGATGATGTTCTTTCCACATGGCCCACAAACTTTTCTTCTATTTTCAGCATGTGTAGATGCATTATTTGGATGTGTTGGCATAATGTAACTTGTGAGTAGAGTAAACAACAAATTAAACACGCGAAACTATACTTCATAGAAATCTATCAATTGTTTTTACTTTATTATCAGACAGTGACAAACAAGAAACTAAATTGATTTTTAATAATTCGAAACACGCTTTCCGCTAATATTATTAAATAATAAAAGTAGCAGCAGAGGAAAACGTTCGCTCTACTGGTTAAGGACAAACTGATAATCGAAATGTTAACAATGTAAAAGTCAAGCAGTAGAAAAATGTATTGATATAAATATATTTTATCAATACCAAATTGCGACGTACTTTGTATTTGTCTATTCGATCAAGAAACGCTAGTAAGCATACAGAATAATAAGCATATGTGCTTAAAAATTTAGTCTCAGATATTTTTAGATTTTAAACATCTCCGGATGATTTTTCAAGAAAAGGATCAGCTTCGATTTCAATAAAAACATTTTTGGGTAACATGAGGCATTAGGAAGAAGTTTTCGGTAAGCATTTTCTATCGTCAATGTAGACGAACTTTTTTATCTTAAAAAGGCACTGTGTGCATGCATTGAGTGACATCACAATAACTTGTGAGCCAATTATTCTAATTCGGCAGTTTAAGACTGCAATATTTAGTCGATAGTACTGCTTCATTTAATGACGCTGTACGTATCAATTCTTTTTTCGAAATCAAACTCGGCGACCACCCTCCCCTCGACCACAGATGCTTACCTCGTTAATGATTGAAAGTGAACGATTATTACTTATACTTTGGACAGTAATCGCCGAGTATGCTTCCTGCAGTTGATTTGTTGTCCAACCGATGGCTACCTCCAAAATTATATTCCTCCACCCACGTTAAAGACCTTACAACTCCTCATGGCTGGGCAACCGTACGTTCCTCTTAAAACTTTAACTGAAGTCCGACCGTTTTTTTAGCTTTTATTTCTGTGTTATTGTGAAGAATATGAGCTGGGCATAAATCTATGCCACAAGTATTATCTGAAATGATATCGATTATCCTTTAATAATACTTTAGCGAACGTTGTAAATTAAAAATAATTAAACAGTGTGTAGGTACGTTTCATTCGGAATTCCATATATTATCTCTCAACTTATGATACCTTTAAGCTGTGATTTATGATTTTCGTACGACTATTTTTAATGAGTTATTGCTTTTGTTTTCTTTCTACAAATAGATTAGGTTGCTATATTTATTTATTTAATAAAGTTTTGCAGCTTTATTCATAAGTGAATTCTAATCCAATTACAATAATACGATTAAACACACACCGCACTTAGTGGCCATTTTTAAAAAATGACTTCTCGAACCGAAAAGCTAAGAGCCATATCCTTTTAAACAGTAAAAACAACCTTCTTCTGTGTTAATTTCGGGTAGATTCCTTTGGGGCATATTTATTATCAAGCAGTTCTTAATTTATTAACTCATTTCCTCCACATGAACAAATTATAGCAACACTCCGCTCTTATATTGGTTCTGTTATTTCATCCTGATTTGACCTTCATATATAGATTATTATCAGGGGCAATAATTATTACTTTGAGCCAAATGGAATCGTCGTTAATTTGAGTTGTTAAAATCACACATTTTTTACGACCAAACGTTATATAAAAAATCCATTAGCACTTCCAATACTGTTATAATAAGATTTTGTTGCTTCTCTAGTGTAGTTTCATGTCATCGAAGTACGAAACCAACAACAAAGTAATTTTTCCTAGTCTGCTCTCTAATTTTCAAATTATAATAGCTACAGTAATATTTAAAGGTACTTATTTTATTTTAAACTAGTGACTACTAATTTAAAAAGCTGAGTAGATAAATATATAATACAGATAATAATAGATAATATATTTGTAAACACTAGCATTCTTAATATGGGGAATTATTCCGTTTCTAGATATTAATATGGAGAATATCACTGTGGAGCCCCAATTTGTCATCTTCCTCTTTACACCACCTTAACAAGCGTCTTATGATCTATATAATATTCTGATTTGCTTCTATTTATTGTATGGTGCTCCTGCCAGCATCACGCTATCAGTTGTGGTTTCCCACCTCACATACACATATCCTTAATGCTTTTGGATGATTGCGTTTGCTTCGGTTACAGAGTTTATCATAAACATATTTCAAATAGTCCTCGGTTTGTGTATATCTGAACAATCTACGTTAAGAATTTATTATTCTATGTTTTAATTAGGATGTGTCCAATAATTCGTGTTCAAGAGTTATCATTAGCTGATTAAGGAAAAGGCCAATTTTTCGTACCAAAAATATTATGATTTGGATGTATAGCTTTCCAGAATGAGAAACGGCTTTTGTTTTCAAATATCACAAGAAGTGCTTTTCATCATGTTTCAGGATATTGGAAAAGTGTAACGATTAAACCAAAAATTGAAGAGAATCCAGCTCATTGGGGTAATAACATAGTGTCCATGTTTTTACGAATTTAGCAATTTAATTTCTGGATACTTTGGATGTAGACAAGGCGAAAATGTCGGCTTCGTATGAAAAGAATGCCCCATATGATTTTTTTGCATATTCACGTCCGGAACATGTCCCTGAATCAGAATGAAGAGTTTTCCGGACCAAGATCTAGTCCCAATTTGTTTAAACTAATTTTTTTACAACAAATTGCAAAAATCACTTTCGTTGACCCGAATGACTTATTTAAAGGTTTTTGGGTAATTCTAAACAAACACGGTCGCTTGTCATTTTTTCGTAAAGTTGACCGTTTCCGACTTATAAACAATTAATGTTTGAAAAATCGTAAAGACCATTGTTAAGGTTGAAACACAACACAGAAATTTCCTCTTTATTTGTGCATGGCCGTCACTCTAAAAAATTAATAATTACGAAATGACATTGAAAATAATAATCAGAATATAGTTATCACTATTATTACAAAGAAAACCTGATAAGTTTTGGTCAAAAAAGTAACAGCAAAAGTTTAATACTAAATTACAGGTGCCAAATATGGAAAGCTTGCGCAAATTTAAAAGTGAATTATTTATTATTTGTTTGTTTATAGTAATGAAACATTTTCTTTATAGGATTTTGCAAACAGTGGAAAGAAAAGCTATCCATGAGAACTAAAGGGAAAACTATATATAAAAATATTAATCAAATCTTTGGATTTTTTCGATAACCTGACTTCTGGTTATGCTAACAAGTAAAAATTCTGATTTGTCATTCTCATTTTAACACTAGCATAAAACCTAGTCCCCTACGGCTAAGCAGGCTAAACTAGTATCTACATGATCCCCTACGATATGTAAATTCAGTTAAAAATGAGAATAAAGGCCTGAAACTAATTTATTTACGTACCTTGTCTTTAAAAATTTTTTTCATTCTAATGAATTACATTTTCATAAAATCTCATTCAGTTTCTTGGAAATGCTTAGCTTTTGAAACGTTTTTCGTCTTTATTGTGTATTATTTCTGATGAGTCCAAAATATTTTCAATTTTTTTAAAATAGGTTTAGCGGGTCATGAAACGTGGAAATTTTAAATTTGAGCAAAAATAATTATTTTTTCAA
Organism: Stenurella melanura; assembly: GCA_963583905.1. Taxonomy (NCBI): domain Eukaryota; kingdom Metazoa; phylum Arthropoda; class Insecta; order Coleoptera; family Cerambycidae; genus Stenurella; species Stenurella melanura. Next base: position 96,941,052 of record OY757314.1, read on the forward strand.
TATTTATTCCCTTTAGATGGTCCACCCTGTATATTTTCCAGTGAAAGTTTAACCGTTTCTTCGCTGACAGTAGCGTCAACTACCTACCAAATTTGACTGCTCTCCGTCAAGTCGTTTTTTTAGTTAATGCACCAACAGACAGACAGACAGACTGACGGAATTGAAAAACCTATATTTTCGTAATCTACGTGATCTGAAACGTCAAAATCCGAAAATATCTCGGATGGTGATTTTCTCTCTCTCTTCGGTATGCGAGGGAAGTAAAAATGCATTTTTTTAGTTCGCCAAAATTCTCATAGAATCTTTGAACATCCATTAATAATATCCTGAAACGTGCACAATTTTTCATTCTAAAGCTTAAATTTGTAATTAGGTGTTTTCACAAATTTTAAACTCACTTTGACTGTGAAGATAATGCTTTATTGTAGTTAAAAATACTTGAATCTTGAGAAACAGTCGAATAATAGCTTAAAATAAGCCATTTTAATTTTGAGTTGAAATTTTTTCGCCAAAAACACTACATCAATTCACTACGCACTCATTATACCATCAGTTATATTGTCAGTGTCATTTTGTGTTATAAACACGTTATTTTGCAGATACATTTCCTAAAGTAGCTTTTACAAATCCCGTATTAGGTAGGCACTACTTATTTAATCACATGTAAAATGTAAATAAAGTGAATTAAATGTTGTGTTTAACAATTTTTAAATGCAATTTAAGAAACCTATATAACCAATGACGCCACAGCGTGTTTTGCGTACTCGTTCAATTACTAAAACTTTATGTTATGTATTTGGTGAAATTTTAATTTGATGGACGATAGAATGCTGTTTAAATATCAATAAGTACTTTAGTATAAAAAGTACTTCATTTTAATAATATCAAAAAAGCAAATTTGCACATAGTGAGAACACCTAATTGTTAAATAGACGTTATTAGCCGGCGCGTGCTCTTTCAATTGTTTGTAAGTCGGTAACGACCAACTCTACGAAAAAATTACAGGAGACCTTTTTTGTTTAACCAAGAAAACCAACAAAGGTTCATTCGGATCAAGTAAGCGATTTTTGTAATTTGTTTAAAAAAACTTAGTGAATATGCAAAAAAATCATATGGGACATTTTTTTCATACGAAAGCGAGATTTTCGCCTTGTCCAATGTTTGCAGTCATTGAAGAATTGGGACGAAAGCCCGAAGTCAAATGTTGTTTCCGGTTGACTAGATCTCAGGTATTTCAGTCGTAGATCATGATAAAAATAACAATATCAATTAAAAATATTACATTTATGTAGAGGTACCGTAGCATAATTAATTTTGAAAGCATTACTGAACAGGAGAAATTGTAAAAAGCTCTTAGTATCCACTATTCAGTAATACTTAAAACAAATACCAACGCCCAGAAATTGATACTTTCTAATAACATATTTATCTGTGTAGATATAAGAAATAACAATTTTTATTTTCAATAGTCGGTATATTACGCTTTGAGTGCTGAATTAATTAAATAATTATGTAGGCAGCATAATAAATTAATTGCTTTATTACACCTAGATAATGAAATAAACACAGTACAACATCTGTAAGTGTGAGTATAACAAATTGATAAACAGGATATCTCCTTACATAAAAAGTCTATTTTATATATTTATACAAAAGGTTCCAGTAAAAAAGCTGACGATTGAATGAATAGGAAAATACAAAGACACGCCAGCTGCATTTATAAAACGCTTGATGATCACGATTTCAGAAAAATTTAATCCCCGTGAAATTTTCGTGAAGTGAGTATTTTGTCGGCAACCTTCATATCCACTTTTAAGCAGTTCAACTTTATTTTGTTCGTTCAGTATTTTATGTACAGGCATGGTCGCGCACCGGAATTCCTACTGTAAGACGGCAATGGGCAATTTTTATAGTTTAATGATAATTAAAATTACAGAAACATACTTTTAAATCTGGCTTATGTCTTGAACGCTTTTGGTTTCACTTAGGAATAGTTATGTAAAGTGTATATAGGTGCTAAAATTTATCTCATTTTACTCAAAGAGTTACATTTTTCTGACGAAAATATTTTCATGTACTTCAAATATATATACGGGGTGTAAACAACACTATGTTCGTGTTCCATTATTACTGTCATGAATTTTTATTACACATGTTTAATGGCCTCTGTATATTTTTCAGTAGAACTGTAATAGATGACTTCGTTACCAATTGTGTTAACTATATTATTGCCACCTGTCACCTTTTTAGTTGCACATTGACTTAGTGGAGTGGAAGTATAGTAGTGGTTAGAAGATATTCCACTTTTTTAAATAGGTTTAGAATGTCATGAAACGTGGAAATTTAAAATTTGGGAAAAAGAAAATTTCCAGCTAGTGTTAAAAATGTTCAAAAAAATGTTTTTTAAATAGGTTTAAAATGCCACGAGACATGTAAATGTTAAGTTTGAGCCAACTTTTTTTTAATTATTATCCATTCCCTTTAGATGGCCCACCCTGTATATTTTTCAGTGAAAATCTAAATAACCACTTCTTCGGTGGCAGTAGTGTCAGGTACCTACCAAATTTGACTGTTTTTCGTCGAGTAGTTTTTTTTAATTAATGCACCGACAGTCAGACAGACAGACAAACAGATAAATTGACGGAATTGAAAAACGGATATTTTCGTAAACTACATGATCTAAAACGTGAAAATCTGAAGGGTGATTTTTCTAGAATAAAATTAGAGTTTAATAGTGATTAAGAAAAAAATTGAGCGCGCACTCAGTAATGGAGAGCCCGGATACATTTTTTATGTGATTACTCGTACTGTTTGATGAAGATGAAAGATGTATTAATTTATAGAAGTCCTCTCCCACCTACGCTACTGCCTTCATTGAACGTTGACAAAGTGTAATTATTTCCTGCGTATAGTTTTTATACTGTAGTTGATTTTTAATTTATTTTTTCGATGTATGATTTCTTGGAACGTAAGAAGTTATTAACGTCCAGCTTTTTCATTTTATTAATTTTAACGGTCACGAGTACGCCATTTTACTTTGCAAATACTTAAACTTCATATTGTTAATTCACTATTATTTTAATTTATACGTATTTTAATAATTTAATGTATTTCTGAGCATAAGACTGAATGTCAAGATATACATCATTTTTGAGCATGAAATGTAATGCAGAACAAATTTTAATACAATGTGTTATGTTCACATGTTCAATTTTGTTCGGGACACTATCCCGAAAGACACTATAGAAAGAAGGAAAAAATTATAGAAATTTCCAAGACGTATCAGGTACTTTACATTTGTCTCCACAATAGTACAGTATGTTCCCTTAAAAACCTGACCTTTTATTTGATCTTTGCTAAGAAATAATTAATTTTTTATAAAAATGTTTGTTTCCTAAACTTTCTACTAGAAGAATACCCAACTTTATTTCATAAAATTATAAATTGGATAATATAAATGTAAAACACCGAAACCTAAATTAATGTTCGGGTTCAGTTAACTGTTACCAAGGTTGTTGAGAATAACTACGGGCGATAATCCGGTTTTCGATCATCTCGAATTTGAATTTGTGATAAAAGTCTCTAAGCCCTGAATTTATGAGCTTCTGACATATTGTTATAAAAATAGACTGAACAGAATTAATTTTGGAAGAAACTTTCTTTCGCTTGTCAGATGTTATAGTTTTATTTCTTTTATGCGGTTCTAATGTTTAATTTTATTAATTCAAATAACATAACCATTCATTATTCCTAAGAGTGAACACTACCTAAGGTTAGTGGGGAGATATTTCCCTAATAATCAAATTTTAGCCAAAACTAGTCTTCAACAATCCTGTAGTGTTTATTTATGTACAAATTACACTTATTTTCAGTTAAATACCATCACCCAATTTGCTAAAAACAGTTTATTATTAATCATAATTTAATGATTGACCGGAAAAATCTCGGTATCGCGACCTAGAATCGAACCCGAATCTTCAATCTGAGAACCACGTGCACTTGACTGTTAACTACGCATTTTTACTTAATGATAAAAACTCTTATGTACTAAAATCGTATAAAATGGATCCATGGGAGCACTACATACACAAAATCTTATCATGACAATTTGAGTCAAATAAAATATTAATCACTATATTTATTGCTTCTATGATTTAACGTTGACGTATTTCCGATATCCCAATTGGTAAATTTTGTATAACTCATTCTCTGTCGAAGTGCATCGGGGATATTTCCCTTATCTTGCATCTAACAGACAAATAGCCGATAGCTCTACGCACGCAATTCTCGTCTCAGAATGTATAGCTTATACGTATATGCAGATACAGAAACTGATAGAAAGTAGAGCAGGATCATCTGATTCTTTGGAGATCACTCATTCGAATAAAAATCTCGAGTTCTATTGCTTAACTTTCGATGCTAAGTATGACTATTATCATTTTAGACCTATGCTCACCTCTGACTAAGCAAAAAGTGCAAAAAGTTTATTTTCTGTAAAAAGAGCAACTGACCCATGTTCTATTTGATCACATTAGGGCCGTTACTTTCGGTCCCAATTAAGTTAATTTGGGTTCTGACTAAATATTAACCAGTTAATTTGGTTCCTTTCAAGCTCAGTTAGGGCTTGATCGTAGTTAAATGTGCAAGATGCTCGAGATTGTACATAACCGAATTTTTTGTAGGTACTAACTTTATTTTGAAAAATGGATTTACGTGAATTGGCTGAACTATTTGACGATAATGATGATAAAGACTGGGACTATATAAATAATTTACGTACATATCATCTCAAAGTGGCACAATCAATTTTTTTATTTTCGATAGTCACTAACTCTAGTTTCAAAGTTTGCATAAGCAAACCAATTTCACTTGAGATGAAATTAGTCCCTGTTCTCTTTTTCTCCATTTCAGAACTTTTTAGAAATTCGTATAACAACACGAAAGCTTCCTGAATAAATAATTGACTTATGACAATTAAAACATAACCTCAGTCTACAGAAACTTAATAAAACATGCTTTTATTCTTCAATATATAAGCTGCAATATAACGTACCTAGAGCGTATGTCTACTCTAGACTATTTAAATCTAATGTAATACAACAGAAGAAGAAGAAGAACCAACAAATTTATAGTACCAAAGAGAAACTTGATAAACTAACAGAACTGCAAAATATGTCGTAATGTACGCAACCAACTTTTAGCCTAGGCTATTCGTTTCAGTTAAATTAACAGACAGATTAGTTAACCATGTGTTTAATCAAAACCAATAGTAACAGCCCTTAAAGTCACCTCTCGTGAAATTATCTCTTATATGACCACAATCTCTGAACTTCCTTTCCATTTTGCTAACAGTTGATTGTGTAATAGGCCGATCAGGATATTTACCATTAAATAATTCACAAACCAAGATTTGTGTTCGGGGCCTTTATACACAGCCAATCATCATCAAAATTTTAATTTGTTGTGTCTCTCTTAAACGTTCCATTATCAGAACTTTAAATACAATGTGACAAGCAAAGACTAACGTGTTACAGCCAGGTATGCGTTGCTAAGTAAATGAAAAAAAGGCAAATCATGAAAAAAGTGTAAGTCGTAAAAAATGTTCCTCCACTAGGGTTCGACATAAGTAATGCACGTGTGCGCTATTAATGCATCAGAATTAAAAAAATGTGCTTGAAAAAATTGTGGTTGCCATTTAAAAGAATTGTCGATAACTTTTAAAAAAATATTTGTAGAAAATTTATTTTACATAAGCAAATTGAGAAATGGATTTAAAAATCGACGTATCTGAACAAATTTTTGTTACTTGCTTTGTATCGATTTTAAGAAATTTATACCCACTTTTACGTGCTCCACTGTATGAATAATATGGGTCAAATTTCTCTTAGCTTAAAAATACTTGTTTAAACTGTACATAGTCCGGAATAAATTCGTTCTTAAGCACGTTGAAAGAGCCACTCGTTTTTGCAAGCAAATGAAAATATCACTATAATTTAATTTGTTTGCATTATCCTCAGGAAGAGATTTCAATGAAATCTCTCCCTATAGGTAGATAATCGAGAATTGTTTGTCATGTACGTCCTTTGCCGCTTGTCGGTAATATAATACAAAGAAAGTAATAATATACACATTGTTTTCTTAATAGTACAGCTAGTATTTCATTAAAAGATAGCATGGAACCAATGTTCAATTATAACACTTACAATCCCGTTAACTGTTGTATAATAACATAAATAAACGAGACGAAATTGCAATAATATATCGCTATAGCTTAGTCTAATACAGTTTAGGCTATGGGAGATAACCGTACAACCTGTACGTATATAATGCATAGCCATAATATGAACTCCGACCTCACAACACTATGAATCACTGTCAGATGTTCAGGGGTTTGAACGTAATTTACTCTAAGAATGTTTTCAATGAGATTTCTAGTAATGTTTTTAACGTACTCTAACCTTAAAATTTTGCTGAATAAAATTACTACAAGAAATGCAGCCGCAGTATTACACATAGATTAAAGAGGTTTGCTGCTTGAACGCATTAGAAATAGTAATGGGAAACTAGTATAAGCAGGGATCTTGAACTATAGCTTTCCAACGTTGTAATTTTAATTTTATTAGAATAGATGTTTGTTACTTCTTGGTTATTATATCTTCCTTTAAGGTCCACTAGAGTTAAAAAAGCGATGCCTAAGGAGTCACTACTTCCACATCCGGATTTCCCATCCAAGTCTCTTGAAAGGAAAACATTTTGACTATATTTGTACTACTCTAGTATATGTCACAGAATTTTAATAATATTTGAGGCAGATGTAAAAAAATTGAGTCGTTGTTTTCTAGCATATACGCCATGAATAAAATATTTGGACTCTTATTAGCCTGCTCTAAATATTTTCCCCAATTTACACCCCTTCCACGGAATCATCTCAATCAGATATCATTATAATACACACGTGTAGTGTACCGTGTACCAAATGTCAAATTATTTTATTTTATCAACCTTTTTAATAATGGAGTGTAGTTGGGCTGATGTTGTAGTTGAAAAATATTATAAAGAAATCTATGGCCTTGGCTCTTAGTATATACATCAAATCCTAAGGGCTTCTGTACTCTTTTCAGCTCGTTTTAATTATTTTCACCTATTTACCCCCATTTAATCCCAACACTTCAACGGAATCATCTCAAAATATAATTTAGTTCCAGATGTTATAATATATAGGTGTACCAAATTTCAAGTGCATGTCTCAATTTTATTTTATCAATTCCTTTAATATTGGAGTGGTGGGTGGCACGGAAAAATTATTAAAAAATGTGAAACTCTAGTATATATACCAAATCCCAAATGTTTGTACTCTTACCAGCTTGCTTTATTTATTTTTCCCTATTCACGCCTATTTATCCCCAAACCTTCACTGGATAAGTTTAAAAATTAGTCTACTTCCAGATCTCGTTATAGTACATACGTGTAGAAAATTTCAAATCAATATATTAAACTGTTCTAGAGAAAACATGCGCACAGGGAAAAGTTACAGACAGACTGACTGACAGACAGACCGACAGACAGACTGACTGACAGACCAACCGACAGACCAACCGACAGACCGACCGACAGACAAACCGACAAACAGACCGACAGACAAACCAACAGACAAAGACAGACCGATAGACAGACAGGATTTTTTTTCGCTGAAATTTAAAATCTCGGCGACATTGTGAACCTTATCCAACAAGCAAAATTTTTGACGTTACGTGGATGTGGAAGTAACTACGAAAAACTTCTGAACCATCACATGCTTAATAGACAAACTGATATGGTGGGGTGGATTTGTATAAGCCGATTTCACGATGTACTTTTTTCTATCAAAAAGTGTAATCTAAATGAGCAAGAAGAGACATAATTGATGAAACTAAATTAAAAATATCAAGTTGGCATGATGTGAGGCTTGGAAAGTACTTGGAGGAACCAACTTATAAATGTTAAAAGCTCTCACTAACAAGTGTAAGTGTTTGTGAGATGATTCTAAGTTCTCACGCTTATTTTAAATTTCCATCTGTCATCGTTGGTTGGGAAATGTAGGTGTTTCCGAGATGCTTCTTTTTAGTTTCCATGCTTCCTTCAAGTTTCCAGCTATCATCATCTCCTTATTTATTCTTCTTCTAAGTTTTCGATCGACCTCTTCTGTTTCTGAATCTAGCAATTTTTAATTTCATTTTGATTTTTATTTATTAACCGATCCACAGGTAAATGTCCATTTACGGTGGAAGTGCTGAGAGTGGCCCTATCGCTCGGTAACAAAATAAGAGCTCTTTATAGCGGGTTATGAGAAAGAGGTCCGAGGGAATATGTTGTAAACCCTGTACGTTGTTTTTTCGAAGCAATCAGTTTAAATTTCGGTTTTACAATTCAGCTTTTCAATTCGGGGTATTTTTCTATTTCATTACCTATATTTAATTACTTTTCAATTTTATTTTCAAATTTTTCTCTCTGTTGTGTAATTAACCAAAAATCTAATAATCAAAATACAATTAATAGACTAGACTAGACTTAGCTTTTTGTCCCTTTGTGTTTATATAGGCAGCTTCCCTCTTTCGTCTGTAGTATTTTCATACTACTTGCACTCTCGGTTTCATCCTTCCATATGTTAAGTGGGTACCATTTACTTCACCATAGGTAAAAACTTCACTGGACCCTTTTGATTTTCGATGCACTTTTAACCGCTATTACATTACAAAATGTGACCGAGTTATTCAGATATCATTCACCACACTTTATTATTAATTATTAATTTTGCTCGAGTTCAAACTTGAATTGCGTGGGGCCGAATTGTTTTAGCCACAATACCATATAAATTTTATTTTATCCGCTCAAAGTTTGACCGGAGTTTATGTGATTTAAATTGGAGCGACTCGGCACACGTCTGGTCCCTATGAAGATCGACTTCTTCCCCAAATAACAAATAATGTATTGTTCAAGCAAAATCCAGAATTAAGTGTTGACTTGTTAGATCGTAACACGTTATATAAATATTTAGCTGATAATTATATAGCAGATAAAGTTAGTGAAAATATAAGAAACAATTACTTTACTTGAGTTAGCAGAGGCATTTGCCAGCAGACCGATTATTATCCTAGAGTATGAAAAATTGGCGCGTAAGCCCGATATACACGTAAAATAGTTCCTCATGTTTCAACGACCTAAGACCAATAAGTAAAATTTTAGAAAAAGTTACTTTCATACAATTGGGAGATTATTTTAATGAACACCTTCTTTTTCCAAAAGATTAATCTGGTTTTAGAATTTGAAAATAAATATTGTGGATGACTTTTGTTCATAGTGTTAGAAACTTTAGTCTAAATCAACTGCCTTGTTTATTTACATTTATGCAGCTCGCCTATGGGATTCTTTATAAGTAAAATTTTAATCCAATATCAAAACATAAACAAATTTTCCTGTTTTAGGGTATAAATGTAGTAAAAGTGTGAAAAAATTTGGTACCTTTGATAACTTGAAAGATTTTTGAGCCGTTGTAAAAGAACATTGAAATCTGTTTAGTTGTTATTGGCTAAACGCAGACAAAGACAGGAACAAAGGTACGATAGAAACTGGGAACTTTCTTTTCTATTATCTCATTTGTAAAATGTTTCCTAATACAAAATTAGTATTTAATATTAGGAGAAAATTCTCACAGATTACTTGTGTTTTACAAAGCCATATTCGTTAATAAATCATTTATATGCTTTTAACTTAAAAGTATTTAACATTGTGTCAGAGCGTACTGTTCCTCGAAACCTGTACTGAAATAATAAATTATATTCTCCAATTGTGTTAATTTGTATTCATATATGACTAATAAATAAGAGAATTCCCAATTCCAATAATTCTGAATTAGTTGTTTCACATTCTACTTAAGCACCAATAAAATTTGAATTTAAAAATAACATCACTTTAGCGTTCTTCAAAGTGCGTCGAACTATGTAAAATTAAAATATTTTATACTGATTTATGTATGTCATTTATATATTTGATCATCTAATCGATAAATAAACATATTGGTTTTGCATAAGAATATAAATTTTAAAATAGAAATTTTAATATTCAAGGTGACTCATGTACTGTGTACTGGAAGTTGTGTTGTATCTATTCTTGTAAAGTTTCGTAATTATAATTCAATACAAATTATAAAAAGTTTAGAGTGAAATACAAAAATACCCTCACAGATAAATTCTTCCTGTTAATACTACTGAAACTAATTAACAAAAAAATTAACTGTCTGGTCTCAGAGAACCAACCTCTAGCAAATTTACGTAATATATAAAATCCATGCCGTGTCCATTTTCCCTTCCAGAGATTGCTCTTGTCTTTCCGATGAGACAGAAATAAGAAATTCGGCATGGGGTTTCCTGAGAATTTGAGATTTATCTGGAAATTCATAATCCTGAAATATCCAAAAAGTTGAATCTAGTGCCATTAAAATAGGTTTAATCATCTCCTGGTAGTGTCAACATGGTTCGCGAAATACACGTCGAGTATTCATATTCGAGCTTAGAGTTCAAGTTTTTCCGAGTTTCTGAAAAATTCAGAGGAAAAAACTCCAATGATAATAATGGCTTCTTTTATAAAGATTCAAATTAAGAACTAGAAACTAATTACACCTAGCTAATTTAAGCATTTAACACATCGGCAATGTAGGGTTCATCTATTAAGTCTATATTTCTATAAATTAAATGAATTGAAATTAAACGTGGGATTTTCTTCAAATCGATATTACGGTAAAAGCAGCTGCTATGTGCTTAATGAGAAGATTTGTTAATAAACACAAATTATCCCAATATGAATGCGACTATTAATGTTAACGCATTATAAATTGGGTCGATAAATAGGAATAACTGAAGTTTGAATCCTGAAGAATAGGTTAATAGAACTATTTATCTTGAACCTGCCATATAAATGAAATGATTTAACAGTTATATAATAAATAATAAATTTGCTGTGTTTCATGAATTTCCTTTAGAATACAGGAAAGCATTATTAAGCTGGTAATTCTATAACTTTGTTATTTGCGGCAGAAATTATCTTGATAAAAGTAATGTGCTACAGTTACGGAGTTTCCCGTTTAACTATGTTAATTTGGTTGTACGGTATAAATCCCAATTTGGAAGAGTGAGTCTTTAGGTTTTCAGATTATTTTTTCATTAAAGCTAGTCCGAATTCAAGGAAAGTATTATACAGGGTGTACCGAAATTTTCGCACTCCCTTTTAGATGTCAATGTTACACGCACAAATAATAAGAAAACTTTTTATAACTTTCTATACTAGTACAGGCAATGAAGGCAAAATGTTGTAAAAACCTCGCAAAAATTAATAAAATAATCATATCTGGGATTTAAGTAGTTAATAACATGTAGAATGGAGTGATACATTCTTTGCACTTCCAAGTTCCGGGAAAATAAAAAAAAAATTGGAAAAACTTTTTGATTTTCGGTTTTTTGCTCTAACGGATAAAATTATGAAAATACACAAAAAAGTTTTCAACAAAATTTGTAGCTCGTCTCTTTCTCTACAAAATAGGTCTTTACCAATTTTTGTCTTACTTAAGCCGTTTAAGAGATAAAGCCAGTTTTCCACTTATAGTTTTGAGCCGCTCCGAAATGCGCGGAAAATGAGAATTCTCTGGGAGTTTCGTACGACCGGACATATCGCTCGATAATTATTACTATTCAGAGCCGCTAAAAAAAATGAAAGCAACGTAAAATGTAGAGAAAAGTCTCGGCTTTAATGTGGAACTAATCACAAAATTCGTACAAATTTTTATCATAGAGAAAAAAGTGTTAGAAGATGGCTTAGTAAACTTTATACAGTTGATTTATGCACATATTTGAGTTTTATGCATCCTGTCTATTTCTCCCGTAACAATGGGCGCTGCACTGGATTCGATTCCACGCATTTTAATCTATATTTCGTGAAAATTTCATTGAAGAATGGTAAGAAACAAATAAGTTACATATGTTTTACTGTAAAATTGTGCATTTTCTGAACGTGTATGAATAATGTAGACAAGTTCAAAAAGTACTGCGTACATTTAAAAAACTCTAAAGCCATTCGAAAGAATATGTTTTATTGTACTTATAATCCAAAAAATAAAACTGTGCTATTATTATTACTTAAGATATAGCGAATTGAACTTGAAAAATTTGGAGGTGATTGATCGATGAGAAATATACCCTCTACTTTAATCGCAAGGCATATTTTTCCAACACAAGTAATTGCAATAAAATGTTTTTTCCCCGATTATCCAATAAAATGTTAATTAGATTAAATATATCATTATATGAGCAAAATGAATTATCATTCTAACGACTCCCGGCAAAGATATGAATAAATCTGTGGATCAACTGTACAAAGTTCACTAAGCCATCTTCTGACACTTTCTCTCCTTGATCATTTCTTCATGAATTTTGTGATTAGTTCCACATTAAAGCTGAGACTTTTCTCTACATTTTATATAATTTTCATTTTTTTTAGCGCATTTCGAAGCGGCTTAAAACTAGAAGTGGAAAGCTCGATTTATCTTCTAAACGGCTTAAGTAAGACGAAAATTTGCAAAGACCTATTTTGTAGAGAAAAGGACGAGCTACAACTTTTGTTCGGAACTTCTTTTTCTGTGTTCATTATTTTGGTCGCTAGAGCAAAAAAACCGAAAATCAAAAAGTTTTTCCAAATTTTTTTGAATTTCCCCGGAACTTGGAAGTGCAAAGAATGCATTATCTCATTTTCCAGGTTATTACTGGCTTTAATGCCAGAGATGATCCTTTTATTGATTTTTGTTACCCTAAATTGTTATATTGCCTGTACTATACCTGGTTTGCGATTTTTCATTATGAAGGCTTACTTTCGTACAGTACTAACTAAAGCTATTTTTTCTATAGGCACAGAAACGAGGTACAATTACTGTCTGTTTGTACGTCTTTTTATAATATATATTTAAAATAATTATCAACATTAGTTTAAATTACTTTCTTTGTAAACGGCTTGTCGTTTTGCTAATAATTGTCAAGAGGGCCTTTCCTTATGGAATGTTAACTGAGAATCACAGTTATGTCCAGAACTATTAAAAATATAATGTATAAAAAAATAAATAAAATGTTGATCATCTAATTATAATTATTCTTTATTAGGAAGTTTACGAGCTGTAGATCAAACAATTTCTTATGAAGTAAGATTACCTTCAATTTTATTAACATTTCTATTTATCACTCATTTCTCCGACTACTGATAAATTTATTTCAATTAGTATGGTATAAAGTTAAACCTAATAATGCAAAAGCCTGAACCAAATCTCATGAAGTTTTCCCAAAGTATTCAGATATAATCAATAAAAATCTATAGATTCTTTACTGATGCGAATAATACATTTTGAAGTAATTTTGTGTTTGTTTCAAATATTATATAAATAAAACATAGAATTATCCCCAAAAGAAATAGATTGTGTCCAAAAAGGCGCTTGGACTATGCTACACACGTCAATAATAACACAATAACTTCAAAAAATCTGCGAAGAGTATATTGTTTACACCTAGTTCATTTCTTGGATTGATTGATACATAAAATTCATATTACTAATGAATTTTCATGAGCCTTCAAGTGAGTAGTTATGAAATAGAGATCGGTGCCTTAACAAGTTTTGAAATTTCAATAACTCTGTCGGAAAATATTATGACAAAGGTTAAAGAGCTGAAAAGGTGAGATTCTTATTTGGGGAAACGGGATGTCAAGCTACGTATTCGATATGATAGGTGCAGCATAGCAGGTGGACCAAGGAACGCCTCTCGCCTAATTACAAGATCACGTTTCTATCATTCTTGTTTTATTGTCCATTCCTCTGGCTAACGTGCTTTTAATTCCACAACCATGAGTTATGTCCAAAGCATAAAACCATGTAATTAAGCGTTACAAATAGATTGGCTTTTTATTATCGATATAAATTTGCGTTTTGTTCTTTTTTCGACAATTTTTGTCTTCTTCATGTAGGCCATTCCGCGGAGAGTTTCATTTCGTTCCGTTTAAGTCAAAAGTTTAAAAGTTTAGAAAATGATAATTCTTGTGAACGCTGTTAAAGCGACGGCAATCCATTTAAAAGTCAGGAATATGTAGAAATGTGTTTATACTTGTGCAACTGGCAGAATTATTTACTTCGATGGGTGAACAGCTCGGGAAATATAGCATTCTTACTTCATCTTCTTATGGCTTTTACATCAACATATACGTAGAAGCTATGTAATTTAAGACGGGTATTGCGAAGTGGATATGCCATCCCCTTATCTATTAAATATTGGGCAAGTAAAAAATCCCTTCTCTTCGATAGAGAAGAAGTTCTACAAAATTTCTAGTGTGGAGGTAGCTGGTTTCCTGGCGGTGGTGATTATAGTGAAAATAGGCTGGCGATAAATAAGTAAAAAAAAAACGAATATCTGGCACACCTGCCATCATCATCATCATCATAACAAATTTTATTTAAATTAATGATATACAAACATTGCCTCCCCGAATCGCGATCCGGAGCCAACTAGACAACCACGTCGCGCAGCGTCGTGGTGTACGTAGGGTTGGGCGGATCACGACCGGTTTGGCTCAATAAAATTAATACAAAAAGTTAAAACTCCTGCCGCCGGCGGTTGCTTAAAATGAACATTAAAATTAATAATATCTGTATTACAGATTTAAAACATTTAAAATTAACACTCTAAAAACTATTGGAGCACAAGGTACTAAGCACCATTAAATTTTGATTTCTGGCACGGGGGAAAAATCTCAACGAAAAAACCCGTTCGAAGCAATTGAACCCAACGGTCTACCCGCCGTCGGGAAGTTAGGGAAGACAAAGAATTAAGATTTTTAACAGTTGCAATTTTTAAAAGGTTTTTCGGTCTAAAATGAATTTAGAACAAAAAAGTACAAAATGACAAAAAAGACAAAATGACAAACAGACAAAAAGACAAACAATTGACAAGCAGACAAGAGGGGGAAATGATAGATAAATATATAAAGGTGTGAAGGGAAAAGTGTGTGATAGAGAAAAGTTATGATTAAGGAAAGTGTGGCTAGAGAGGTTGCCGAAAGATAGGCAACGCCTGGTATGGTAGGGGGTGTTTGATCTGGAATGGGGCATTATTCATCCTGATTCTGGTTATGTTGCGTGTTAGCGGATTGTCGCCCAGTTGAAAGGCATAAAATTTCTGCGATGTTTCCCGGACGAAGACCGTTAGTGGCGTTATGTCGTTGTAACGATCATATAAATCTCTGAGGGAGGTGTACCTGCTCGAGTCTGAGATGACGCGCATAAATTTATGTTCCAGGACCTGGAGTTTTTTCATTGTCGTGGCCGAGATGCTGCACTACACCGGCGCCGCGTATGTGATGGCCGTCCTGATCACCATCTTATACAATAATGTTTTATTTCGTCTGTCCAGTCCGCTATTCCTTGCCAGAAGCGGATACAGACTCCTGGACACGAAGTAGACCTAACGTATAGTCTCGTTGATGTGAATGTTAAACGTCAGTCGTTTGTCTAAGTTCACCCCCAGATACTTCTCGCACCGTTTTATCGGAATTTGTTGACCCCGGATCGAGATTGGTGTCAAAATGCGGTTCTCAGTGAACCAACGCGTGAAGAGAATGGCCTCCGACTTCGCGACGTTGATACGAATCTTCCACTTGTCGTAATACGCCCTGACACGGGCCATGTGTGCCCTTAGCAGCATGTTCGCTGCTTGTGCATTATGCGAATGTACATACATGGCCGTGTCGTCGGCATAATTGGTAAGCTTGGTATTCGGAAACTCCGGGAAGTAGGATACATACAGGTTGTATAACTTTAGTAACAGGCACGACCCCTGGGGGACACCCGCGCGAATGTCCCGCCGTGTTGATAGTTTATTGTTCACCCTGACCTGCAGCGACCTGTCCGTCACGAAAGAGTGAATCAGTCTAGTTATATGTATTGGAAAGTCAGTACGTTGAGTTTGTGTATAAGTCCCAGAATCCAGAGTGTATCGAACGCCTTCTCAACATTGAGGAGCACCGTGGCGGTGCATTTCCCGAGGTTGTATTGTACCTTGACGTCATTCACGATCCTGACGATCTGATGCACCGTGCTCCTGGCACAACTGCCGGATGACTAAAGCCAGCGAATGGTTGTTTTTTTTAATGGTAGCCAGTTATCCTTTGAATAGATGGAAATCATCGTAGTTGAATTCCACCGAGAAAATTGCAACGAACGGTTTCCACGGCAAAAACCAAAATTTACCGGATGCCACTAAATTATATTAACAAAAGAATGGAAATTCAAAACAAGAACGATTTCCAGATACACCAGTAAAAAACAAGAATGCACCTACAGACAAGTGCTTCAGTGTTGTTGATCCTCATGAACGTAGCTTGTGTTATAAAATGTTGTTATAGTTTAGGCGTAAAATCAGGACTCCATTTTGCACCCTCGTACTTCATGTGCCCATATAACGCCTCAAATGAAACTCAGTAAAATGATGCAATGCTGCTGTAAAGAAATAAAATTAAGATATCTTTGATTACCTTTACCCAGCTTGGGTAAAGGTAATCAAATTTAATTCCTAGGCTAGTAGTAAGCAGTTATAAATTTTACTAGTAGCGGAAATTTTTTTAATAGCTATATCTCAGCAATTATTGGGATTAGAGGACTGATATCCGGTAAAGATACTCTGTCTTGAGAACTAAGAGAACTTCAACATATTCTAGGGACATTGTCGTATTGCATAGAGTGAGATTCATATTGCGAAATTACAAAATACTGGGATAGATATTTTAAAAATATATATCTAAACAATTTGTATAAAAAATAAACATTTTAGCAAATAAGTTTATTCGCTTATTTAAATTGTTGATCGTTGTTGAAGATCTTCATATCTTCAATAATGTGACTCTGAATAACATTTTTGACTATTTAATTGTTTTCGTGATTTTTATTAGGATTACGCGTCAACTTGAGACACTGTCATGCGGCTCTAGTTCACTTAGACGTAGAGTGCTACAGTTAGATGTATGCAATAGTCTTCCAATCGTTATGTTAGTGTATGCAACAGTCTTCCAATCGTTATGTTAGTGTATGCAATAGTCTTCCGATAGTTATGTTTCCATTATTATACTCTTCGCAAATACAAAACGAAGAGTATATTGCATTCGATCGGAACATTTCTAAAACCGGTAATATTACTTTTAGAGAAAATAATTTCTGAACAACTTCCAAAATGTCCGTCCGTCCGTCTGCCCGTCCGTCTCTCCATGTCTGTATGTCTGCCTGTCTATCCGTCACGTTTCTTGTAAGCACGATAACTTAAGAAGGAAAAATCCAATTGTATTGAAATTTGGACAGTAAGTTACTGCTAGCTAGAAGAAGAACCGCATTATTTTTTAACAAAATCTATCAATAAATAAAGAAGTTGTAATTGTTTTAAATTAAAAATGTCTAAAACTAATATTATTTAAAAAAAAACTGCGAAGTGTATCCTATAGAATGTGCCACAATTATATAAAAAGTGCAGTAAATCGGCGAAGAGTATAATGGTTAGCTTGTATTTTATTATTATTACTATTATTTGCTAAAAATAACATCAAAAGAAGTACATTCTGATTGTAATTACATATTCAAAATTACTTATTATTTTATAGTTCTCCTCTTCCGCATATTCTGAACAGTTTCCGCTTGATCTAATATGTAAGCATTACAAAACAAGTACAAGTATCTTCGCTATTTTCTTATCTCCTTCTTTCACTTTATGTTGATATTTGCGTAATTTCCTGCTTAATTTTATATTTATTTGATTTTAATTATAATTAAACTAATGTTAACGACAGAAAAGAAAACATTTCCAAGTTTTAGAAATATCCTGTATATTTAATTAATGCCTACAGTTTAAACCCCTTTTTACTACCTAGATTGTTAATTACAGCGGTATTATAGTTACCTGCAGTATGTAATAACACAATACGTGACCGGAGCCTCCATAACTAGTACATTGGTAGGCGGTACACTTGTCATTTTTGTTACACATTTTGCAATTTACTTCAAATTACTTAAATTATCTATAAATAAAATCATTCCAATTAAGCTTAAAGAAAAAATTAACGATGGGAAACTGGTCAACTACATCATCGACTATCGTATAAATACTTATTAAATTTGTATATAATTTTGATTAAAAGTGTTTTGTTTTTGTTTTGTAATTTCAAGTAGCGATTCAATTAACTTTAGATTTTTGTCGTTGTGCCCTGCTATCAATTAACCTCTACAGAATATATGGCTTTAAATTTAATTTAAAGAAGTTAACTAACTATACAATAGATGCAAGATAATGAAAAATGAAAAAATTGATATTTTTCAATAAGTCTTGGATTCACATAATTATTAATTATACTTATTTATTTAACAGATTTAGTTAATTCCAAATTATAAACAATGTCACAGATTACGTCTTGTGTCATGTGATTTATGGATAAATAGTTAACTGAAATATAATAATAATAACAAAAATGGTTATTGGCAATATAAATAACAATACAAATAATAATAAACAACAATAGTAAATAATAACAAAATTTACAGAATACAGGAATACTGCTCGCAAATAAACAGAAGAATCAGTGAAGTATTTAAAAATAAATACTAGTGCGTGATTTGAAATTCGTAATAAATGAATAAATAAGTCATAAGTTCATATTAAATTAAATCATACATGTTACATAATCTGTTTTATATTATATGCTATATTATAAGAAGTCATACAAACATTACTATTATTTAAAATTATATTACATCTTGTAGATCCATTTTATTTAGTCCATATACAATGTGTCTACGGAAAAGCGTTGTTATAGGTGTAAATAACCATTTTTTAAAAAAATCATGAACGTAATTTTCTGTATTCTGCTCTTGCTTGACCCAAAACCCATTTTCAGTACGTTAGAATTTCAATGATGCATAGAGTGCGCTGGTGGCAGCTTAAAAATATAAAATTCGCTTCAAGTAAACTGCGATTTCTGTGCTAGATATTGAAAAGTTTAATAAGAAAAACTTGCTCAAAATTATTATATAAGATATTGTATCGAATTTGATAACTATACGCCTATTTTATATTTATAATTTTTTTCAGTCTGCCATGGAACCTAAAGTGAGACGTGAATCACCTTGTACAGTTATCTAATTTGAAAAATTATTTAAAAAATTTAAGTTATCTATCTAATTCATCTATTATTGGTGTGTTTAAAAGCTATTTCTTAGTTTGGATTTTGAATAAAATATATTTATGTAAATTTTTAATTCTGTCTGGAAGCATGTTGTAAATTCTAAGAGCTAGGCACTTTCATTGACCTACTGCTTTTTGGCATTGTGGTACTTGCATTATATTTTGCCTTTACCAGGTATTATGGTCATGTGTTACAGGATCTATTCTAATTTTCTTTTTAAAAATGCTGTAGTTGGCCAATATGTTATAATCCAGAATATTGTAGAAGTAGCTCGAAAATTTATTTCTTAGAATTGTGAACATTCCGATACGAGCATTTATATGAAACTATTTGTTTCTTGGCTAAATTATAGATTTCTGAGGGGTCGCGGTCGCCTGACTATAATTTTTCTTCACCTCCATCTAAAAGATCTTTTGTGAATTATTCTACAATTATTGTTGCCCAGTATTCCCAAATTTTTTACAATGCATGTGGTCTACTTGGCAACTAAATTTCCTATCCTTTCACGTGTTAATTCTATCTCTAGGTAATTTAAACTAATGCGGATTAATATCTTTTGTGAGATATCTCAAAGGACAGGGACGTGTTACAAGGATCAAGTTAGGTTTTACGAGTTCCAGAAGCTTTGTGGCATTCTTTGTAGAAGTTAACAACTTTCCCACTTTGGCCGGAACATTCCTTCAAAAGGGCTTCTCCTGTTTCTTTTCCCATCTTAAAACCTCTTCCATTGTGTGTTGCTTAGATCAGGCTCAAAATGGTTAGGGTCTGGGAATTGAGGCTTCAGCACATTTTTTGCAAGGCTGTCAGCTAATTCGTTACCTTCTATTTCTTCCTGCTCTGACACCCACATCAAGGCAACCATCGTGTTTTTACCAGTTGGCTTAGGGATTGTATTTTAGAATTAAAGGTGAAAGATGTGAGATATCTTAATGCTTTTTGTTTTTCTGAAAGTATATAGATAATTGATCATTGAATGGCATTCTTTATGCATTCCTGGGTACATAGGGCATAAGTGTTATGCTCACTGTGCCCACATGCAGGTGTGTGCATAGCGGAGTAGTCCGTGAGCAATTCCAGATCCATCTCAGTACCAGATGAGTGACTCTGTGTCAATTCTGCTACTTTGATGACTCTCAATCAGCACATAAAAGGGAACCTAAGTAGTGTTTAGCTGGCATTGAGCCCGTAGGTTTGGTAAAAAGTTTTCAGACAAATCAGATCGCCTGGTTTGAATTTGAACACCTGCTGCAGCTTTAGGATACTAAGTGCTGTCACCATTCTCACATAGACTTCTACAGGAAGTAGATATAGCACTGCTTCCATGGCTGCTGTGGGACAGGAACACGTTGTTCACTCCCTACATAGGCCAGGAGTCTCAATTTCTGCAACTTTCCTTCCTACATATTTGATACATTTACAAAAGTTTAAATTAGGTCAGGTCTTAATTTTGCTTCCTCGGCATGATGAAGTGCTAGTAGAAAGTATCCTTAATTGTAATCTGATTGGTAATCACAGCATATTTTTAGTGAGATGATCTACATCTTGTTGAATTATATATTACATTTTCTGAGTGATTATTGGGAAGACGTTCTTCCTATGTAATGCTAATACTTGCAGTCAGGTTTAGCCTTGTTGAAAATTCAGTTATATTTTAATGCAACTAATTTCAGTACCACGATTTATTTTGTTAATATCATTGTTTATAAAAATGCAAAGATATTAGATGTATCCAAATTCTTAAATAAATATATCGAAAGACGGACTAAGCAGGGACTCAAAAATACAACAAATTCTCTAAGACCATTTTAAATAAGCGAGTCGGTTGCTTGCTAGTAGAATTACTTTGTCCTCTTTAAAGTTTGTTGCCTCAACTTCCTCAAAGACATAGATGGATCTTTTTCGATATACCTTTAACATTATCCACCCTTTTCTTCTTTCATTCCCTAGTCTTCCCAAATATCCAACATCTCTTATTTTTTTAATATTCATCACATTTCCATTCCTGTAACCATATCTAAAGTATTATTCCTGGGAAAACTTGACATTTCAAACTGATCTAAGAATTGTAAGAGTAACAGTTTAGTATGTGTGTTGATCTCTATGTCGTTTACATAGAAAAATCAATATTTCTTTATTATACAATCTATTTCAAATGAAATCATCAAGTCTTTTCCCTTCTTCAATTCTTTGGAACTTCCCGCCACATTTGGACAATATTTATAAATAATCAAAGGAACAAACAAGTAACTTTTATTTTAAATAATAAGTAACGTAGAAAATTAAAACGACATGACAATATGAATAAATTAAAAGCTATCGCCTTATACTTAGAACTACATAAATTTTACAATTCCCCTAAATTCTACTGAAACTAGAGGTAAAGCTGATTCGATTAGAACTGTTAAAGCATGTGTCAAGGAGAATAGAATTTGACGTGAACACAAGGAATGATTTAATTCAGGAAACTCACATGAGAGAGGGAAGCTGGTCTAGAGATGGTATGTGCCAACAAAAATATATAAGATTATTCACTCATTCCTGAAGGGCAATTGAAAATCTCTTTTAAAATACATTAGATACAATCAGAATCATTAAACTTCTTTAAAAGTCATTTGGAATTAAAAATTCATCAATGTTTATTAATTTTTATACAATAAATCTGCCATTAAAATATGTTCTATTATTTTCCAAACACCCTGCGTTTATAATACGTCTATACTTCTCTTTTGCAGTTATATAAGATCTTTATAAGTCCATATTTAAATGTAGTTTTTTTATGTTATGTTACTTAGACCCACATACATTTTACAATTCCCCTAAATTCTACTGAAACTAGAGGTAAAGCTGATTCAATTAGAACTGTTAAAGCATGTGTCAAGGAGAATAGAATTTGACGTGAACACAAGGAATGATTTAATTCAGGAAACTCACATGAGAGAGGGAAGCTTGTCTAGAGATGGTATGTGCCAACAAAAATATATAAGATTATTCACTCATTCCTGAAGGGCAATTGAAAATCTCTTTTAAAATACATTAGATACAATCAGAATCATTAAACTTCTTTAAAAGTCATTTGGAATTAAAAATTCATCAATGTTTATTAATTTTTATACAATAAATCTGCCATTAAAATATGTCCTATTATTTTCCAAACACCCTGCGTTTATAATACGTCTATACTTCTCTTTTGCAGTTATATAAGATCTTTATAAGTCCATATTTAAATGTAGTTTTTTTTATGTTTACCTAAGATAATTTCTTAATCAAAATTATTATAAATAATTCAGTAGCTTCATAACTAATCAAATTTGTGAATAGCAATATACATAAAATTATTCTACATAATATATAAAAGCATTATGTATACCTAAAGAATTTAGGATGAATACAATATTGACTCATTCTATTCATATTGAAATTAGTAATACGGGAAGCGGTAAAAGAAAAACATGAATCCAATATTAAATAAATGAAATTATTCCATGTAATATCTATTATTTATTAGATCACTCAGGATGAATAAAATATTGTCCCATTCTATTCATATTATAGTTAGTGTTAAGGGAAGTAAGTTAACAACATCCATACGGTAATAAAAAATCGATTATACAGCGACAAAATAGTTTGATAATAACCTCCTTCAAAGACAGCATGTTACGAATGAAGAATTTAGAGCGTGGGCGTTAAAGAGTGAAGACACTTTATAAGTAATCTAAGGCTATTCATCTTTATAGCTAGGAAAATTTACTTTACCGGAGATATATTAAATGTTCGGGGCCGCAATTACAAGTATTCTATGACCGCTGTAATTAATAACATTAACAGGATTGCACCTTACAAATGCCGGGTTCGTGCTGTAATCCTCTATTGAAATCTCCTGACTTCAACTTCTATTCAATCATTCGACCAGTTAATATCCAACTTATAGCCTATGCAAACATAAATTTAAATGCATTTTGCAATTAATTAAATATTTTATTACTCGATTTATGATTTTGAATTAATGCGTTTTTTAATATCGACTCAAATAAATTTAGTTTTTATGCTGGTCAAATCTGATGCATATAAATATACTGTATGGACATAAGTTCCGAACAAGACTACCCATCAGCAAGACTTTAGAGTAGATAGTAAAGTTTGATATTGCTTCATCGAATAACTAATGCAACTTGCTGAAATTATTATGTTATCCATTTTTTTCAATTGTATTATTATGACAAACGAAAATTGTATACAAAAAAAACGAAATTATTTAAAATGAATGTAATATTAGTAAGCTACAACCACAAACAGTCTATATTGGTATCTTTTAACATTAATTAATATATTGACAAATATTTATTTATTTAAGTAACAATCCCTTTTTACGAAAATACGCAATACTCTTTATTTAGAGTTAAGATAGCTTCAATGTCCAACTCATGCCAGATATTGTACAAATAAGATAAAGTGGTTACAATTGTTTGATTAAATTCTTAAATGATAAAAATACTCTTCGCCGATTTGCTACACTTGTTACTACATTTTGAAAAAAAATGTAGTATGCGTTTAGCATTTTTCCGGTGGACCGTCGAAACCCGAAAAAAACGTCGGATCGATGTGAAAGTCATATCTATCGATTCGAGAGCGAATTTAGAAAATTCCGTCCGTCGGTCAGTCGGTCGGTCTGTCTGTCTGTCTGTCGGTCTGTCACGACCACCCACCCCCCCCCTAATTTTCGGATTGCGATGAAACTTGGGTGGTTAATAGGAGGTCTTTAGAAAACCTTAACGCCGGAAGCTCGGCTCCGTTCGGAAACCGGAAATACCCGATATAGACGTTTCGAGTTTTTCGGGAAAAATTGAATAGCTCGATAACGGGTAGTCGGATCGAGATATTTCACAAAAGAAATAGTGCCGCTGGCAAAGATCTACAAATGAGTATACTAGAGACTATGTCGAAAAACAAACGAAAATTGATTTTTTTTGCAAAAAACTGGTTTTCTCGAAATCGGGCTAGGAAGCACGATAGCTGTCCAGAATATTGATCGATTTCGATGAGACTTGGTGAGATCAAAGATACTCGGCCACAAATCAAGCCTATTGCTGGCGGCTCGAATCCGTTGACCGCAAGTATGTTTTCCAGGGCCGAGTATGATTTTTCAAAGAAATTAATAACTCCCGAACCGAAGGTCTGATTTTGATTTTCAAAAATGGCAATTATAGGGCTCGATTAGGTCTATTAGTTGACGTTTGTGAGGAATTTGAGAAAACAAAAGCGAATCTACAAATCCTGGAAAACTTGATTTTTTTTGATAAATTCTACAAATTCCGAACAGTTTCCTAATAAAAATCGAAAATTAACTATTCCGTCGATCGATCTCTATAACCAGTATAAGGCACGGACCTTTTTGGATAAAAAATCTGAAATAAAGTTTTTTCGAAAAATTTAAAATAAACGAGTTATTTACGAAAATGCATTCCATAGAATTATTTAAAAAATATTATAAATTGATGAATTCTTCGTGCGCTAGAGGTGCAAAAAGATAATGTAATGTTATATTTAAAACGTCATCATTCATTTCCTTATTTCGATTTACTAAATAAAAATAGAACCGATGCCCTTTCCGTGTTTCAAAATGTAGTTAGCTTTTACTTTAGTCAATGCAAAAAGAAAAAAAAAAGAAAAATAAAACATGTCAAAGCACTGAGTTATCTTGCGACCCTCTGCTGAAAATCATTCCAACAAATTGGATTAAAAGCATATCAAAATGTAGTTTTTTTCACTTGTTATATAATTGTTGCACATTCTATAATGGGATACTCTTCGCAGTTTTTTTGTAAATGATACTAGTTTCAACCATTTTTTGTTTAATTGCGAAACAAAAAATTTTTGTTTTCACTTCAGAAATTAATAACTTTTTTATGTATTAATCGATTTTGTTCAAAAACAGTAAGATTTTTTCTCTAGCAAACACTAACTTACTGTCCAAATTTCAATACACTCGGACTTTTTGTTCTTAAGTTATCGTGCTTACAAGAAACGTGACGGACGGACGGGCAGACAGACAGACGGGCAGACGGACATTTTAAAAGTTGTTCAGAATTCGATCACCAACACAGTGATATGAAAAATTTTTCTCTACGAGCAATATCACCGGTTTTAGAAATGTGCCGATAGAATGCAATATACTCTTCGTTTTGTATTTGGGAAGAATGTTTGTACCATTTATGGTTATGTTTTTTTATTGTTGCTATTGGTTTTTAAAGATCTTAGACACCTGAATAAGATGATCTGGTCCGATTTACTCAATCTCGCTTTGTAATCCAGTTACTAGGGAACGAGCATAGGCAGAAATGGCCTTTTTTGCACTTTTAGGTTAGAAATTGTGACGTGATGGCACAAACCGGCTAAAGGCATCATCGTGTTCAACACGT
This sequence comes from Stenurella melanura, assembly GCA_963583905.1. Lineage (NCBI taxonomy): Eukaryota > Metazoa > Arthropoda > Insecta > Coleoptera > Cerambycidae > Stenurella > Stenurella melanura. Next base: position 96,966,746 of record OY757314.1, read on the forward strand.
CAAAAACCTTCGGAATAAATTAAGAATAAAAATCTTGCGGGTCACTGTAATTATTTCATAATATTGATGAGTCCATCTTTATGTTATGCTGTTATTGCAGTTCGCGGAAATAATATACAACAAATATGTGAATATGTGGATTTTAAAATATTGTAAGATTATATTGACAAACCCTGCTTTAACTCATGTTTATCTATGTGGTACATACCTATTCATTTTGAGCCTAAACTGATTTCATTGTTACCCTTAAAAGCGTTTGAGATTACATTCTTTTCGTTTGCACAGTTCTCAGTAAAAAATGTTCATTGTTATTGCACTGTTTTTGCTGGAGTTGCAAGCGAAGAAAATATCGAAAACAATATTGGGGTGTTGACTTCACGCACCTCCTTCTTAATTATTTCCTTTCTGTGCTTTAACGTACTGAAATTAACACCGCGACGGAATTCTAACAGTTTAAAAATTTATGAGCCTAATTTATAAGGCCATAACAATATTATGGTGAAAAGGGTTTTATAGAAATGGGTCTTAAGAGTACATCTTATGATAGTGTTTAAAATACAGGACCAGCATGTTATTATCTTGTAATTTTCTGGTGGCCAAGCTTACCTACGTTATATTACGAAAATGCTCCGAAAGATTGAACGCGGTATGTATTATATTTTTAATTTAGTAATAAAATAACAGCGACTGTGCACATGCAATTAATTTTAAAAGGTTTTCGCGATATTATTAAAGATAAGTGGCAAGTTCAGCCAGTAGTTTTATTTTTCAGTTTCTGGAATGCGTTACATAATTTTTTTGTGAATATAAATGGATAAGTAATTTTCTATTATAACTGCAAATATTTCACACATGTCTATAATAAATTATAACAAACAACGAACACCCATATATGTCGTCTTCTCATTTAACAGTTGAAACTCGACACTAAGGAAAGAATATAGCTTTATCAAACCATTTCATTTCGAACTATTTATTATTTCGCTCGTTTTATCAAAAGTAACTGTATTCGTATCCATTTATCAATTATCGCAGCACGGTATGTAGCAATATTTAATAGCAACAAAACGTAATATAAAGCTATCAATTTATGGTACTAAAACTAAAAATTGATGTTTTAGTATGCAGAACTCATGTTCCATTATGATGAAATGTTGCTGCATCTTTAATTAAAATGATATTTTGTTACTCATGATTACTGTATGTCTTTTTCTTTTTGTCATACACTTACGCGAGTAAAATAAGGACAACCGTAGCAAGGCAACTATACGAGGATGATTATTATCTACAATTCAATTGGTCAATCAAATTATAATAAGTAGTTTACCGCATATGGTAGACTAAATCTGAGCTTACCTATAATTATTGCAAAGTATATGTTGGATATATTTATGTGTTGACTTTGAACACTGCGAATTCAGAGAGGACAGAAAGAGAGGGAGAGATCCTAGATAAGCTAATAGTAAAATCACGTATAGTAGGAGAAATTTTAATCGTTACAGTATTTAGTCAAAAATGGAGAAGAAACAATGGTTCACCACCTAGAATTATAAAAAAACATGTCATAAATTAACCACGTCTTACTAAATCGTTGGGGAACATTTACTAAAAAATAAAATAAAGGACAGTTTTTTCATTTAAATATGCATATCAGATACAGCATATAAGATTGCCACTAGTAATAGAACTATTTGAAATAATAATTTTTGGAAAAATTGAAAGGCCTTTCGAAGAAGAACTTAGAGACAGAAATGTTGTTTTCGCTCATATTTATAATATCGACGTTTCATAACATTCTGAGCCTAATTCAACAAAACAAATTTTTCACAATTTTTTTACTATTACTATACTTCCACTCCAGAGCAACGAAGAAGCAGACCGGTTGGCAGGAAAGGGGGCAACAACTCCTTTTCCTGGCCCTGAGTCACCCTTCGGTCTGCCAAGAAGTCAGACTCAATCAGAGTTACGAGATTGGACCATGTCAGGGTTCAACAACTACTGGACTCAGGCCCCTGAAATGAGGTAAACGAGACTCCATGTAAAGGGACCCTCAGCTGACTGTTAAGTGGCTGCTTGGGGTCGATAGAGAAAAATTGAAAGGAATAATAGGCTTGATAACAAGACACTGTCCTCTGAACAAACATCTTCATACAATGGAGTTGGAACAAAACCCTATTGGTCGGATGTGTGCAGTGGAAGATGAAACCACTACTCTAGGTGCGCTAATTCATCTCCAAAGGCAATTTCTACAACTGGAGGAACTACGGGATCAACCCTGGAACGGGCTGCTGCTTGGTGGAGAGCACTGGTCTCTTCTAGGATATCCCACACGTCGCGAATGCACAATGGAGGACATGCTAATGTAATCCCACCTTAAATTTAAGTCTACATCGATTAGTATAATGTAATTTGGCACATGTTATTTGGAAGAAATGGAGTTTTTCACATTTTTTAATTGTAACTTTTAAAAAATCGCAACAACCACTAGAAACTTTGTTGTGCCTATTGGGGCCACTTAAATGATTCCCTGAATTTTAAGGAATCATTTGAAGAAACTTGTTTACCTATCTTGAACGGTTTAATACATACACTCAGAAATTAATGACGAATTCAAAAAATTATGAAAATTTTGTGTTTTCATTTAGAAAAACAAAGATTGTTTCAACATCCGATATTTTCGGAAGTGCCGCCATTCTGAAATTTTCAGACTGACAATGGTTGAGTATGGTAGGATACCAAGCCTCAAACGTCTATCTCATTTGCAAGTGGGAAATATTGTAATGGCCTCCTTCAAAGAATCACCCAGTATATTATACATTTTTTGGCAAAATTAAATGGTTAGCTGACAGGTTTCTAATTTTTACTATTTCAACGTCTTTCAACCAGAAAACCTTTTTTTTTAATCGTTTGAAGAAAAGTTGACAATAATTCTACTCATTTCTGAGTTATCTCTTCAAACAAATATCTAGCAAAAGAAGATGGAATTCTCTAATATTTATTTGTATAGATAATGGTGTATAAAACATATTTTCTAAATCGAATTTTTTAATTGCATTTACTGGTCAGTGTTCGCAAATTAAATTATACAATAATTACTGTTTTATAGATAAGCTGTTAAATTAGTTACATTTACTTTAATCATCATAAAAGCAGAATCCAGTTACGCAGTATCTTTGAAGAACATTTGAACTTCTATAAAGCCAACTTGTTAATATATTTTTTGTTACTATTTCAATAACTGTAAGCTACGTTACTCATAGAGAAATAACGCATGGAACTCGAAATAAAATGTTCTTTTTACTTATGAACTTTATAGTACGAGCCGTAGACTATAAACTGCCCATACTAAAAGGGCACCCAGGCATAAACTGATTGCAGAACGGTTTACTAAACTTCAAAATACTTTACTTGGAATTGTACCAAAATATATCTTTATCGATGTTCTTCAAAATTTTAAATAAAAAAAAGTGGAGAATCTAATCTAACAATGTTGCGAAAGGTTGCAGTAACATTCTAAAGAGTCTTTTTAATATTACTAAACAAATAACCTTAAACAATCTTGTTTTATTTAAAACGGCATCTCAACAACCTACGTATAATCGTATGTAAAGCTTTGTAAAACTTAAGGCAGTAATTTTTATTTATTTATAATTTGTCGAGTTATAGTGTGGACGTATACAACCAAACATTATACGATCTTTAATAATTTATGGTACATAATAATACATTTAGATATTAAAAAGTAATATTATAATAAGCTCTTATGAGTAATCTGATATTTAAAATTAGGTGCATACGAATGTTGTGGATATAATCGTTCCAGCTTAATAAAAAAACAAAAAACTTCGAACGTAATTAAAAATGAACAAGATGTATTTTTTAAGAACCCACATTTACGTTTAAGTTGTCGTAAGTATTTAAAAGAAATCTTTAAAAATTGTCGTTTTTACAGCCACAAGGTTTAAGGAACCAATATTTATAAATTTAGGATTCTGTTTGCACCGTTTTCAAAAGCACATTTAACCTTGTCATGTACCCCAAGGTTCAAATTTCGGACCTCTATTATTTCTATATTTCATTAACGGCTTGTCAGACATGATTACTAATTCTAGATGTTTATTGTTTGCGGATGACCTGAAACTGTTTAAAGAACTCAAATGTCAAAGAGATTGTGAATTATTACAACTTGATATCAAAGCCACTTATGAGTGGAGTAAGTTAAATAAGTTTGATTTTAATACATAACAATGTCATACCATCACATTCACTCGCAACATATAGCCAACAATATAGTCCTACAAAATGAATGATATAAATTTGGACAAAGTCCAAGATATTAGAGATCTAGGAGTAACGTTTCACTTAAAATTCAAAACACATTTATATTTAACATTGTGCGATTTCAATGTCGTAAGTACTTAGAACATTCATTAAAAACTGTTTTTTTTTTCAGTCGCAAGGTTTATGGAATCAAATTTATAAATTTAGGATTGTATTTGCACCATTTTTAAAACCACATTTAACCTTGTTATACAACTAAACTTACATGTTTAAAATAATTACTAGAACAACAACAAAACTTTTAGTGTCCAATAAGGACACACATAATTGTGGAGCGGTTAGTAAAAAACGCTGCAACTGACAAAGCTTTAACAAAGTTTTAAATATTATCTAGATTTTTTTCATTAATTTTGTTAAGGATTGGATTATACAAGTTTATTATATTCTTGAGTCATTTTATCTATTAAATATTCGCCAATACATTCTAATATGTCAAATAAGTTACACACATTTTTAAAGATTATATTTGACAAATAGCATATAATATTTATTTCAGTTAATTTAAAGAACCCGCCTCGAAATTTTAAAATGACTCAGATAGTTAGGAAATTAGTATTCTGTACCATCAGTTGTTTTACATATAAATTTGATAGATTTATTATTATGCCGCAAAACAAGGTTTGTCGTTGAGTTATCTTTTTGTGTATCACAAAATCACTTAAGATAATGCAATTCTGATCAATGTACACCTTATTCCCTAAGTTTTCATTTGACGTTCGACACGATGATCTTGTAATGTTTTTTAACTTCCCATTCTACCCCCGAAACTAACTCCCAGAATCAATATTTTATCTTTTGAGCTGTAATTGGGTGACAGCTTCCTACAACTATACCAAATAGCTTCTACGTCAAAAAAGCTTCTGGGAAAATGCCTGTGGCAAACGAGCGGGCGGACGGACGCTGAGGTGACTCCATCAGAACTTTGCCAACTTTGGTACGGAACGCTAGTAAAATTGACGAAGTTTTAAAATGACTGAAACAGTCATGAAATTAGTAGTCATGTGCAGAGTGACTTCTAGATGTCTTAAAGTATGGAATGTCCTGTTTAAAAATTAAAGTCAATCCCACTTTCGATGAAATCGGAAGTCGTAGGAACTTGACATACAGATAAAAACAGTGTCGTTTTGTTAACATATGATACGTGCCGAGTTTAATCTTCGTTCATTAAACAGTAAAGAAATTAAGATTGGAAAATGATCTTATTCACATTTGCTATATGTATAATGTCGTTTATACAGTGATATATCTAAATTAAATGCGAATTATAGGGGTTTTAGTGTTTATTTAAATAATTTATATCGTAATCAATTAGAGACTGCAAAACAAGCATATCGTGATCGAGAAATCTGTAATTCAGATAACAAAACTAAAACCATGTGGAAAGTAATAAAGACAATGCAAGGATCAATCTCGGTTTCAAAGAATATATGTATCACAAAAGATGGTAATGAGGTACCCATGGAAGAGGTGGCAAACAGCTTTAATTTACACTTTTTAAATCCCACAAATATAAATGCTCTCTTCGATTTTGATTACTTAGAATCTAACGTACCTAATTTTCACAAATCTTTTTATTTATCTCCAGTTTCCTCTACAGATGTCGAACTTCTAATAAGTTATATAAAATCTTCAAACTCTAGTGACCACGATAACATATCTAATAATTTGATAAAAAATTGCAGATATGTTGTCAGCAGTCCAATAGCCTATATAATAAACCTTTCCATAGAAAAAGGCATATTTCTCAGCAAATTTAAAAGAGCCATTGTTCAGCCTGTATATAAAAAAGGAGACGCTAATGATTATAATAATTACAGAGTCATTAGCTTACTATGTAGTTTTTCGAAACTCTTAGAACTCCATCTTAAAGATCAGTTGTCAAGTTATTTACAAAAAAATCACTTGCTTTCCCCCGCCCAACACGGTTTTACCACTAGCAAAAGCACAGAATCGGCTTTGTGTGACTTTCACCATAAAATCATTCAAGCCCTAGATAAAAAAAAATCGTTGTAAGTCTTTTCATAGATTTCTCTCGAGCTTTCGATTTGGTAGATCATCAGTTGCTCATAACTAAACTTGAACGATATGGCGTTCTAGGAACAGCTTTACAAAGATTTTCGTCATATCTCGACAACAGAACTCAATCTGTAAAACTGCCCGGTGGAGCAGAAAGCAAAATATGTGTTATTAAAGAAGGAGTTCCACAGGGTTCAATATTGGGACCACTCTTGTATGTTCTTTTCTCCAATGACATTATTAATTACCTTAAAAAAATACCAAATGTTCATGTGGTTTGTTATGCCGATGACACAAACGTTATAGTCACAGGAAATGATTTAACGGAAACTAAGGTAACTGCTGAAAGAGTTTACCAAAATATAATTCGCTGGTCTCACAATAACAAATTAAACCTCAATAAAACGAAGACCACTACCATCCAATTTACATTAAATAATAATTCCGATGGGCTAAAACTTTTTGATGATACTGGTACTGAATTAAAATCCTGTGACGCCAATAAATTATTAGGCGTTACTTTTGATGGACATTTGCAGTGGACCCACCATATATAAAATTTGTGTACTAAGCTAAGAACAAGCGGCTATGCTTTAAAGTTCATGTCGAAACACTGCAGCCAGGAAGTTCTTAAAACACTTTATTATGCCAACTTTCATTCTGCAGCCAGGAAGTTCTTAAAACACTTTATTATGCCAACTTTCATTCCCATCTTAGATATGGAATCGTGAATTGGGGTAACAGCAGTAATGTTTCCAGGGTATTTTTATTACAAAAATATGCAGTCCGTATCTTGTCAAACCTAAATTACAGAGAGACGTGCATAAATGCTTTTAAAAATTTAAAAATTTTGACTCTTGCGAGTCTTTATATTCTGGAAGTGTGTTTATATGTCCATAAGCATAAATCATTTTTTTCTAGTAATCAGGTTAAACATTCACATGAAACCAGATCGAAAAACATTTTAATACCTGACCAATACAGATCCACCATGTATCAAAAAAGTTTCCATTGTCAAGGGTGTAAACTTTATAATTTACTAGATGTAGATATTAGGACTTCTGTTAGCGTTCAGATTTTTAAAAGTAAACTTAAAAAACTACTGCTCACCAAAAATTGTTACACGATTAACGAATTTTTCTTAAATACACTTTGACATACAAGTATTTGTGTGTAGGAATGTTCTTGACTGTGTTATATATAGTGTCCCGCATTATATATATTGTATAGATGGTTTTTTTTTTCTATTGCTTGTATTATCTTATGTGACGCGTTCTTCATTTAATGTGTGTATACTCTTACATGTATATATTTTTTTTAATGAAGAAATAAAGATTATTATTATTATTACTATTATTACATATATGAGTATTGTGTATTGTTTTCAATATTTATGGCAAACAACAAAATCCAATCTTATAATGGCTGTTAAGACAATATTAATCCATTAATAAAGACCAACAATCAATACTTGGATAAATTCCTGAATTCGTGCGATTAATTAACTGATTTATATTAAGATACATTACAAAATAACTCCATAAAATTTTTTGTTTAAAATAAAATTGCTTGCTTTACTGGTCCTTATAAAATTAAATGACCAAATTAGTTTTGAACTCTTTTACTCAAAGCTGTCGTGGTGCTCCTGCAGCATTATTAAAATACTTATAAGGTCCAATAATCTCCGCAGTGTATAATAATAATAGCATCTTTACCTGATGAGAAGGAATGTTTGACAAAACAACTCCACCTCCCAACCACACTGCAAATTGCATGATGCTGAGACGCCCATTATGACCGTACGTGTACTGGTACGTGCTCCCCTTTTCCAGGGTCCCCTCTTGAACTGTCTACATCTGATATTAAGCGACTTCTCGGATGTTAATTAAACAAAAATGACAGTTTAATGATTTACTGGGATTAATTATTAGGTTAAGGTACTTCGTTAGTATGTAAGCTGACTAGCCATGTATTAAAAAAAGTTCAAATCCAAATAAATTATATGCCAACTAATTGTTAACTAATACATCGAATAAGTGTGTGTTATTCTTCTGGTCCTTTTGCAGGTGACACATGAAATTAAGGTCTTTCATGATACAGAAAGATCCCGTTTTTTACCCAATTAAGTCTACACTATGTATTAAAGAAATAAAATCCAAATCTGCAGGGTCGGATTTAATAAACATTGATATGTTACTTTTATGCTGTCCACATAGTTTGCCTTTTATTACTAATATTATAAACTTATGCCTTTTAGAGGGTATTTTCCCAGATTTGTCGAAAATATCACGTGTTGTTCCGCTACCTAAAAAAAGTGACATTACCAACTTTAGTGAACTTCGACCTATTAGCATTCTTCCAGTGTTATCCAAAGTACCGGAAAGAATCATACATTTTCAAATCCGTGATCATATTAACGAATATAATATTCTACCAATATACCAAACTGAATTTCGTATAGGCCACAGCTGTTCCACCGCATTATTAGGTGGCATGGATGACATTATTGGGGATATTGACTCTAACAACAGCCTTAATTTTATTAGATTTTTCAAAGGCATTCAACACGATTACACATGAAATTTTATTCGCCATTTTACATCACATAAGATTTTCGGAGAATGCTATTAATTTTATTAATAGTTATTTGAATAATTTATATCAGTTTAGTAAATTATGGAAATATATTGTGTGAAGTAACTCAAGGATTGATCCTTGGCCCGATGTTGTTTTGCATATACACGTGTAATAATAATAAGCTGTTCAAATCATTGTAAAGTACATATATACGCGGACGACACTCAAATATTCATTTTTTGATAACGAGCTAAATCGGGCAAGTGATATTATTAATAATCGAACAAGTATTAAAAACACTTGGTTTCACTGTTCCACAATTTCTATTCAGATTTCTCTAACATGTGTTTCGGCCTTTCGACCACTGTCAGAGAGTTATAACAACTAACCTAAAAATGACCATTACAAGATATTTATAGGATTTGAGAGGTATAGATAACCTAATTAACATTTTATTACTTATTTCTAATATAGCTACTACTAGGAATTTAATTTAAATTTTTACTATTTCTGGGTATGTTTAATTTTAGTATGGTGTCTATTATGGGGGTATTATGAAATTTAGCTTGTGTATCAGTAACGTTTTTCAGTTTATTTAAGGCCTTCTTGATATCCAAAATTTCAAGCATGTCTAATCTATTTCCCTTATTGACAGTGTGCAAAAGTTTAATACTACTACCGTTGAAAAAATGGTTTTTATCTATACAATGTTCTGCGAAACTAGTTGATTTTTTGTCCTCTAAAATAGACTTTTTGTGTTCATTTACTGATGCGTCTAAGCTTCGACCTCCTTGACCTATATATAGGGCACCGCAATCATCACAATTGATTCCATATACTCCCGCTTTTTGTGTGTCTTCAGTTTTTTCTTTGTTGTTAATCAACAAGCGGCCTAAGTTGTTTGTATTCGAGGAAATGGTATTAATGTTAAATTTATTTAACCTATTACAAATTGAGTTGCTAATATGTATCTCTTATCGACCATCACCCTTTCCAGTGGGTGAAAATGGAATTGCGAATTTGTTTTACATACAAAGTTATAAAGTTACTGGTCAAGCTATTAAAATGTGTTAGAAGAGGAAATAAAAAGGAGACTGATGTACATAACATAAATATTAGACACAAGGACACTCTAACACCGCCAGTTCACAAATCCGCGATATTTGAAAGATCGTTTCCTCAAAATATTTCTACCCTATATAACTCTATCCCCTCTGCAGTTAAGTCTCTCTCCGTTTCTTCTTTTCCCAAAAATTTCAAGCGAATCGGCCCATCATAAAGTTTTTTTATCTTAGCACAACAAGAAAATTTCAAAAAAAGATGAAACTAAGATCCTAATGAAAAAGGAAAAAAAAGAAGAAGGAAAATTGTGTATTTATTTCTGTTGTTTTAAGTATGTATATATATAGATATAATTTTTCTTTGTATGTATATTGGTTGCCTCTTCTTTTTTTGGGTTAAGTGGAAGAACAGCTGTTATAACGTCTGTGCTATACTAAGCTGAACTTCGCCCTTTCATGTCTTTATTGAATAAAGTGTATTATTATTTTTTTTTCCGGTTAATCCGTTACCAGACAGGGCTTCCGTGTTTTCCAACCAATACCACACGGTAGCCGCGCCGGCAATAATTGCGGCCACTCCCACGACCTGTGAGGTTAGTGACGGTATATTCCTGAATCGTGTGCCCTAAGTAGACTAAGGGGCCCCAAGATAACCGCCTTCTGCATCTGGCCCGCAAGCCATTCGGCTGATTTCTGACAGGCTGGTATTGTCTTCAGTTCTGAGAGCAGCGTAGGCTTCATACCTCCGAGTACACCGATTATTAGGACGACCATCTTAACCGAGTAGCCCGGGTACAGCACTTGGAGCTCGTACCGGAGATCACGGAATTTGGTCCGTTTTTCCTCCTCTTTCAAAGCGATGTTTGGCTCAACAGGTGCTGAGAACTCGATCACAAACATCACCTTGTTTTGATGGTCGAGGAGGACTATATCAGGCTTGCTGGCTTGGATTAGCCTGATTGTCGGAAACGAGAAGTTCCAATAAATTCGGCACCTCTCGTTTTCGACAACAGATTCAATGTCTCCGAGGACGTAAGGCAGCACTGGTGTTTGCTCTACTCCGTACGAGTGTCGTAGATGATAGTACAGCACCCGTAATGCCGCATTATGGCGATGGATATAGGGAGAAATCGCATATACTGGGAATGCAGACAGTAAATGCATGAGCGATTCCGGTGTCTGACGTCAGGTCCTGCAGTTAATATCAGGAACCTCTACACCCATTACGCGGCTTCGGTAGACCAACGTGTTAATTACACCATCTTGGCAGGCCACAATGAATCCCTCGGTCTCCGACTTTAGCCCAGCTGACCTTAAAAAGGCAAATGTCAGCCTTGTCGATAAACCCAGTGTTTCTAGGTTCTTATAGAATACACCGTGCATGGGTTTATCGGCATGCTGCCTAGGCAGATGTTCCTGTTCGGCAGCTTTTATTTGGGCCTTCAGGCGAGGTGGCAGAAGTTCAGTGACTGACTCTGGGTCAGCACCGCGCCGGCCTCCTCGCCTGTCGTCGAATACGAGACCAAGTTCATCTGCGGCTCTTTTTGCCGCCTTAAACAATCCTGCACCCACCCCTGAATTTTCATGATCTCTCACTAATTGCAGAAGCGGGTCTGAGCTCCTTAGGAGCTCAGACCCGAGCTATTATTATTATTATTATTTTCATTTCATTTCTCAGTCTGAGCTGGTAGCGGTTATATCGCGAAATGGAAAAGCAGTTCAGTTCCTCCCATTTAGCTTAGAACCTTACGAACAATGTGACAGGTTTGGAGTAGCACTGCACGCTGTCCCACTATGGTAATGGTTTTTGAGAGTCCAAGGTTACTTAGGTTCCTCGTGAAGTTTTTACTCATAAGGCCTTCAGCAGATATCACAAATGGTACAATTTCGATATTTTGGAGATTCCACTGGTTTTTCAGATCGTAGGCCAAATTTTCATATTTGGTGCCTTTTTCTATCTCAGTATTTCTGATGTTGTGTGAGAGAGGCACCGAAATGTCTATAATGACTGCCTCTTTCTCTTTTTTCTTTATGAGGATAATATCAGGCCTGTTTATTATTATTATTATTATTATTTTTTCACACACTGAGGGTGGGGTTCGCTTACTATCGGCTCTTTAAAGCAAGATAATAAGTTTCTATTGTAGGTTTATTAAGTTGGTAGATTTAAAAACTTCCGGACTGTATTGCAAGTGCTGAGTATCGTAGCTTTCTGTATCAGACCAATAATATGCTGACTAAGGCCGAGTGTGTCCAGGCCCTTCTTCAAGTCATTAGGAATAACGCCAGTTGAGGACAGAACGATCGGGACAATGGATACCTTGTCTTGTTGCCACATCTTTTTAATTTCTTCTGCAAGTTCACTGTATTTATTAAGTTTTTCCGCATGTGCTTGTCGTAGTCTGTGAGTATTTGGTATGGCTATGTCTATCAGAAAAGTAAGTTTCTCTGATTTGTTCGTTAGGACGATGTCTGGTCTATTTGCAGAGATGGTTCTATCAGTAATAACAGGGCGGTCCCAGTAAAGCCGGTAGTTGTTTATTATTATTATTATTATTATTATTATTATTATTATTTTATTTTTTTTTTCCTCCGTTTCTCGGGTAATGTGACGAATGTAGCGGGCCAGACGCCAAGCTTCAATTCGCTTCAGATGTACCTTTCAAGAAAGATCTTACAATGTGTGCAGTTTGCAACAGCGTGGCTTTTTGCATCAAGTGGTAGATGTCTTCTGATAGATTTAGAATTTTTAAATTTTTCTTCAGTGTCTTAGGGACAAGTCCAGTAGAAGAAATTAATAAAGGGACTACAATAGCAACTTCAAGATTCCACACTGCCTCTATTTCGCGGGCTAAAGCCTCATATTTGTCCATCTTTTCATCATATTTTCGACATAAATTGTGGTTGTTGGGAATAGATATGTCAATCAGATAAGCCTTTTTCTTAGTTTTGTCTATAAGTGTTATGTCGGGTCTGTTGTGCACGATGGTCCTGTCTGTTAGTATACCCTTGTCCCAGTATATTTTATAGTTGTTGTTTTCTTCGACTGGGTTAGGTACGTGCCGATAATACTCAGTTATATCACTGTCAGGTATATATTTCTTTAAGAGTTCTAGATGGATCACATTTGCGACTTGGTTGTGTCTGTCGATGTATTTAGTTTTTGCAAGTTTTTCACAGCCTGATGTTATGTGGTCGATGTTCTCAACTTGCACAAGACACTTTCTACATTTATCTGTGGGGATCTGTTCTTGGAGAACGTATTTCTGATAATTCCGGGTTTTTATCACTTGATCTTGAATAGCGATCATAAAACCCTCAGTCTCTGGGTTTAGACTACCTTGGGTGAGCCACGAAACTGAGGCTTGAGCATCGATGTTTTCATTTTGGAGTGCATTGTAGAATCTTCCGTGTATTTCTTTTCTCCTCCATTCCTCGAGTTTTTGTTGTACACTATTGGAGGGAGTTATCTGCTCTCTGGCTCGAAGATTGAGCGGTGTATGGTTTGCGTCAGTGCTTATTATTGTCCGATGTAATGGATTATTTGCTTTTGCGTGAAAGTATTTCTTCATTTCTTCTATTTGTTCATAGCAGGCATCTTTGATATCTATAATACTTATTATTATTATTATTATTATTATTATTATTATTATTATTATTATTATTATTATTGTCAAGAGCAGAAAATTCTCATTTATGTTTTAAATAACTTATATTAAAAATTCCAAATCTTTCATTCATATTTTAGAAATAATTTATATTAAAAGAAACAAATCTAAATTTCACTTTGTATATTCAATCAGTATAAAATTATTTGCTTATTCTAAACCTAAATTGAAATATAAAACACTAACTATTACAAATAACAAATAATTACTGACTATTTAGAATAGTTCGAACAGTGAATAGGATTTTATAATTGAGGAAAGGCAATTCAGCAATATTGCAAAGACTGCACTATTGCTATGCCTATGAACTTTAGGTCATTCGATTTTTAGTCTTGGTGAGGTGCAGTAGTGAGATATCTCTTTCACAAATGGGTCCCAAACAACTATGTATAATGTAAGTACAACTTTGTTAAATTTCATTCACCACCTTTATATTGTTACTAGTTAAAAATAAATGTTTTATTTTTCTAAATCACTATTCACTACCCTCTGATGCTACACACATTATTATTATTATTATTAACGATTCTTATTTCACAATATACCTAATAGCCTATATAAAAACAGTTTGTTTTGGATTGCGTTGATTTGGGATACATTAAATAACTAACACACCGACTGTATTTGCAATATATGCATCACGCATAATTTTGCTATTTACTGCTGAGTATACACCGAGTGATTTAAATGACTTAAAATTACCGTATTTTGTGTAAATTCCTCCCGTATTTCATACCTAATACGACGCAAAGTAATCTCGTTAATACTACTAAAGCATTTTATATTAATCTATCACGAAGTGACAGTGGCAAAGCTGTGTCGTTTATATTATTTGCGAAGCAAATTTGTTAATTGAGCAGGTTGTGTTTAACGCGACGTCATAAAGCACAATTAGCGGGTTTGTGTGGTCGAGTAGGCTGCAAGTGCTGTGTGCACTTGTTTCATGCTCTGCGGGTGTGAACTACGCTGTTAAATGGACTGCTTCATATTCTTTTACAATATTTTCATGTCAGTTTATGGCGTCTTTAATTTGATACATGTGGCACTGTCTTCATTATTATTACGTATGAAAAAAATGTCAACTCTTTCAGCATAGTCCACTGTCCATATTTTTACGGTGAGTAAGAATGCAAGGGTTATAACATCCGTATGTAAGTATGAAGGTCAGATTATGTCCATTCTTTTAGCAACAGTTTTATTAAAATTATGATAAATATGGTTCCACGGATTATAGACAGATGTGAAATTATTGTAAATAACGTTGACGTTAAAATCGCACATTTAGCGTATTAAATCAATAAGAACATTACGCTTTGATACATTGTCATGGCTTACTAATCAAGTAATACACTTTGTAGGCACGAGGTAAAGGATTTCAAAAACAATGTTAGAATTTGACGAGATTATGCTTTGAAAAAAACTTACTCTTATGTTATGAATTACATCTCCTTGAAACTGGAGATTGATACGCCTATGCCTAGTGACTGGAAACTTCTAGAAAGAGATAGAGTTTTCTAGACTGTGGAGAAGATTCCTGATTGTTTCTGGATGGATCTAGAGGCAATTTCAGAGTATATAAGGCGCGATTACCGACGCAGAGGAGGAAGTTTGATAAAAGTGAAGAAGTTGAAAAGTGAAAAGTGAGGTTAAATAAGAAGTAAACAAAGTGTTAAGGTTATTTTGGTTAATTAAGAAGTATTGGAGTTTTCTTTGATCTATCAAAAGCTTTTGATTGTATAGATCACTCATTCCTTAAGGAAAAATTATATACGATGGGCATAAGGGGCTGCATATTATCGTGGGTAATGTCCTACCTCGAGGATCGAAAAATATGTGTGAAAGTTCAAGGTAATAATTCAAATTACTATAATCTTCAGCGAGGAGTGCCTCAGGGGTCCGTGATGGGTCCCCTACTGTTTATTCTGTATGTTAATGAACTACCAAATTATATATCTTCTGCATGCACCACAATGTTCGCAGATGATACAACAGTGGCGGTTTCAGCGCCGACCTCTGAGGAACTGAGAAGATCTATAATTACAGTTGTAGAGGACGTTGAGAACTGGTGTAAAAAAAATAACCTCATCCTAAATATAGAAAAAACTGTATGCCTGAACTTTTACAACAAAAAGAAATGTAATATTAATGAAATTGCTCTAAACAGCATCAACTTAGCTGAACGTCCAATAACCAAATTTCTAGGACTGCTCTTAAATAACAATCTCACCTGGTCGGATCACATGAATCATGTTAGTAAAACGATAAGTAGGTCATACTATGCCATATTAAAAATAAAAGGTCTACTTTCGACCAGTTACACATTAAATGTGTACTACTCTTTGGTCTACAGCCATCTTACATATAATGTTGCACTTCATATTACAAAACAAAATTCTGAGGCAAGATGCGGAATACTGAATCTTGTAAACCAGTTTTTGTTCATAACAAGATTATGACTCTTCCTTGCATATACAGTGTGTTTCACTTCTCGTGAAGACACCCCTGTATCTTCTTTATTTGTGGCCCAATTAATTTCAAATTTTTATGAGGTATACAACTCTGTAAGGCGACTTTAATCAACACATAAATGTCGTTTAGATATAAAACCTCGGCTTACTGCGATAAAAAGAAAATCGAGATTTTCGAGAAATCATAGTAGGCTTAGATATAGACGAAAATTTTATTAATAAAAGTTGTTCAGAATCACTAGATATGCCCCCCTATAAAATTTGGTGAAAATCGGAATACTTTGAAAAAAAAATTTTTGTTTCACTTCTCGTGAAGACACCCCTGTATCTTCTTTATTTGTGGCCGAATTAATTTCAAATTTTTATGAGGTATACAACTCTATAAGGCGACTTTAATCAACACATAAATGTCGTTTAGATATAAAACCTCGGCTTACTGCGATAAAAAGAAAATCGAGATTTTCGAGAAATCATAGTAGGCTTAGATATAGACGAAAATTTTATTAATAATAGTTGTTCAGAATCACTAGATATGCCCCCCTATAAAATTTGGTGAAAATCGGAATACTTTGAAAAAAAAATTTTTGTTTCACTTCTCGTGAAGACACCCCTGTATCTTCTTTATTTGTGGCCGAATTAATTTCAAATTTTTATGAGGTATACAACTCTGTAAGGCGACTTTAATCAACACATGAATGTCGTTTAGATATAAAACCTCGACTTACTGCGATAAAAAGAAAATCGCAATTTTCGAGAAATCATAGTAGGCTTAGATATAGACGAAAATTTTGTTAATAATAGTTGTTCAGAATCACTAGATATGCCCCCCTATAAAATTTGGTGAAAATCGGAAAACTTTGAAAAAAAATTTTTTTTTCATCTCGTGAAGACACCCCATCTTTTTTTTATTTGTGATCGAATTTTAAGACTAATTTATTTTAAAAAATGTATCAATTATACAACTCTATAAAATGACTTTATCCAACCCACAGAGAGAACTTTTTCCAACAAACGAAAGTCGTGAACAAAAATCATGATTCAATAAAACGCTAAAAGGGCCACTTTTTATTACATATCAAGTTGTAACACTGTTCCTTTTTTTTTGTTTTTTTCGTTGTCAATGTTCTTGAGGAGTAACTTTCCATCATATCCTTCTTATCGACTCAGAATTTTAGGAACATTAGGGGTTTTTTGATTTTTTGTTTTAAATGTTAAGAGTGCCGTGAAATTAACTGTCAATAACTATTTTGTTTATTTCTCCATTCTTACTTTTATGACAGAAGTGATTATTGTTATTTATTGTTCAGTTCGTAAGTTTAATTATTTAATTTTTTTAATCATAATGGTTAGAATTCTTTTAACCACTGATGAAAAAGTAGAAATAATAAAGATAGTCGGTGAAAATGTACGGTCTTCAAGAGAAGCTGCAGAAGAATTTAATTTAAGACATCCTCTAAGACGACCAATACACCATGGTACCGTTGCAAGAATATGTCACTTGTTCAATACAACTGGTAATGTGCTTAAACCGAGAGTACATCTCAGTCGAAGACATGGAGAGGATGACGTTATATTAGCGGCGTTTAACGCCAATCCCACTACCAGCCTTAGAAATATGGCTCGTGACCTCAATTTGTCGGCGTCAAAAATTTGGAGATGTTTAAAACGCCATAAGTTACAACCGTTTAAACCAAAATTTGTACATACCTTGGAGGAAGGTGATGAAGAGAGAAGACTAGAATATTGTTTATGGATCCAAGGTAATTATTTAAATAATAGAGACTTCTTGAAGAAAGTAATTTTCACGGACGAAGCAACTTTCTCCACCAACGGGGTAGTATCATCACAAAATTCTAGATACTGGGCAGTAGAAAATCCTGATTGGATAATAAATTGTAAAAGGCAATATTCCCAGAAGGTAAATGTGTGGTGTGGAATTTTTAATGAAACAATAATAGGGCCGTTCTTCTTTTTTCAAAATATAAATGCGTTACATATGCTACAATTTTTAAATAATGATCTGTGGAATGCAATAGTCGATTTTCCTTTGGAACAATTGTATTTCCAACTCGACGGAGCATCTATCCATAATTCCGTAGTAGTAAGAGCATGGATGAACGAACATTTTCCCCAAAGATGGATAGGACGAAATAGCCCTCTAATACATTGGCCACCCAGATCTCCTGATCTCACTCCCATGGATTTTTATTTTTGGGGTCATATTAAAAATAAAGTTTATAAGACCAGACCTCAAAATGTGGAGCAGCTTTGTGTGAGGATAAGGCACGCGTGTTTAGAAGTTACGGCTCAAGAACTGCGAAGAGTTGTAATAAATAACAGAAAGCGGATTGAGAAGTGTATTACACTTGAGGGTGGGTTAGTAGAAAGGGGCCGAATATAATAGTATAATAAGTGGCATTTTAGTCATTCACTGTAAATACTGTTTCATTACCTTTTATTTAATAAATAATTTTAATAATAATTGTGCACGACTCATTTGTTGGAAAAAGTTCTCTCCGTATGTTTGGACAATATCGCTGTGTAACTGATAATTTTTTTAAAATAAATTAGTCTTGAAATTCTGTAACAAATAAAAAAGATACGTGTTTTCACGAGAAGTGAAACAAAAATTTTTTTTTCAACATATTCCAATTTTCACCAAATTTTATAGGGTGGCATATCTAGTGATTCTGAACAACTATTATTAACAAAATTTTCGTCTATATCTAAGCCTACTATGATTTCTGGAAAATTGCGATTTTCTTTTTATCGCAGTAAGCCGAGGTTTTATATCTAAACGACATTTATGTGTTGATTAAAGTGGCATTATAGAGTTGTATACCTCATAAAAATTTGAAATTAATTCGGCTATAAATAAAGAAGATACAGGGGTGTCTTCACGAGAAGTGAAAGAAAAAAATTTTTTTTCAACGTATTCCAATTTTCACCAAATTTTATAGGGTGGCATATCTAGTGATTCTGGACAACTTTTATTAACAAAATTTTCGTCTATATCTAAGCCTACTATGATTTCTCGAAAATTGCGATTTTCTTTTTATCGCAGTAAGCCGAGGTTTTATATCTAAACGACATTTATGTACACTGGATTGAGTATGTGGTAGGTTCCTTGTGAAACATCTTTAGAATAATTATTTTTAGAAAAGGGAAAAACAATGCTTTTAGATGTTTCAAATAAAAACTGTATTTTTATACACTCTACATATGTTTCGGCTTGCTAGGCCTTTCTCAAGAGCATTACAGATGAATACTAAAGCTATGAGGGTGGTTGTTCTAAAAATAAATGCAGTAATACCCAAACATGTGGAATTACAGGGATTTCAAGTAATAAAACTAAGGATCTACCTACTCGGAATAATTCAATGGGCTATTCTTAGGACCTTGTCTATTATAGGAGTGTTTATGAAATTTAATTGGTCATTGGTGGTACAAGTATTGCTTTTAAGGGATTTTTTTATTTCTAATTGTTCAAGGAGGTTTAAGCGTTTTCCTTTTCTTTCTGAATGGATTAAATTAATATTCTCTGTATCAATAAAATGATTATTTTCAATGCAATGTGTTGACATTCCTGTGTTTTTGGTGTTATTTAAAATGGATTGTTTATGTTCTTTTACCCGATTAGCTATACTTCTACCACTTTGGCCAATATATACCGCGTTACAGTCCTTACATTTAATTTCATTTATGTGTTGATTAAAGTCGCCTTACAGAGTTGTATACCTCATAAAATTTTGAAATTAATTCGGCCACAAATAAAGAAGATACAGGGGTGTCTTCACGAGAAGTGAAACACACTGTATATCTATAAGTGTCTGCTGTTTATCAAAAGCAATATTCAACTGTATGAAGCAAATTGTAAATATCACAATTATAACACTAGAAAAAAGAATGAATTGAGTACTTTAAGTCACAATACAGCTAGATATGAATATGCGCCATCATATGCAGGAATAAAATTATATAATAAACTTCCTGAATATTACAAATGTGAAAATTATAACATATTAAAAAAAAAAAAAAAAATCTTCTCGTTACCAAGTGCTACTACACGGTTACTGAGTATCTGAACGATACAATTTGACAATTACATTACTTGTAATTACTATGTAATACCTACAAGTACCTGTGTTCTATCTTAGATATATTTGTATGCTTTAGTCTTATTTATATTTACATTTACATGTTTTATTCTTGTTTGTTATATCCAATGTTATATGACTGTTTGTGATATTTAAATGTTTATCTTAGTTTGTTATGTTTTCGCTATGTCTTATTTTATTATGACGCAGTAGGTATATTCAACTAAACCAACCTGATCACTTTGTTCTATTTATTTAATTATTATGTAAGTAATCTGACATGTACACCCATTGTAAAGTGGCAAAAGTTTAAATAAAGATACTACTACTACTACTACTATTGTATATCAGTAAATTAGTAAATAAAGTGTTAGTAGTTTACGCCTTGTTAAAATTATTTAGAACTCACGGATTCATACAGGGTGTTTCCTAAAAGGTGGAAAACACGCTACACATGTAATTTCTGAGTGTTCATTAAAGTACCTCTTCAGCATGTACTATTTCAGTGCTTCCAAGATAACTTAGAAAGAGAGCATTTATCTTTTGGTTGCTGCAATTTTGACGTTTAAAATTTTTAGTAAAAAGGTACTAACGTGATTTCTTATAAATATCTGATTGTCCTCGTTATTCAATAAAATAATGAAATCATTATTGAGGAAATAATGAAACACATATATAATGAGTACATTATTTAAAAGTCATGGAAAATCTTATATTATCCTTATTATATCCAATTATTGTGAATTAATTTGTTGATCAAACTTACGTGTTAGATACAATTTAATAACTTTTTTTATTTGCACCTTTTGGAGTCAAGCAGAAAGTCACTTTAATTCAAATCACATTTACCACGCATTTTGGCGGGGTCTCAACAGATTAATGAATTTTTCTAAAAGGCCGCAGGTAATACTTCATAACACGACACGTCACCTTCATGTACAAACATAAAAGTAGTTAATGTACCTGGTACTTAAATTTAAAAATTAATTTTTTTGTTGCGTATAGTATCTATAAGGAAAAATCATAAATGTGTTTTTATTCTAAGCAACGAACCTCGGAATTATTAAATTCATCAACCTCTTAGATCTCACACGTAACAATGGCTAATAAAATATACGTCATTAGAACATTGCAAGCGAAAGTAGTAATAAAGTTCATATTAACACGCATTGTAATAAATAAAAACACGGGTATTATTATATTATGGAAACTTTCCCACAAGCTCAGTGAGTATTATCATAAATTCCTCCCTTCCTAAATTAAAATAGAACATGCACAAATGCATTTTATTTAGAACAACTACATCATAACTAATTGCAACACAAACACAGTACCTTTGAGGATTTAGATGATATTTCAAGGAATTGGCAATGCCTGAAGGAAATTTTCTCCTTTCGTTAATACATCTTCCATTGCCATTAAGTAATAGATATAAATAAGTGTTCATGAAACATTAATAATTTTAAAATGTTGATACGACCATCACCAAGCGAGTTAACTTAATAATATTTGGAATTTTTGGCAGAATTTATGACGCTTCAACAATTACTAGCTGAAGTACTAAGATTTTGAATAAGTGTAATTTTAATTTCTAATGGAAACACTTTGTACAAGTTTGCTCTAGAGTAATTATGGAACATAGTTTGCCACTTATGTTATTCAAGTAACGGCTAAATACTCGTTAAAAGTAATAATATTTATATCTATCGCAAGAAGTATTTATTGTTTATTAAATATTTCGATACCTTGATAAGTTATTCGTTGACTTAATATTTTCACAGTACCTCTTGTATCAGAGACAGGAGAATAGATCTGATCACACACACAATACAGATAAACTCCGCAGGAAATACACCCCGCTTTATCCAAAAGCAGAGTGTGTGTCGCTACACTTAGAAAACGGGGATACTATTATTGCTTACTGGTATTGCCATCTTCTTTCGCTGGTTTCCTAAGCCAGAACACAAATATACTATGATACTGTGGCCGAAAAGTATAGCATAACATTGTAATATCTCAAAAATATTAATAAAATTTCAATTAGTTTAATTCAATTTTCCTGCAGTAATAGTAAAAAGTTTATTTATTTTTATATGAGCCTGATGTCTCGTTAAATGTTGTTTCGTTACATTTGCAAGGAAAATTGCAAACATATAATGAGTTAAATTACTTAAGAGGAACAGTGAAATTGTATTTTCAATGACTGCCAAATATAAATACGTATCGTAAAACTGCATATTTATTTTACGTCTAGTGATTACCGCGAGATGGAAGCAAAAGCCGTATTTGCATGTAGAGAGTTTATGGTTAATAATTTTTAACTGTCACTTGAACTACAACCCAGGGCAAGCATCAAGAAGACGGAAAGTCCTAAGCATTGTGACACACACTAAGTCTTTCTGTCACTATTTGGGGTGATTTTAGGATGGGAAGCTACCCCTTGCGGAGTGAGAACGTGCAATCTCCAAACGATCAAATATTACAATTTACTTTCTTTATTCGCCGACCTAATATCAATGTACCTGACACAGATCGGAATTAGACATGAAGCTGCATGGCCCAGTCCAACCCTGTCATCCAAGCTAGGCTAAGTGCGGCCCTGCATGGCACGCGATATATTCTTCCAGTACTTTTCTTCTTATTATCCCCAAAAGCAACAAAATAAGTAAGATGGAAGCGCCGTGCCACTTGCCCAGTATTGAACTATCCTAGCGCAGTGGGCTTGTTTTGCATACTTGCATAGTTAATGAGGCACCTTGTTTGCGCATGTTGTTGTCAGAGGAGGTTGAGAATTGCATTGCCCCGACACGTGTCCGATTTCGTAGTTAATAGCGTAAGTTAGTGGCTGACCAGGGAATAAATTGTTATGTTCATTATGGTCGTCGTGTCTTACTTGTTCGGATGTTAAGTCAAAACGACTTATTGGTAGGTACCGATGCGTGTATTCGATGGGAAGAGATTTGTAAGCATATCTGTCTTTCAACATCTTAAATATCTGTGCCTGTGTTGCGCCAACGATTACATGCTTCTAGAAAAGCAATATGTTCTATAAATGCTGTGGTTAAGGGGACTTTTTATAGGACATACGCAAGAGCCTGTGGTCTCTTTCAGAACTGTTCACTGTTCTGCAATTTCATAATATTAAGGATAAAAATTAATGAACGCGCGAACAACGATGAGAAATTTTTCTTTGCACACGACAGCAGCTAATGATGATGACGACATTAATTAGTGACCATATGCACAATGCGTGGTTTCAAGATTTAAAAATATTGTTCATGTAAGTTTAAAATTACTTATTTTTACATTCGTGTTTTGTAAAGAAATAAATAAAAACAATAAGTTCCATACATTAGTTTTCGTAACATATAATGATACAGGACAATTAACATTTCCTTTAATTCTTGCTGTCCCGTTTAGGTAATTCTCTATTGCATAATTAGAGCAGCATCCCTTTTCTAAATTTTCACAGGCTAGTGGTAGCTGCAAATGACAGTTCTTTCAAACCGTCTTCCAAGAAAGTTAATATTTTCTTCCTCTTGGACTGACTATCAACATCAATGAACTCCTTTGATATCCATTTCCTATCTCTGGCAGTACTCTAAGCAGTAGTACCTATTAATGTTTGCGATTAAAATTGTGACAATATTGGTGAAACTAAGGGAGTTTACGTCTTCCTTAAAGCCATTTAATTTAAGTTTGTTGAAAATCTGAGAAAGAACTATAAGAATTCAATTTTTGGCATCAACGTTTACGAAACTTTCATTGCTTCCTTTTTGGTATAGATACGTGACCTGAACAAATAGCAATATTTTAATTGACTGCTAAGTAGTTAAATTTAATTTGAAATTGATCTAAGGGGATTACTTTGTTAATAAAAGGAGTCAAACCGCCTCTTAAATTTCGAGAGTATGATAAAGAGGGTGATACTTACACATGGCAATTTTTTATAATAAGTATTTATAAAAAATATTAGACCCAAGACTAATATTTTTTAACGACACACTGTACTTACACTTTTTTCATTCTTTCGGTAGAGCTTTAAATTATCTTTTCAACATAATTTTAAAATTTAAAACCGATCCATTAATGGATGCGATACTACAGTTTTGATTTCGAAAAATCCATTGTACGAGGTGATTCAAGCCTCTATATGGCAATATATGGCACTCTACTTGAAATAAAGAAAGTTCGTAGTAAAAGAAAGAAGTGGAGTCTGATCTCATGGGCACCCGGTATACTAAAAATAATCATAAAAATTTTTTATTCTTGAAAAATTGACTTTTACTTTTTCAAAATTATAATGTACTGTTTAGGCAAGTAAGTAAGTAAGTAAGTCAAAATTTGTTATGTTCAACCTTTTACCCTGGTAGTATGAGTTGAAAATGTCCTATATTACATATAATTGTTGCTTCATAAGCAATAATTACAAATATCAATTTTCAATTATAATTTTATCCACACAGTGCATCATAATTGTCGAACAAGAGAAAAGTAAACTTTTTCAAATTAAAATATTTTTCATACGATTGTTAATTAAGGACTATTTAAGGGTTTTTTACCCTTTCAGTATTTGGTACAATAGACAAATGGGGCATTACATCACTTTTATAATATTGTGTACAAATCTAGACGGTCTATGAAATGATTGGATGCATATTTATCCTCATTTAACAAAATAATGGTGAAGTGTTACTGGGCCCTTATTCCAAAATGATTGCAAAAAGAAAGAATCGGTTTCTGTGAATTTTGTACATCAGACAAATAATATTTAAAATTATACGAAACAAGTTTCACCAGTCAATAAAATAATGTCCTTGTCTTTTCATTATTAAGTATTTATTTCTTCACGTTTTGCATTGGATATTACATCGTATGCCATTTTTTCGACTACCAAATTAATGATATCATTAAATAATCATTAATACAAGATTTCTCCTGCTAACAGTTACTTCTTTCAACAAGTTTTCATTTATCATTTTATAAGAAGAACCTACAATATAAATAAATCATTTTAGCCCCCATTAAGCTAATTATATATTTTTGATACAATACCACTTAGAAAAGATAATGAATGAAGTAAAACATCAACACATGCATGTCATAAAAAAGAAAACGGTACCCAGTGATTGGTAGGCGTTAAAATTTCGATATTGAACATCAAATATTTTAACATTTAAAACAAATTAAGATTAACTATAACGAGTGATGTTTTGAGAAGCTTTTTTAATTAACATTCCACCAAGCGGTGTGTTCCATAAAAAATACATAAAGTTGTATGAATAAGTCGTAACTTTGTATTATATCTCTAAGTTATTTTACTATCTAAATAATATTTGACTTGAGGTCTTGCTGTAAAATTTTTATATACTATTTAAATAACTTAGCATAATACTTTGTTGGCCGATATTGCCCATAACAGTACGAAACAAGAAATTTAAAAATGGACGGAACTTCAAAGAATCTTAAGACTGTTTAGTGAAACTCGAATCCCTTTGGCTATTACTTATACTAAGAAAAATGTTACGGTCGTCTACCTTGAAACGTGAATTAAACAAGTACCAATAAAACTCACATGTTACTGTAATTTGAATCTCAATTTCAAACTTAGCTGGTCTAAGGGAAATTCCTCGAGAATGCCAGAACTTTTTCAATATTATTAAGTACAATCAGATTTATACTATTATAAATCTAACTGTACTTAAGAATATTGACGAAGTTCTGGCATTCTGGAGGAATTTCAAGCCTATGCTTATTCCAACAGCAGCAAGGAACGGTGTAAAACTACATTGATATCGACATAGCGATATCTTGCATTCGGTATAGGGAGAAATCGCTTTGTCTGTGTGTGCAGAACGTTTGCAACAATGCCTTTCAATTTTTAAACAAATCGCAGAAATACGTTATATGGACTTATATTTGTCCAATATAAAGATACGTTGGAATGATTTTTTTAAAAACGTGTTGTGACAAATTGGGCAAACTCAAGTCAAATTTATTTATTCTTACTCAACAAGTAATAGTGAGTTAAGTTTAACTTACTGCTGATCATGTCCTCAAACTTTATCTTTTGTTACAGATCTATACTCAAGTAGTCTTTAACAACTGTTTAAATGGTTTGCATAAATTGATAATGCCGTTGTTGGGCATATTTATTAATGTAAAGCTTCGCCGGTATTTAGTACAGATACTTTACAAGCGACTCTTGTGATTATTTGATATAGTCTAGAGCGCCAACGCAACGAAAGATATATGTAAGGGTATTTAGGACAAAAGTCATGAATATGATAATTACATTTCGTGAGTTCTAGTGTGTACATTAGAAATTTCAAATTAATAAATAGGTGAAAACTAACCCAAGTTTTACAGTAATTATTATCTTTTATTTCTACTTTCAAAATTATTGGAAAATGTTATTTTGGGTATTTAGAAGACAACTTTCATACATTTAGTATATAATGTTTAAAAGTGAATTATTATTTGTTTGCTTATAATTGTATTGAAACACATTCTTTATAGGGTTTTGTAAACGGCAGAAAAAAATAACTATCTATGAGAACTAATAGAAAAACTATGTGTAAAAATATTAATGAAATCTTTGAATTCTTTCAATAACCTGAGTTCTGGTTATGCTAGCAAATTAAAATCCTAGAATGAAAAATTAGACAAATTCATTTTCATTTTGATTTGAATTTGAACTTTTCTTGCACTTATGGAACTGTAACAGTTTGTTTTTAACCTATGCAGAATCTTCTTTTGAAGCTTTTCTTATTCCTTATATTTGTATTGAAAACTGTCAGTTTTGAGAAAATGGCAAAGATGTAACAAGAAATATTTTAGTTGCTATTCTGTTGGATCCTTAATTATTATTTAACCCCTTGTGTCCTAGTGGCTATCCAGTGGAACAGATAATTAATTTGTATGTAAATTATCTGGAAGGAAAAATTATCATCTTTTTTTATCGTTATCTAAGACAATGTTAGGAGTCGTTTGTTGTTGTTTTGTTTCATGTAGGCATTTGATAGGACAATAATGTCTCAGTGTTCCACATGTAGGGATAAAAGTCACTCGTCATCGACGCGTAAAAAATGTTTGAATCGCAAACTATCCATTGGAAAAAGATATTAATTATTTGTAAAACTGGTAGAAGAAGCCGTCATCATTAAAACTGGTTCCAACTGCCGATGTATAAGAAGTCTCAAAATCTCCAAATATAGTTATAGTTACGAATACTCATAATAATTCTAATCAGGGTTATTTAGTCCTATAATTGTACTTCTGGGTATTTTATATTAGGCCACAAAGGGTTAAGTACGTCAATAAAACATTTATTTGAATGACATCCGGTTTTTCGACTAGACTCGACTTTCGATTTGACTCGACTTTTGACGATTCGATTTTTGACTTTGGACTTAATTCAGCTGCTTAGTCTATCTCGGTCTTTTCTATACGGTATGCATATTTACGTGCGATTACGCAGTAAGATCTGACAGTAAGGTGACCGATGCCGCCACGGGGCAAAAGCTAGTTTAACATAAAACAAAAGCAGTAAACTTATATTACCATTTTACAACATTGTTTTTGTTCTGTCTAGTAGGAATAGCGGTCTCGTACACTATAAGGTTATAAAATTAATAACATAAGGTTAATGAAACAACATAAATAATAATTGTTGCTCCCAGATTACTTCAAGGAAACGGCGTGTGTTTACCACTTTGCATGGTTTA
Organism: Stenurella melanura; assembly: GCA_963583905.1. Classification (NCBI taxonomy): domain Eukaryota; kingdom Metazoa; phylum Arthropoda; class Insecta; order Coleoptera; family Cerambycidae; genus Stenurella; species Stenurella melanura. The sequence goes on from OY757314.1 coordinate 96,994,701, forward strand.
AGCCGGCAAACAAATTCTTTTTGTTTCATACGGAACACAATACAATGTTCAAATATATTTTGTTAAAGTAAAATGTGATAATTTATTCAAATACTGTTTGATATTGCCGCTTTGAAACGTGAGCGACAAAAAGAACTAATATTAAAGTTACCGGCTCTATTATAACCCACTATATTAAACAATAATCAAACATCTACGAACGGATTTCTACTGATAAGTTCTTTATTATGATAAGATAAATGAAGCTAAATAATTATTAAGTTTATGTTAGGTTAAACTCTTATCTTACCGACTGTTTCAACAATTAATTTCTAATTAAATATAAATTTTCCTCTTAAAAAATTAAATCTTATCTCACGTGGTATAAGTTTCTTGTTCTTCTCTTTTCTTCTATACCTTCCTACGTTTCCATTTGATCACATATACTGTTACTGTATAAGAACTGCAGAATTCATTAAATTCTAATCGATATACTTAAAAAAGATATAAGAATTTGTTTTCAGTTGTTTAAATCACAGATATATTGTGTATATTAATAGTTCAGTAAAAGAAATAATTAAATAAAAATCTTTATCCACAATCACATTATAGGTAATTGAAGTTTTATCCACACTTATGAAGCATATAAAGTACCACTTTATCCACCAGTGGAATAATGAAATTAATTTATTCCACTAGTGGAATAATAAAAACTACAGTCTTAAATCAATTGCATTTTATTTAATTTTTATTAATGTTAATATTAACATTTATATTAATAGACATTTCCTTATTTGTTTTATCATGTTTCACTTCGTTTCCATTAATAACAAACTTGTAGTTGTCATCGGTTTCAGAACGCATAGCGCTTGTCGAAGTTTTCGATAAATCTGTAAAAACAATGGATGTCTCCTCTTGTAAGGAACGACTAGTACCAGGAGTACCTTGGATTTTCCTTGCGATATCAAGCTTATTGGATATAGAATCCTCGATATTACTTTCTGCTATAACGAAACTTCTCCATCCACCATGTCGTTTAATTGTTGTGAGGTCAGCACCTTTATTAGCCAGTAAAGTTGTTGAAGTGCACCTGATGCAACGGTCGATATAAGCTTCTGCGTTTGCCAGATTCAAAAATGAAGCAACTCTTAAAGGAACTTTCGACAGTGTTGATTCCACCAGGTTGTGAAGTACATTTTTGCTTAGTGTATCGTAAAAAGAATCTGTCGTTGGATAACTTCCTCGGACGCAAGGACATGCATTTTTTACACGTCTCCACAGTACTGATAGAGAATCGTTCTTCAATAATTGTGAATTTTCGTGAAACGCTGGTCTTGGTATCTGGTATAGAAACAAGCAGATATGCGCCCCTGTCTTTTACATCATTGATTTTCAAATTCGTCAATTCATAGCAACGACAGGCACCAGACACCCCCATTATTAGTACAACCTAAAATATTTCAAAGTTTATTATCTGCAATATCTAAAAGGTTAAGAGATATTAACATAATCGTCAAATATTCCTTATCGTAAGCCCTTGTCAAACATTTTTCCACATGTGGTCTTTCCAATACCGCAGCTTTCTTCGGTGTGTACCCTCTCGACTAACTCTTCAGATAGGCAGTGAGCTTACTATATTTTCCAATGTCTATGTTTTTAAGGACCTTTATATCGGCCTTCAGCATCGAATACTTCGACCACATGGATGAAATTGTATACTTTTTCAAATTTAAGAAATACGATAGCAGAACCTCATTTATTATCATTACCCCTCGTTTTTCTTTCCATAACGTTCCCTGGACTTCGCAGGAAATAATTGGAGAGTTGCTTCTTCAGCTTCCCGAAGGATTCTCTTTGGAACAAAATCGCTTTCTGCCATTTTTCATCAACTTCACAAATTTTTACAAATGGAATCGATAAACAATCAAAACTAAATAGCAACCATTCAACACCTTCCAAGTTTTTTAAAATTAATTTCAATAATTTTTGACGTTACAGCCGCTGACAGAGCGAAATGTCGAATCATTTTTTGATGAAATCTAATTCTAAATGACCGTGATTGTGGATAAACGTTGTATAGCATTCGTGTTTTAGCCGCGTTTTATCCACTAAAGAAAATTAAGTTCTCGAACCTCGTTCTCGAGTTTAAACTTTCTAGCGTGGATAAAACGCTATCTAAAACACTTGTACAATAATAACTATTAATTGCTCTAGAGATCGTATTGTGTCGTACTTAAGGATATAGGTGCAAATTAATAATTTTCTTTAAATTTGCAATACATTACATACGTGTCAGGAAAGAGTATTTCTGTCATTTTTCGTGTTTCCTGGATCTATTCATACTTAGAAAAATATTGACAAAAAAATACTTTGAGTACATTGTATTATTGGTTAGATCACTGAGTATGCTATAATAAATAGTTATACAAATGTAAATAGTTCCTCGCAATCTCTAGCATTTGGAATGTGTCGAGTTCAACATAGTCACATTATCATTATAGTCACATTAGTCATACTATCCATTGTACGCAACTGTGTCATTATAATAAGAAAACTTTTTTACTTCTCCTCACGCACCGAATGGAAATATGTGTAATCGTGAAAATATTCGCTCTTCGAAATTTTTCCGCATTTGCACTTTTCAGACCATATAATTTACAACAATTAGAGAATTTCAACTTCCTTGTTTTGTTCACTGGTGTTATACCTACAAAATTAGTTTACAGAGAAGATGGATATATGACAGGCAGTTAACGATATTGGCAACAAAGAAATTAGATACTTTTATTGAAAAATTTGCACTAGTAGACACCATAAAAACATTATTAATAAAAAATGTGATAGCGAAAATAATATTTGTTACTACATTTTGAAAAAAAATGTAGTATAGGTTTTGCATTTTTCCGGTGGACCATCGAAACCCGGAAAAAACGTCGGATCGAAATGAGAGTCATATCTATCGACTCGAGAGCGAATTTAGAATATTCCGTCCGTCGGTCAGTCAGTCTGTCTATCGGTCTGTCTGTCGGTCTGTCTGTCACACCCAACCCCTTAATCCGTTTACGGATTTCGATGAGACTTGGGTGGTTAATAGGAGGCCTTTAGAAAACCTTAACGCCGGAAGCTCGGCTCCGTTAGGAAACCGGAAGTAACCGGAAGTACCCGATATAGTTATAATACGAGGCATGTTGATGAGTTTCATGTGCCGTTCGCCAAACAAAAACTTAGTTTAGATGCTCCTAATTGTATAGGACCTAAGATGTTTAACTGCCTGCCGCGAACAATTAAAGACAGTGAAAATCTGCATATTTTTAAAATAAATTTAAAAACATTTTTAATTGACAAATGTTACTATAAAGTGTCTGAATTCTTACATTGACGAATCCCATACAATGTACATTGTCACAGTGGAAAATAAATGTTATTATTATTATTATTATTATTATTATTATTATTATAGACGTTTCGAGTTTTTCGGGAAAAATTGAATAACTCGTTAACGGGTAGTCCGATCGAGATATTTCAAAAAAAAAATAGTGCCTCTGGCAAAGCTCTACAAATAAGTATACCAGAGATTATGTCGAAAAACAAACGGAAATTGAATTTTTTTCCAAAAAACTGGTTTTCTCGAAATCGGACTAGGAAACACGATAACTGTCCAGAATATTGCTCGATTTCGATGAGACTTGGTGGGATTAAAGGTACACGGCCACAAATGAAGCCCATTGCTGGTGGCCCAATACCGTTGACCGCAAGTATTTTTTCCAGGGCCGAGTATGATTTTTCAAAGAAATTAATAACTTCCGAACCGAAGATCCGATTTTGATTTTCAAAAATGGCGATTGTAGGGCTCGATCAGGTCTATTAGGTGATGTTTGTGAGAAATTTGACAAAACAGAAGCGAAACTACAAATCGAGGAAAACTTGATTTTCTTGATAAATTCTACAAATTCCGAATAGTTTCCTAATAAAAATCGAAAATTAACTATTCCGTCGATCAATCTCTATAGCCAGTATAAGGCACGAACGTTTTTGGACAAAAAATCTGAAATAGAGTTTTTTCTAAAAATATGAAATAAACGAGTTATTTACGAAAATGCATTCCATAGAATTATTAAAAAAAAAAAATACAAATTGATAAATTCTCCGCGCGATATAGGAGCAAAAAATAATGTAATGTTATGTTTAAAATAGGTTCATTTATTGCCTCATTTTCATTTACTATATAAAAATAGAACCGATGCCCTTTCTGTGTTTGAACATGTAGTTAGCCTTTACTTTAGTCAATGCAAAAAGAAAAAGAAAAAGAAAAGAAAAATAAAGCATGTCAAAATGTACTGAGTCATCTTGCGACCCTCTGCTAAAAATGTACTGAATCATCCCAACAGGGATAAAAAGCATATCAAAATGTAGTTTTTGTAGCTTGTTAAAGCAGTTGTTTAGGGAAGTCCTTTACTTTGAGTGAAAAAGTACTGGGTGAACGATCTAAAAACGTAATTACTCACTTAACTTGGCTCGGTCAGTTCGTAGTGAAGACAAAAATAGCTGATTTTAATTACATGGCAGTACATTTAATCAAAGTACTTTTACAATAAAAAAAATTCTTCCAAGAACCCATTTCTGTTAATTGATAATATTTAACCCAGTAATTTTTCTTGTCAAAATAAAACTCTTCTTTAATTTCCCAACTTGAAACCGATCGGTTAATTTAAAAGAATAAAACAGCCACGTATTCATTGTTTCAGCACCGTGTTTTAAATTAAATTTAGCCAGTAGATGATATCTTAAAGTCGTGGGATCACAGTGAAAACAAAACCAAAAGAAAAAAGAAAAAGGAGCCTGGTAAATTAACAAGGTCTTTGTGCGCACATCAAATGATATCGTTATTTTAATTCCCTGAACCCTAGACTCGAGCACGCCGCTTCTCCTGTAGATTAGGAACTAAGAATTTAAATTTGCATTCAGCAACCTCTTTGTTTGTCGAGAAGACGAGAAGTAAGCTATAGGGGTAATTAGCACACGCTGGGCTTATCTCTGTAACCTGCTGGAATATAGGTAGGTTAGAGTCAGTTTACGACACTACTTACTGATTTTTAACTAAATAATTACGAGGAAGTACGAAATTAGGTGATGTTGTTTTTAGCGTCTAACAGCTGTGTGTAAAAGTTATAAAAAGTAGAGGCATATTTGTATACAGTGTGATCCTAAACAAATGCACAAAATTCATAACTTTGGTATGTGTCATTTGTCAAAAAAATCCTTGAGCAGGTCGATTTTAGTTTTGTAAATGCCACATTTCGTCACTATACCAAAATTTATGACGTCATTGGTTTTTGAGTTATGACGTCATCATGATTTTGTTTTAATGGAAACAGACATTTTTGTTTACTGTTTTTGGTGGTATATTCCTTTAGGTTTCTGGTGATATGAAAAAAATTGATATTACCTAAGCCATTCTTTTGTAAAAAAAATATTTTTATTGATGGATACCTTACATAACTAATTGCGAGAAAAAATCATCTCCATGGCTCAAGTTGCGACCCCCCAACCATTTGGCATTGATCAAGACGGGTGTAGACACTTTGCACGCTGTTTTGAATCATCTCATGGACAATTCGTCTCTTCTCCCAGCCAATTCTGTCTTTCAATTCTTCCATGGTATCCGGTCTGTTAAAATAAACCCTTGACTTTAAGTAATCCCAAAGAAAAAAGTGGGTTAAATCCGGTGAACGCGGGGGCCACTCAATCGGACCTCAACGACCTATCCACCTTCCAGTAAAAGTGCTATCTAAAAACTGACGCACTGCTATCCCAAAATGAGGTGGGGCCCCGTCTTGCTGAAACCAGACCTTTTCAGCAGGAATATATTCATCTTCATTGTTCGGAAACACAACTGCTAAGGCTGGCACTAACTCAACTCGCAAAAACTGTAAATATCTTACAGCCGTAAGATGGTCTTCAAAAAAAGGTCCCAATAAACCAATCATGCCTGCCCACACGTTTACTTTCCCTCGTCTCTGTGTATGGGCTTCTTGAGTCCAATGAGGATTTTCGCATGACTTATACCTACAGTTATGCCGATGTACAGTCCCCTTTAAAGAAAATGTAGCTTCATCAGAAAAAACAATGTTCTTTAAAAAATTTGGGTTTTCATCGCACAAGGTGATCAACTGTTCACAAAACTGTAAGCACCGATCTGGATCTTTCTCATTCAATTCGTGGATTAATTGCACTTTGTATGGATGGTATTTTTCTTTTTCAATAGACGTACAACAGAACTCTGACTCACGTTATGATTTAAAGCCAGCTGCCTTGTCGAAAGATGGTGGTTTTCCTCACTTTCTAGAAGAATATTTAATTTGGTTTCGCTGCTTGTGCTAGGGCGACCAGATCGAGGGAGGTCAGCTACACTGCCAGATTCATCATATCTAGCCACCAATCTACTTACAGTGGATTTAGAAATTTGCTGTATGGGATACTTGGCATTGAAAACATCACATGCTTCCTAATGAGTTCTCAGCGTATCACTATATCCAACCATCATCAAAAGTTCTACGCGTTCTCTTTCACATAAACGTGGCGTTGCATCCACTAGTTTTACTGTCTCAGAAGTGTCACAAAACTGAGGTTCCACACGTGCCAGGAATAAAAAAGTTATCGATACTTTACACAAAAAGGCCTGTATCTCTCTGTTGTTAAAGTGATTGTTTCTTTATTATTTTCTTTGTTTTGTTTTTATGTCCAATGTTTTCATGTTAGTTGAAACAAGACTGTAGGCAACGAGACTTATCAGTCCATATGAAAGTGGAACATTTTTCGTAAATTTGCGAAAGGTAAGCTATTTTTACATAAAATGTCATTTTTCCAAAAGAATGGCTCAGGTAATATCATTTCTTCTATATCACCAGAAAGCTAAAGGAATATACCACCAAAAACAGTAAACAAAAATGTCTGTCTCCCTTAAAAAAAATTATGATGGCGTCATAATTCAAAAACCAATGAGTCATAAATTTTGGTATATATAATAAATGTAGCATTTACAAAACTAAAATCGACCTGTTCGAGGATTTTTTTGAAAAATGACACATACCAAAGATATGAATTTTGTGCGTTTTTGGGTTCACACTGTATAAACTTTTAACCTATCCAACGAATTAACAGAAAGTTGACAACTGAGTACTAAGTCCTTCTAACAAATCTATCAAAAGTCCTCATAAATCCAACCAGTTGAGCTGCCATCTTGGAAAGTGGTTGCTTAACTTGAATCTTTAGGCAATAACTGCAACAGTTACTAAAATATAAGAAAAAAGAATACTCTTCATTCTAGAGATATTGGAATCTTCGTTGTGATACTGCTAGTAGTTTGTACAAACATCAAAATACTTATATACAATATTCTCGAATACTTTCACTCTAAGCGGTCTATTTTGTGTAGACTCTTAGTCATTATTCGTATTATTTTTCCATTTTGCATTTTCTTTACAAAAGTGTCCAACTGTCTAATATTTGTTACATTTCTAGTTAACTTTAAGTAATTGTACTCTTCCATGATTTATATCAGGGTATGCTCGATCATAGTATACTTTTCACTACTTCCCATTTTTCTGATGGGCTATATGTGTCTAGATCTTCTTATATTTGATTTCTAGGATATGGTTCCAATTATGGTTCGTTTGAAGATCTAAGGTACTTCATGTACAACCGTAGAGTGACAGAATAGAAGTTTGAATTTTCAGTTGTCATCTTTACCTATGATCATTATATATATGGAGCACCAGTCACTGTAAACTTGTTGCTCCAGGAATGGTTAGATACCCACATATTGGATTTGTCCATATTCCTTTCTATATGGACCATCACTAAACCGATTTGGTTGACCCAGCAGTACGTGGGAGGATGCTAACGATCTACCTGTATGAACTAGTCGAGATATCACTAGATGACCCCGAGAACTATATCGCTCTAGCATAGACAAAAATAAAAAATTGATCTTAAATCACCATTCACAGCATAATTGTTGTCCACACGTAAAACCTCTTTGCACTTCATGTTGGTGCATTAAAACAATTTTAATTGCACAATATTTGTTATATACATAGGAGCATGAGGGGCGTATTAGACGGAGACTAAATCACGGAAAGTAAGCAATGTCTGGACTAGTTACTAATTGGATGGGTAACCCGACTGCCGAGAAATACCTCTGACATAAGCAGTTGCTGTTTCAAGGCGATACAGTAAATCCTAGATCCGCACACCAGCCAGAAGGGCGATTAAAGACTGGGTCAAGAGTAAACACAAAGACCACTGGAGGAACTTTCCAGGAAATCGACATGGAAAAACATTCATTAAAGATCCATGTGCAAAACAAACTAAAGTACTGCTCACAAAGAATAGGACACAGTTAATATTAATAATAGGAATTCTGACTGGACTATTTCCTGTAAAAAGGTACCTGGATACAATGGGTTTTGACGGCAACCTAGTCTGCACACTATGCGGCAAGGAGCCGGAAACGGTTGACCACATCATATTCAACTGCGATGCGCTAGCCCGCAGAAGATATGACGTCTACGGGCAAACACGAATTTATCAGCCCCCGTCAGACCATAGACCTGTATCACCTGAATAGGAGTACGGGGGTACTAGGGTAGACAGAGTGAAGCATGATAGGGAGACCACGATAACCTAGGAGGCTGCAGTGCCCTCGGAGTTTTCAACAGACAAGCCATTAGAGGAACAAAAAAGATCGGCACAACAACTGATCATACAGCTACATCGGCCGTGGGAAAAGACCGGAGTGGATAGAAACAGATAAACGCAGGAAGATCGAGGCACAATAAGCGTAGGTGACTTCAGTGCCTCCGAAGCCAGACATGGTAGACTGCTGTAAAAGAGAAATTTTATTTTTAAAATTTGTGGTAGCTGTGATGGTTCTAATATTATTGCCAACATAACGAAATTAGGCTACTACTTTCCAAAATGGAGTCTTGACTACATCTTGGATTTATTGCTTCCACACCCACGTAGTAGAATGGAAGTATAGTAAGCGTAAAGATGATTTCAAAAATTTTTCTTATTGAAATGAGTTTAGAATGTTATGAAACGTCGAAATTTTAAATTTCAGTGAAAAAAATTCTGTCTGTCGGTCTGTCTATAACTTTTATTGTCCGCATGTTTTCTCTGGAACAGTTTAAGGTACTAACTTGAAATTTTACACACATATGTATTAACGAGATCAAGAACTGGATTGTTTTTTGAACTTATCCGGTGAAGGGTTGAGGGGTAAATAGGGGGAAATAAATAAAGCAAGCTGATAAGAGTATAAAAAATTGAGATTTGGTGTATAGGAAGTTAAGGTCTCATATTTTCTAATAACATTTTACCACTCTTTATTAAAGGGGTACGTATATATCATCACGACACCTGGAACTAGATTATATTTTGATATGATTCCGTTGAAGTATTGGGGGCTAAATAGGGGCAAATAGGGGAAAATAAGTAAAGTAAGCTGGTAAAGAGTGCAGAAACTTGGGATCTGGTGTATATCCTAGAAACCAAGGCCTCGGATGTTCTGATACCATTTTTCTTCAGAATTCTTTCTCTGTGATATATTTGCATATGATAATAGCGCACACATAGATTATAAATATGGTACAAACAAATTTAAGAAAATGTCACCAACTAAACAACATTTGTGGAAATCAAGAATATCATCAGAAGTATTTGCTTTGGCTAATAATAAAAAAAACTTAAAAGTGAACTCATTCAGAAGACGTGCAATCAGCAGATTAAAGCGTGTTATTTCATTTGCTCAAATATTCTGATTGAAACATTTATGTGATCCTGATAATTTCGGATGCTGCAAATTTGGATAAAGCCAATAAATCATACCCGGGATGTAATTATAAGTCGGGTTGTGTATTTATTATGAAACAAATAATTTATACATGTTTGTGAGATTGTACATTATGGTCGCCCCCCGATGCTGCATATATCGTAATGGTGCCCCTCCACTTTGGAAGTTTTTAAAAGCGATGCCCTGCGAGCCAATATTATTTATAGTATCGTGTTAACGTCCTGGCCCATATGAAAAACAATAATTCTTTGCTTTCAGGCTATGCCATTTACATTTCTCATTTTTTCATAATCGTTTTTTATAATTAGTACAAAAGGAATCCGGAGATATTTTGGTTTATGCTTTTTCATTAACAACCAGACACGGCTTTCTGTACAATGCACCTTTAATTCAAATGCAATAATAAAGAAATTTCTCTTAATTAATGTTTATTGCTACAGCCAAAATAACTTACGAGTTGAACAAAAGTGCATTGCGTTCTTTATGTTCAATAAATATCTGAGCGAATAACTCTAATAGTCGAGTCAACGAAGCCAAAAAGTCGTCAGAAATTGGACACCCAGAAGAACAGAACCGATTTCAATGATATAGTTTTAAACATGTTTTGCTATTTCTAACTTTTTAACATCTTTCTGACCATTACATTCCTAGTTAACTCTAAATTATTGATCGTAGCAAACCCAAAGGATGGAATTGAGTCCATGAAATCAGTTGTAAGCGTTGTATTTGAAGTATTTTGGACAAACGAAATGTCCAGTTATAACTAGTTACAATGAGCATAAAACGCATCTCAAATGCTAAAGAACTGAAAAGTCTAGTATTGACATGGTTTTGATAACAATCATAGCACAGGCATCAATAACTTTAGATTAATTAAGAATGTTAGTAATAAATAGCTATCATTTTGAAATTGCGAAATGTAAAAATTTTATGAATAATGATTATTCCAAATAATTGTATTGGTTAGTAAGTTAATAGTGTCACGGATCAAACGCCCTTTTCTGTTGTTTGGCTTGTTTGTTGACCAAAATAGGCGACGTCCACAGGTATCCCCCACATGATCCTGTTACCTAGAGCAACACCGGCGATACCCATTGCTTTAACTCGCTTGGCATACGAGAGGGTTTAACTTAGTCATTGAACGAACACCTTGTCAAGTATAACATAGTTATAGATTACAAGGTACAAGTTTATTAACAATATACAAATACAAAATAGATTTTACTTATATATTAATTTCAATCACTTTTCGGGAGCCACCCTCCAGTAGAGGAGTTGGGCCACGCAGCACTTTGACTCTTTTTTGCAATTCAGCATTTTCGCCCCAGTTACAACGTAGCCTCGGTGAATATCCTCTCGCTTTCAAAGTAGGACATGCTGTATTTCAACAATAAAATAAGATAAATAATCTAATGTAACAAATCATATCCGTTACTAAAAAGGTTGTACCGGGTGCTTAAAATAAATCTCAAGTACTGCGTGACAACGGTAAAATATATATACAAATTATTATATGTAATATACATTGGGTTTTTAAATTGTTTGTTTTCTTTGTTGTTTTTATTTCTTTTATTGTTTGGAATTCATAAATGCTAAAAACAATAAACAACAGAAATTACAGAAATACAACTATATACAATACATTCGAAATATATGTGCAGTAGAAAAATGTTGTATTTATATCACGGAATAGCATATTTGTTTTTTGCTAAATAAGTATTTTTTTCTGTTACCTGGAACTAAAATAACTATTTTATAACATTGATTCACTTTTATTAGCGGGGCAAATATTGGGTTATTTTTAATACTGTTCTTTCCTTAAAATTTGTTCTGTTCTTGTGGAACCCGAAGTAAAAAACGTCAATAGCTCGACTATATGCGAAGTTGGAATATGTTGAATAATAATAATTTAAAAGCGCTTACAATGGGCAATGTGCGTTATGGCGATGTTAAATATTTTTTTGTCCTTATGCTGTTTATTTATAAATTTTAACCGCATGTGCTGGTCAAAGGTCTTAACAATAAAATGCATAGTCAATGAGGCAGAATAATAAAAAACACATTCAATTAGCTACTTGATGTAAGAACGTTTTTAAAAACTTGACAATGATAGATAAAACTTAACTTAAACATTGTGTTATTTTGTCTTCAACGAATAACTAAGTATGTAATATAGAAAGCTAATATTGCCAGGATGCGGAAGGAATAAAAGTTGAAAACTAACAGATTCTTCTCTAAATTATTATTTCAAAACTGCTATTAAATTGTCACGCATAGATTTTTACGCGCCAGCATCATGTAATCTATCCCTCGCTATGTTGTAATATTTAGCAAAAAGGATGTAATTATTCCATCATTATAACACACTTCATTACAGGCCATACAATTACAAAAGGTACAAAATAATAATAATATATAATATTAACACCACGACTAATTTAACCACATTTATTTCAGAGACGCTGAAGTTTCTTTTAGCAATAGAGGGCTGCATAGTTCAAGACACTCAGTATCCAAGTATACTAGAATTAATTTCCTTGTCTGAGAATGTCCCAACTTCCGGAAATTGAACCTGGTCCTCAAACGGAATCAACTCAAAATATAATCAAGATCCATATGTCGTTATAAATCAGATGTGTACCAAATTTCAAGTGAATGCTTCAATTTTATTTCATTAAGGTAGCCATTTCCAAGAGACAGTCATCCTATAGGGAAATATTTATTATCTTTGGACATAACTTTTCTTCTTACTAGTTATATTTAAAAAAAAAACTCATAGCAATAATCTTGTTATCGTTCTACTTCGGTAGTTTTATAGGTTTTTTAAATATAAGTTGTAAGAAAAAGCTATGGCCAAAGATAATAAATATTTCCCTATCAGTTGTCTCTTTCTTGGAAATGGCCTCCTTAACCCCTTTAATAATGAAGTTAGGGTGATGGTGGGGAGTGGCAAATATTATAATAAAAGTGAATCCTTAGATTCTAATATATACAACGAGTCCCAAGCTCTGGACTCTTACCACCTTGCTTTATTTATTTTCCCCCATTTCTCCCTATATAACCTCCAACACTGCGCCTGAGTAAGCTCAAAATATAATCTAGTTCCAGATCTCGTCATAGTAGTAGTAGGAAAATGGCAAAGAAATGTATAAACATTTACAATATACGAAACCAAAGTCAACCATCCTTCAACATCTATAATCAATTGGTTGAAATAAGAAGCATTCACTATTAATGTAACCAACCCATCAAGCTTTTTACAGTTTGCAAGTACTCTAAAAATAAAATCAGCACCAAAATATTTTTTAACCATAATTCGAATATAATATACCCTGTAAATGAAAATATCACCCATTTGCTTTTTCACAAGTACAACGAAAAAGTTGATATAAATTTGACATTCATTCTTAGATAAAACAATTGAACTCTACACTCGAATACTAACACTCAACGCTGTCTTATCTCTATTCACGTTGACATATAAATTTTACATGTATTCTTAGATAAAACAATTGAACTCTACACTCGAATACTAACACTCGACGCTCTTACCTTTATTCACGTTGACATTATGTGGGGATAATTACAGTTTTTCGACGATTCCAGTTCCATCCAGAATGGAGTACCAATGGTAGAATTTTTTTAATATCATTCAAAACTTCAAAATCACAAAGACAGTCACAGGGTGACAACATCACAAGGCCATTTAATCGTTTTTATAATTATTTAACCATTCTCAGTAGTTTTGGGATGATGTGGATTGTCGAGTTCTTAATTGAAATTTTTTCTAGTTTTCTTCAATGCGAATATGTCAGATCTAGTTTTATATTTATGCAAATTGACATCTAAGTAGCAAAACAACACAATTAAACAGTCAAAATATTATCCAAAAAACCATAAACAACTTTTTTTCTTAAATTGTTAACTGATTACACATGGCATTAAAGAATGTTACCAATACAAACAGGCACAAAAAATTTGAAACTGAAGACGTGTTAAATGACCTTAGAATGCGGTGCTGGCTAATCATACACAGAGACAAACCTATTAATAGCCATTTTATAGTACAGGTAAATTGAACTTGAATAAGAAATAGTAATAGTCTATAGAACCTCACCTTTAAAGAAACCGATGACTCCTTAGCTGTGTGTTGGGTGGAATATTTTACTTGTAAAATACTTACTACATAAAAAAATTTCGAATAACCTTTCCTAAAAGAAATAAAATACTTTGGTTCTAATTTCTTTCGCACAGCAAAGGTAGGACAAACTAGAACATATACATCACTGCGACGATATTGTGAATAAGAAGAAGAAGACGAAGAAGGTTTTTTTCTGTTGCCATACAACACAAATAAACAAGACACAGCAATTCTAAATTTTTCTATTCTTTGAATTGCGGTTTTTGGCATTTTAGATGAAAAAACTACAGGGAACCTTTTGAAAATAAAAAAGAAATATATTTAATTATTTAGTTGACGTGCCGTGAAATTTTGTCAGAGATACAGTACTTTTAAACTGCATTATTTTGTTTTGATTGCTTAAAGTATCTACATAAAATATTTTTCTCCAATTTTTTTTTTTTGTATAGAATTAAAGGTGTTTAATACTTTTGCGTTGCATTATTATAAGAAAATTATATTTTGTGGATGCTTTCTCAAAGAAAAAATAGTAAATGTGAAACATGAAATTATTTTCTTGAAATAAATATCGATTATTTAAAAAAATAATTAGAAGAATCCAATTTATAATTAAGTTATTGTTTCCCATTAATTTAAATAACATTTTTAATTCTTAACTTAATTTATCAGGAGAATACATTGTATGCTATCGCGGCAAATTTTCGTCAACATCAGTTTCATTTTCATATGTTCATATTCAGTTTCAGCTGTATCTTCAATATTATTAACATCTTTTGTAATGACTATGTAAGACATTGAAATCCACAGTAGTTCCTGCAATGTACTATACATTTTAAACCAGCTCACAGATATCCACATTCGCCAGTGTTATCGCTCATGGAACAGTATGATATTAAATTTAATAAAACATTTGGAGTTAGTTGTTTAGTGGTCGTGGTGGCAGAAGCTCTTTGCTAACTTCCTTCCATCTCTTGTATAGTGGATTTTTTCTTCTGCGTAGCCACGTTTTAATTTGATAGTAAATTCTTAATGAGTAAGGTTCACTTTCATCAAATTTTCATTTTAGTGACTCCAGATTTGCCATCTTTCTCTTTGTAAAATCTTCATATTGCTCGAATCAATAATCAATGGCATATTTTTTTGTATTCTGGCATCCATATAAAACTAAAAATAAAGATTCACCAGTCTTTCTCATGCCTGTATTTGAGGATTTTCAGTTATTAAACTTATCAATGGTATCCTTCAACCCTGATTCTTGATTAAAAGTTTTATAATGTGCTCTTTCTTTTTCCGTTTGGAAACAATATCTATTGTGTTAGTAGTATCACATCGTGTAAATGTATGAGCTAATAGGATGTAATTTGTGGTATTAATAAATTGTTTTTATATCAAATTGATGAATAAAAATTATTTTCAAGGAAAGGTCCCTTGAATATTACAGACTCAATAAAAATATGTGTGTATGTAACTAAATAATATTGTCGACGTAAGTTGAGCGGATAGAATCTGCTACTTCTTTCTGAACTCACCTCTGCGAGTTCAAAGCATTAAAATCTTTATAGTGTAATGTTGTCGATTGTCGATATATAAACCATATGAGTAATATTCATAATATGAGTATTGGTAAGCAGAAAAGCTGCAGAGAATAAAAAACAATATTAAAGGGAACTCTATTTTTCTCGAAAAGGTTCTTTGATATTTTTTTATTTTATTCGAATTTTTCGAGTAAAACGACAAACTATAATTCTGTCCATAATAGCGAAATCTGAAATTGTTATATCCCAGTTATTTATATATATTCCATTGTTTGGAAACTGATAAAAACAACCAATTAAAGAAGAATTGTTCTATGTAAAAAGACCTCTAAATATTTTTTGATCAAATACGTACTTTTTAAGTAAAACCGTTCGGCCTATAATGATCTCTTTTTGAATCTGTTTCGCCCAACGAGCAGCTAGGAACCTATCAGACTCTTGAATAGTAAGTGTTTTTATTGGTATTTTCCAAGAAAAAAATGACCACCCTGTTCTTTGTTGAGGCGAATTCTCATCTCTCTTACCTGTACTATTAATGTTGTAGAGAGACATGGATCCCATATTCGTCCATATGTTACTTGTTAGCGATATTAATTTTTTATCTTTAATTATAATCAAAAAACCATTCATTGTCTATTATAATTCAAGATTCGTTTCGTATAAACAGGAACCTTTTTTATGATTTATTATATTATGCAAATGAATACAAAATATGTCTGTAAATGAGACCTGAACAATTGTTACATCTTAAATATTCTTGCGCTTATTAGGTGCTACCGTATTTTTTTGTTCATGAGTTCAGTCCACAATGATGTGGTGATAGTGGTCTGCCTGCCTCTGTGTGTGCCATGCAGAAGGGGACACTGTGGGACTGTCACCGACTTGGTGCTGGGTTCGGTCATTACTGTCTCGGCCTCGCTAATGAGCTCGCTCACTATTCATGAGTGCGGAGGCGGTGTTTTAGCTTGAAATCTACAACAGGCTAGAAATACACTTTGGTTTGGTCTCACTCTGTCAGGTCTTAGATATTATATGACTATATTATTTTGCTTAGTTTATTATTATGAGCGGGTGTCCGATCGATTAAAAGTCTAAAAACAAGAGAGCGTTCCAGAGACTTCAGAAACGATAATAAATCGCTTGTTTATAACGATCGACCTACCACGGTCGATTGTTATAAACAAGCATCAAATCAAATTTCAACCAGATCTAAACTATACACTCTTGATTGCTTTATTAAAAATAAGTTATTACTGTATACATATTCTTCAAATTTAATCATCTCCTCATAATGCCTCCTTAGTTGGCAAAACGCTCGTTAAAAAATATGTTTTCACTCTTTTAGTGGCCCAGTTTCATGTACATCTGCGAAAGGTACGCTATTAGTCAGACCTATTGGATTCATCAATTTGAATCATTAATTCGGAATCAACTACTCGGAAAATACCTGACTATTTACCTTCAACTGCACCTCCACTATAACTTCGAATATGTTTTAATAGAAAGCACTTCATTTAACCTGCGCCTTCGCCATAACTTTGAATATTATCTCCAATAGAAAGTACCTCTTTCCGATTTTCGCTACTAGACATAACTTGTTGAAAAAAATATTGGACCATCACTGACTCATAATCTATAGCTTGCAAAAAGAATCATAGGTATTACTTAAGTCATTTAAGAGATTTTGCTGAACAGACATTAAACAAAAATTTACATGGATCGAATTGAGAAACTCGTCCTTTAAATTGTTTTTAAAGTCGGTTAATAGTCGATTAATAGTCGCGATGTTAAATAAGTTAAAAAAAGAACTTATGGGTTATGCAGTAGTTAGGCCAGCTCAGGGTTCCAACTAGATGAGTGGACTGTATTTCCGACATGCTAATATATTACTAAAATACTAAATCAGATGATTTGTCACGTTGTTGTTCTGACATTTCTGGTGTAACTTTCAGATATTGTGATAGGATAGGAATTATGCTGCAAATAAACAATTTGTAATTCGCTTCAATAACTATATACCATCATCGTACTATTTTTAATCTAAATGCGAGAGCAACAATCTCTCTAGCGCGATAACGAGCATCTCACTCCGTTCTACCCACTACCATACAGTATGGCAGTATGGACAAAATTCACTCTAAGGTTCAGTTTTTGAGATATCGACTTGAATTTTTTTTATAAAGGAGTTTGGAATAGTGAGTCACTGCGGCATTTTGAAATGTGTTGTTTGCATAGAAAGGCTAAACACTTATTTTTTATTGCAACTTCAGATTGTCGGACTAAAAATAAACTACTTTTGTTCGAAACATTTTTTCTGAAATTGTCATTTTTCTTTAGTTATCCGGCGAGGAAACAATCAAAGTTTTAGAAATTTATGGTATTATTACTCGAAAAAAAAAAGAAGTTTGGGCAAAAATTGGAAGAGGCAAAAAGAGTTTTGAATCTTCCCGGGAATATTCTCAAACTTTTTCGGAATTGTCCAATGCCCTTTGCAGAAAAGAATGTTGTGGAGTTTTCCAGTGCATCAAAAAGGGCATTGGACAATTCCGAAGAAAATTGAGAATATTCCCGGGATGATTTCAAACTCTTGCAATTTTCGGCCAAACATCTTCGAGAAAAAAAATCGCAAATTTCTAGAATTTTGAATTTTGCTCGCCGGACAACTAGAAAAAATTACAATTTTCGAAAAAATTATCCGAACAAGAGTAGTCTATTTTTGGTCACATAATCTGAATAAAAACTGTTTGTAAAATATAATAAAAGAAATAATAAGAACTATTTGTAAAATTCTTGATTTACAATATTTGCATTCTTTCGATAACCTGAATTCTGGTTATGCTAGCAATTAAAATCTTAAAACCAATTTTTCTTTCTTATTAAATAATTCTCATTCTAACACTAACTTCTACACAGGTCCCTACGGCTGCAAAGATTGTAAATCAGTAATTTTAGTTATCATAGATAGCTTCTTTCTGCTGCTTGCAAAATCCTATAAAGAATATGTTTCATTACAAGTATAAGCAAACAAAAAATAATTCACTTTTAAACTGTGCGACGTACATAAAAGAATACAACATTTTTCTGTTTCGATTTGTATACACATAGTTGACGTAAATAAAATTTATATTTTGAAAAATTTAGTATCCATATTCTAAAGGCGCGTCACCAGTGCACTTTTTATTTAACAGCGATTTTTGAGAATTAAGTTGTGTTTTATTAGTATTTATGATTTTTATTTTTTCCGAATCGAAATCATCGTTCTGTATTATCCTACTATGATGGATACCTGGATTCATAAGAACCGATCGGACTCTGGCCTGTAATTAAAGACAAACGGTTTCTGTGGCTGAAGTCTGAAATTTGAGAAGGAATTTACTTTCGCCCACTCATACAAATAATAATTAATGTCTTACTATGAAATAAAAATTCTATCTCAATTTTTGAATTTATTATTCCTAAATAAACTGAAGAATTTGCCTAAAAATATTAAATACTTATGAACTAGACCTAGTTTCGGGTAACATGAGGCTTTCTCGAAAAGTTAACGAAGAAATTCTTGAAAAATTGGAACTATAATTGCAATATTACACTTACACATTATACATAAGGCAATTCCGAATATAAGTCTGAAGGCATTATAGTAATAATGGTTATTAGTTACCATCTACACAGTGTCGTCCAAAACATTTTGTTTCTGGTAGGGGTCTAATTGAGAAAGGATACAATTGACAAATTTGTTGATTTAAGTAAGTATATGGAACATTAACTGAAATGACCTTCATTTGGCATGTGAGTGACCAAAATTATTAAAATAAATGATCCCTCTGGGAAAACCAAAAAATTAATAATTTGTAAAAAATGTATCCATGTTTAAGGAAACGGTTAGTACTAAAAATTGAAGTTTGCAGCACTCTTCATTTCTCACCTGTACATTTTTTTAAATTTTGTGTGTTTTATAATTTACTTCCAAAAAAGAATGAAACAATTTTTGATAGTTTGTTGCAGCCACGGCAACCTCGAGACATTTTTATGCTTTCCTACTACCAAAATTATAAAAAATTTCCCATAAGGATTATTCCATCCTAGCTTATGTTATTATTTTTTTCTCCAGAAACTGGGCTATGTTTTATTTCAATTTAATTTAACTCATGTTTATGTTGGATGCACTTAAAAATAATTATTCTAGAAAAACTGAAATCCTGCGTCACATTCTTAAAAAACAATTGTAATAGCCTTAGTAACGTGAGGAGTAATGACTGGTGTCCTATGTGGGTTAGCTAGTCATTTCTCTACACCTTATTATTCTTATTCGCAAATATGAAAACGTACAGTATATTTCATTTAATCTGCATATTTATAAAACCAGTATTTTCGCTCGTAGGTAAAGAATGTTCGTATCACTGTGTTAGTGATCGAATACAGAACAATATTAAAATGTCCGTCTGTTAGTCTATCTGACCGTCCGTCTGTCCGTCCGTACCTCCAATAGATTTCACAACAATTCTAATCTTCCAAACTAGGCGACAAGTTCGCTAACGTGCAACATAACCCAAATCAGACATCATAATGCTCCTATTAGATAAAATATACTCTACCACACTTTAGCAACCTCTCCAGCCAAACTTAATTATACTATCCGCAAATGCAAAACGAAAAGTATATTGCATTTGATCGTCACATGCCTGAAATTGTTGATATCGCTCGTAGAGAAAAAATTTCATATCACTGTGTTGACGACTCAATTCTGAACAATTTTCAAAATATCCGTCCGTCTATCTGTCAGTCTGCCCGTCCGCCAGTCCCTCCGTCACGTGTCTTGTAGCACGATAACTTGAATATTGATTTATATTTTGTAATAAAACAAAAAATATCTAAAACTAATATTATTTTCAAAAAAATGTGAAGAGTATTATATAGAATGTGCAACAATTATATGAAAAGTGCAGTAAATCGATGAAGAGTATAATAAATGGTTAGCTTGTTTTATTATTACTTTCTTCTTCACTTTTTCACTGAACGTTTAACTTTCGGCCTGTTGTATCGTTTCCTGTGACTGTACTTTATGATCCTAAGGATACTTTAACATTCCACTGAGTAAAAGTAAAACGCTATTTGGTAGTTTCTTATATTCCTCTGAAAAAATTATTTTTGTGTAATGTGCACTGAGTGCAATTCTTTGACACGAGCTGTGGCGGCTCGTGCGATAATGGAGTTCAATATGAATAACCTAGAAAGAATAAAATTATTTACTATAGTCGATGATTTTTTTAATAGATCCTCGAGAAGTAGTGATGATAAAATTATAACAGTTAGAACTATGAAAGAAACGGTTGCTGTACCAAAAATTCATAATTATATTGGCGTTGTAGTAATAACCTAGTTGCGCTTTGCCACTACTGTTAAAATCATGGAGTGAATGTCGTCATTTGCACTGTGTTTACTGGAAAAGGTTGTAAGACTTTTCAGTTCTCTGTGTTTTCATTCCTCTTTGTTAATTTTTGTTTCCTCTGTTTATCCTTCCAAATGAATTACCAGTCACTTTGGTAATGATATTTCATCTGCGTGCACTTCACCTTCATTTATTGCTGAAACCATGTTTTTTGTCCCAGTTACTGAATACGAAATTGCACAAATCATCAAAAACTTACCCAACAAAAAATCTACCGGCTTGGATGAAATACCCGTCAAATTAATTAAGGAATGCTGTAATGAATTATCCAAAACCCTCGCTGATATAATTAATTTATCTGTTTCACTAGGTCAGTTTCCACAATCTTTAAAAAATGCTGCAATTATTCCCATATTTAAGAAAGGCGATCAATTTGATGTCGAGAACTACCGCCCTATATCACTACTGAGTATATTTTTGAAAATTTTTGAAAAAATAGTATGTAATAGAATATTTGATATTTTAAACCAAAATAGTATTTTAACACACTCGCAGCATGGATTTAGACCGGGACTCTCGACAGAATCGGGAACGGTAGAGCTTATTCAACACATAAATGATAAACTGGACGTCAATCAACATGTTGTTGCCGTATTATTTGATTTAACGCGAGCGTTTGACACTATCGATACAACTTTTGTATGTGATAAATTATCTAAGATGGGCTTCCGAGGACCTATAAATGAGTGGGTAAATTCGTTTTTATCTGAAAGAAAAATAATCGTCAAAATAAATTATATTAAATCAGACATATTTGATATGAATATTGGAACTCCCCAGGGGAGCGTATTAGGACCGTTAATCTTTTTATTATTTATTAACGATTTGCCCAATTACATAACTCAGGGAAAGGTATTCATGTACGCTGATGATACGACCATTGTAGTATCTGACACAAATCCTGAGCTTGTTAAAAGAAAGATTCTCATAGTATTAGAAGAATTCAGTCACTGGTGTAAGAGAAATCGTCTAATAATAAATTATGCGAAAACAGTTTGCATTGAATTTAAATATCGACGAAACTTCACAGAAACCAACTACACATTTTCATTCAACAATCAAATTATAAACACTGAAAATTCTGCTTCTTTCCTAGGAATAACTCTCGACAGACATTTAGAGTGGGGTAAACAAATTGAAAATGTATGTACTAAACTTAACAAGAGTTTTTATGTCATAAATTCATTAAAAAATAATTTAAATACTAATACACTTTTAAATGTATATTACTCATTTGTTTACTCCCCAATATCCTACAATATTATAGTATGGGGTCAATCCAGTCAAATAGACAGAGTATTTATTATTCAAAAACGGATACTTAGGCTAATTTTTAATCTTGAATACAATCAGTCTTGCCGTGAAATATTTAGAAAATATAATATTTTGACGGTGACATCTATATATCTGATGAAACTCTTGACGTATATTTATATGAATAGGAACAAACTTATTCAAAATGGAGACTACCACGCATATCCTACAAGGGGAAGAAATTTAATTTCTTTAAAAAAACATAACCATGAGTCCTACAAAATGTCACCCATTAACTCGGGTTGTCGAATCTATAATTCTTTGCCTGATCAAATTAAAAATACAGTATCAGTAGCTAGCTTTAAGAACCGCCTAAAAAAACTTTTAACAATTAACTCGTTTTATTCCTTGAAGGAATTTATAACTTTTTTACAAACCAGAGTCGCCTGAAGGTGTTATAGTTTGTTTTTTTCTCTCTGTATAATTGTTTGTAAATTGTTACTTTTCTTTTTTATGGGTTTTTTTTTATGTGTTTAATCTTGTGTAGGTCGTATACCTTTGAATGTTTTACAGATAGACATAGTTATTACTTATTTAATTTCTCTTTTTTAATGATTATACAATGTGCGTATAATGCACGTAATATATACAAATCTTTATTTATATCTATATACACTTTATTGTTATATAGTTTATTAGTAATAATTAACTACTATTATATTATAGGCTGTTAACATATAGCATTTAACTTTGACATGTCTCATCTATTATAAAATAGCCAAAGAGATCAATAAAGATATTATTATTATTATTATTATTATTAATGTTCTTCCTAAACAACAGCTTTAGAAAATGAAAACAATTTTTTGGCCACAATCTTAAAAATTCGTATTCTCTAGTGGCCGTTGTGGATTTTTTGTTTGTTCCCCTACCAGCTACCAACATTTTTCAGTTTCAGTTTTATTGACAGTTCTAATGTTATTGTTCCTTCTAGTTCACCTACGATGAAAGGTGTTATAACTTTTTGTGTTTTGTTTATACTTTCTAAACTGATATCTGACTAGCTCCTGGCCAAGTCCCAGGGAGGCAATTGTCCTGCAAAGTTAATTTAAATAAAGATCTGTGAAGCTATAACTCGAAATCGAAAAGCCGAGAGTTCGAGAACCAAATAAGCAGAATGTAATTTTTTTTCTTTTACTCCATTTTGTATTATCGAGTGTTCCACCAATTAAATTGGACCATAAAATTAATAATATTTAAAAGTAATAGTGTTTACGATAAACCTGTAAAAAAAAATCCTGTAGAATACGCAACAATCATATGAAAAGTGCAATAAAGTGGCGAAGAATATGTTTACTTTTGTTCAATTTTTGCAAAGTGTTGCAGTCGCAGCCATATATTACCAGCATAGACAGACAGATAGATCTTTGAAAAGTACAACTGAACTATAAATTGTTCAAGTAATTATTTTTTCAGCTTTTGTGGTTCGTGGGATCCTTGGGGTCTAGATATCTTGGACTCCGTAAAAATGCCACTTTATATTCATATACAGGGTGTTCCGTAATGATGTGCTAATATTTTAGGGGGTGATTGCTTAGGTCATTTTATGAACATGAACATATGACCGCAACGGCTTAAGGTGGCTATTCTCTAAAAAGAAACATCCAATTGGGAAATATTTATTATTGACCATAACTTTTTTTTCTTAGTACCTACGTATGTTTAAAAAAACTATAAGAGTACCTAAGTAGAACCATAACAAGACTATTATTATGAATTTTCACTCAATAATTCCAGTGGTTTGCAAAATAGCTAGATTTAAATTTAAAAAATTATGTTAATCTTCCTATTTCGTAGTTTTAAATCTAGCCATTTTGCAAACCACGCTAGTTATTGAGTGACGATTCATAGTAATAGTCTTGTTATAGAACCATAACTTAGGTACACTTATAGTTTTTTTTACATATATGTACTAAGAATAAAAAGTTATGGGCCAAAATAATTAATATGTCCCTATCGGATGTCTCTTTCTAGGGAATGGCCATCTTAAATATTTTGCAACAGGATGTTGAAATTTTCTACTTTTAATCGTTATTTTTTAATATCTCAGAAAGTATTTTTGATATAATTTTCAATATTGGTATGTGTTAATGGGATATAATACCACATATTTTTGTTAGAAAAGTTATGTTATCGCTCTATCAGTGGCGTCCCTGTGAACATATCCTCTGACATTTTTTACCAAAAACGTGGTACGCCGCTGACATTTTTCCATGTGGATATATTTCCTGAATAATCTGGTTAATTCTACATGATTCTTGATTAAAACAGTGAAATTCAAATTGAAACTAATTACTAATTACACAGTAAAAATTTGTAGATTCCACGCACCAGAGCAATCATTTCCGGTGCACTTTGTCTTGCCGAATCGTGATCTGGTATCAGTTTTGTCCCACCACATTACCATTTTTCTCTATACTGAAAAAACTGCAACAATTAATTGTATTTTTCTAACTCTTTGTTGAGGATAGAAGAAAAATGTGACGTTGTGGAGTAAAACTGATGCCAGAATCGGATTCAGCAAGCCAAAATATACCGGAAATGACTGGTCTAGTCCGTAGAATCAACAACTTTTTTTTTGTATGTGCCTGTGTAATTAGCTTCAATTTGAATTTAAGTGTTTTAATCAATAACTGTGCATCTGGCGTGATAAATGCAAGAGACCATTTTCATGTAGACTTGACCAGGTTATTCAGGAAAAATATCCACATAGAGAAATGTCAGTCTCGTACCACATTTTTGGTAAAAAACATCAGAGGACATGTTCGCCGGAACGCCACTGGTGGAGCACTAAAACAACCTTTCTAACTAAAATATGCGGTTTTATATGCCATTAACATACACCAAAATTGAAAATAATGTTTACAGCACTTTCTGAGATATTGAGAAACAACAATTAAAAGAAAAATTTCAACACCCTGTGGTAAAAAATTTAGACCGTCGCGGACATACGTGCACATGAACTTTTCTTCATTAAATGACCTAAACAATTACACCCTGAAATATTAGCACGTCATTATGGAACACCCTGTATATTATAATAATGATATCTCACATGTATCTTGCTTATTCAAAGAAATTAAACTCGTATACCGATCTGCTCCAGATAATATGAAGATAGAGATATTTCAACAATAACCATTTTGCGTTGCGTAATACCTTAAAGTATGAGTAGATCTTTGAACCAAGTTAGGGCGTTGGTTACCTGGCGAATTAAAAAAGTGGGTACCCAATTATAACGTAACTGTTTAGTAGAAGTGAAAAGTACACTCGTCTTGTGACGCCTACCTTCAGTAACCTGATGTTTGGCTTAGATAAATCGAAGCAGGGCCTTGTTTTGATTAACGGAAATTATAATAACAGCCTAAAAGTTGATGTGATACTGAGAATGGTGGCTTATGAATCCATTTTGGCATTGATCCTGCAGCCTGCCGAGCTGTCCAATAATTACCTACACGTAGAAATCTTCATTAACATCTTCCCTTGATGATACTGCGATTTTAATTAAAGTCTCGTACACTTTTTTGACGTGAAACATTAACTAAAAAGTCGAGTATTAAAAAAATCAAATTCCCTAAACCATACCCAAAGATTACGCTAGGTACTAATTTGTTTTAATAAAAAAGGATGTAGTTTATATCAAGGCAGTTAAAAAAATCTGATTACAATGTTCACTCTTTCCGTCAAAAACTTTAATACAATCCAAGTTAATTACAAATTGCTTCCCTTACTGCTTTTTATATCTGATTGTGGGATATAAACAGACTGCTAATGTATTTTATAAATCACCTGTTCGTCTGCCCCGGTAATGAGAGGAGTTTTGAATGTTATTTCAGGAACGTATCAAGTTATTGTAAATTTATTGTTATTTTATAATATTATAGTGCCAAATCAGAAAAATGTGATAAGTGTAAGAATCCTGAAGGTGGTTGAAACTTTTACGTTTCACCAACCATGTTGACATCATCTGGGGATGATTGAAGCGATGATTAGTAGTCTTAGGGCTGTTACTTTCGGTCTTGATGAAACACATGATTAACTAATCCGCCTGCCAATTTTACAGAAATAAATAGCCAAGGCTTAAAGTTGGTTGCGTACTTTACGAGATATTTAGCTTAGAAATGTATCAGTTTTAAACATTACTGAGATGTTTTTAATAAAACTATTATGAAACCAATGAAAGTGCAGTTGGGGGCTGCAGAATGCGAAAGATGATTAAATTTGATAATTTCTGTTATATTATTTTTCCAAATCTTGAACATTTTCAAAATAGCATGGTTGAATATTGAAATTGGGTCACAATCGTCATACAAAGCGATCATCAGGCACATGCGTACTATCTGTCACTTTAATTAAAAATATGTTTTATTACAATTTTAAAGCAACTCGTTACTAAGGTTTTTGATTAAGCACAGGTATGAAGATATCGCAACTGTAATGTACAGTGTGTCCTCAGTTTCGAACGAAAGTTACGTAATTTTACTTTAAAAAGACTATCGCGAAACGAGCGAACATGGGAATCAGACGTTGCCGAATGAAAATACCCATTAAACACTGTAGTTTCTGTTAAACCGCATAATATTATTTCAAGATAGCATGGTAGCATATTCTCTTTTGAAATCGAGCCATTTACGTCAAGCAGGATGTTCGCCAAAGGCCTGTTAATAATCATAATTTATGTTCATAAATATACATTGTCTAATTCAAATAAACTTTGCAAAACTACGATCATATAAAAGTTTTACTTTAAAATGATGTTTGAAAGTATTTTTAATTAGAAAGCAAGTAAGAGTCTCGTTGGAAAAACGTTAATCAAATAACTATTCGTACTCTTCCACCCCTGCCTGCAACTTCTACTTATTTCTCTTTATAACACGACAGATTATTGTTATTCTACTTTTTGCAAATACAAGACGAAGAGTGCATTGCATTCGATGAGCATATTTCTAAAACCGGTAATATCGCTCGTAGAGAAAACATTTTCATATCACCGTGTTGGTGATCGAATTCTGAATACCTTTCAAAATGACCGTCCGTCCGTCTGTCCGTTTGTCTGTCCGTCTGGCCGCCTGTCCATCTGTCCGTTCGTCTGTCTGTCCGTCCATCCGTCACGTTTATTGTAAGCACGATCCCAACTAGCACAATTAGTCATGGGAACGTAGCAATGACTATTGTAGGCACTTTAAAGTGTTTTGGTACTAGCCACAGGCACGTAATAGGAACGTTCCTAATACGTGTTTATGACCAAAATGGGGAATATTTTTTGGTGACGATAACGTTTGAGCCACGTTCCTGAAACTTGTCTGGCTACGTTCCAATGACGTTGTTGCTCTGGAGCGGCGACGTGGCGGCGTAAACGCCGCAACTTTCGGAAAACTTTACCACTCCCTACTCTTTCAAATCGATGTTGCCCCTTCTTTGTCTTGCAACCGATTTTATTATATTTATGTTTCATTCTTACATATGATTCTTGTTCTTGTTCATTTCCCTAACAGAAATTTAATAGAATATCAGAAGGTAATATTAGACAGCAAAACTTGTGCTATTTTTCAGTGGTCTAAGGGTCACAATTAAAACGAATGAAATTTTACTGACAAACATAATGATAAAACGTCCGAATCTAACAACGCGCCTTTAAAGTATGCAGTTTTTAATGAAAATATTGTTTTTAAAATATGTAATGTCATGCGAGAATATGACACACTAGATACCGAAACCTATTTTTTATTGTTCTTCGGAACTTAACACTACTTTTTATGGCGTCATTTGTTGTATTTAGTGAAGAAATTGTGATAAATTAAATTTATTAGTCAATTGTGAAATTATGGTTCATGTGTTATAATAATGGCGTCGATAATTTTGGCTATCAACATGGCGTATTTCGGAAAATATAACTTTAAGGTCGTTTTGACCAAGAAATGCTACTTGAAAATAATTGCTACTTGGTGATAATGACGAAAACTGCCAATACGTAACTTTAAAGTTATATTTACCACAAATCTGCGAATGGAACTGTAGCATTATTTTAAAGTCGTAGCAAAGTTGTGACTACCACAAATTACCTCTTCAAAGTTGCCGCTGCTACTTCATAGTTACATTTCTCCCGCTATTGATTCGGAACGTACGTGTTAGCCTTTTACGTTGAGGTCTAGACTGAACGCGTTCCTAGCTTTTGCTGTTTATCATTTACCTAACTTCACATTGAAAAACCTATCAGCTCTTGCAATTTACTTGTATGCAGCCATATATCAACGACTTAATAAACATAAACCTTGTTGGTATAATATACTATTACAGTGATAGATAACATTGAAGAAAAGGTAGGTGTAATAAAACTGTTTTGAAATATTAAATCTTGTTGCCTTATTTTGAACATAAAATGTTGCATTACATGAATATAGCAGCACATAATTCTAGTCTAGGTTAGGCAAACATTATATAGGTTAGGTTTGTTGCATTAACTTTATCTATGGTCAACATTGGGAACTAGATGGTGAAATTTACTTCATGGTAAATTTCAGAGGTGATGTGCACTTTGTAGTAGCCGTACACAGTTCTGTAGGTAGCAGTTACGTCATTAACACCTATGAATATTACTTACAAGTTCCACTACTTTAAAGAAACAGTGAAGGTTCCCAGAACGTCGCGGCAACTATTAAAGCTACTTGAAGGTGATTGCAACTTTGAAGTCACATTTCTGTGATGCGAGTTAGTCGCTGCTACTATAGTTTACCACCTTCAAGTTCTGAAAACCCGAAAGTCGTCCCACTGGTAACTACCACGTTCCCATGTACCACGAAAGCTACGTAGAAGTTGCATAACTATAAAGTAATCATTAGTGGTAGAAACTACGAGGCAGGGACTGTAGACTTGTCAAATGAAGTTATTTTTACACCAAAGTCGTAAATTTAGTCGCAATTACGTAATGGTTACTCATACGAAGTTCCTATCTCAGTTACTGTCACTTTGTGCTAGTTGGGCGATAACTTAAGTAAGAGAAGTCCGATTGTATTAAAATTTGGTCAGTAGGTTAATGTTAGCTAGGGGAATAACCCTGTTGTTTTTGAATAATATCAAGCAATAAATAAAAAAGTTGTAAATTCTTTTAAATCAATATTTTTTTTTTACATATTTCTTATATGTTTTGCAATTAAACTAAAAATGTCTAAAACTGATATTATTTACAAAAAAACTGCGAAGAGTATCGTATAGAATGTGAAACAATTATATAAAAAGTGTAAAGAAAAGAAATAAAGAAAATCGGCGAAGAGTATAACGGTTAGCTTGTTTTTTATTTACGATAATGTGTAACAATTATATAAAAAGTGCATTAAATTGGCGAAGAGTACAATAGTTAGCTTGTTTGTTGAAGACTTTCTGTAAAATATCCCCAGCTTTTGTGTTTGAAACAATCTCGTCAGTAATGACTGATTGATTGATCGTAACAGATGTTGCATAATCGTGAACTCTTAGATGAGAAACAAGTCATTTAAAATCAAAACAAATGTTAGAACTCCTCACTTTGAATTAACAAAGTGGTTTTCATTTTAATCAATGTGTCGATTACAAAATAGTATTTTTTTTGTTAGCACTATTCGCCAATAGAGTTGTACAAACGTATATATTAACATAATCGAGGGAGGTACAAATGAACTGTTAAAATCATTATGAAAGATAAATATGACTGTGCTCAGAATAGAAATAGAAACCGACAATAATACCAGGCAGAAAGTAGACATAAATATGTTGTTCAACATTCTATAGCACATTCTTCACAGTTTTTTGAAATAAATAAATTTTGTAGGTATTTGCTATATTCAAACAAATTTAAAAAGAACCATGTTCTCAATTCGACCTATTAGTATTTTTTAATCTATGTTCAATGATTACTCAGGCGCATCTTATATGAAGTCGCAAATTGTATGATATGGCCATTTATAGTAATGATAATCTTTTACAAAGAAGTTTTTCAAGTTATGTCCAAAATTTAAATTTAGAAGACTTTATTTAAATTAAAATAATAAATTACTTCCCCAGTACCCGACCCGGGGCCAGTCAGACATCCACAGTACGTAGAGTTGCAGCAATTGAAGAACTGGGCAGTGAAGGTTTGGATCCACATAACAAAAGTGTATCTGTATCTGTATCTTGAAGCGATCATTCTCAGAAAATCCACTTTTATGAATTTTCCGTAAATATTAATCACTGAAACTGTAATTTAAAACCCCATTAAAGTTTTTATGGAACTATGCATACTCAACACTCTGGCAAAGTCGGTCAAGAGTATCAGAAGCTTCTTAATTTAATGATATTAAATTTATTAGACATGTTATGCCTGATAACAATGCACAAAATGAATTAATTGCACTTACATTTATCAATCTGAACTAAACGAACAGAACAAGAAATCTTACGATTATACTGCTACACAGAAATTAATAAAACGCGACATGTTACTAAACAACTGCCTATGAAGCAATGAGTCGCATCATCAAAAATTGATTATTGAACACGCCCTAGTGAAAGCTTAAAGCTCCCGACAAAGGCAGACAAAAAACAATTGAACATTAAACAGACATATGTAAACAAGCTTTAAAAAAGGGTAAGATTATGTCACATCAATACAAATAGCTCGAAGGGCTATCTATTGTATCACATCTCGAACGTTGTTATGACAGATCACAATTAAGTTGCATATTTGCATACGCTGTGTGCGCCCGAGTAAACAAGAGTAAAATGAAGATTGTGGAGCGCCTATGCGAGTGTAGTATATGTGCAGATTAGAAGTGGATAGCAGTAGGTTCTGGTTAGGATTTTTAGCGCATTGCCGAGATAATGTCGTATTATTCAGGTATGCCCAGTGACAATGAGTCTAAGGCACGCCTTCTCGATACCAGACTTCGATAAAGACTTAGCTTTATATGCATGAATTTCATTATTACCTCTGCAGTATACATCACTAGAGACCAAGTTAATGGACATTGGCCGTATAATAAGTCTATTATGTTCCACATTGTTCTAGGTCATTGGATTATGATACTTTCAACTCTAGTATGATATGACTACTGTTCAAGTGTCAATTATTTTCCTGCATTGAATCAGAAACGGACTGGTCGTTATAGTCCAGGCGACAGGGAGATTTACCCTATGTTATTGTGACAAGCTCACCTACCTCGCTGATTTTCTTTATAGGTACATTTTAAGCTCCCCTTCAGTATCCCAAATACCCTAAATTCTATATTTTGTAAGTCCCGGTGGGGGGGCTTCAAACTCAAAATTCAAATATTATTTATTGGTCTTCTCTTGATCATGTACATGATATAAGACAAGTCACAATAGTTAAGTAATATAATATAACATAATGTAAGCTTATAGTAAGAGTCGAATATATTGTGAAACATAGAGTTGTATAAGACGAGGACACAGAACACTGAAAAATGTACAGTACAGAACAAAATTTGTAAACAAGAGTAAAAGAAAACTTTTTTTTAACTTGCTGTGCATTAGTATAGGTATTTTAAACGCAGAAAAACCCCGATACAGAATAATAACATTTGTCTGATAAACACATCTTTAGTTATTTTTTAAATAAATGCTCTTTCCTGATGTTTTATGTCATCCGGTAGACGGTTAAATAATTTCGGGCCTATAAATCTTGGAGACTCACTTGTGATTTTCAATCTGGCACAAGGTTCATGGAGTTTGTTTTTTTGTCTTGTATTGAATTTATGGTAGTCGCTATTGAAAATGAAACTATTTTTAAAAACGTACATACAAACTTCGAAAATATATATGCTAGGCAAGGTAAGAATTTTATTAACTTAACGGTGCAAATACTGTTTTTCAATTATCTCGGCTTCTACGACAAAAGCGATGGTACCAGCGTAGAGGGCGCTTTGAAACTTTGCTCCTCTTGACTTTCGTATATTTGCAACGTGCTTTTACTATTTTATACATATATGAACGTTTTTTATTATATGTTCCGGAGTTACGAAACTTGCAAATTATCTCACGGCATATTAAAATACCCGAAAGTTCTGGAATTCCCATGATTTAAATGTTTTTTCTTCAATAATGCGAAAGTAAAAATAGCATAACAGTGACAATGTTAAACAGACATAATAGTGCAAACAATTAATTAATAACTTTATTAACTATCTAAACATTAGCCTTCACTAACGTTTATAAAGTGATAAAATGATCGCAGAATGGTTAAAATAATAAAAGCACTTTGCAAATAAACAATTTCATTAAAAAACAATTGTTGCTCCGAAAAAGATTGCCCCACCCCCCATTCGATAACAGTGGCGGTTTTAGCACTACCATCACCCTGGGTGAATTTCCTAGAGCGCCCCATCTGCTAGGACTCCAGGGATGGATTAAAGATTTGCCGCTTTACGCAATAATATTAGGGAAATCGCGGGACCATTGAGAGGAAATCGAGACCCGGAGGGTAATAACCCCCTTCGGTATAACTTCGAAAAGGTGACATTAATTATAACACATAATTTATCTATTTATCTCAATTAAAATTTCGAAGAGAGGGGGGGTGACATTCCTTGCAATACCATTTTTATCTTACCTAAAAATTTCAAAAAGCAGAGGGTTATATTCCCTACAATGACATATTTTGTCTCAGTTGCAATTTCGAGGAGCGGGCAGGGGGTACTATTCCTTACGAAAGAATACTTACTTATCTCGGTAGAAAATAAGTTGATCATTGTAAAAAATACAAATTACGATTTTATTATTCTGATTTGCCTGCCGCCCCTGTGTAATTGGCGTATAGGCTACCAGCACCGACTGAATGAGAGGAAACGAATGGAAAATCGCCTTCTGCGCCGCTACTGCCGATAACCGTTTCAGTTACGACGTCATAAGGGGAAAAGTTGTAGTGCTCGAAGCTCCATCTACGCTGGTATCATCGCTTTTGTCTAGTTTCAATAGAAGCCGAAATGATTGAAAAACTATTTTTGCATCTGTTAGGCACCCTCCTCCCTCCTGGGACTTTAAAAATGTAGAATATTGTGCATCTGACATACTGAGGGGGGGGAGGGGTTAAAAAGTATGCAAAAAATCAGCGCTGTAGGTGTGCTTGTCACAATAGTTTACCTGTCGTCTGAACTATTAGCAAACTCAGCGATATGTAGAGGGTATTTTTCAAATAATAGTATGAGCCCCATTACCCCTTACAGGAATAAAAGAATAAAAATTGAGCTTCAAAAAAATAATTAAAAATTAGGAACTAAAATTCCACCCACTCGCCCTAATATCGATATTCAAGCAAAAGTATATCTGGATTCGTTATTTCTTTATATCATATTTTTTATAATAGGAAATATGGCCCAGTTTACGACTGTTTATTTAAAAATCATTGTATAAATAAGTAATTGTTTAAATATTTTTAATAAATGTTAAAGCCATTTAATTTTAAATTGAAGGAAGTTAGACCAAATTATGAGAACAGCAGTGAATAAAATTGACATTTATGTCAATAGCGTTTACAAAGGGAAAAGAAAATGTTAATTTTTTCTATAGGCTTTCAAATAATATTTGAAAGAAATGTGTAGCTTGCTTTTAAATGTGAATAAGTGAAAAATCATTGAATACCTACCAAATGAATTGGAAATTTGTAAAATAAAAGAAGAAAACCAACATTTTTATTTTCTTCCCAAAAACTGATATTTCAGTGATTTTTTATGAAAACTCGTGGATTAAGAATATTCTGAGAAAAAAATTAAGTACCAAAGTTGAATTAAAGCTAAGAAAATTGTCTTTGACACAAAGAATTAATGAAATTACCAGCCCTTGAAAAGCATATTCAATTCGCCAATATCATGTACCAAAAAATAGGTAAAGGTATTTAAACACAACTTCCCTCTTTACTTATTCTAAAAAACCGCTGCCTAAGGAATCACTACTTCCACATCCAGGTTTTTCATCAAAGTCACTTTAAAGGAAACATCTTGACTAGATTTACACTCTAGTATGTGAAAATTATTGGTCATAGAATTTTAATAATATTTGGAGCAGATGTCATAGAAAAGTTTGAGGCGTTGGTTTCTACCAAACACGTTAAAAATGAAGTTTTTGTTTACCCTACTTATTTTCTCTTATTCACAACCTACCACGATCCACCCCTTCAATGGAATCATCTCAATCAGATGTCATTACAATACATCCGTGTACTACCCTAGTAGCACCAATATTGCGCCAATATATAATCCATATAGGACCAATATATGAATATTGCTCCTATATAGGACCAATATTCATATATTGGTCCTATATGGATTATATATTGGTCCAATATGTTGTGCTACTAGTGTAACTATCAAGTAAATATCTCAATTTTATGTTATCTAACCAATTAAAAATGGAGCGGAGATGGTGGTGTTTGAATAATATTAGAAAGAAATCTGGGGCCTTGGTTTCTAGTATTTACACCAAATACCATATTTATATACTCTTACCAGCACGATTTACTTATTTTCCCCTACAACGGAATCTTCTTAAAATATAATCTAGTTCCAGATGTCGTTATACGTATCCCAAATTTCAAGTGAATATCTCGATTTCATTTTATCAACCCCTTTAATAATGGAATAAGGGTGGTGGGGATTCAAAAATATTACAAAAAAATATGAGGCCTTGGTTTCTAGGACATACGTCGAATGTCAAGTTTCTGTACATTTACCAACTTGCTTTACTTAATTTTCCCTATTTACCACCAATTACCCCCACTTGTTCAACGCAATCATGTCAGAATATAATCCAGTTTAAGATATCGTTATACGTGCAAAAAATTTCAAGTGAAAATCCAATTTAATTTTATCAACTCTTTTAATAAGGGAGTGGGGGTGATGGAGTGATGGAAAATATTATGGAAAAATCTGAGGCCATCGCCTCTAGTATATACACCAAATCACAAATTTCTATACTCTTGTCAACTTGCATTACTTAGTTTCCCCTATCTACCACTATTTAAAAATATTATAAAAATTTGGAGTCTTTAGCTTCTAGTACATACACTGAATTTAAAGTTTCTGTACTCCTACCAGCTTGCTTTACTTATTTTCCCCTATCTAACCCCCAACCCTTCGACGGAAGCTTTTCAAAATATAATCTAGTTCCAGATGTCGTTATGATGCATACGTGTACCAAATTTCAAGTGAATATTTCAATTTCATTTTATCAACCCCTTTATTAATGGAGTAGGGGTGGTGGGGGTTGAAAAATAATATGAATAATCTGAGACCCTGGCTTCTAGTACATACACCGAATTTCAAGCTTTTGTACTCTTATCAGCTTGCTTTACTTTTCCCCTATTTACCACTATTTAACCCCCAACCCTTCAACCGAATCATCTCAAAGTATAATCTAGTTCCAGATGTCGTTTTAATACATACGTGTACCAAATTTTAAATGAATATCTCAATTTTATTTTAGCAACCCCTTTAATAATGAAGAGGTGGGGGGGGGGGGGTCTGAGGCCTTGGCCTTTAGTACATACATCAAATATCTGTACGTTTCTGTACTCTTACCAGTTTGCTTTACATATTTCCCCATATTTACCCCAATTTATCCCCCAGCCCTTCACCGGATATCTTCAAAAAACAATCCAGTTCCAGATCTCATTATAATATATATACGTGTACAAAATTTCAAGTCAATATCTTAAACCGTTCCGGAGAAAGCGTGCGGACAAAAAAATGTTACAGACAGACCGACAGACAGAAATTTTTTTTTCGCTCAAATTTAAAATCTCGACGTTTCATGACATTCTAAACCGATTTCAAGAAAAAAAAAAATTGAAATTTTTTTACGATTACTATACTTCCAATCCACTACGTGGATGTGGAAGTAAAATTACACAGACACACGAAAAAAAGTTGTCATTTCCACGGACCCAACCAATAATTTCTCATGTATTTTGGCTTGCTCAATCCGAATCCGGTGTCAGTTTCGTCCCACCACGTCAAAATTTTTTTCTATCCTCAAACAGAGACATGCAAAAATTATTATTCATTTTCGGACATAAGTTTGAAAAAAGGACTTTCATTATTCTTGGATATACTATCAGCCACAAAAATATCGTGAGACAATTTTGGACGACCCTGTATATGGGCAATTATTGAAATTTTTTTTAGACAATTGCAAATTTGTTATTTTTCCTGTATGTGCTTAATCAAAATATATTTTTTCTATTTTCTGTTATTGTTTAATGCTTTTAATATATGAAAGTCTGTATTTGAGTTTGTTGTTGACCTCCCCTGAAATCCCACAAGAGTTCCCTACAATTTATTTCTAAGGACAGGCCTGAGAGTTATATATGTGTCCTCTTTCTCATAGTATAATATTAATAACAGAGTATCCAAATAAATTTTAAAAAATGAGTTACTTCTGCACTATATCATTTTTAATTGCAGTCCTAATTGACTAATTTAGTTACTGCCTCACTGTATGATGTGTCAATAAAAATATGTTCACTTAAAAAATATATTTATGTCTCCATTTATATTTCTAAACAAATAGTAGGTCCCTTGTTATATTTATTCAGGACAATAGGCCATTTGTTAACAGTGTTTTTTATTTTGCAGGTATGTGTACGAGTACGTGACATGAGCTCGATTTCTAGTTGCATAAACAACGAAATATGTAAGTAATTTTTTTTATCGTAAATCATCAAAGTGTTTGAAAACATTGGTATTGAGACCGATTATTGACTTGAAATTCTATATTGTTTAGTTAGTTTAAAATGACAACTTACAATACCCATAATAGAGTAAACACGCTAATAAATACATAGAACGTTTAAAATATACCTGTGGAGAAATATATTTGAGTGTCCAGTTTTCTTATATGGACGCGTTAACATGGTTCATAGACATAACGTTTGAACATATCATTGCATTGTTTAAATGACTATGGTGAATATATCTTGGAATTGGTGTGTTTCTGACACCAAAAATTATAAAAATCCAAACGGTCAGTAAAATATCTATTAGGTTTTTTCTTACTTTTGTCTTTTGGTCGCAGATCATGCATGCAAGCAATCAATGCAGATTACAGAGACATAATAGAATATGTTTTGGTCACTTGCGCTACTTAGACATTCATCCTTGCAGAACAATTTTTTTTTGTTGCATCAACAAAGTTACCACAGAAAAGTAGTGGCGTTGTGGCTTTAAAGCTTTAAAATATTTTTGTTTCATGTTGAACAACCTACTTTCTTTCATGATTTATAACATTATTTACTTAATATTTTCAATTTTTCTGTCTAGTACCGAAGAAAAGTGTATTTTTTTATACAACCATTTTGGTCTTAGTTTCGTGTCAAAATTGCCTCGCCATTTACAAAAATATGGCGGTTGTCTATAATTATCGTTTACATAAATAACTATTTCCTTAATTGACGAAATGACTCTTTTAAATACTCACAGACATGAAATAGAAGGAAACTCTGTTTGCGCTTTAGAAGTGGATATATTTGGTAACTTTATAAGAGAATTGATCATGAGTAGACCACATCAGATATTTATATTGTCGCATCATAGACATTAATTTTAATTACACAGTTACATTGAATTATACACTTTTTTACTTGGTTCCACCCCCTACTAGCCTATATATTAAAATGTAGGTTATGACATCTTCCAGAATTAAAAAAAAACATTATTCCGCCACTAAGGCCAATCACCAACGCTAGGAGACGAGTAACCTTAACCTGGATATTTTGTGGAGCCTCTTCTTATAAGGAGGGTAGCGATTTTTTACTTTTAATAGACAACCGACTGCACTTCATCCCCTCCGAAGGATGCTCTATTTACTACACAATTCTCGCTTGCGCATGACTATTAATTTTTCCAATTTCAATATTTGATATTTTTGCCTTGCCGTTAATTAATAGTCCCAAATTAAAGCTTCTACGTGCCACTATTATGCCCTAGACGTAGTCTTTCCATATAGCGATGATTTGTGTGCTTTATAAATAATAATTTTAATATGTTTGCTAGTATTTCATACGAATCTATGTCGTATTTCGTCGAAACTATGTTCAAAATGTCCAAATAAAGAAATTCAGTACCAATAAATCTCTGCCCAAGCAATGAAAAACACATTCAGAATTCATTAATCGATTCCTTGAATTATAATACATCTACTGTTTTTGTAATCCTATATTTCAAGAAGAATCTCTAAAAGACATTTATTACCTTCTATAATCCTTACCGTTTCAGTGAAATCAATAAAGATAGAGCTACATTAAACAAATGACCGACACGCTACGAGAATACAATAGTCTATCAACACTTATCGCATTAAAATTCAAAATCTGTTCATGATCGGCAAGCATTATCGTATCGGGTGTCATGGGTAGTGAACAATTTTTACCATACAAAGTAAGAATAATTTTCATTACATAAATGGTGCTCAGGAAGACATGATTTAATTTTTGGAGGTCTAATCTAGAGGCGGTGGACGACCGGTTAAAGAACTCCTCTGATTGGTTCGGTATGCATGCCGAGCAAGCTACTGGTTGGCTACCTCGCTCCTTCAGTCACATAATAATGATAATAATAACAGTTGAGGTAATGATGAGCAGCGACTATCACCAGTAATTGCCAAGACAGCATGGCTTCTTCTCTTCTTCACATGCAGTTCAACGCAGGCACCGCTTGAGCCTCGCGTTCGGACGGAAGAACTACGTAGCTGGTGCTGTTCTGAACAGATTTTAAAAGCTCAGGACTTAATATTGACTATTTCTATATTAATCGTAATGTTGCTTTAAAATAGTATATGTATATCTGTACGCATTTATACAGTGCATGAACAAATTATTTACCATTGTTCCTGACCATTAGAAACACATAATTTTGTTATTAAAGATTGCTGAAAATTACATTTTTAGTACATATGATAGTGGTGAAAATGAAATGAAAACGAAGTAACTAAGTACACAAGCGTTTAATTTTTGGAATATCTCGACGGTTACTCCTTCAGCGGTTTGAGTGAAGTGTCGTCTGCACTACCTTTTGGTTTCTCCTATTTTTCGTATTCACATCGTATTAATACACGCTTTGTGATGCCAATTCTGTATTATTCAAGTTGGCATCCCTTTGATGTATGGTGCGTTAGACAGTAGCACGCCTTCTTTCATGGTTGCTTGTTGGACGCACGGTTTCATCAAATATTTTTCGCCCTCTTCTCCCGCTGCCATCTGACTTTGCCTGAACTAGCAACCATTATTTGGTTTTTATATTTTTTATGTACTTTCTGAACTGGTCGAATCTGAACCTTTGGATTATTGTATTCAATCATTAACTTGAACTATTGCCAATTTATTTTAATCTCCCTCTAATTATCATGAAGTTCGCCACTTTAGTTTTAAAAATGTGTTGTTATTATTAGAAATTATTAACATATGCAGGTTTACTAATTAACAATAGTCGATTGTGTCATAAAATAAATAATGCAAAAGTGCATAAAAGGTAATGTGTACTTGTGAATAATACAAAAATTCAATATTAATAATGTTCTTTCGAAAAATGTATCAATTTTAAGTTATTCATTTTCTGAAATATCTGATGGGAACTAAAATATTTTGAGTTCAAAATCTGTCACTATATGTGACTTTATTTTTAATGATTCTCTCAAAAATCGTCCCCCTGCAAGAAATCAACAGATGTATAGCTGTTGACCATGCTACCATTTCAAAAGTGTTTATAATGCATAAGTAATACAATAATAAACCATTTTAAGTGATGCTAAATAAAGATGCCATACTGACCAATGTACATAAATGAATATGAAAATTGCATCACACTAGACAGCTTCGCTCCACCGGATTATATTTAGTCATGTGCTATCGTTCTATATGTCGTGAAAATCAAACACACGAACACGCTAAAGAGAGAATCTGTCAGTATTATACCCGCGGAAATGTTAGTTCTTTGTCTAACGTCATTAAAAATACTGTTGTTCTTGTCTTATGCATTATAAACAATGTTGAAATTTTAGAATGGCCAGTAGTGTAAAATTTACGATTGGCTAAGAATCAAAAATTTCTATTTTATTGACGGGGGCAAGCGTAGATGCGACTTAATTTCATTCGCATTTCGACACTAAATGTTAAGCTACGCCAATTGCGGTTAGTACTTGGATGAGTGAAGATCTAGGGAAATGCCCCACCTTCTAACGGCTTCTATATCATCGTATGCGTAGAAGATATGTAACTTTAGGCGATTATTGCATAGCAGATATTCCATCCTTTGCAGGAAATGTAAAGCAATTGGTCCCTTATCTATTCAGTGTTAGGTAAATGAAGTAGAGGTACGAAAGAAGAGGTACGAAAAAATGTCCATGTTGGGGGTAGCTCGTCTCCTGGCGTCGGTAATTGGTCTTAGTAGTGGAAAAATGCCAACCTAAAAAAATATGAGAAGAATAATAAGAAATAATATTTTATAGATAGGTAGTCAAGCCCAGGATGGAATATCTTATAAGTAGTAATATATCACCCATTTGATTAACTCGCGGTTAACTATGATTTTTTAAATTCGACAACCATTAGGGAGTTATTAAAATTTACTTGTGTAGCATCATGGGCTTCATTTT
Source organism: Stenurella melanura (assembly GCA_963583905.1). NCBI lineage: Eukaryota > Metazoa > Arthropoda > Insecta > Coleoptera > Cerambycidae > Stenurella > Stenurella melanura. The sequence goes on from OY757314.1 coordinate 97,035,587, forward strand.
ATACACTTTTCTTTTCATCCATCCCCACAAACAGACGTCTAACAGTCTTAGATCTAGACACCGTGCAGATTAACTAATCTCGACTAATCTATCGTCCTGAAAAAGTTCTGTTTGCATGCTACAAGTCCAGATGGGCAGAATGTGGAGAAGCTCTATCGTGCTGATAATGCATGGCATTTCTTATTTTTAAAGGAACATCATCTAATAACGCTCGTAAATCATTTTTCAAAAATAACGGGTAATTTTCTTCTAATAGGTGATTATCAAAAATGAAATTTTCAAGGTAGCAATTATTATCGATCCCACACCACACATTAACTAAAGAATTATGCTGAAAATTTGTTCCTACTGTTGCATGTGAATTTTTGTCAGAGTTACGGGAATTGTTGTTGCAGATGCTCGTCTCGCTGTAAATGCTATGGATATAAGTCCTACTCATGTAATGTGCGGATCACTCTTGCCTTATGAATTTCTAGTTGGCGGTAGTTCTTCTTCGGCTAGTATCAGGACTCTTTCCCACTAATCAAGAGTATTTTCTACTTCATCTACATGCCAGCGTTTCTACTCTTAAATCCATGGTGTGGAAATCGCTGTCGATATTTTGCAACTGCAGCATGAGCCTTCCCATTACAAAAACAGTAAACGAAGAATATATTTACATATTCAAGATGCGAGTAGATGTGTGGTACCGTTTATCATGTTTGTAAAATAACTTGTAAATTGATCTACTTTTACGATTTTTTTTTATTAACAAACGTTTAAGACACTGTAACTCGAAAACAAATAAAACTCTCGTTACAACTTTCGGATTGTCTAGTAGTACTCTTCACAAAGACAAAACAAATAGTATATTGCATTCGATCGGTACATTTCTAAAACCGGTAATATTGCTTGTATCATATTACTGTGTTGGTGATCGAATTCTAAACAACTTTAAAAATGTCCGTCCGTCTGTCCATCTGCCTGTCCGTTCGTCCGTCCGTCTGTCTGTCCGTCCGTCCGTCCGGTTGTCTTCCCCCACGTTTCTCGTAAACACGATAACTTAAAAACGAAAAGTACGATTGCGTTGAAACTTGGTCAGTAAGTTAGTGTTAGCTAGACGAAGAACCCTTTGAACAACATAGATCAATAAGTAAACATTTTTTAAATGTTTTGTAATTAAACAAACAAATCTCTGAAACTAATATTATTTACAAAAAAACTGAGGAGTTTGGCACGTTCCTCCCGACTCACCCTGTATATTGTTATGGCTCTATCTAATAAATTTTAATAAAATATAATAAAAATCGACTAAGCTACCAAACTCGAAATGCAGGCTTCTTAATAATTGTTCTTCCTTTAAGTGAGATTAAATTATTTTACCATACGTAAGAATTACCCTGTGTATGTATATATTATACAATGTCTCATTTTATAGTAAATCTCTGAGAACCGTCAAATGTGAGTAAGCAAATACGGAGCTTTTATAGTGCTTCTATGCTCCAGGATATAAATATTTAGTAGTCACGAGCATGGACACAGTATTAGGAGCACATTCTTTGCTGGGTTTTTACTTGAAATAGTAAACATGCTTTTCAATGTAGTGACTGTCGCTGGAGATAGTGAAACATAGAGAAATGTTCCAAGTTGCATAAGTAGTACCACACAATTTACTATGCCGATTTAAATGTATCCATGATTTTAGTATTGGAAATAGAAGTAAACTGATAACAAGGATAATAGCATCATTATCATCTATGATCATCATGAGATATTTTTAAATTTAGTTCTACACCATAAAGCCATAGTAGTGGAAGTATATTAGACAGAAAAAAAAATAAATAAAAAATTAAACACGCTTTTAAAAATCGGTAAAGGTATTTACACAGAACTTCCTTCGTCATTTATATAGAGCAGTCACTCTAATGAATTATTCATTACGAAGCGACATATGAGATTAATAATCGGAATGTAGTTTATCACTATTGTTACAAAGAAAATCAAAGTCGTGCGTAAATACCTTTGCAAATTTCTACTACTGTTGAATTATTTCTTAGGGTGACCACCCTGTATATTTTCCCACATAGTTGAGTGGTTAAAAAATTATTGTCATTTTTATTATTAAAATAAGGTGATGTCATAAAACGCGGAAATTGTAAATTTGAGCAAAAAAAAAATTTTTCATCCATTCTATAGTAGTAGTAAGAAAAGTTCAAAATATTTCTTTAAATTGTCAAATTTTTTTGAAATAGGTCTAGAATGTCGTGAAACGTGAAAATTTTAGAAAAGAAAAAAAAATCCCAACTATTTTAGTAGTGATCATTTTTTTTTTTAAATAATGAAATTTTAAATTTGAGCAAAAAAATTGATCCATTTTTTTAAAAATTTTTTCTTTGAAATAGATTCCAGTGAAAATCATTTCTTCGCTGGCAGTAGGGTCAACTATCTACCAACCTATTTCAAAAAAAATTGAAATTTTTTTAACCACGTCTATACTTCCACTCCACTACGTGAACATGCAACTAAACATGTGACAGATGGCAATAATATTTGGCATATAGTTAACACAATTGACAAGGAAGGCACCTATTATAGTTTTATTGAAAAATATACACAGGGTGGTCATCCTAAGAAATAATTCAACGATGGTGGACATTTTTAAAGGTATTTTCGCAAGCTTTCCATATTTGGAATCTTTCATTTAATTTTGATTGTTTGCTGTCGGATGACCACTCTGCATATTTTTTTTTGACCAAAACTTATCAAGTTTTCTTTGTAACAAAAGTGATAACTACACTGCAATTATTATTCTCATATGTCGTTTCGTAATTAATGATTTTTTAGAGTGACCGCCCTGTATAAATAAAGAGGGAAGTGCTGTGTAAATACCTTGACTGATTTTTTAAATTCTATAATAAAACAAAAAAGCTAATTTCCCCCCAATGGCAGACCACTCTCTTCGATAGAGAGTCAAAAAACAAAGGCGCTTAAATATTAAGAAGATATGAAGAAGTTCAGGCACATTTTTTTGGCGAAAATAAGCATCTTTTGAGTCTTGGTGTTTGTTTCCAAAGTGCCGGAAAAAAAAAATACTAAAAAAAGGACTTATAGACTTTTATTAATTAGTTTAGGGTGAAGAAAGCGTTGTAGAGAAAATCTCCAAGAGCTAAAATTTGCTTATTTTTATCCAAAGAACACGCCTGACGACAGAATTTTTTATACAAAAATAATTCCCTACATGTCTTTTTGCTTCTTCAGAAAAATCGGCGGCAATTGCAGTGTCCGAAGCCACTTTTGTCGATGGGCTCCCATAATATAAAGATGGACGAAAAATATACTAATTTATTATATTATACTAAACTCATAAACTAAACAATTTCTCAATTTCTTATTTGTTATCATTATATATTTGTTAACTACTTTTGTCAATATGAGGCGCAGATTTTAGTAAGAATAGAAAGTAGGTATAAATTTTTTCCGAAGGCCATGTCGATAAGATGTGATAATGTATAGGAATAAATATTGTAACTGGGAAACTATTTTATCTTTCGAGTTACATACCAAATATATTGAGACTAAAGGTATTGGAGGGACTTTTTATTTAAAACTTTGTTTTCTAATATTGAAAATTTTCGAGAAAATCGCTTCTCACGTAAACTAGTATTACTAAAGTGCGACGCATATAAATGCATCGCTCTTATTGGCTTAATCTACCTGTGGGGATATGCACTTTTGGATATCCGAGGGATTTAAAATATTCTTGTGTACAAACTTTATCAAAAATACTTGATGTTACATACCTTTTTGGATGTATAATGTTCTACTCTATAAGCTTATTCCATTTCCTGAAAAGAGAGTTATAAAATCATTCAAAAAATATCTCTAATTTAATTTTGTTAATTAATTTAGCAAGCCGGTTTGGAAGATAAATCTTTTTGAATTATTATATCTAAAGATTAATATACTCATTATAGCAAAATTGACGATTATTATATAACAGGTTTTCTGAGGCTAGTTAGTTATATAAGAGGCATTTGCTTGTGTCCGTGTAATCCCTATTTTAATTTCAAAAACATCTTGAAGTTTTATGGAAAAAGTGTGGTCACGAGGAAACAATACCTTTTACATTAACAAATTCCGATTCTGCATACAAGAATGTTATAGATGCGCCGAGGTTTCGTTTTTACAAACGACGATTTGCAGTCATTTTCATGCATTGTATTATAATAAGGCGGTTTAACGTTTAAGGTTTTACACTCTCCGTATATTGTATATATTATTTACATAAAGTGTAGGTATATTTCAGAAAAGTAATTATTTTCCTCGCGTGATATTTAAATATTAACTTTGATGTGAATAATACATTTTTTTCAACGGTGTTGTGATTAATTTTGTTAACTTAATGATTGGTTGCCTAAGAACAATACATCAAGGTAAGAGACCTATTAGGAAAAAGAAATTATTTTATTCGTTGGTTCAACCAACGAAAGTGCCAATACTGCATGAGTAGTTTACAATGACTCACCATGTGGGAAGTCATAGTTTCATTTAAAAAGTTGTACCCATTCAAATACATTTTTACACCTCTTCTTTTATTAAAAATGCAGTAATAATAATAGACTTTGAACAATTCTGCCATATTCGGGTTGCCTTAAACATATAATACTTTGACGTTTTATTCACTCTCTCGAGCAGTGAATCGTCACTTTGACACTCGAGCCTTCAGTCGGCGGTGACGGTAAGCTCGGGCGCCACCTTTACAATTGTTTTTCGTGAGGTAAAGGACTCACACTAGCCTCTTAACACAGCCTGTTTCGGTAGGGCTGGGATAGCGTCAGAGGAGACACGGTATGTCCAGGGGTCTAGGGATGTCAGACTTCACACACACACAGTAAAAGGCACAGTTTAAATAATGTACACATTTATTATAACCAAAATCCTACTATCTACAATTCTACTTTACTACCCTAACGTAGATTGCATAAAACAAACAAAAACAATATTTAGACGGCGTAAGCGATGGGGGGGGAAGGTTACTACGGTTAAATTACTATAACAAGCACGGTTATTGTTATCGGCGGTGATTACCAAGCGGGGAGGAAGCAATTTCCAAATCTACATGCAATACAGTATAACATCTATGCAACTTGGCTAGTGCGCAGCGGAAAAGAAAGATAGAAGATTTAGAATGCACACGTAGATAAATTACCCACTCCAGCTCACTGTTCTCTGTCAGCCAATTTATTCCTAGGCATAAATTGCCCTCTAGGATGTACTCACTCCAGTACGGGGGATATCTTGGGTAGCCGAGGGCTTATGTGACAAACCGGCTGAAGGGACTAGGCTAGCAAGTCACCCTATCTACCCAAAACACCTCAGAACCAGGCGTGTGTACTCAACAGTGAGTTAGAAAGAAATATCTCAGGTGATTAACCAGCTGAAGGGACTAGGCCAGTGAATCACTCAAGATAACCCCTTCGACGGTCTACAAACAGAGGCACTCCGGCTCACGGTTCCCTCTTGGTTAATCCACCCGCAGGGACAGACCAACCTCCAGGGTTTACGGACACGAGAGTGGAGGAGATGCGGGGTATCAGCGAGCCCGTGTGGTAAACCAGCTGAAGGGACTAGGCCAGCAAGCCACACCCGAGTCTACCCAGGATACCTCCACCCTACGTACATATGCTCCGGGCAGCAAGGATAGATAATAACCAAGATATCCAAAGGCCGTTGGTATCTGACCAGCTGAAGGGACTAGGCCAGCCAGAAACCTCAGAACCTTTTTCTGTCCTGGATATTCCTATACTTACTCGAGCGTCCGTGGCGTACCAGACACACAACTGGAAAAGAAAGTATGATTAGCAGGCCTGTGCTTAACACTGGCCAAGTTGTTTACCAACGTTCCTCACTTCCTTGTCGGTGGTCTTCTTGATTTCGGCGGATCGGTATCGGGTTTACTTTCAAGTTTCCTCTTGACTCCAGATTCCCTTCCTATATCGTTGGCTCAGTTGAGTATTCGATACAGATGGAACATAATTAATTGGTGTTGGAGAACTAGCGCCATCTAGCGGAGCTCTCTCTCCAACCGGATAATGCTTAAATTCAAACTATTTGCTTTCTGTACTTAGAAATAGTATGTAATACATATGCGGTTTTATAAAATAAAATATGCTTCGTTACAATACATGTTGTTTTATAATTGAAACTGCCTTGAATATGACCGCAAATGGCGGTCGAATATTCTACAGAAATTTTGCAAGTATTTGTATTAAAAAACAAGCTATTATACTTTTCGCCGATTTGCTACACTTGTTATGTAATTGTTGCACATTCTATAGGATACTCTTCGCAGTTTTTTTTTGCAAATGGTATTAGTTTCAAACATTTTTTGTTTAATTACAAAGCAAAATTTTCTTTTTATTTAAAAAATTAATAACTTTACTTATTGATCGATTTTGTTCAAAAGCAATAGGATTCTTCCCCTAGCTAACAATAACTTACTGTCCAAATTTCAATACTATCGGACTTTCTGTTCTTAAGTTATCGTGCTTACAAGAAACGTGACGGATGGACGGTCAGACGAACGGACAGACAGACAGACAAACAGACGGACAGACAGTTTGAAAGTTGTTCAGAATTCGATCACCAACAGAATGGTATGAAAATTTTTTCTCTACGAGCAATATTACCGGTTTTAGAAATATGCCAATCGAATGCAATATACTCTTCGTTTTGTATTTGCAAAGAGTATAATGAAAACCGTTGGCATAGTTCTCCGCAAGTAGCTTTTAACCAATAGAAAATGTCCTTAATTTACCAAAAATAGCACTTGGCATTTATTGGATTAATAAGCAAAGAAAACGAAAGGTATAAGAAGTATTATTACTTCCTTCGTTTCTTTATTATTATTAATTTTAGGGTGGCAATTCTGATTTTTTTTCCTAAAAGTATATCAGGTATATTATCTTGGTAATTGCGTCAACTACATGCAAAATATTGTTGCCTCTGTCACATTTATTATTATTATTCATTATTTTATAGTGTCCACCTTGTAGATTTTCAACTAAAAGTATGTCAGGTGTTTACTTGAGCTGTAGCGTCAACTAGTTGTTATTTTTTTCCGACAAATAGTTTTTTGATTTAGCGTCAACTGACATACCAACGGGCAGACTGACAGACTGATTGTCTATCAAAAAGGCGAAATTCAGTAAATATTTCAACAAAGGGCATCATGTTTACATCTAGTTTGAAAGTATTTTAGATCGACTAACTCTATTTTGAATAAGGAGTATAAAATATAGCTTTCATTCTACTACTATTTTTATCTCCCTTGGTAATAATTTCTGGCTTATTTCAAAGCGTACTATAGACATTTATGTTATTTTTGACACTCATATTCTCATAGTCATCATTATAATGTCTTTTCATATCATAGTTAACTTTCCCAAAACAAAAAATTAATGAAAAAACAGGAATTTGTTTGATGGTTAGAACTGTGAATTTTGAATTATTGGAACAGAACAACACTGTATTCCAAAAATTATGTAGTTATCGGACACTATGCCCCATATTAATAAAAAATTATAAATCCGACCTAAATGCAATCAGTAAATAAATAAATCATATTTTTATATCTTTATTTTAAAAAATGTGCGCCGGCCTGGTACAAACCGAAGTCATATCGTGTCATCAATATTTGCATCTTATTTTACATCCCCTATGTTTGTCTAAAAAGGCATGATAACCACCAAAATTGACATATGATTCATTCATTTGAATATTGCGTTAGTTTTTCAAAAACAGGCACCATATTGGCTACTCTGGATCTCCTAGGGGTGTACTGTGGATCACTCAGAATCTCTTAAAGAATAACTGCGCCAAATTTCGTGCTACTTTCACAAAATGGTTATAACTAACATTTCAAGCTCTCAAGTCAAGTTTATTTCTTGCCCGGAAACTGCAGTTAAGTAACTGGCACACTTATTAATAACACCCTGTAACTTTTATGTAGAAAATTATTCAAACTGATGACGTCAGACAGAGTTGGACAAGAGTTGTGTAAGTTCATACTTAACTTTTGTTTGTGTGAAGGTAGACAAGAGACCTTCAACGTAAGAATAAAACAAATCCATAGGGGAAAAATGTCTTTCGTCATGTTACCTAATTCAATTTAAATTTATATAAATTTTTTCAACGATACGGCTACAGACATCACAATATAATATCGTGTATTTTATATATCATTTTTTCGGAGTTTAATGGTTGTAACACAATTCTTGGAAATGTAATAACATGACTTATTTTCAATTAACTTTTTTCAACATTAAATTAGCATTTAAGTGTTAATAAACTTTATACGCCAAAAGTGCATTAAACCACAATAAAAGATCTTCACACTATCATAAAACAATCAAAATAATAAAATAAATAAAACATGCATATTACATTCCTTACAGAAGATTGAAGCCAATAAAACGTTGTCCTATCTGTAATCTTCCAAGTGTCGGTATATTTGATAATTTATTTGAATATGTAATCAATTTTCAATAATGTATATGAAAAACTTTTACGTAGTGTGCGTAGTAGGTTCATTAATATGACCCTTATTCTCAAATTTATTGAAGCAAAAATGCATGATAAATAATGTTTGTTTCACTTCTGTCTTGAAATATATTCTCTTACATTTTTTCGCGGTGGCTCCGATACATATATCGCTAGATTTGCACTCATATCCAAATACAAGACTAGCCGAACCAAATACTCATAGACATGAACATTGAAATTCAGAAATGAAAGAGAACGACGCGGTAGCGCAGTGTGCTAGAGCGTGTTGTATGGTGTCATGTACTGAATTCAGTTCCCAAGTTCAACATTGGCAATATTGTATAGCTTCCTCCTGGATAGTCTTGGCTTTAGATGTAGGGGTTTCCTAATATGTATGGTGTGTTTATGTTTCTTATATAAAGAATAAGTATACTGAAGGTCTTTTGGAAACACCAAGGTATTAAAATGGCGCCGTAAGTTAATTCCTTGCTGGCGGATCGTATTTTTCTTTGTGACATCATGAGTAAAGACGTAATAAAAACCAAAGAGGTAGTTTTATAGTCTCATTTTACCATAACACTGAATCTCATGGTAATGTTTTTACTGTTTTGAGAAGTCTCTCTTACTGTTCAAGAAACGACATGCTGATCAATTTTTAACTGAATTAATTTTATATTATTAGAACTAACTTATTACCAAAACAATAATGATCTTGTGACAAAAGCAATAATGTATGTACCTGGATAAAGATCGGCAACATTTTAAGCTCTTTAATTTGTAGATTAAGGTTGTGTTGTGTTGAATGGATAACGCCGATAAAGACGTTTTCCGCAGCTCTTCACTTTTCGTCTCTTTAGAACAAGAAAACAAACATGAAAACCTTTATTAGTTTATTAACCAAATTTGTTTCTCCATAAAAACTGCATGACATTGTCAAATTTGATATGCAATTTAATGCAAAATGTTGTTTGTGAAGTTCCTTCTTTAACATTGAAACCCAAGTTGTACAAACATCTACGGAACAACCCTCATTCAATAATATTATTTCTGATCGTTAAATTTTCTTTTTTAGCCGCCTCCTTTGTTAACATTTTGCCGAGTCCTTTTCTCCGCTTGCCATCTACTTTTCCTTGAACCAGTAGATATATTGTCGTCTCTAGAGGCTAAAAAAATAAGAGGATTCGGGGGAATGCGATATTATAAAGTTACTGCAGGAGACGTATCTCTTGGAGAATTGAACTGCTGGAGCGATGGGCTGTTTAATAAATTCATATCACACATCTTCAGATGCACGTCTCGAAAGCATCAACACGCCAACTGTCTGCCAGCCTAACAGCCCTTGTCCCAAAAGTGTAAAGAAAAATGGCGAGAACTAAGACGTTAGCAAGTTTGACCCTAAATTTAAATTTTCGGAACTGTTGAGGATCATCTGGATGACTTGCGAGTAGGATTTTTCTTTGCCGACTTTTCCGTCTGGTATCTTCACCGAATCTCATATCCGCAGCTGACAGAATGAAGTTTACACCAACTAATTTCTGGCAAGTTTCTGTGGAAGGATATCGACGATGCTGTTGAGGCTTATTAGGAAGTCATTTTTTGTTCCCTCATTAAAGCCATAACGTCTGCAGTACCTCTCATCATCTCACGAAATTGAAGTAACTTACCTTTCAGAATCAAAAAGTATTTGAAGCTTTTAAATGTTTATCCACACAACTTCTTATGTTGGAAACAAAGGTTTCTGGTATTAAAAATAAGTCGTCTGAACTAATAAGCTATATTACAAATTAGGTAATGTCCAAGTGCAAAGGTAAGGTCAGATCCTATAGCCATAGAATTGGCTTCCTATACCGTTCTCTTACAATATGTACCCACCATTGGGTACTGACTTGACTATTGAACAATAAGCATTATTGCTAATTGGGAATTTGCAATTACTTTGTTGTGGCAAGTAGATGCCAGTTGCGCAGGCCCGTTAGTTAGTTTAAAAACGATATTAATTCCGGGTCATATTGAAGACTTTTAATTAATCTCCTGAACTTCGTTACTTTCCATAGATTACAAGGTACTTGGGAACACAGTTACATCAATTAGGAAAATCATTTAACACGGTGAAACGAAATCATCATTAAGATTCTTCATTAATCAATAGACTTAACTTCATTGAATACGATTAAATATAAAATAATTGCAAATCACATAGATAAATGAGCTAACAAATCAACAGTATCACGAGCCTATAAATGCGTGAAAAATGCGAAATTTTTGAGGCACAATAGCACTTATGTCCAATTAGTGCATTCTAATAAATAAAAAGGACTGTAAGAGCTATAATAAATGAATCCATCTCATATTAAAAGCAGATTCGAATGTATGTTGGATTGCCGGTCGTAATTCATAATTATACACTGCAGTTTCGAGAACAAGTTCTCAAGTATAAAGTTTGATCTTATATTGAAAATTATCGTCGGTAATAATCTAGTAATAAACAATGATATATAAGAAAGCACATATCTGGTATCGTAATAAGTTTGTTTAGTACAGTGCAGATTTTAAAAATCGACTGAGGTAGAACTAGAGGTAATTTACGTGCCAGCCAACTCATCACCTATCATGGAGGTCAGATAGGATCACCATAAAATCGACAGCGATATTCTTGTAAGTAAATTTTAATATGTTGGTGTAATAACATTATAATACTATTATATGATCCAGTCTGTAGTTCTTGAATGATCAATGTGTGATAGTGGAAGGGAAAGACGACTTAGATGATAAAGTGGGATCAATAATGAACACGAAAACGAATATAATAACAGAGATGGTGATTGTAAGAATTTACATTTGTAATCCAGGATAATAAATACACTAAAAAAATGTAAAGACTTTGGGGAATCATATACAAGCAGAAAATACTAAAGTTAAGTGAAAAAACAAAGGGCAACAAACATATTTACATATGCAGCGACAGCCAGGCAAACTTAAGGGTTCTTGTGTCAAACAAAGTGATCTTTAGGCTACTTTTAAACTGTTGGAATATTTTGACAGAACTGTGTGAACACAACTCTGTCAAAGTCATATGGTTGCCCGAGCACAGAGGTCCGAGGGGCAACGAAGAAGCATACCGATTGGCAGAAGAAGGAGCAACAACTCCTTTCCCTGCCCCTGAGTCAATCTTCGGCGAGCCAAGAAATATAATTCAGTGAGAGTTACGAGACTGGGCCATGGCAAGGTTCAACAACTCTTGTACTCAGGTAACTGGAATGAGGCAGTCGGGACTCCTTATAAAGGGAACCTCGGCTGACTCAACTATTAAGTGGTGGCTTGGGCTTGATAGAGAAAATATGACATGACAACAGGACACTGTCATCTGAACAAACATCTTCATACACTGGGGTTGAAAAGCAACCCTGTGTTGGATGTGTGGAGTGGAGGAAACCACCACTCATATTCTATGCAGTTGTGCACGTCTAGGTGCGGCATCTCCAAAGGCAATACCTACAGCCGGAGAAACTACGAGACGGAATCTGAAATAGACTGCTATCCTTTGTGGATGATTGGTCTCTTCTAGGAGATTATACAGGTCGCGAGTGCACAAGGGACAGACGGGCTTGAGAGCTCTAGATCCTATAGGTCTAAATATTGTCTAAATGTTATTTGTGGCATTATCCTAATTTTTTTCTTATTCAATTCTTTGGGACTTCCTGCCACATGTATGTCTATTTGCGTGTATAATAGAAATAATAGAAAATAGAAAGAAAAGTTATAACAGACATGGTAAAATTACATTAGAAAAAATCAAGATGTAAAAATAAGAATGGTTGGCAAGGTTATAAAAATCGAAAAAATTGACAATCAGAACAGTTCATAAAGTACACAAGAAAGTGTTCCAATTCTGAAAAATCTCAGGAAATGGATGATTTTAGTTTCAGTCTTGAAAACTAGACACAAAATAATCCTGCAACACTATTCTAAGCCAGTTTTTATAAAAAACAGAGTATTTAGCACTGGTTAACAAAGAGGACTTTTCTTAAATAGACTTGATTAAGAAACCATATTTCGGTAACTAGGAAAATAAACGAAACAAAAAGAAATTGTACTATTAAAGAGGGCGTTCCTTCTTCGCTACACCCCTGGTTAATTTAATTTTCAATACCACGAAATAATAGCTCTTATTGAGACTAATTAATTTACCGAATTTCATCGATGTAGCACATAGGGTTCCTGGATATTACATAAGAAACCTACCCCAGCACTACTTTCAAAGGACCCTACCTCTCACATGTCTATAGGAACTTTTTCATATATTTGCAAAAACCTGCACATAAAATTAATAATGGGAATTTTTGAACACCTTGTATACAAGTAAAGAACTGTAAAAGTAGCTGCATAAATTAAATTACCTTTAGAAACCAGTACTTTTAAAGTTAGGTTGAAATATGACGATGTAAAGATTGGATATGGGTAAACAAATCATGTTAATCCGGCAGATTAAGCTGATACCTATAAGGGAAAGTTAGTCGGAATTGTTTGGGTCAATTTATTTTTAAGGGCATGTCCTCGATGGTTCTTACGTGTTACCAACAGCTTAAGCAACTCAAATACATTCGAAAGTCCAACAACCCATATCTTCAACGCAATTAGGACCGACTGACGATTAAATCGGTGCACTTATATTCCACAAGCGAATATGTTAATTTACTGTGTGTTCCTACGTCGTACATCTTATACAATATCGTGTGTAACAGGTGTATTGGAAAGTTTCTATTGCATTAAGTCCAGTTTTACTGCAATGTCCCAAATTATGTAACAAGCGATAGGTCTATGTATGTACAGCTCTTTCCTACCTACGTCGATTTATTCTCCTATAATCTTCGCTGCCCGTAGCAAATTCAGATTTATTCATCATTATACACATTTTTAAATGTTGTACTGTTGGTTTTACAGCATTTTGCAAGTATGTCGCGTTGAGGTTTTATTTGGCATAGATATTATGAAATTACTTTGGTTATATAGTAGTGTAGTATCATGTGATGGCTAATTTAAACCAATTTTACAAATATAAGTTGAATATTTTATAACGTAAAGTGTTGCCCCAAATTGTTTTTATTATTAATTATCTATGATAAACCATCCTTGTTCATGTTCAAGCTAATCTATTAGAAACAGTTTTTTCGAAGATCTACTCTAAAGTGGCAAAATGGGGGTTGTACTTTGAAAACAAGTTTTCAAAATATTTAAAACAGTAGAATCTTGAAATTCGTATGGGATATTTCTTGAATCGATGAAATTGATCGAACGTCCATCGATCTAGAACTTCATTTCATTCCAGAATAACTTGTTCAATATGGAACTCATTGAGGAATAGCTTAACTAACTTTTGACAGCAATGGCTAGCTCTCTACGAAAGCAGTTTTCTCATAACATAATAACAGTTTTTTATTTCTCTAACTGCTTATAAATATGGGCCCCATTTGAAGGTCATTGGAATATAATAACAACAGACGAAGAAAAAAGCCCTTATTATTAGTGACTTAGTTTTTGTATTATTAAAGCATATTATTTAAAGTAACTCGTTAACCTAGAGAATGATTATAATGTTCGAAAGACACAAATATATAATTAAATACGTAAAGACTGTGAAACTCAGCTAATAGCAACAATGTAACTTATAATTTAAAATGGTATAATTTTTTTGTTAAACGTGAAGGAATTTAATTTTAAACTAAAAATAAATTCTTACTGCGTATGTTAAAGCAGCTGAAGCATTCCTATCAGCTGTTTATGTAATATTATGGTTCGGTGATATAATTGTGACTTGTGGCCTTGAATTTTATTTGAAAAAAAATGTGGTCTTTTTTAAAATTCAGTTAAATGTGTTGGTGGCGCATGGCGTGTCAAATTTTACTATTTGTAAAACTAAAATTGAAGCACAGCAGACTAGAATATTTTTATATGACTATACTGCGCAACAGGTAAATACAGCAACGTCTATTTACAAAGTATATTTGACAAGCTTTCTGTGTTATGTTTTATTCTCGTTAAGCCATCAAAGCTCAGTTTCAATGATAATGGCTATCTTTAATTAATTAATTCCGCAAGAAATCGATTTTAACATATCTCTGAAATGAGAACATTTTACTCTAAAATATAGTAATTATAATTTCTTATGATCTGTACTGAAGACTTTCATTAAAAAAAATGAAAAATGAACTTTTCTAAACAGAATAGGGAAAACACCTAAATCATTATTTGATTATAGTGTATTTAAAGAAAATAGTCGATACAAATCGTATAAGATTTTCAACAATAAATGACAAAAATTCTGCCCATTAAAGTTATTCAGTTTTTGTACCGCTGACAAGATCTAGAAGTGCGTATAAACGTGCAGTCAAAACATAATAACATAACACCGTTGCCTATCCAGGATAACACATCTTAACATCATAACATCCGCACATACCATCAGTTATCGATCTCTTGGTACCGCATAAAAAATAGTTATGTTATGCCACTTTTTTGCATATCCGAGCATGAGTGGAGTTTAATTACTGTCATCATTTTCCGGTATGCAGTGCACTGATGGAAAACACACTACATTTCTGTGAGAAATACATGGAGCAAAGAAAATTTTATGCGATAATACTAAGCATGTGAGCTATTACAACAAAGTTAATTTAGTATTGAACAATTTTATACACAGCAGCTAGCGAACTTATGCTAATAATTAGAACAAAACATCACTGGGAAAGATGCGGTTTTACATGATGATCTCAACCGGCAAACCGTGCCCATTCTGCACTAGTGTAAGTATTCTTAAAAAAAATTTGGTAACTGTACGAAGCTTATAAATCAATGTACTAGGTGGTCGAAATTTTAAAATACCTTGAATTTCGATTTTACATGAAACTTTTGAAAACTAATGGGTGTATTAACCCGTCAACAAGATTTAAGGTCTTAAAGCCAGAAACGGAACAAACAGCCGAGATACATATTGTACCTGCCTAAGCATTGTCTTAGGTCGTAGATTATGATTAATATTAAAAGCAAATGTTCAAATAATAATAATAATGATAATAAGATACTTCCCTCCGTTTTGGAATAAAGTGCAATAGCTTCGGTAAGAAATAACAAAACGCAGAAATTTAAATAGGCATTCAAATTTATATGACCTAAATGTTTAGTAAAACACCGTTTTCGGGTAATTTTTTTTAAAAATAATTGAGCCACCAATTAGAAAAAGGTCACCAGAAATTATTAAACGAAATTAGACCGTAGTTCAGTCAGTTGAGACTTATTGCCTAATATTCTTATTGTGATCCATAAAAATAAGTTCTATTATGTTGTTTGTTCATTTAGTGACCTACCTCAATATCTACATACGACCTTTTCACTGGTATCTTAAGTAGTTCCTACAAAATAAAGTAAATATCTCCATGTACCAAATATGCAAAATAAATGTGCGGAAGTTATGGATATGCAATTGTGGCAGTCCCATTCGTATCGCTATTTAGAATTTTCAGTCTTGACATCCGATTCAGTATCAACTACTACGAAATGCCTAACTGTTAATTTTAATTCTGACTACTCCTACTACTACTACGAGCTTTGGCCTCCTCAATCCTCTCTCCACCCGATCTACTTCTGCATGTCTCCAATTCCCTAAACCCAGAATTTCTTCAGTACCCTTTCGTACCCCATCTTCCCAGCGCAACTTCGGTTTTCCTACCGGTTTCTTTCCTTCCGGTTTTCCCGTGAGCACCTTTTTAGAGATCCTGTCGTTTGGCATTTATTGGACAGATCCTACTCATCTCAGACGCATCAGCTTTATGTGTACTGAGTCTCTGGGTTCTTCATATAGCTGATATATTTCATGGTTCATGCGTGCTCTTCAGTAGTCCCCATCGTTCATGGGACCCAGAATTCGTCTTAAAACTTTCCGTTCGAATCGGTCTAGGAACTCCGAGCTTTTGACTGAGAGCGCCCGCGTTTCTGCTCCGTAGGTTAAAACTGTACGAGTCATTGTTTTGTATCTAATTTCGGCCTTCCTGAATGGTAGGTTCTATTTGCTGCCTTGGTTCTTTTTCTAATCTCCTCAGTTGCGTCATTGTCATGTGATATGTTTGTGCCGAGGTAGGTGAAGTCCTTCACTACTTGAAAATTGCAGCTGTCAAAGGTGATGTTTTGACCTAGTCGATTACGTTGTTGTCTGCTTTGGTGTAGTAGTTTGGTTCTTTGTTCACCTGTGTCTAGACCTATTTCATTTGCTGCACTTTCTATTTCTGTGAAGGGTTCCTTTACAGACGGTATTGTCCTTGCCATTATATTCAGATCATCTGCGTAGCCGATGATTTGCTTGGTCTGTTTATTACTGTTGGGGTTACGTTTATGCTAGTTTTTCTGCCAAATTAAAGAGAGTTGGAGCCAGCCCATCTCGCTGGTTCAGTCCCTAAGATACCTTAAAGGCTTCATCTGTTTCTCCGTCCACCATTACCTGGCATTGGGTGTTACCCATGGTCAATCTTATTAGCCTTACTAGTTTTGGTGGTATACTAGTCTAGTAGTATTGCATATAGCTTTTCTCTTTTTATACTATCATAGGCCTGTTTAAAGTCAACGTAAAGTTGATCGAGATTGACATCGTATTCCCCGAATTGTCTCACGGTGAATATTTGATCTATCGTAGATTTACCTGGTCTGGAACCGGCTTGGTGTTAGTTTACAATGTTTTTGGCTATTGGTTCTAATTAGTTTTTGATGATGGTTGTTTTTAACTCTGGTGCATACGTCAAATTCTCAAGTAGAAAATACACTTGTCCTATTTTTAATACCACCACCATTTCCAAAAGATTTCCATAGAAAATACTAACGTCATTTCAAAGTAATGATTGAATGAACATGCAATACATACGAGTAGAAGTTGATTAAAAATAACAATACCGCATGTAATAATTTGACAACTTAGTACAACAAAAAACATTTTAAATGTTTTTTGAAAGCTGATATTTTTAGATGAAAACAACATTTTTTATTCTATTTCTAGAAAATCCCTCATTCTAACTCATATTATCCCACTTTTACTGTAGCAACACATGGCTGATCAAGGCAATTTCTTAAAGACTATGTTTTTTAAGACATGCCTGTAAAAAAAGTAGTTACGAACATTCTTCTTTATTTGAAAATCTTTGCCCTTTTTGCTAAATGGATCCCGAAAATGGATCCCGAAATACTAAAGATATTGAAGGCGTGCTTTATTTAACTTCAAATACACTAAGTATTTATATCAAGTTTAGAGATTCAGGAAGTAAATTAAACCATTTTCAACATAAAATTTCTTCGCACTACTTCATTTCTTAAGTAAAATATTCAAAGTAGCTAACAGAACAAAATAATTACATCGTACTAACTGAAAGAAATATTGACCTTTATTAAATATACTAATATACATTCATAACTTATTTTTTCTCTTTCTCATACTTGGATGACGAGCGTACTTATATGTTTTATTTTCAAGGAAGCAAAATAATTTAATCAGTAAGTTAAGAGAAATTCTTAAAATAATGTCCATAATTTGCAAATCACCTAAAGGTAAAGACAACAGTGTAGCAAATATCCATAACATTTCTCACTTGCGTAACTCGAGGTAATTGCAGTTTACGTAAGAAACTCCAGAGTTCTGCATAGGGCGTATTCATCGACTTCTTGTTCATTCGTTTGTGTGTACTGTGAACGTTCTGCGACTGTACAGATACCCACTCGATAGCCCCATTTATAAACCACATTCACTCGGCTAATTACATTTTGCACAATACTTGCAAGTATGCACAAATCGCATCATAACTTTTCGAGAATCTGGACCTTACATGTCTCTTAAATATTCACTAAAGATTTTATCGTTTATCTGTAATTGTATAGGTTAGATTTGTATCTAAGTTAAAACAGTAGAAATTACTTCTTTTATGCAAAATAGAAAGCTTATAACTTAAATGTTCTGGGAACGTTGCTGTAAATTCTTTAGTATAAAATAAATACTTAAACATTTTTCAAGTAGTAATAAAAATATTTATTGTTGTAAGTTAAACTGTGCTTACAACATGATACCTTTAGAAATCGTTATAATAATGTTAAGTTACTGTAATGGGATGTTATTCTTCATGAATCTGGTAGTATTTATAATAAAGAAACAAAAGGAAGCGAATTTGAATTCTTTTTATAACATACAAAAAGTTACGAGTAACGTTTAAAAAAATCGAGGTACTTTTCTTTTTTCTTTGCTTTTTTAATGGTCACATTTATTTTCGACCTGGCGGAGTTCAGCTATTGCTGTTCTATCACTCAACCAGGACACATACACATATACATCAACACAACAGCCATTCCCCGCGATATTACTACCTATCGCAGCTGAGACTCGAACTCAGGAGAGATATCAGCGACTAGATATGTTGTGCCACTCAGAAACGGTATAGATTATGGCCACCGTCTCGGAAACACATTAAAACGCCACTAAATATCTACAATTTTTTCTAAAATAAAATTAAGAACATCGTGCGTGTATTCAAAGAAATATATTTCAGTCAATTTTTATCGTCGAGAAAGAAAGTAAACAGATTAAGGATAATTTAATGGGCTAGAAAATAGCACTATTTAAATTGTTCTCTTAAAATTTATATTTCAGGAGATATTTACCAGAAGGTACGAAAAGATAAAGTACCACCCCTATTTTTTCCAAATTCTAAGTTCGCAGGTAGGTAACTGAGATCAATTTTTTCGTAAAGTGTACGTTATTGCCCATATACAAAGTATTAGCCAGCTAAGTATGTAATTTATCGAATTAAAAGTTATTTTTCCTATACTAATAGAGAGAGTAGAATAAACAGGGAACATAGAGTATAGAGCGTATATGAAATATAGAGAATATAGAGGACATAGGAAACATAGAAACAGAGAATGAAGAGAATATCGGCACACAGATAAGCAGATAATATAGGGAATAGAGAAGATCAATTAGAATATAGCGAATACAGTGAATATAGAGAATATACAGAATATAGAGAATTTATTGAATATTAGATTCGTTATCAGAGAATATAGAAAATATAGAGGATATAGAGAATATAAAGAATCTAGAGAATATAGAGAATGACGAGAATATAGAGAATGTAGAGAATATAGAGAATATAGATAATATATACAATATAGAGGGTATGAAGAATTTAAAGATTATAGAAAATATATAGATAATATAGAGAATGTAGAAGAAATAGAGAATATAGAGCTACATGCTCTGTTAGAGAATATATTGACGAATACCACAAGTTACATTTAAAATCAAGGCAACATCTAGTAGTCGCGTCATTTTAGCATGAGAAATCAGAAAACCTCTAAAAAAAAAGGTACAGGGTCCTTCTAGATCAATAGTATTTTACTAATACCTATATCCATAAAAAAAATGACTAAGGCTTATAAGCATTTACTTATATGATCTCTATTCCTTTCTCTTTAATATGGCAACTTACATCTATAGTCGCGTCACTTTAGCATTTTACCTCTAAAAAAAGGTACAGGGTCAATTAACTTCATTTTTGTTGCAAAGAGAAAGGCACTTAGAAAAAACAGTACCTTTTATTTTTTGGCGGAAATGTTTTGTTTAATTTTTTTTTCAATAATTGGCCAGTTTAATTAAATTAATTGAAGAATTTGTTATCATACACAATATGCTATAGAATTAGAAGACAGTGGTTACTCGGGGGTTTTTGGGGTCGCTGATCACGGATCTGAAGTCCAATTTGAAAAATTCAAAATGGCGGACCGGAAATCGGGCCATTCTTCATAAGAAATGAAAATGGATATTTTGGCCTTGAAAATCTGTGCTCGGAGGTTTTCGAGGTCACTGATTACGAATCCGAGGTCTAATTTGGTAAATTCAAAATGGCGGACCGGAAGTGGAGACAATTTATTAGGAAAAATTTGTATTTTTTCGTTTTTGGGGTGAAAATGAGCACTCGGGGGTTTTGGAGATCGCTGATCACGACTCGGAGGTCCAATTTACGAAATTCAAAATGACGGACCGGATGTAGAGACAATTAAACAAGGAGAACTCGTATTTTTTTCGTTTTTGGGGTGAAAATGACTGCTCGGGGGTTTTCGAGGTCGCTGATCAGGAATCGGAGGATGAATTTACAAAATTCAAAATAGCGGACCGGAAGAACAGTCAATTTCTCCGAAAAACCCCGTATTTATTACTTTATCGTGCTGAAAGTATGAAAAATACGAGTATTTCCTGAATAGTATTATTATACTACTTCCAGTACGCAATTTTGAATTCTCCCTAATTGAACGTCTGATTCGTTATCAGCGATAACAAAAACCCCCGAGTTTCAGCCCAAGAAAGAAAAGAATACAAGCTTTCCGGAGAAATGAACTGATATTCCGGTCCGCCATTTTGAATTTTTTAAATTAGACCTATGATTCGTGATTAGCGACCTCAGAAGCCCCCGAGTACTCATTTTCAGCCCAAAAAACGAAAAAGATACGAGTTCTTCCTGAAAAGTTGACTCTACTTCCGGTCTGCCATTTTGAATTTACCAAATTATACCTCGGATTCGTAATCAGGTACCTCGAAAACCCCCGAGTACAGATTTTCAAGGCCATGATGTCCATTCCCATTTTTTCTTAAAAATAACCCGATTTCCGATCCGCCATTTTGAATTTTCCAAATTGGATTGGGATTCGTGATCAGCTACCCCAAGGAACCCCGAGTAACCACTTTCGTCTAATTCTATGGCAGATTGTGTATGATAACAAATTTTTCAATTAATTTAATTAAATTGGCCATTAATATTGGCCAATTATTGAACAAAAAATAAAACCAAACATTTCCGTCAAAAAATAAAAGGTATTGTTTTTTCTAAATGCCTTTCTGAACTCTTTGCAACAAAAATGAAGTCAATTGACCCTGTACTTTTTTTTTAGAGGTAAAATGCTACAATGATACGACTATAGATATAAGTTGCCATATTAAAGAGAAAGGAATAGAGATCATATAAGTAAATGCTTATAAGCTTTACTCATTTTTTTTGCAGATATATTAGTAAAATATTATTGATCTAGAAGGGCTCGTATTATAAATTGTCAATTGAATTGCTATGTTTATAAAATAAATTTTCCAAGCAACTGACGCTCTGAGCAAGTAAAAATTAAATTGAACTTCTGAATTTTTAAGGTTTTAGGATATTCTTTATATTTTAGTGTTATAAAGCGTATTCGTTTATCATAATTAGAATGCATTAAACGAATGGTAAAAAGTAATCTTTAAATTACAACTAAGTGCTTACATATATCTTCTAAAATTTCACCGTCTATCCATACCTACATATATTTCTCGCATATTCACAGTGAATTAAATGAAAGTATACTCATTACATTAATTGTATATTCGTGCTCATGTTTCTACGACGTTGTCCTAGTTGACACATTTGAATGCAATATATGCAACCAGAAGTTAGCTGCTCTTTCATAAAAAATTAGACAGAAATTGCTCACATTATTCGATTTAGTGACAACAGTTTGATTTGTGTAGGAATCCCAAAATGATACAGACAATTGCATTGAAATATGCTTATTATAGACAATGATTTTATAGTGTGGCTTCTACAATAGTAGTAACAAAAAGAACAAATTAAAGATACGGTTATTTGATGAATGCACTTTGAAATTTGAAAGACCAAATTCTTCATTATTAAGTGAAGCGAGTTATGTAGTGAATATTATAGACAAGTTGATGATAACTAACGGATATTTTCAAATAAAGATACGTACTCTTAAAATTAAGAGCAGTTTATTGATGCGAAAAAAAAAATTGGTATTTTCGAAAACGCTTCCAATATTTTGCCCAAGTTTTGTACGCTAATAATACATTATAAATCTGACAAGTAAGAGTTGCATTTGGGAGTGACCGACAACAGTTTCAGAAGAGAGCATTAGTGCAATAAAATAAGACAAAAAACGGTTAACTTAGGAATTCCGTATAATAGATTGTAATAACGTTTTAAATCTTTTTTAAAATGGTTATACATGTTCCACGCATAAATGTACAACCATGAATACATGCGGCCGCTTTGTTATTGTTGCACTTATAAACAATTATTGCAAAATTAAATGATAAATTGTATTGTGTGTTAAATGCAAAAGAATGAAACCGGAAAAAAATGCTAGAAGGGGGCTTTCGGGGTCGCTGATTACGAATATGATATTTAAAATTCAAAATGGCGAAATGATAAAGCAAATGTCATATTATTGATATTGCGTGCGAAATTTAAAACAATGAAACCGGAAAAATCCTAGGAGGGGATTTTTGAATACGAATATGAAGGAAGTGATTTTTTCTGCTTTCCGAAGGTAAGATTTCGAAAACAGTTGAGATAGCAACCTGCGATTTCTACGTAACCCCGATTTTTTTCAGATTTTACCTAGGACTTTGACTTTTTCGCACCTGATAATGATCATTTTCACACCGAAAGTGAAATTCCACAAAACACATATCTGCACGAAAACCTATATATGGCGATCGAAGAACACCTATTACGTGATTGAGATGTGGAGGAATGATCTGTGAAACTATACATTAAAAGATATAAGCCTCAGTGCCAATATTTCATGCGTTTAAACGCAAATTATGCTCTATTTCACATGATTTTCAAAGACATCCATATTTTTGGCAAAATAATATTATTAACAACGGTTAACAAATTATTTAAAAAATCTAAAAAAAGTACACATTTTATAGAAAGATATAGATCTCAACTACAACCTCTGTGTATTTAGAACATTATTATAAGTTCTTCTGTTTAATAATAGACGGTTAATTGCACTGAAAATTTCAATATTTTCATTGAATAATAATTTTTCTGTTGGTATCTCATAAATAAACCATTAAAATTTAAATTTTTTGATAAAATAAATTATTCTATCGTAAGGGATGGATTTTCAGCTGTAAATTAGCCACCTACTGAATGTCAGTAAGTATTTTGCACCTATTGTTATTATTGATTGAAATTACGCTTGGAAAAAATCAAATGAAAAAACAATTTTTTAAAATATTTTCCAATACATGCATCTTAATAATGACCAATTCAGGAAACCGAACCACAATTTCTATTTAATTTATATTTTTAACAATTTACAGAAGATTTACTGAAGTAAGTGATTGTGTACTAATTATTAGTTAATAATAATTGTTTACATATATATTTGATCATTTAAATACATGGATCCAGTGAGTGAAGTATTTTACTTCAATAATCACTTATTTTTCTTGCTTTTGCTTTTACCAATAAAAAATTAAAGCCGTTTTTATATGGAGCTAGCCTCATTTTCAGCTCATAGGCACGTATCATGCAGCCTAATAGTAGACCTTAATTAACAAATTCACATCTCTAAGGGATTTCATCGTACAAAAAAAAAATAAAAATAACCTCGTTACTTATGGCATTTTCTTATTCCTCTCCCTACTTTTGTGTCTAAAGTTTCAGTAACATTTTATTTCAGAATTATAATAAAATATAGTTTATGTAAAACATGATTCTTTACACGCTTTCTGGCGATCATACGCATAACGTATAAGGCCTCATTGCAATAGTGAGTATTCTATTCTTCTAAATGAAAATTTTAAGTCTAAGAGACGTTATGTTAATTTAGTTCACACCAGTTATTTTTAGATTCCTTAACAACAAGCAGTGTGTTTTTGATATATAAAAATATTTTAGACGTCGAAATTTTCCTTACTTAACGAATGCCTGATGCATTTGGAATTGGGGATAGATATAGTTAATATCTAAAATGGATACTACCATAAAAGTTCGTATGAGAATGTTTTCCCAACCAACATTTTTATGCGAGTACAAGTAACGCTCGAAGAAATGATAAACTTCTACCTTCCTACATAATTATTACCTCTTCTACTTTCTACAACCTATTGCCAATAGTTTTTCCATAGGTTAACGTATGCAAATTTCTATGCCCATGTGCATAAACAATTAATTTTTAAATAAATCAAACCCATTTTTAAATGTTCTCCCCTTGAATACATGAGTTATCAATACGGCTCAAGCATGTGCAGTTTTTTAGCACACGACAATCTGCATTGTTTGTTACTTTCATCTGAATTATTTATGCATTATACATAATAAATTTATGTATAATAGGTACAAGAGAAAGGGAATTGATAATGATATATAGTAATCTATAATCCGTGATCAAACTTGCTCTCTAGTAATGGTAAATGTGGAATTATGATTTATTAAATTGCAATAACATATTTGTGTGATTTGATCATTAAATAAATAATTTACTAGCACCACCTGCTCTTTGCAGGTGGCAGAAAAACTGAAAATACGTACTTATAAACACTTTTTCTTCATAAAATTAAAATCGTTATCCCAATTATATCAAAATCTTTTTTGTTTCAGTCAAATTATTGAAACAATCTGCTAAAAAGGTTTTTCTGTAGATTTTATCGGCATTCAACGGGCATATGGTATTCATTTGCCTTCTTTAAAAGCTTGAATATCCGCCTTGTAAAAGCTTGAAACTACTTTGATTGTATAGTGTACTATGATTCAGCACTATTAGGGTCTCTCTAATTGGTAGTGGAGCCATTCTAGGTAATTATCGGTAATTTTCATAATTTATGATTTCACCACTTTTCTAAAAAAATGCGCTATAATTTTGAAATGATTTGCATCAACTTTAATCAAACAAGGACTGATGGAAGAATTGATTGTTCTCTCTGTTTACTTACCAATTTATATAAGAGAAAACTCACGTTTTTAGATTTAATAAGACTCTGACAAGCTTATCTCAAGCCAGTTTTATTACGGATGCTATTTCTATACGAGGTGAGAAGGATTTAAAAGTGAATTATTTATCATTTGTTTGCTTATAGTAATGAAACATATTCTTTATAGGATTTTGCAAACAGTGGAAAGAAAAGCTATCTATGAGAACTAAAAGAAAAACTGTATATAAAAATATTAATGAAATCTTTGCATTCTTTCGATAACCTGACTTCTGGTTATGCTAACAAGTAAAAATTCTTATTTGCCATTCTCATTTTAACACTAGCATCCAACCTAGTCCCCTACGGATAAGCAGGCTAAACTAGTATCTACATGATCCCCTACGATATGTAAATTCAGTTAAAAATGAGAACAAAGGTCTGAAATTAATTTATTTACGTACCTTGTCTTTAAATTTTTTTTCATTCTAATGAATTACATTTTTATAAAATCTCATTCAGTTTCTTGGAAATGCTTAGCCTTTGAAACGTTTTTCGTCCTTATTGTGGACTCATCAGAAAGGCCTAAAGCCACTCATAACGATGTTCCATGCAAAACTAAGACAATATCCAAGAACAAGTATAAAATAATTATAATTGACATTGACTGATAAAAAACAACAGATCTTCACCTATCTATTAGCTAACTAGTATTGGAGCCTATATACTCTATGCATGTTGAAAAGTGAATTATTTATTATTTGTTTGCTTATAGTAATGAAACATATTCTTTATAGGACTTTGCAAACAGTGGAAAGAAAAGCTATCTAGAACAAAGGTCTGAAATTAATTTATTTACGTACCTTGTCTTTAAATTTTTTTTCATTCTAATGAATTACATTTTCATAAAATCTCATTCAGTTTCTTGGAAACGCTTAGCCTTTGAAACGTGTTTCGTCCTTATTGTGGACTCATCAGAAAAGCCTCATAGATAGCTTTTCTTTCCACTGTTTGCAAAATCCTATAAAGAATATGTTTCATTACTATAAGCAAACAAATAATAAATAATTCACTTTTAAACATGCATAGAGTATATAGGCTCCAATACTAGTTAGCTAATAGATAGGTGAAGATCTGTTGTTTTTTATCAGTCAATGTCAATTATAATTATTTTATACTTGTTCATGGATGTTGTCTTAGTTTTGCATGGAACATCGTTATGAGTGGCTTTAGGCTTTTCTGATGAGTCCACAATAAGGACGAAAACGCAAGGCATTATTTTTAATTATCTATCCACTATTTTTAGTAAACTTTAGACTACGTGGCGTCCAACATTTTTTCATTTAAATTTTTATCAATTTTAAACTAAATATCAAATACAAGGTCACAGATAGAAGAAAATGAAACAATATATACATAAATCAGACCCAACATATTGTATTTAGTCTAATAAAGCAAAATATCAGGCAAATTTAGAAAATTCCTTTGAAAATTTAACAATTTCAGATCCTCATCTGTACAACCATAAATCAGAATAAAATCATCTCTTCAAGCTATTGAACATCCATAAAGAAAAAGGGGCGCGCATAGAAATGAGCATCCTATATCGCTAGGCGTCTTGTGACATGTCACAAATTAACATGAATAAAAATTTGTTTAAATAAATCTTGATACAACGTTACCCACGTCTCGTATATAATCAATTCACCTTACTTACGTCTGTCACCTGCCTCTGATCTCTAATTATGTAATCATCTGAAGGAATGTCCATATTTAGATCTCCAACTAAGCTTTCTCACCGGTAAGTATATAGGTAGAACTAAATTGATTAAAGTCCTACTTCTAATTATTGGTTGCTCAGTCCGAACCTCGAAGATTATCTGTTTCGCTTTAAAACAAAAAAGAAAAATGAATCAAATAGTTCAGTATTAGAAAATGTTACAAAAAAGTGTGTACTTTGTAGGTAGTACTGTTCCGGACTATGTTTTATAACAAAATTCTCTTTTGAACAATTTCGATTATAGATTGCGGTTAGCTCGGCATAGGCATTCATCAAATTATAACTGAGACTGAATCATTTTAACAGGAAATTGGTAATCTTTTTACCGCAAATGGCAGTGAATACATGCAGGACGCATTTGAGGTACTATCCTGGTTATGAAATTCAACCACCAGAAACCCAAAAAAGAAATCGTTTCACAAAAAAAATGCACTCGTCCGGGAATGCGTTAAAATTATTATTACTATTTAAATATGAGTGAGATACTAAAAACACTTTAAATTGGCATTATTTAAAATAGTATTTACAAATACTGCCTACATGTTAGTCCTAGGACTTTTCGACACATTCCACATTCGTTTCTGAGGATATTGTCCGCGAAATCGACGAAATATTACAATTATCCAATTACCAATTACAATTATTACGACTGTGACCTTTATGCTAAAAGAAGAGTTAGTTAGTTGAATGATAAATGACATGAATAAAAAGACAATAATAATAATAATAATAATTACACAAGAATACTTATATAAACTTACAAAAAGCTATGATTCTAGGAACAACAAGAATAGTCCGCAAGTTCTTGAATCAAACATGAGGGTGCTTGGCTTAGCCCGTACCTCATGAAAAATTGCCAGCATAGAAAGAGCTGAGAACAACAGAGATGATAATAATAATAATAATAATAATAATAATAATAATAATAATAATAATAATAATAATAATAGTAATGATAATAGAGTTAATTGCCCAACAGAATATTCTAATTACAGGACAACATAAGTGATAATAATAATAGTAATAATAGTGATATTAGATCTAGATGAATGCATAAGTCATACTATTAAATTCTACATAGTTGCCTATGTTGTATAGCTATTAGAGCTATTAAAATATAAGTACATATATCAAGAGATATATAAACTAAACGAACAGTAGATGTGTAGATACTTAACTATAAAAATAATGAACAATATGTAGTAACCTATATTAACATACATTGAAAATAACAATAATTAATTCTATTGTAATAATTATTATGGCGTGCACCCAATCTGGGACTTTTGAAGTTTATCTTTGCCAATAACATCGGACAGTCTATTACATAATTGACCAACTTGTACAAACATATTAAAAACGTGGTTAATCTTCTATCTTTTAATGATTGCATATCAAGTCTTGACAGAAGTAAATTGTCAGGATATCCTTGTTCTGGATAATTATTATCAACTTTAAAGGCTAAATCCTTAATAAACTTTCGTTGAATCCCTTCGAGAGATTGTGAATGAACGTTATAAATCGGGTTCCAAATTATTGCACCATACTCAATTTTTGATCGAATAAGTGAAAAATACAGCGTTTTTAGAGCTTCACTATTTGAACATTGTTTACAGTTTCTTATTATGAAACCTAGTAGTCTTAATGCTGAATTTGTTATTACATTGATGTGCTCCATAAAATCCAACAATATACCGAAGTCTTTAGCTGTTTAGCCTTTTGAGAAGACCGCGTTATAAAAGTATACGAAAAGTCGGTTTTAGTTGCTTTACGTGTATATGTTACTACTTTACGTTTCGACACATTCATTTCTAATTTGTTGGATATACACCACAATTCAATTTTCTGAATCTGATGCTGTAAATCTACGTAGTCGTCTATTTTATTAATTTCACTAAATATCTTGAGATCGTCGGCAAAACGCAGTTTCTTGCAGTCTAAATTATCGCATGTCATTAATAAATTTGATGAATAGAAGTGGGCCCAAGTTGGACCCTTGAGGCACACCTGACGTGGCAAGATAAGTATTTGACCTATAACCGTTATAATAGACGTACTGAAATCTATTGTTCAAGTAGGATATAAAGAAATTTAATAATGAGTTGCTAAAACCAATGTGATTTAATTTATCGATTAATAATTTATGATTTACACGATCAAAGGCTTTCGAGAAATCAATATACACTACGTCAATTTGACCTCTATTGTCCAGTGAATCTGAAATAAATTGAGATAAGCAAGCTAAGTTAGATACCGTAGAACGTTTTTCCATAAAACCATATTGGTAAGTAGAGATTGAGTGTTCAATAGTAAAATAAGTTACACTTTAAACTGATGCCTTAAAGACCGTTGCAAAATTTGGTAGGATCGATGTAGTTTATTACGTCTCCTACATTGCCACTTTTGTATATAAGATAGACTATTGCTAATTTCCAACATTCTGGAAATGCAGAAGTTCGCAATGACATATTAAATAATGTTGAGAGTGGGGTGACAAACACGCTAGAAACATTTTTGAGTAGAAAACTGGGAATCATATCGTGCCCTGAAGTCATTTTATTCTTTAATTTTTTATTCGCCTTTGTAACATGTATTTGTGGTAACTGATCGATATGAATACATGGTAGATTACTCATAATTCCAGAGGATGGAATTTCGTTGGAAGGTGGTAAATAAACACTGTTAAAAAAGTGACTAAAACTATTAACAATGTTTTGAGGGTTTTCTACCTGGAATTCTAGTAGTACCTTTTTTATTGTTTGTGTATGACCAGAATAGCTTAGGCAATTGATAAATTCGCCTCTACATCATTCAAGTAGTTTTTATACGCCTCGGCGTATAAAACGTTTATAATCTTCTGCCACATTTGCATCATTATGTTTCTTGTATTTTTTACGATATTTATCTCTTAACTTTATATTTTTTATTATTTTAATCGTATTCCACACTGGAAATTTTTTATTGTTTTTTATATAACGGAACATGCATATCAAAAATTGAATAAAATTTGTTGTAGAAGTTATCACATGCCATATTCACGTATTGAAAAGTTTCTAGGAACGTCCAGTCAGTTTGAAATAATGAGTCATACAAGGCTGGATAATTAGCTTTTTTAAAATTGTAGGTTCTGCTATTTAAGTTGATGGGAATCTTAACAGGATTAATTGTCTTGGGCACAAGAGAAATATTTAGGGCTGGATGTTGGGCATCCTCCCCCACAAAAGGTGCATTATCATGCGAGACATTACAGTTTGGCAAATCTGATATCTGATAATAAAAATAACGTATTTTGCTGAGAGTTCGGAAACTTTATTTGTTGTTTTTATGTTCTGTCTTGATTGATTAATTGATTGATTAGTCAGCATACGGTAGGTATTGCTGCCACTCCGAATATACCACCGGGCGGCATATCCGGTGTGGACTCATATCTACTACCAACTATATAGGTCTGGGGGATCTGGTATCTTACTCTAGAACGATCATGCTCCACTTTTGAGTTTCTGTCTATGATCAACTCCTTGCCTATTCCTCTTCTAAATATTCTATTTATAAATCTGGCTGCGAATATATCCTTGTGATTCCTTTATTGTGTTCCTTTTACTTTCCCACTTGTTTTCATGTTCATGTTTTCTCTCTGCCTCTCTTTTTTCTCCATGTTTTGTCTAACTTCTAGTCTTTGCTTAGTAGGTACATATTGTTATTTCTCTACGGCCTTCACTTTCTTTAGTTAAGGTCTTTCCCTATTAATTGTTTTCCATTCCTTATTAGTATTTCTCTTTAAGTTCGTTGTTCTGTAGTAGGGATATGTTTCAAGTTTTATTTGGTGTCTTGCTGTATCTTTACGTATTTTCTCTTTCTTCGTCTCCAGAATTCCATATAGTATTTTATGCTCTGTGTTGACTTTTGGTGTTCCTTTTGCCTTAATACGTTTTACCTTCTCCCTTATTAGACTAGCCACCAGGATATGCTCTCTTTGAGAGTTGAAATTTCCATTGATCCATGTATCAAGACAGGTTTGGCTCTCACTCCTTATGTTTTTTATTGTCACATCGAAGAGACGTATGTCAATGTTTAATGGGCTTCCATTATCGTTTGACCGTGTGTGTGATAAAGTTTCCCAATGATGTTCTTATCTTCATGCGATTGGTTGTCTTTACCTATGGGCTCGTTGAATTCACCTAACATTGTGGTAGTCATTTTTGTGGCTGGATACTTATCCTCTCCGTTTACGTCCAGATATTGCTTCGGGTTTCTTGTTTTTGTTTCAACGTCCTGCATTAGTCTGTCCATTTCGTTTGTTTTCCAAGACATGTATTAGCTTGCTGTAAGAGACTTTTATTATTAACTGGTCCAACATTCTGCTTAACACAGTTTTAATTTAGGTTTAAGATTTTATAAGACTTAATAAATTAATAAAACTTATTTTTTTCCTTGTGTGCTGGCTACTTCCCTCTATGTTGCCTGGTATTTTTGGTCACTAGTTTATTTTCTTCCGATGATTTTCCACACTAATTTTTTATTGCCGCACTCACAGTTTCACCCTTCTCCGAAAACAACTTTATGTTATTCACTAAAAATAAATGTGTGATGCTATCCAATTTGTATTGCCAGTTTCTGTCCCTTCGATATTGTCAATTACGATCCCATTTCAACATGTGTTTGAATACTTGTTTATGGAGTCTTTTAAGCAATGCTAATATTCAACAAATACTTTATTAATATTAATCAAATAAGTTTTTCATGTGTAAGGATTTCATTTTTATTATTTTCAACATTTCTACAAAATGGTTAGTATATTATTAATTGTAAATAGACTGCAGCTGATATTTACAACTTAATATGCAACAAATGTATCATGAAACTCTGTTGAGTTTGAGGGAAAAAATGGTATATAATATATATTCTTAGAAGTAAGTAGACGATTAAAATAAATACTGTAAGTCATATTTCATTCTTATAATGTCGGTTCTGTTCAAATGATCACGTAGCAAGAAAGGCGTGCAACCACTGTATATTGTCATATTAAATTTAGATATTCATATTCATTGTCTTCTGATGTCATTTCTTTGTTATGATACTTCTTGTACATTGTATTGTCAATCTGAATTTTGTTTATTCTAATGCAAACATCACCGATATCTCGACCTCGGTAACTTCACCTTCGGACTAACAAAGCAGCAGCGAATATTGTAAAAAAAATCTCGTTTTCACAAATTGACATTTCGGTTGAATACGTGAACTTCTATAAAGGTTCATCTCTAGAAATGATCAGCCCGTTCAATTAGTGTCAATCTTCTGCCGTCTCGAAATGTCCGTAACTTCGACTAGAGGCACTACCGAACCCGGTTGAAAGTTGAAAGAGCCGGAAACTACTATACACACACCGCTGAAAGAATTAAAACGAATATGTTATTTAATTCCAATCTATATGCAACACAAGGCAGCGTCTTTTAGATAAAAAGTTTAAATTTCAATTTTACATTTAGGAATTATCTATACTGAGGTGCTTTTATTTAATGTAGATGCATACCATGCATTTTTATTAACAGATAAACAGATGGGACATTCTTCTGACAAATGGAATTATAAAACTTTCTGTACGTAATATGAATATGCTGACCATAAAATTAAAATAAGAAACTCAATACTTATTCAAAAATTGTCATTTCGTCTCATTTATTGAAAAAAACACACAATTACCTCGCCTGCTAGACAGCAATAGCGCTTAAGTATCTATCGATGGCAGTTTAAGCCTAATTTAGGAAACGTAAGATCATTATCTATGGAGATTTAACGTGCATAATATATTAACCGCAGTCCATAAAGATTAAATAACGGTGATTTTGTATAATCTAATAAACCAATATCTCAATAACTCAAATAATTTTAAATATTAATGAGTACGTGGAATGCAGTCTTAAATATTGATTAATATAGGTACGGAAAGATACGTATTTTTCATTTGAAGGATACTACGTCTTCAATAGAAACAATTATTTGTAATTAAAAGGTACATTGTAATAAGATATATGTATATGTGTGTGTGTGTTTAAAAACGTGTTATAGCCAGGCGTTATGAATTATTGGCTCTTAATCGCTGCCTCAATTAAAAATTATTATAGCGATGTTAATAGTGCAGTTAAGGATTTTCAGGATATTACTCTTAAAATATTTAGTCATTTATTCTTTGATTCCCGAGAACTATTTACGGAGTAAGGCACATATATAGTTAGAATACAGATACAGAGCACCGTAAGATAACGTAGAATACAACTTTACATACTCACGAAAAGTATTAAAACAATATATTACTATTTATCAATATTATCCTAACATGAACTTATTGCCTGAAAGATTAATATTACAGATGTTGCTTAAATTACTTCCACATACACGTAGTTGATCTGGACGAGATCTGGAACTAGATTATATTTTGCGCCAATTCCGGTGAAGGGTTGGGGGTTAAATAGGGGTAAATAAGGGAAAATAAAGCAAGCTGGTAAGAGTACAAAAATTTGGGTGTATATATTAGAAGCCAAGACCTCATAGTTTTTATAATATTAATGTTTATATTTATATTTATCTAATAGAGACTTGGGTGGAAATCTGGATGTGGATGTAATTATTCCTTAGGCAGCGGTTTTATAATAATGTGCTCAATATACACAATACACAAGAGTTTAAAACCATTTGGGTTCGAATATTTTTTTCAGGATTCTATGACAAAAATGTTGATTCCGGCTCATAAACAATAATATATTATTTTATACCACTGAACTTATGATATGATACTTTTATATAATAAATTTGTGCTATATTTTACTATTTGTATAGATATAATTAATTATTATTGTTATTATTATTATTATTAGTATGAAGCATATTCTACTTTTGGATAACATAATCGCTTACTTACGAAATTCTGTAGTCCTCGGTTGTATACCAAAAAAAAATGGGGGGTATTAAAGGTGCTTAATTATTTACTTTTTAAATGCTTCCAGAAACATGCAAAGTATCAAGAAGCAAATAAATACTTGTTTAACCTAAGGCAGAGCATTCGCCTTATTGGCCAACAGGGTTACCATGCACAAGACACTAAAAAAAATTAGCCGATTTTCGTTAAAACGCGATATTAACTGTAAGAAAGAAATTTTTTGTGCATATGTAGGTAAAGGATATAATGCCAGGTAAATAAGCAGCAAATTTTTGCAGATAAACATGTATGGCCAAAGGAATAAGAAATAAGTCATTATCTCGTGTTCATATTCAACAATAATTAATAATTTATTTAAAGTAATTCTCAATGTACAAAAATTATTTTGATTTACAATATAAAACAATGAAGCACATTAATCTGTTGCTGCTTCAAGATAATTTTGGTTTAAAATATATTACATTATTAGGTAAATGTTGAATTTTATAAAGCTGTCAAGTCTTAGTTTCCGAATTTAATATTTATAGGTTGAGAAAAAACATTGTTTAAGTAAACCACCCACCTGCGAGATATAGAGGGTGACAATGTACTTTTGCGAGCTATATGCTAAATGTTTCTTTAAATATCAACTTTTTCAAAAATAAAAAGAATATTTTCTTGTAGATAATAAAAAACTAACTCGGTAAATTTTTATTGTAGAGAAACGAGAAAAATCCAAGTTAAAAATCATTTAAATACCTACAAGAAGTATTATTTACATTCCTTGCAAAAATAAATATTAAAAGAGACATTTGCTAAAATATGCGTAAAGAGGTAGGTGTCAGGTAGGTGTTTCACTAACAAACTGTATTTTGTAAAATATACGTTATAGCTACAACAGGTTCGAGTTCGGTCGGCGACGAAGGCAGACGCGTTTAAGTGGCTCCTAGGAAATCTCAAATAAACTTCGTTAAAACTGTGGGAAATCGTGCGAATTTGTATTGAATTAAAGCGTGGACAATTCTACATAAATTACCCTGCAACAACAACCATAGCGACCCACCAGTGACATGAAGTGTAAGAAAAGAAAGGAGAATGAGCCATAAAGCACAAACCAGAAGATTACAGAAAGCGAAACTATATCTAATTCATTTATTAACCTAATGCATTAACTTAATTAACTATATTAACTTTATTAATTTAACTTAATTTATCAACTCAAAATCAAATTAAAGCTACAGTTGAAACTAACTACTGCAAAAACAAACTAATATATATGGTGTACAAAATATTCCCTCGGGCCTCTTTCTCATAACTCGCTGCTCTTTCTACCGCGAGACAGGAAGCGTACTTCCTTGCACTTCCACTGTAAATGGATATTTACCTGTGGAACGGTTAATAAATAAAGACTCCTTGCGGAGAACTAATGTATGTACGTCACAGACAAACGAAGTAGACGCACTGACGCAGAACGTTGAAACGCAGATAGGTGGAGCCGCCCAGTCATGGCATGAATATACCACAGCGAGTGAGAAATGCAAAAATAGAAAGCTGAGCGACTGCATTTGGCAGCAATGCCCACCTTACGCTGGCAAGTCAATCAATCAATCAATATACGCTATACCTACAACACTGCCAAATTTTAACTAACCATGTATCATTATGCAGGTAAAAATTATTTTTCCTGTAGGGCTTATATAGTACATTCTCCAAAAAATAAAATTTATCATAACCTGAATTAATGAGCTAACCAAAATATTTCTTGTTTTCAATTAGTATGAAAGGTAGATAATTAAATTTAAAAATTTTGTCAGGATACTGCAGCCGGGCAGCCGCCTTGTCTTAATAATCCTTAAATAATGGGAAAATTTATCTACACGACGCCATTTTTTAATTATAAGCATCTAAGTAAATAAAAAAAAAACGATTTATTGCATAGGCAAAATAAGAGATGAGGAAATTTCACGAAAAAAAAAAGTTTTAAGCATTTTTCTGTAGGTGTCACGATTCTCGAGTACTTAAATTAAGAAAATATATTGTTGCTGATATTTTTGTTGTTTCCAATATTAACTACAATGTTTATGAATAAGGACAGAACTTACACAAATTAAAAAGAATACTCTAAAGATATCATTTTAATTACTTAAGATTCGCAAAAATTAGTACACTGTTGGGAGACCTACTAGACTAATTATGACAGAAATCCTGGCTTTTGGGTAACCAGTGTTTCGAGCAGATGGTTAAAAAAAAAAATTAACGAGTTTCCAAGTCAAAACGCGAAACGAGAATGTCATCATTATTTTCGGCATGAAACTGTGCGATGTGCTGATACGAGGCCCAGATTATAATAAAACAAAAAGCTGCAAAATATTTTACTGCGTTTCTATTTACAGTTGTTCAAACCCGTTTCAGTTTTTATTAGTATATTTAGAGAGTTAGGTCGGAGCAGCTCAATTCTTCTTATTTTAAAATATAAACTATAGACATCCTTTACGGTCGCTCTTACTAGATGAGGTCGGAGAGGCACTTGCGATAATGACGTCTCCGATTACAGAGCCGCTGATTTCTTTCTGTGGGCGTTCACTTGTAAAATTGCCCCGTCAGGGTCAGGGCTTACCTGCCTTATATTAGCCATCATATACCTTAGTTTAGCTTCTTACATCTGCACGCGTTTAAAAATATTACACCGCCGTATATGAAACTTTTGAATTAAAGGAACTTGATTTTGGCCTCATTATTATTCCTAAGTGAAAATTTCTGCTTTTACTTGAGGAGAAATTTATTTCTTTTGCGTCTGAAAAAAAAATCGATTTCGGTTTTTGTAATCATTTAGTGGCGTCTGGTTGATCAGAATTCAATTTCTAGAGGCAATCTCTGCAAAAGGAAAGAATGTTTATAATATACCTATTTTTGACAATTATATGAAAATGTTCATGGTGCATAATTTGTAAATATAGATAGATAAATTTCTACGTTGTATAAATATTCATTTATATCTATAGTATTTTTCTCTTTGGTACTGTCGTGAGCAAACAAAAATAGGGCAACTGTATTTTTCTAATGTAAATCTGTCTCTATTTGAATATGTAATGAGTAGCCACCTTTATTGTATTTTTTATTGTAATGCTGTAGATATTACTAAAGCAGAAGATGAATTACCAATGAGACCTATTGCACTGCGTTATAATATTAACAAAAATTCAGTGTTTAACATTTTAATAAAGTAGAGAATTAGGTAGTAGAAATCAAGGGAACAGAGGTTATCCAACTTAACAAGAAACTAATTATTACTATTTTGTTATTGCACCATTTCTATTTATAACTTCTATAAGTCTCTTTGGCATAGAATTAAATAAACTTATACAATAATCATTAGAAATAATATTTTCCCAACTTCCAGTAATTCTTGGGCATTCCGTGGTCTCACATTTCGTTTTGGGATACTTCTTAAGAGTAGTCCCCATAAGTCATCCACAGGGTTAAGATCTGGACTATGACTGGGCAAGTTACGTTGTTATCTTGAAACCAGTTAGTCACGGTATGAGCAGTATGAACTGAACAATTATCTTGTTGAAATATGAATTCATTATTAGGAAATAATTGTGACACAGAAAGAAGCATAATGTTGTCTAAAATCCTAATATACGTTTCACTATTAAATCGTTCCTCAATATCCCACAAAACACTAGACCACGTGCCGATATCCATGCCCACATGTTAACGGAAAATCTACCACTTTTGTTATTGTTAGATATATACTTCTCATCGAATCCAGTATTCGGAGGTCGGCAAACATAAATACGACCGCTGTGTGTAGACTGGAAAGTTTTTTCAGATTACACTGTTCCAAAAATTTACATCATGCAACAGTGTAAATCCCAGTCAAGCTTCTTTATGTTCAGTTTTAAGCGGTATTTCCGTGCTACTGGATGACAACGTAGGTCCGATTCTCTTACTTGTCGGTGACCAGTACTACTTCATCCAGGAAAATTCGCTTCTTCAACAGCCTGAATTACTGAGTGAAAGGGATTTTCTACCAATTTACTTACCAATTGCGAATCTTGCTGTTGAGTTGATATCCTTCGTTGCCCTGATCCAGGATTTACACTAATCGTACCGTTTATTCTCCACTTTTTGCAAATGCTGAACACAGAATTTTTGTTAATATTATAACGCAGTGCAATTTGTCTCATTGACCACCCATCTTCTGTTTTAGCAATAACTCCAACTTTAACTAAATCGCTAATATGGGGCTAATATCTTAGCTTTGGCACACTTGAATGAATTTTGACAACTAACTGACAATGTCACAAAAATTAAAGTTGGATGTACACAACCAGATTTTAGAAAAAATAGGTTTTAAGACTTGTCCTAGTTTTTTGCTCACGAGACAGTACATTCTTCTAAGATCTGCCCTTAATTAAAGGAACCCATGATTCAAAATATTTTAGTATTTCCGTAATTATCTATTAATATATGCCACTGTAAGCTTTCGTAGCTTTGGGTACAATAGGAAAGACATATTTTTTTAGATTTTACTTAGATATTTTATAAATCTAGAGGTAAAATTGTCCGTATTTGCAAAACGATCTTGTTTGTATGCGAGTTTATAAATTAACAGACAGTAAGGGCAGAATAAGATCCGTAAGCTTTAATAATCGCATGTTTTAAAAGCGGCGGTAATGTGTTTCTAAAATTTGTATGTGTACTATATAAAAATTAAGAGAATACTAGTAGTAGTTTAGTTAACTAATAAACTAACTGACATTTAGACAAATCATTATAAGCTCGACACCATATTAGTGAAGCATCCTCATGATATGATCTAATAAATGTAGTGTTTAATGAAATTATATTTTTAAAACTTGCGGATTTGCTTATGACAATATCCAGAGTTCTATAACGTTTAATGATGTGAATTCGCTGTTAGTTAGTTAGTTTTTTATCCAACGTCATACTCAAGGAACAAAAAGTGTCGGAGCAAAAAAGTGTAGCAATGCTTAATTTGGAATCGAATATAATAATATTTTATTTTGCTATAAATATCATAGCGTTACATTTTGCCTTATGTAAGGGTAATTTTTTATCATACACTATATACTACTACGATTAATATTGTTTTGTAATTGTATTCACGCGTAACATAACAAAAGACTTTTAAATCATTAGCGTAGATATTTAACAGTAAGATTGTCTACGATGTCATTTGCAAGAAAATAAATAGGACTTAAATTTAAACCTTGTAGGACCCCTGTTGTAGCAAAAGCCATATCTAGTATATGGTATACAACATATTGCTTTCTAGTTGGAGAGGATTGAAATCGTATTGATAATGTTGGGAGAGAAAAGAAAATTAAATGGCAAAAGCTGTGTTGCAAAATAAGTGCAAACATTGTATTGAAAATCTCTTCATTTCCTTAAGAGTTCCATTTTGTTGAATTTCAAAAGATAAATAGTAACTAAAGACACACAATCAGCAGGTATTTATTATTAATTAAATAACAGGTTAAATATAAGAAGATTATATACAAGGAACTGGTAATCACTGTAAAAATCGCTCTGTTCCATACTTGATCGATCATTGTCTTCTGCAGTTGGGAGAATTACTACTTGTAGCATCTCCAGGCTGTTTTGTGTCCACTTCTGGAATCAAATAATGTTGAAAGGTCCGCGGAAAATCAATTTGTCGTTTTTCATGGAGGAAAATATAAACTCGCAAAATCAGGAAAAATGGCAGAAACTGGCAGCTGAAATTTTGCGATAATGTCAACAACACCTCGTGTAGGATGTAAACGAAAGATCTAAGCACAAGTATGCATTAAAAGTTTTTCAATGCGGATTGAAAACCAAGCATTATATTAAAATATGAGTAAATCTGCTTAATATAAATGTCCACACTCGCAAATGAATGAAAACAAATACATGCATATGAAAACACTCACCTTGAACTCTATCTGGCAAGTTCAAGTTAAAAGATAATTGTAGATAACCTAATGAGCCCTGTAGAGATTCTTCACCTGCACTGTTGGAAGGGTCTCTAACTTATTCTGGAAAGCTATAAAATTAAAATTTTTATTTGTGGTAAAGACTTTCAAGCAGTTCAATGTATTTCAGTTTTTGATATTTACATCAAATATCTCAAAACCTAATTAACATGATGAACCAGATTGTTTTTGGTACTCGCAATAAAACTGCGTGGCTTCGTAAAATTAATGGTTCTATCATTAAATTGTTGCACTGTATATACTTGCTCTTTAATCTAACAACATTTTAAAATGATATTTCAATATAACAGAAGAAACCTCAGGGACTCCAAACGTTAGATTTCGTATCAAGTAATCTCGTGTCAATTTTATCTATATAGGTCAGTAGGAAATTGGCTCTTCATTATACATTATAGGTACCTAATTAATACAGTTAATTAAAGAATATGTTTGTTACTTTAGTAACAACAAAAGCAATTTGTTGCACGAGCTGCTTAACTTATCATCTGTACTATCTGATCTAAATTTGTTTGTTAATTGCTACAAATAGCATTTTTGTCGAGTTGTGATTAATATGACATTTTAAGTGACTAATCTTGATGAATTCTGACACACGAAGGCCACATTTTTAAATAATTAATTATAATATTTCAATTATTAAAACAAAAACATCCACAGCTGATTTTATCTAGTTCACGTGTTTTACGTAGTATGGTCCATTTGATTCTGCGCCTTAAGAAGAGAAAAGCAGTAGAAATCCTAATAATTTGTATTTTTTATGTTTATTTCTCAACTAGCTGCAGCTACTGTTTATAAACAGTAAATACAACATTCCGTTTTAATATGATACCGATCTACTTTTAACTAGTAATAATGTAATAATAAAGTTATACTTTATATCTCGTTGCCTGGAGGTAGCATTAGGATACCGGTATTACCCTGTAGCTAAAATTTATTCAGTATTGTTTTAATTAATTATATTGTAAGTACGTAATAATGTGTTGTTAAAGCATTTCATGATTTACACGTTTGTAAGGTTTTGTGGGAAACATTGAACTGGCATCCAATTCAAGATTTAAAAAATCGTTAAGCCTCTGCTTAGGTAATATTATAAGTTTTAACACAATGATGTTACAATTTGAAAGAAGAAAATAATGATTTCCATGGTAAACATGACTGCTAATGAAATAGCAACTATTCAAGCGTATCCTGAATTAACTCAGAAACAGTGGCTGTGCATTTTTTAAAAACAGTTTTAAGATTTTATGAGATTCCAGACAAGGAATTTATTTATAAATACAAAGATTTACTGAGGTACTTGTTGTTTTCAGGAGTTTGTGATTGAATAACTCAGATCAGTAACGTCTGAATTTACTTATTATTGGATATATGTATTTCTTTACTTTGATTTAACTTGAGGTGTTTGTAATTAAAAAAAATTCTTACTCCTCTCTGTAAAATGAAGAACGAAAAAAGAGATAAATTCACCAATACATCGATATTATCTGTCATCAGTGCGAAGCAGGTGGTATTCGGGTTCTTTAATGAATGGCAACTGCCCTACATGTGGCCTCCACGTTCAATTGGTGCTTGCTGGTGGACGAGATAGTTTACCTCTTTATGGACATAACAAAAAACAGAATCGCATACTCTCCTCATATTGCATGTTTGCAACACGCATTAAGAGAAAAATAGATCGAGTCTTCGGTTACGGTTTCTCTCTTACTCACCAAGGAGTCAGTTATCTATACGTTGACACATAAATCTCAGATTCCAATGGCACAACAGTCCCACGTCTATCGCGTTAGAAGGAGAAGGTACCTCAAAATCCGGCATCTTAGTCTCTCTAAACTAAAAGAAAAACTATATGTAAAAAATATTAATGAAATCTTTACTTTGTTTCGATAACCTGACTTCTGGTTATGCTAGGAAATCAGAATCCTTACCCTCCAATGCTCCAAGCTCAATATATCCCTATTATTTCAATTATTTCAATTTCCTAGGCTCCAGGTGTTGAGTGAAGAAATATTAAAGGAATTCATTATATTTGATAATCGCAGCCAGCTTAGTATTCAATATCTAGTTAGTTGCCAGTGCCTAGGATTCGAAACATTGCAATCATTTGATGGCATTCACATAATAACATCGAGTCTCGTTTGCTTCCTTCGAACTAGATACTTCAAGAGCTTCTACTGATGTTAATCGTGCTTCCTAATAAAGATGTGAGTGAAGAATCTTTCCTGTGGGAGATTTATATAGCTATGTATCACTCTATCGCAACCTATATGTTTCTTGTTATTGGTCTAGGATAGTGCGTACTGTTTATAATAATTATAATAATTCATAGACATATGTATTGATATACATCATAAATAAAGCGCCGTTTTTATATGATTTTATTTTATATGCCATTGGAAATAGTAGAGATTGCTTACTAACTACATTTAGGAAGTACGCCATCTGCAGTATTCGCTCAATACTAAAGGACTATCTTATTCAATCGGTGAATCGTGCTCTTGGCATACCGCATTCCTATTATAGTGACATTCTTCAACATTAAGATTATGAAAGTTGGCTGAGTTTCCTTGAACATTAAGGCAACCTCTGGGCCTATTGCGACACTTCTATTCTTGTTTTCTCAAAGCTGCTTCCTAAACTTATCGGTAGTCTGTTTTTGATTTTATCCCATAAATCTCAGCTCCGACTACCTGCTCTACCTTGAAGCCATTTGTGTACCAGGCTATTTATGCTGGTTTATAAAGGTCTCGTCTCCCTAGCCTTGTCTGTTATTGTATTTTGAAAGTTTTACTGAAGTGGAGGGATGGGATATACCTTCAATTCTGAGTATGACTTCTAGTGCTGTATTGCGTTCAGGCACTTTGAGCCTTGCATTAAACTACACACCGCTGAATGAGCTTCATATTTGTTCTGAACAAATATGTGTAGTCGCGGAATTCCAGCGGAGCAGTCGGAACAGTTACAGCCTTATTGCTCTCAGCTGCAATGTATTAGTCCATCATCGCCTCCACCTTCCCAGGGTAGTTGCTGCTTTCTATGCAACTTTTTGAATGTGGGCGTACCATACCAATTCTAGTAAGAGGTAACTTTTACCTCACTGGTACATGTAATTTCCACTAAATTGAGCATTAGCAGTTTGAAATCTCCGAATGCTCTATTACCTATGAAATTTGACGATTTTGGTATTGGTGAGGATTTAGTAAATCGCCCTTTGACCATAATTGCAGATCACCGGAATGTCCTAGCCCGGAGCATTCCGAAAAAGGTTTTTTGAGAAGTTTTTCAGGGTTGGCCACAGTAAGGAAGATAGTACTCCTCCTTGGATGTAGCGTACATTCACTTTTGCCAAAATGGCAGCCTAGCCTAGATGGAATGTTTATTCACATTTTTAGGCTGACTTTAATTCAGGGGCAGCGCATTGTTGGTACTCCTCTCTTTGACAATACATTCGTCAATAAATGCATTTTACATTATTAAACCCTCCTAGGTGTTTGAGGATTATCTTAAATCATCAGCATAAAACTCAGTTAAATATTTACCTCTATAAGTTTTCACCAAGAATATTGATTTCACTTAAAAAGGAAACGAAAAGTAATTTATAAATCAGGCGGGTGAAAGCCACAAAAATATGTTACTAATATTCGTGTGCATCTTTTTGCCTAATGGTTGTAGGAACTAGAGTCTAACACATTGTAAAACATGTCTATGGCAGTGACATACAACGTAAATATCGTAAACGATATTAATTAATAACAAGTGCAGATTTGAATAATAAATAATTTGCATTTGCAGCTATAACTTCCTTATTCTTTTCAAGATTACGTTTGAATGTAATTAATACAATTAATTTATAACGTAAAGTATTATATAAATTAATGAATCAGATTGTAGTATAAATACCGCACCCATGCCAAAGCTAAAACCAGTGGCTTATCGCGCCAAATGATCGCTAAATCAAAGATGGCTGTTATATATTGACACATGTGACAGTCATATGTTTATTTAAAAATGCAAAATGCAGGTGTTTCACCATGGCCAACTCAATGGATTTTGTATTTAAATTAAATGGAAATTAAAATTGCGAAGGCTCAAATTTTTTATTAACTTCTATACATATTACATACCCACCAGATATTTATGTGTTGATATAAAATTTTTAATTGTCGCGCATGTGTTCTTATTAATTCCGTTTTAATATGCATATTATTGAAATGAAGCCAGTGTGGTAGGTACTTACTCAATTACTACATTACCATATTAATATATAAAATCGCATACTTATTTAGTTATTTGAAGAACTGCTTACTTATAGTTACTATGTTTACCACTTTTCTTAATAGTACTTGGTACGTATTTTTAAAAATGTATGATTAAATCAATTATTTTGCTCTATCGAATTAAACATTCAAGGCCACTTCGCACATAACAGTCAGAAATTATTAAATATCGAACTATTAACAACTTTGTTGCAAATTTACGATAATAGTATGCATTAATCTATAATAAATCGTGTAAGTGTATATGTTTCTATATGGAATACACAATATATAAATAGCTTAGTTAATACTTACTTGTTAGCTATTGCTTTATCTTTATATTAAAACAGCTCTATTTGTTTCCTTAACCGCTTCTCGCGTCATCGAGGTAACTCTTTGAAAATTCAGTATTATTTTATGTTAGATAAATTGAAACTACAATTTTAGTGGAATCCTAATCACTTCTTGGGGGGAATTTAGCAATTACAATTATTTCTCGGAAAGCAGGGTTTGAATTCGCCTCGATGGGCACGCCATTTTGCAAGCTAAGCTTGTTAACCCTCTGAGCTTCTATCTCCTCTATAAACGTGTA
This sequence comes from Stenurella melanura, assembly GCA_963583905.1. Lineage (NCBI taxonomy): Eukaryota > Metazoa > Arthropoda > Insecta > Coleoptera > Cerambycidae > Stenurella > Stenurella melanura. Next base: position 97,080,424 of record OY757314.1, read on the forward strand.
AATCTTTCAAAAATATTCTGGAAGGAGGGTTACCTAAAAGTAAATTCCAAATTTGCTTCATGATACGATAAAACAATTACTTTTGGTGCAAATTTTGGGGGTCGCTACGAAACTAAAAAATTTTATCGGAGGAGATAAACACTTTTAAAGAGCAAAACAACAATTGTTAAAGGGTTTTTTGATTTCTTTGCGGTTAAGGGATAGAGAGGACGTTTTTTCTACTATGCCAAGGGGATGATGCAATAAAACCCCACAATAGTTCTACCCAGTTTCGAGTTTTGAGGATGGAGGGCGATTTTCACTCTCCAAATTGATGAAACAATCATTCCAAGGGGTAGAAACTAGAGTTTTTTTAAACCTTGCAATATTCACTTAAAATGTGGTTCTCTATCTGAAATTAAAAAAGAAATGAATGTTCACCCATTGGAAAAGTCGTTTCAACCATTTCCTGGGTGAGAATCATCCTCCGTTTATACTTTCCTCAAAGCCGGTTCCTCTACCCGATACTGAAAAGAAATATTAGTGTCGATTTTTCACCCCCTTGGAGGGTTGTTTCAACCCTATAAAGGTGGCTCAGAGAGTGACTGAACTATAGTGAGGTTACTGCGTGTCACCTTTCCTGGTGTAGCAAAAAAACCAATCTCTCTATCACTAGACTGCAAGGAACGCAAAAAACCCTTGAAAAGGACCGTTTTGCGTTTTAAACGTGTTTCCCCCGGTCCTGGAGAATTTTTCCCACCATCATCGTATTCAGCACCCTCGATAACAAAGACGACGGTAATTTTGTAGCGTCCCCCAAAACTTACAAAATCATTGGACTAGTAAGGAAGCATTCAACTAGTACACGCGGCCCTACCATATAGTTGCCTCCATTTATGTAAGGCACATAAAAAATTTCCTCTAATGGGATCCGCGCGCCGGTATCATTGAATCGGTAAAGATGCCGCCTGCCCGCTTTGTAGGTGCCGCATTTTTTATGTGCCTGATTGGCTCCGGACCACGATCCGGGGAAGCAATGATTGCATATTTTAATTGTTAGTAAATTTGTTTTGATTGACTGGTATACGCGGTGTAAGTTATGCCTAGTGACAATAATTATTATTATATTCACAGTAGGGTCGGTGAGAAGTCAGGTCTTTGACCAGACCTAGGCTATATCACCTAATTTAAGCAACGACGAGAGCAGTTAGTACTTTGAAGAGCGGCCTAACCACCGGAAAACATCATATGCCTAAGCCGTTGCCTGTTAAATAAGAGACAGTGGTTCGGAGATCCGCACACCGGATAGTCATATAACTACAACATAGACAAAAAAAAAAACAAGAAGTGACACAGTAAGCGATCATGGCTGCGGTGCTCCTGGAGTCAGCATGGCAGGCGACCCTAAAAAAGACACTAAGGTCAGCTTAAATAAAATATATCTTAACTTCAAGCGCTGTTCGACAGTTGTCATATACGTCAGTATTAATAAATGACAAGGAATGACGTGAACAAGAAGGACAATTACTGTCTTTTTGTTCTAATAGCACAGCTGTACAGCGTAGACCTGAATTATCTTGATCATTCCTGGTATCTTCGTGTTTCTTCTTCATCGATGATCTGCTGTCTGGAGCATCGCCTGTCGCTTGCAGCTTAACACCCATTAAGCAATGTCGCACGGAATGGTTGTTGTGCAGTTATATGTTGTGCGCGTATGTTCTGATTGAGTAGCGGAATAGCTAAAGCTGAACTTCGCCAGGATGTTATTATAAAGACGGCATTAAAGAAAGTTACTATGGTTCGCTGATGAATAAATATCTAAATGTGCTAGAAATGCCAGTGAAATTATTACCAGAAATAAAATTATGCACTTTGAAATGTCCTACATGTAGCTATAAAAAGTAGTTTTATATAAGTGTTTATTGATAAGAATACCTAAGACTTGCATTCAGCATAATTGTAATTTTTTAAGGGAATAAATTTGAATGCAGAATGTAGCAAACTAATTCAAAGTCTCGTCTTTTGAAATAGCTGTTTTTACAATGCGATTAATTTAGACATTTTAAATTTGAGTATTTTGGGCTGGTTCTATACACTCTTCAAGTGTAAATTCCGAAGTATATTAAGCATTATATATTATGTAGTTACGGAAGTGTAGTTAGTGGATACATTGCAAATTTCGAATTCGGTATGTACTTGTCTTCTAACTCAAAATACTGTTGTTCACATCAAGCTTGAAGAATTAAAGTTATAGTTTAAGTTAAGGATCTTCAAGATATGGGTCCATGACCGTTGAAACATTTATAATTCCGGTGAAATGAGAAAATTTGTATTCAGGAAAGAGGTTGGTTTGTATTATTGTTCGAGAGATAGGCAGCCCACGTTCAAGCCGCACCGAAATATTGATATAATCTGGCAGATAAGCAACCCTTTTGAGCTTAAAGTTCTGCATTCATGTTGGATGTCCGTATAAAAGGCCACAGGTCAGAAACATCAAACGTTTATGCTTTCCGTACACAGCATCGCAAGTACAACTAGCGGGGTAGAGTGGACCTTGGAAAATCGATGTAGTAATTATTTTATTTTAGTTTAGTTTTACAACGTTTCTTATTTCAATTTAAAATTCAGCAGTCTGGCTTATTTATTTTATATTTAGATGACAGCATTTATTATATTATAACACTTACTAAATTTTTGAATCATTGTACTAAACTTATAACTCAGAAATATATTGCTCATATTTCCCCTACATCTATGATGACACAAAAATAAAAAAATAAAACAATCATTTCGCTTTGAAACTGCTTTACAACAATCTAGCACTATAAAATAACATATTAACAAGGTGTAATGTAAGTTCAACACCAAGTTAAGTCAGTGCTATTGCGGAATTTGTGGAGACTTCAACTATCGATAAGACAAGAAACTTCCTACGGATATTTTTAACGAGTAGGAATTATAAAATATTATATTTGGTTTATTCTTTATGATCATATTGAGTCAGATATTCTGTAGATATTATTAATTGTTGAAAAATTTGAAACTTTGAAGTGACAATTCTGAAATTGATAGTCCGATGAGATCAATTTTTGCTGATTTTTTATCAATATTTAATTAAAGCGTGAATTAGTAAATATTTCAGAAAATATCCATTCGTTCATTTATTATTTATCAAATGGAACTCAACAGACTATTAATGAATTTTTAAATGACACTTATTTTATTATTTTTTGGTAGTAAACATAATATTCGTCGAAAAGGTCTATAAAACTCTAAATACACACACCCGTTGGCTTGACTTAATGGCCGTTGCTTCGTTGAACAATAATAGAAAAACAAAGATAATAATATCTTTCGTTCGGTAAAATTACTACTTCGTTCTCTTTTTAAGATAAATACGACGTGTTTATGGCTTATAATGAGCAATTTTCTCTGTCGTTGCATCTCTACTACCACAGTATAATTTTCATTTACTAATTTTTTATAGATAATGGGAAAAAATTACCGTTTCCGTCACGAAATCAATATTAAATCAGTTCTTGCTAGTCGTAGCGTTACGATTATTTAGAAACTAGAAACGCATTGACGCATACTAAAAGTACCAGTCTCTATTTGCTTGAATAAAAAACTTAGCATTTTACTTCCCTCGCATACCGAAAAAGTATTCGAGGAAGAATCACCCTCCAAGATTTCTTCAGATTTCCACGTTTCTGACCACATAGATTACGCAAATAAAAGTTTTTCAATTCCGTCAGTCTGTGTGTCTGATTGTCGGTTTGCTGTCTGTCTGTTGGAGCATTAACTAAAAAACTACTAGACTTTTTTTACGACTACTATACTTCCACTCCACCACGTGGATGTGAAACTGAAAATGTGACAGATTACAATAATATTTGGCGTATAATGAGTGGTCATCCTAAGAAATAATTCAACTGTCGTGGTAATTTGTAAAGTTATTTATGCAAGCCTCTCATATTTGGCACCTTTTATTTAATAAATATTTTTTGCTGACGGATGACTACTCTGTATATTTCTTTGTAATAACACTGACAACTACATTCCGATTATTATTCCAAATAGACATTCTTAATTAATAATAATGTTCGCCGTAATAATGACCACCCTGTATAATTAAAGAGGAAAGTTCTGTGGAATAACCTAACCGATTTTTCCTGGTGGTTTTTATTTTATATGTTTATTTTTTATTATTCTCTTATAACTAGCTGATATATTCCAAACATCTGGACACTTACAAAGGATAATCTGCTTCATAACTGATTAGTACGAGCACAAAGCCTTCTCTTACGTTTTTCAGGTATTATTATTAAAATATGGTAAACCAATTTTTCGTATTTATGGTTTTTGAATATTCATATACGATTCATACAAATGAATATCTTTACACTTCTAAATCGGTTTTATATACCTATAAGTTGTATAAGAATAAAACATATGAGTTTAAATTAGAAACAAATGCGTATTAACAACATTGCCCGAAAATGAAATATTTGGAATTCTGGTTAATGAGTAGTAATTATGAGTATAAATTATCATTCATCAATATCTGCGAGTGAGTTATTTCCAAAAATCATATTACCTTATTGACATATCTTGATTAACATTTTTATGTAACTCTGAGGCAAAAGTTACATTGTTATTAATAAATAAATTTGGTTTCGGATTAAGAGAAATGACAACGGATTTGCCTTAATTAGCCTCATTAAATGAAGCAGCTATACCTTCGCATTAGATTAAACAAACAAGACAAATGACAAGTACAAATTACAACGTCGACCCACAGAGTACATAAGAGAATTAATTAGTAATTCTATTTTGTTCTTTAGTAATTATTTCACCTATTAGTGAATATTAATAACGTTGTAAGTATCAACTGGTATTTATTTAATGACGTTGGAGGAGTGCCGATTATGAAGGTAAAGTCCTCTTGCAAACAATATTTAAAGGAAAATATAACCATCAACAGATACCGACAAATTTTATGTGCCACCTACTGGTATTAATACACATTCATTCATATCAGCTTCACTAAGTAAGTTGACTTATCTGGGGATATGTGTCAGTTTTAATAAGTCTTAATCGAGATCATAGTATTGATACAAAATATTTTTGTTATTATCCGCAAATGGCCTAATATGCAGAAAGGAATTTCTTATTTTTAGTAATAATAATCAGCAGGTATTTCGACCCCATTTATCCCTAAATACTATGAAAAAGACTTGTGCAGGTAGGGCTACACATTTAGAGAAGAGAGACACACACCCAATGTCCGAGAATACTGGGATTACCTTCTTCTCTCCGCCTTCTTCTTCATCTTCTTTTGTACCACGGACAGGAATTGAACCCGGGACCTCATGGCTGGGAGTCAAGTATAATTATCTCTCAATGAAGCAGACAAGTTTACAAGAACAAATTTCTAGTAGTAAGAGTCCATTTTACGTGCTATATAATGTTCTTTATTTTTTTAATTTTATTTTTACTATTTTATTTTTACTAATATAGCTGACAGTTTTTAGACTTAATTTATACTTTATTTTAACGGATAAAATCAGGGACCAAATTTAATATTAGGCAAGAGTCTAAATGTGATGGGATATGCTATCAGACTTACATAGGCGTTGAGGTCTTCCGATTACTGATGTTCTACATCTTCTCTTTGTTAAGTATTTGTATACACGAACTAACATTATCTTGTAATTAACACGAAAGATGATAGAGCCTCTTTTAGCCATTATAACTATCTATTTCCCAAATCTAATTAATGAGAAATAACGATATAATAATATATTGAAACAGGGTGTTATTATAATATTAACATGTCAACATGTCATTATCATGCAGTAAAAATGATCATGGAGCAAATATTTGCTAGTATCCACTTCTCTTCTTTAAAATATAAATCAATGATACGTCTACCAATTTCAGAATTAAATCAATGTTCAAAGGCAGCCCATCATGTCTGACATGTTTTAAAAATAATTTAAAGTGATTTTGCCCTTGATAACTTCAATGGCTCTCACCTACGCTTTGCTAACGTAATGATATACACACCATGATATGCATAAATTATTATCAGGAAAGCTCGCAGAATAAGACAAGACACTTATCGCTATAAAAAGATATCACGGATATAAAAGAAGAAATAATTCTGCAATGTTGACAAATAAGTCATTTCAATTTTTTAGTTGGCATTCGGCTATTTTTGTTTTGAATCAATAAATGAAGAAGTAGTTATACATCATTTTTTATAAAGTTGGCTGGATACAATACGAATCCTGTACAATCTGTCATTAAACTTTCTTATGATTTATGCGTGTTTTTTGTTAGATCTGAATTACATAATAGTTGTAGGTTTGTTATACCTTGTCATATATACAATTGAACACAATAGTATTCAATATACTTCATTGTATAATTTATTGTGTTATTATGTAAAACACATGGTTTACTTTCAATTAAGTGTACCGGTACCTGGAATACATACATATGAAATTATTTTTATCATAACTGTAAATAAATACTTTGTTGCCGTACTCGTAATGTCGCTAACAATCAGAGTGACTCAAGGTATCTGAACTGTGTAGAGCGTAATTTTTATATTAAAATAACTAATTCGGTTATTGCTGATTTTTACCCGACTTAAATTTTTTTTTATAAAGGGGAGATTTGCAACTCCACCCGTATGTGTTTATTTTGTTTGTTCAATTATTACTCTGGATTGACTCAAGCGACTTCTAAGAAATCATCCACATACTGTTGAATATTGCTTCCCGGAAGTTCTATGGTAATTTCATCAAGTTATGTTTATAACGAAGTTGACAAAAATCGAGAAACTGTCTCTTTCGATCGATTTCTTTTATATTAAATAATTACTGACATCTGACAACATCAAACCGAATGGAAATTATCATGCCATATTTAAACCAGACAATTTTAATAGTACTGCAGCCTAGATAATTTTTCGGTAGTTCAAAATTTCTATATAAAGATGTGTCACTTGCAAATGAAAGGCAGATGCACTCTTTGCTGGACTTCACCGGAAGGGAAACAGAATTATTTCGCAAGCAAGACAAAAATATATCTGAAATCCGGAGATCTTAAAAAATTGAGCGCGCCGCCTATCTGCTGATCAACAAGACTCTTCACATCTACGACATACCCTTCTCCAAGGAGAACAACAACTGAAGATGTAATTTACAAAAAGCACAATAAGATAAATAAAAATAGTCCCCAGTAGTCACAGCCTACAAAAAAATTATACTGTCTATATACGGATGGGCATATGCTCTTTCTTTCGTACATCATGGTTTCTGAAGTGGACGGTGAAGTTGGTGGTTATACATTGGCTCCAAAACACGAAGATCTCTGAGAAATATTGGATTATTTTATTCAGCAGTGCGCAGTGGTAGAAGAATAGTGCAATAACTGTGGAGATGTAGTAGAACGCAAGAATAAAACAGGTTGTTATTTCTTAGCATTTGACCTCACATGGAAAAAGTCCAACACCGGAAAATCATCTCAAAGTATTTTACACATTCTCAGAGTATGTACTTAATAAGCAAAAGCCACCAAGGCAGAATTCTCTGGGAATATAAGGCAGTGTCCTGTCCACCTCCTTATAATGGCATTAAACTCCTTGTTCATCACTTAAAAACACAGCTGGCATTAAGAAGACAAGAGACAACTCGGCTATATATTAATAGTTTTATATATTATTAGTTACATGAACATATTCCTTTGTTTGAAAAATTTAATTTGAACAGTCTAACAATTTATTGGCAATCCAATTAAAAGCATACGTCGGCATCTCGCCTGCCCATCATTCTGGGTAGGCGATCTGGTTCGTTACCTAAGGACTTTGAAGCTGATCCAATTGAGGTCTACAACCAAACTCACTATCTTAATGTCAAATAAATAAAACATCTATTATCCTTTTGATGAATTGGTTGAGACCCATCAAATAAGCATGTTGAAGCATTGCATTTGAAGACAAGGTGACTCATTTGATATATAGATGGATTGAAGATGACTGAAGGGACAGCGGATCCTAATTGACTTTTCAGAGTAGTAGGTAGCACCCAGGCCAGGCCAGGCAAACATAATATATGCTATCGATATGTGTCCAGGAATTCATAAACAAAGGTATTAGAAGACCCAAGATCTATATACTTTCAGACGGCCACATAGCATTGAATACTCTCAGGTCTTACCTCTTTGAATATTTAATTTCATGGAAGTGCAGAGAATCCCCGAAGCAACCAGCAAAAAACAACCTTGATGCAGATTGTGGGCACCCAGGCACGAGGGCATAGCAGGTATGGAGTTAACTGACATCCTCAAATAAAGGTGATGAGGATGCATTTCTTGAACCAGTAACGTCTTGTTTATAAAAGATTATAGTAACGAAGAGATCCTAAAATGAGATCAGAAAAAATCCATCGTAGGAATACTCCAGACCGAAAACAAGTGAAAAAAATCATAATTTACTGGGCAAAGAAATGCCACAAGGTTTCTAGAACGCGAAAAATATTACTAAAAACCAATGATAATGGACTTTCCATTGCAGAAAATCATAAATGCAGATACTGCGATACAGCAACATTTTATGAATGCAAGATGTTAATCCACTTTAGGCTAAAGTATACAGAAAAAGCGGAATTAACGTCTAAACATTAGCTGCCAGAAAAATCACAAGCTTTGTAAAAAGCTTGAAAGTCTTGGACAATAACCAATTGCAGGGTAATTCACAAAAGGAGCTAAAGGAAAGAGCTTGGTAAGGCTGCACCCTTGACAAACAACCGCGACAAATGACATGCTATGCATTAAACCGAGGCTAACTAGGATGACTTCTAGATCGCAAAACATTGTGCATTAAGAAACATTAAGGTGGTCATTTCCTGGAAGGAGTCACCCGATAGGGAAATATTTATTATTTTTGGCCATAACTTTTTTCTCTTAGTACGTATATTTAAAAAAAACTATAAGACTACCTAAGTAGAACCATAACAAGACTGCTACTAAATAATTTCAGTGGTTTGCAAAATAGATTTAAATTTAAAGATTTTGCTAATCTTCCTATTTCGTAGTTTAAATCAAACTGTTTTAGAAACTACTGAAATTGTTCAGTAAGAATTCATTGTAATAGTCTTGTTATGGTTGGGTCAGGTAGCCTTATAGTGTTTTTATATGTACTAAGAAAAATAAGTCATGGTCAAAAAAAGTTAATATTTTCCTATCGTATGTCTCTTTCTAGAAAATGACCACCTTCAACGCAGTTGGACTCACAAACATATGCGAACACTTTGTTCATAATACCAAATCTTTCATAAACAGTATCTTTATTTATTGCAAATCCTTCAGACCGCAAGAAACTCCCAGCATCGTCCTTTCTTTAGGTGGCGCACTAATGCAACCCAAATTCCAATTCAATTTTGGTTATGCAGTAATTATTCATATTATTATTATATTTACGAATGGAAGATAAAGATCACTATTGTCCTTATTTCGGCAGTTTATGGTCCGTTTAACTCAGATCTAAATTAGGCAAGTCCAATTCATATTATTATAAAGAAATCAAAATTAATTTTCACCTATTTCGTTTCCTACGTAAAAATCGTTACGTATTTAATTAAAAAAATACAAGTTAATTAACTACGTTTACTCAATTTTAGTTGCGACAGAAAAAACCTTGAGTAAAACTTGCAGTCAATTCAAAATTAGCTCAACTATATTGCGATCCGTCAGCAAAAGGATAATGAACTTGAACGGGCTCGTTTAGAATAGAGTCCTTTGTTGTGAAATCGGAAGCTGAAATATGTATAGTAGTGCATTATAAGCCTTTAAATCTAATAGTTATGACGGCAAGGTATCATAAGTCAGATGAAGGGAGTTCGTGACCCGCGCCCGCCACTGGGTGTCGTGCGCTTCATGTTGACCACGCTACTGCCGCTTCTAGGACGAGAATTCGTGTTCTTTAAGTTCACAAAAGAACGACTCGACAAACTCAATTCAAATTACATAAAAAAAAATATGAAATTACTTAGTAATTTGTACACAGTGACTAGCAATTTTGTGTATTTTTATTTGAGATGGGGCTACCATTACTCCGATGACAGACTGTTTAATAGGAGTCTTAACACTGATTTACTGTAATAATGACACAGTTAGATAATTTATAATAATTTAGCAATAATCAATAATAGTAATTTAGTAATGATGCATGTTACAACTATTCTTTTTAAATAAATATGTGACATAAGATAACCAACCAAATCTAGTTTGAAATGAGGTTCGTGAATTATTGATAGTTAATGGTAGACTTGCTAAAATTATTACGATTTTAAAAATTGGTCTTAATATACTCTCTGACAAGGCAAACAGTATTTTCTACTAACTGTGGATCTTATAGATACTAGAAGTTTATTTTTCGACATTAGTTTCATAACTTTCTTTTGACATGATTCTAAATGTTTTAATATACTGCCGTGGATTCCCCCCATATTATAATCACATACCTTAAGATAGTTTGGTATCTAATGTATGGCTTGTATTATAAAAGACACGGATTATTGTTTGTAATTTAGATGCCATAGATTCTTCATCGTGTCGCCAATTCATGCGCCGATTTGTGATAATGGTTAATTTTATATTTTTCAACAGATTCAATATAGTTATTAGAGGAGCATTTATTATAATTTCTGCAATTATTTGCATGTAATATTGTTATTTTATACATTACGTCTAGCTTTTGGAGGAGAGAAAATAAGTTAAGTTTTTAACAATTTAAAGTTAAGATACTGCGATCAAGCCTTTTTTGATAGTACTGACTTCAATTGTAACATATTTTGATACCTAAATATTAAAACGTGTTACATCGGTGCGAACGGCAGCCGATTTTTGGTGGAGAGCATAGGGCCATGGGTTAGGATTGTGTGAACACTCAAAAAGGGTGCCACCGGCTGTGTGTTACGTAATATGATTCAAATAATCTTGCCAGCACGGAACAAAATTAAGTTACTAGCAACCATGCGATGGAATTCTCAAAATATATCTGTAATATCAAAACTCTACTTTACTCTATTAAATCTCAAAATTTAAGCAAATATCAGGAGTACCAGTGCAAATAATAAGAAGTAGACATTAGACATTTATTACAACACACATGAGATGTACAATAGTAAAGAGTAAAAACAAAAAACTTCACACCTTACCTAATCGTGGTTCATACGTATGAAAGAAATTCTATACAGTTGATTAAAAAACTTGATTTGAATTCAAACTTAGATCTCTGACTGAGATTCTCTTGCAACTACGAGTTTGCCAATATGCAACTATGAGTTATAACTTACAATATACTTTAAAATATTTGACTAAAATGAACAAAAAAACCTGGTTAGGGCCATGGCATTTTCTGTGACGACTGCAACGGGACTCGTCACCACTTTTCTAGATGTTCTCGACGTTGGCTGCAACTGCGACTTCGTGTCACTCCCAAAACTCTGCCCAAATCTCTTGGAGACTGCTGCGAACAACTCTCCAACCCAAAACTTCTCTAGATGTCAGCAGGACCCACATAAAACCAAATGTCTGAGTAATAGACTTCCTCCTACTACTCCTCTAACAATACTGGGCCCCCTTACATAACCAAAATTACAGCACCAAACATGTGCTCATCCCAATTGTAAGCCTCTCCAAAAATACATGCCTCTCCAAACACATATACCCCTCCAAAACACTCTGTAATAATTACAATAAATAAGAACTAAACAAAACACCAAACTAAGTAAAATAAAAGCTCACCTCATATAGAGAGTATGGCATAACCTCACGAGACACGTGGCGATCAGATTTATGGCAACCAACAGAAATCCTTCTTGGAAATTCACAAAATCTTCACAGCAAAGCGGTGAGGATCATTGGGTACATCAATCAAATCCCTTTTCAGTGTAAACGATGTAAAACCCAAAAATTCCACACAAAATCGGAACCGCCGCTGTTCACCCGTGGCTGTCTAAAAAAGCCCTCATCGACGGAAATCTGCTTGACAGTTCCCCGTGTTGCCAACTTGAACATCTAGAGAACACTTTCTCTAGCCAATGAAAATGCGCCAACAAAAGGGCTTGTAATATAAAGACTGAATTACACCATTGTGTAATATCCCAACAACAAGAACATGTGAGTAACACCTCTGTCTCAAAAATAATACATAAAAGAAAACACGGTTTCTTTCCTTGTTGAGAATTGCAGATATGCGACCTGCTATGCCCCTTTGAAGTACGAGTGGTTGCCTACCTCTCCACTCAAACAAATGAACTAATGGGTTAATTTACTGTATTTAACCATACATATATTAATGTAGCCTTTTCAAATGCTACACAATAAAACCATGATTGTTAACTGAATTCCGAGCATTGTTGTTAAATAGTAGAACTGCATCATCTGCATAAGATATTGTCTTACAGTCATTATTTGTTAATGCTGTGTGATTTATATGAATTAAGAACCAAATTGGACCTAATACTGTACCTTGTGGAACACCTACACCATACATACATAAAAAATACGACTATACATTTTTTGTTATTATTTAAACTACTATTAATAAAATCAATGAACTCATATATGGTCATTTTATTGTCTTTATCCTATCTGAAACCACATTATAACTCAGATGATAATTTATGACTTTCCGAAAAATATATCACTTTACTTTTAAAAATGTTCGCAACGTTGTTGATTAACGAAATGGGTCTGTACTTATCAATACCGGTGTGACTTCTGAATTGAATTAAATATTTAGGGATTATGGAATAACGTTGACTTGCGTGGCAAATAAATCAGTCAAAAAAAATTTTCAGTCAATTAATAAACCAATTATTGTTCGATATTCCCTTATTCATGAGCCTACATGATTCAGACCCTATTTCATGCTTTTCATGTTTTTATTATTATAATTTTTTTCGAGAAATATTAAACAGTACTTCTAATCAAATTGCTTTTATGACGTTAATCTCTAAATATTTTGTCATGAAATCTAATGCAAATCCTTAATTAGGATTTAATGCAAATTGATTTCCAGATTTTTAAGTGACTCTGTTAATGTTCAACAAAATATAATTGGTGTTTTCACACCATCTGTATCAAATAATACCGTTAAACATCTGTTATAAATCCTTTTAGATAGTCAATAAAATAATAAATCTATATTACATTTAGAATAAGAAATTGATGTTAATCACTTCCCATTCACGCTGAATAAGGTATTATAATCTATTCAGATTCAGATGATTCATAAATGTACTTCTTGGGCTTATTAAGAGTATTTGCAAATATAAAATACAAATACAAAGCGAACAAAATTAACAATGAGATCATTATAACAAACAATTTAGAAAATTCAATCATTTTGAAGGAATAAAGCAACAAGTGGTATAAAATATAAGTTCAAAATATAATTGTAGGTGTACCATCGACCAAATGTCATGTAATCACGGCATGACTAAATTCATGAAAAGTGTTTAGTTTCAGTCAAAATAAACAACTTTTCTTCTTTGTAGCAAAGTCCCAAAGTGTTGTGAAGGATGAAAATTCATTTTCAGTCGCTTTCATTCCACGCAAAATTCACTAGACGTCAAGAAATACCCATTTCTTCGTTAGTGTCGAGCTGAATTTTCAATTTTGACCCTACAGTTTACGATGTCGATACATCGCCGATCTACCTCTTTCGATAGAGACATAGAACGGCTTTCACTCGAAATATTATTTAGTTACGATTTGAAAATTTCATGTTTTTCGAAATTTCATCATTTTCTGGAATGTTCAAATTGACCATTTTGCTTTCACACCTGCCTAGCCGAATTTCCGATTTTGCTGGTACAATTTGGTATCAGGATAAAGCACCAATCTTTCTCTTTCCGTATAGATGGTCGACGTATTTATTTAATTACGAATTCTTGAAGAATTCATGTTTTTATATTTTTACAAGAAATAATCATTTTTCTCTCGTTTGTGCCGAGCCGCATTTCCGGTTCCACCATTACGACTTGGTATCAGAATAAAACGCCATCTTTCCTCTTTCCACGGAGACTGAAAACGACCTACCATTCCACGTATTCACTTAGGTATGGACGTTTGAAAAATCCATGTTTTAAAATTTTAAATTAACGGCCTGGTAAAGCACGGTACTGAAAAATCGTTTACACCATATACAGGATGTGAAGAGATTACCGAATTGCATTAAAATTACTTTCTTATTTGTCGTCCGATTTCGCTGAAAATCGGTATACGCAGGTTGTCGACAACGCTGATTGCGAATATAAGATCAGAATTGAAAACTTCAAAATGGCTGCGCCAAAATGGGGGATGATGTTTATCATTTATGGCCAGATTCTACTGAAAATCGATATGTAGGTGTTAATGAAGTAACAGGTTACAACTATGAAATCGAAATTAGAAAATTCAAAATTGCGGTATGATTTGCAGAACACATTTTATCATATATTGTCCGATTCGTCTGAAAATTGTCAGTTACTATTTTTCCTAGGTTTTCTGTTACCAAAAGCATGTAATTATGTGGAAAGCTGATGTACCCTGATGACAATATTTTCCAAGTGTCGGAGAATTGGAAATTATCATCCCCTAGAGACACGGTCGGGGCGGGAAATGCCAGTTATTATTTTCCCTACTTTATCTAACATTACCTTTAATAGAAAAACATGGAAATTGACGTGCCGCGATTAAAAAATTGGATCATTTATGTTTACATGTTTGATAAACGAATTCTTCTCTTTAGCAACGTCCGACATATCAGTAGTAATGGAATTTTTTCTTCGGGGAGTGATAAACTATTAATCGAAATTTTCATGCCGCGATGAGGCTAAAATCCTAGTCGAAGGCTCCCCTACTATAATCAGATTTCAGATCTCGTAGTACATATGTCTAGCAATTCGGGTGTAATCGTGCTCACAAAAAAAGGTACAGACCGACAGACTCACTGATAGATGTACAGAATTTTTTTTTTCAAAAAATCTCAACGTTTCATGACATTTTAAACCCATCTTTTTTAAAAAATTGAATTTTCTTCATGTTGTTGCTGTTAAAGTTATATAGACAATCATATATTTAACATATGTTTAAATGTGTATAGTATATTGCATATCCTACATATCGTATTTTTTTCCTTTCCACTAACTATTTTCATTTTGTTTTTTTTTTCTGCTCTGCAATGTGCTATCGCGTTAAGCAACGACTGTCAAAGCGGATTTTTCCGTTCGAATCCTGTACGAGTATACTTTTTTTTAATATCTTTTAAACTCTTTGGCAGATATTTTTCTTAAAATTGCGTCGCATTTATTTCTATGCAACTAACATTTAAAAGCTACAAAACAGTAAAAGCATTTCATTATCTATGATTCTGACATCTTTTTACGCAGGTGAAGCGAAGAATGTGCAACCGGAAGTGGCATATTTTTTTATACTTTCGGCTATAGCATTTAAAAAAAATGCTGGCACACTTGTTTAACGACAGCCGCTTCGCCTATAAGGAAAGAGGTCATATGCCACTTAAAATATCAATAATAATAAAGAAGAAAATGCAATCCGCAAAGAGAAAGTATCGATGATAATGAGCTCCTCCATAGATTATATTCCCAGAAGTTGGGCAAGAAAATGTTAGGTAACACACCTGGAAATGTTATTTTTATAAACGATTACAGAATTATTTTAATTATTGTTATGATAATCTGAATCTCAGTTAGAGACATGCTGACTAGCAAGTGCAATTGTTGACGCAACTCTAGCTAGCTGGCCTTCGTAACTATGGTATGGGTGCGCTACACACCTATAACGAGGCGTAGTTGGTCTTTTTATAATTCTGTCCCTGGATCTCTTAGACATGTTGTCTGTTCTCAATTTCTGATTCATTGATGGAATATCGAACACCTTTGATTTCACAGAAGTTTACTATAAACAAGATAGATAGGTTCTGTGACAGTATTT
Organism: Stenurella melanura; assembly: GCA_963583905.1. NCBI lineage: Eukaryota > Metazoa > Arthropoda > Insecta > Coleoptera > Cerambycidae > Stenurella > Stenurella melanura. The sequence goes on from OY757314.1 coordinate 97,096,417, forward strand.
TATGCGGTGGAAATTGCATTCCTTAACATTTTGCAACGCTCGCAGTATTTCCATCAGGTGCTAGTAAAACGGACTTACATTTACAGTGGGTTATGAAAGCAACTTTATTTATGAACGAGTGCCGCCAAAAGGGTGGGGGGTTAATTGATTATTTTATTTGCCAATGACAGTGTTAATTTATTGAGTAGTAGATGCCCGTATTATTGCAGCCATGGGAAATAAGAATGAGGCAATTGGACTGGAAATACTTAAAACGAATATTAAAATCCTGCTTGAGAAATGGGTATGGATAGTTTAGAGAACGGCAACCTAGTTAGTAAATACTATACAAAATAATGCAATAATAATTTTGGGTTGTGTTGTAAAGTACAAGGCCCTATCGAGAATTCAAAGTTTAGGACTGTGGAAGGAGACGATGTTTGCACTGTCATCTTGCTAAAATACCTTTTAAAATATTTTGTTTCCAAATATCTTCTTTTAGGCCGAGGGCTAGCGTCACAAGACATGTACTATTTGTAAATGTTTAGATTGTGCCTTAATAGGTTGTCGATGATCCATTGAATACCCGCCCATCAGTCTGCTGGGCTGGGAGCGCTGCGAATGGCGGCGAGAGGCGGTTTAGTCCATAACCTAACAGCGGTACCATGACAAATGTCAAAAAAGCCGTTTTTGACTTCGAATCCCGAACAGGGCTACTTTTTCATTGATTTTTTTTTGCTTTATGCGACTAACGTGTTAAAATTATAAATTTTTATCATTTTTTAAAATTTTTTTGGCGATACATGAAGAAATAATCTTTCCAGTTTATTTTCTGTTCTTGAGTAGGTATGGTAGCGTAACGGCTAGAAGTCCTAATTCATAAACAGGAAATCCAGATTCGAACCCCGCACCGGGATTTTTTTTTAACTTTTCTTATATTTTCGGTCATAATCTGATGCTAAAATATTACCTATGTATCACATGAGTAAGTATTGAGGATTATAATCCTCACATACCGAATTTCAGTCAAATCAGGCCATAAAGATAAAATGTTTTAATTTCTTTTTTCATTTTGACGAACCTTGTGTATTTTCCTTGACAATAATGCATCAAGCTTTTAGCTTCCATCGATTGATTAAGTTCGAATTTGAATTATAAATTATCTCGCATAATTTTTTGTATCGAATTCCAACAAAATTATTTAAAACTGCATGAAGCTTCCTGAAACTCTCCTTAATTAAGCAAATACGAAAATAAAAAATGTGATATATAGGTAATATTTTAGCATCAGATTATGACCGAAAATATAAGAAAAGGTAAAAAAAAATCCCGGTATGTACAATATGAACATGATTCGGACCCTGATTCCCTGTTTGAGAATCAGGACTTCTCGTCGTTACGGCACCAAACCTACTCAAGAAGAGAAAAGAAACTAGAAAGATTACTTCCTTATGCATCGCCAAAAAATCAGAAAAAACGATAAAAATTTATAATTTTAACACGTTAGTCGCATAGAAACAAGAGAAGAGCTATTATAGAATAAAAAATATCTGCCAAAAAGCAAAAAAAGTAGCCCTGTGCGAGATGCGGGAGTCGGGAATCCACTTAAAAGTAGTCGCCGCTTTGCACGATGGGATACGGCGGATCCCAAGCTTAAAATTGACTATAATCTCGTTGGAGAAGGCAAAAATGAAAACACATCAATTTTTCAAACATTAAGAACTAAATCAATCCGTCGAGTGGAGGATCGTGTGATGTCTCTATGGAAAAAGAAAGATTGGTATTTTGTCGGTGTCGTAAATTGCGACGGCAAAATCCGATTTCGGCTCGGCACGAGATAATCAAAAACGGCTTTTTTGAAAATTGTGACAGTACCGCTGTCAGGTTGAGTAAACCGCCTCTCGCCGCCAAACGCAGTGCTCCCGGCCCGGCAGACTGATGGGCGGGTATTCAATGGATCATCGACAACCTATTAAGATACATTCTGTCCATTTATAAATAGTACAAATTTCTGTGACTAGCTCTCGGGGTATTTCTTATCAGTCTCATGGTCAAAATGGGTATTATAAATATTTTGGAGGGGAAAATTTGTCACAACTTTATATACAGGTGTAACAGTTTTAGAGTCACAGCGGTGTGTAGCGGGAAAAACAAAATTTTTCGAAAAAGCTTGTGCTGTTCGGAGAATCTAAGGCTTATCAGCCTTGGTAAATATTATAAAATATTCTTTATTAGTGAGTGTTTTCTATAAGTCACTTATTTAACTTTGGTATAATCCGTTACTAATGCACATCACCAACGCCAGAAGATGATCTACCCTTAACCTGGAAATTGTTCCGAACTTAATCAACAGAAAAAGTACGGCAACGCGTATTTTATTTAATACTCCGGCCATACGGCATCAACACAATGCGTTTTTGGTGGTGAAATTCGAAATTCGAAAAATAGAATGCTTTATTCGGAGTAAATGCCACTTGTTCTGACTCGTCACAAATGTATCTCTTTTACTCCTAATAAAACAATATACTCTATATTATACTCTTCGCAAATACAAAACGAAGAGTATATTGTATTCGTTCGGCACATTTCTAAAATTTTCATATGACTGTATTGATGATCGAATTCTGAACAATTTTCAAAATGTCCGTCCGTCTGTCCGTCCGTCACGTTTCTTGTAAGCACGATAACTTAAGAACGAAACGTCCTATTGTATTGAAACTTGGAGAGAAAGTTAGTGTTCTCTAAAGAAAGAACCCTATTGAAAAATATAATAACATATTTTCAGAAAAAAAAATCTAACTAATATTATTTACAAAAAACTGAAAATTATCGCATGTGCAACAATTCTATATCCAATTTATTAAATGTGATTTTTCATTCAGTGTTTCTTGATTGTTTTCTATGTTCTGTTACATCTATATTATTTATTTTTGCAGCACACAAATATTTAGTACCGCGCAACACTTGCTTTCCTCCTTTCCTATGAATTTGACATTTCTTCTTTCTACGTGCATTTTCCTTATGTATGTGTTCTTCTGAATTCGCTCCACTCATAGTTGTATTGGTCCACAAAAACATTTTTAATTGTAAAGTATCAAAGCTTTTAGAAGCTACTTCCGGTGTGCCACAAGGTTCCGTACTTACTATTTCTAATATAATGAGCTGGCTGTATGGAAATAGGTTAATCTCTAAAGAGTTTATTTGACAAATTCGGACAAATACAAGCATTCTCGAATATTTGCGTTATTTTTCCGCTTTGTGCCGCTGTAAGTTCGGAAACTATTGCAGCTAAATGAAAAGTTGTAGTAAATTCTTCACTGTACAATATTGAAATATCTATATTAATATGGCAGGCAATCAAATTTTGCAGAATAACCTACCCTAACCGCCATTTTAACAAGATGGTTGTGCGAGTGGCGCCACTGCAAAGTTGAAAACTTGAAGTTTGAATTAGCTTCTCATAATTTACAATATATTGTGAAACTGTACCTACGTGTTTTCGACAAGGTTCAAACTACCTATTGCCTGGAGGATCAAGCTATGGTTTCCTATTTGAACTAGGATTTTCATTGTTAACGAAGAAAACGACCTACTACTTCCAAAGAAAAGTATTACACGCTTATACATTAAGGTTAATTAGTTTCGCATTAGATTTCTTCGGATCAAAACTAGAACAACAGTGTGAATGAATAATAGGTAAATTCTTTTCATTTCATATTAAATATCAGATGTTAAGAGTAACAAAGTTATCTTCTAAGTACTCAAAATAACGTTTTTCTACAAATGAAACTTGTCGATATATAAACTGCATAATTTATATGAAGATAGTTCTGATGCTGAGATTCATTTGAAATACATAAGCAAATATAAATTAGTACACATAAAGTTCATATAGAAGATATCAATAATACTAAAATAATAATTCCGCAAGTTAGTAAGAGTGCAGACCATTGCGGATACATATATGTATAAAAATTTTATTGTTATGGCTACTTTGCAAATTAACTGATCCCTCTAAACAATTTATCAAGCATTTATCTTAATATGCTAATTATTAAGTTATGATCCTTGTAAGAAATTCTTAAAGTTGCAGGCAATTTACAATGGTGACAAGATAAAGTGTTATAAATGCGTAATTATTGTTCAGTAATTGTAAATAATTTAACAAAACAGAAAAACCATTCGCAAGTTATTCTGTAATTACCTTGGTAAACTACTTGTTATTCAGTGGAAAAGTGCAAGTGACTTTATTGTTGTGCTCTGTGGATTATGACTTTAATTATAGCGTCCGCTGGTTTAATTGCAAACAACTGATCGTAAATGGACACTTTACTCGCAGGTATGTTTTTTCCGGTGCTTTACCTGAAAATGAATTTATAAACTGATAAAACACTAGAATAATTTTTGAGTGAGGTATTTTTCATGAAAACAATGTCTAACGAACATGACCTTTAAACTCATTAAAAGTGATTCTGTTGACAAAAATTCACATATTTCGTAATCCTTGCAAGCATCTGGACATTGGAAATGATAACACCATACATAAAACATAAACTTATTCCGGACTCAACTTCGCCTCGTCCGATAGCAGCTACGATCCGTCCCAAAAAACATGATTTCAGGTACTAGTTACAAAAATAACTATTCGCTATTTGTCGAATTTTGTGAATCCATGGCGATTGGCGTTGGCCACAACCGCAGTATAACTTCATGTTGTCCGAGCATACTCATACTGTGCACACTTGCTCAGTATTACGTCATGTCGGCGGCCTTGAATGAAACTCAACTCTAACTTTGGCCCCATATACAAACATTAACATTTCCAGTGTTAAGAAGCCGGGGACCAATCCCTGCATCCCCTTTTCTTTGTCTGGGATGCTAATACTGCCTGCGGTGCTAATAATTATTAACAATTAGCTATCAGAATAAAAACCTATTAACCTATCATAAAAAAATCACACGAAAGGATGAATTTATTTTAAGCAGAATAAATACCTACTACCTAACCTAAAGAAATCATAGAAAACAATTTGTGAAAAAATGTATTAATCGGCACAAAATTAAAGAAAAAAAGAATTCAGCAGGCACAGGAGTTTGAACCCGGGACCTTTCGCGCCGTAAGCGAGAACATTACTTATGCGCCAACCGTACGCCTGATGATGAAAACTAGGGCAAGGAATAAATACTGACATTAATAATATTACGCTTCTTTATTCGTCCGCCGCAGCAGCACTAATGCGCCCTCGCTCAATGCTACAAGATCTACTCTCTCTATACCGCCTTTTGTTGAACAGGCGGTACAATTTGAATCGGTGCTGACCGACTCGCTTCCCACATAGTAACAGACTGTCACTCAGTATTAGATCATCTGACCTTGACACTTTCATGTCGACTGCATTGGAAAGAACTCGTAACATTTGTCCTATACGCTATATGCCAACATTAATGTTAAAACTGACAATTCATTTTAGGTTCTTGTCGGTTGCCAGAGACAGAAACAATAATCACTTTCGCTGGTATCTGATATGAAAATTAAAATTAAGAATACCAAAGGTAATAACACGGAAATACGTAGCAATATTTTACCAAAAGCACGTGTTCATCGATTGAACTGTATCTTTACAACTTCACAAGGATGAACCTTCATGATACTGACAATAAGTAAATTTCTCTCTCATCCTATTGGAGATGGTTCATAAAAATTAACTTATAATTATTATTTCAAAAAGTATCCAGTAAGTAATAACAGTACCAAATCCTAACTTATGTGTATATGTGTATTTATAATTATATTGTAACACTTAATATTTATGTCACCATGAAATTTGTTTGTGTTCTCTTTTTTTATTTCATCGCATAGTAGTCACTCTTCACTATGTACCTTGTGACTTGCTGCAACTGTTCTTTGTTATTTACATAAATGTAGTCAAATAAAGCTATATCTATCAATCTGTTTCCCCTCCCCCAATTTTGAGATACGTTAACTGCATATATGTGCAAATCATGCATTTGAATGGTGTATTAGTGTATAATATCCTTACTATTTAATTGGTAAGTCTGCCGTAAATAGTTATAGACAATAATTGTATAATTTCCTGTCGTAAAATCAAAATACCTTCTTTTCTAAATCATCCAAGCCTCATTTATGAAGTAAAAATTCCTTGTATCTTTCTCTACGCTTGCTATTTTCCCTCACATTATAAATATTTTTATAGCACTACTGCAGTATAATGTTTCCAGTCCGAATAATGTCTATTATTAAGTACTAGATAAATCTATAATTTGAAGACTATAAAGGTTGATTTATGCCTTTGCTCTGCATAAATATTGAAATATCAATAGAACAAACTATCGAGATGGTTGGTTATATGATATTGTCGATATAATTTGTATTTTGATTGCCTCTTCAGTGAACTGTGCAATGGTATAACTGTATGAATAATTTCTTTGATGAGGAATTTCGTTCCTCCGTTATAATTACAATTAGTAACCCTGCATTTATAAAACCAAACAAATAGAACATATTGGAATCGATTAGTTTAATACGGAAGAACAGTTTTCTACATTTCTGCAATAAAATTGCGAAATGTATCGTGCCTGTCCTGCTGTGATTATATTAAAATCCAGACATTATCCAGGAGTTAACTATTAAACCGCCGTTTTATTGTTAATTTTATTCAGTCAAGCTGGTTTATGTCTTTATTTAATTTAGTTTTTTATCTTTGATTTAAACATTAAAGACTTCATAAGTCATAAATTATACATGAAGAGTCTTTCCTGTTCATGAACAATTTTCAACCATTTCTCTCGAATAACCTTAGTTTTTAAATATATTATAACCACACCCAGGAAATTGTTGACTGCAATTAATTTTTAGTTCTATTTTTTTGGTAATATGTATAATAATAATTCATATAAAAGCCGGTCTTGCGGTTGTTTCATTTTCTGAAATGTTTCTGTAACCTTCAAAGTATGTCAAAATAAGAGGAAAATGTATTTTATGAGGTCCGGAAATGCCTTTTTCGCAACACAAGAAAAGTATAAAAATATGTATTCTAACTGCTAATACCAAATTTATTTTATAAATGCAATCAGAACAGTCAATACTTAAGCTAGAAAGCATCGTAAATATTGATAGCACAGTATTCTTAAAATAAATTCTGATATCCTAATTACGTTTTTGTAAAATTAAACTTACGTATTATAAACAATATTTTAACGGTTACTCTTGATAAAGTCCATCGAATTAATATTGTCAATAAAGGCTCCCGATCCTAGGGAACCACACATAAAAGTAATGAACGTTTCCCTATATCTATTGTTTCCTACATTATATTGTAGATTGTTTAAAGTGTCTCTTGGTTATCTAGCCTTCCCCCACCTAGGCCTAGAAGTTATTTTGTGAATTACACTTACTTATTGCCCAGGATTGTACAACTTTTTACGAAGCTTTTCTAGATACTTTAACCTCTGGTCAACATTATTCCACACAGCCTTAAATGCAAATACCAAGACTCGACGCGCGATTCGCTTACCACGCTGCATCATCGGGGATGACGAAAACTTATTATATCAGGTTTAATCATCTCCTGATGATGTTAATATGGTTAGCGAAACGCGTGCCGAGTGTTGGTATTTGACTGCTATGTCCAAGAGTGTAAGTATTTGTGGAAATTATATCTCCAGAGACACCGTCACACGAAATGCTTTAGCCCAATTCAGGAGCGGATACTTTAACCTATTGCAGTTTAATGTCTTGAATTCACAAAGTCTGTAGTGTAGTATCACAGTATCTGAATTTATTAATGCCTTGCCCATATTCCTGAGATGATATCTCAAAGTGCAGAGGCCTATCAGAATACCTGTAATCAGCCTCACGTCAGACTTTTCGAGTTCTAGAAGTCTCGTGGCATTATTTTCAGGGCCGGATTTACCACTAGACTGATTAGGTTCTAACCTAGAGCTCAAGTTATTGGAGGAGCGAACAAAGTTCGAGTAAATTAAATTCGGTTTTAAAATGTTCAAACATTACCACATACAAGGTTGCAAATACACAAAAACATCATTTGTGGCGTCGGCTTATAAACATAACTTTTGGCGGGTCAACTGGGCGGGTCGTTGAAGTGCACATAAAATTTCAAAAAGCATAACACCTTAGAGAATGGTAAGTTCATCTTAGGGTTATTTCCTGGGTCGCCTTAACACATTGAAGCCTACAGTGCAAACTATGCTAAATCCGGCCCCGATCGTTTGTTGAATAAGTTACGAGCTATGTCACTTGTCTGCGGCCTAAAGTATTTCTGCAGTAGGACTTTTTCCGTTTCTTTCTTCATCTTGGATCCTCTATCATTACGTGTGCCTTGGGTGCCACAAAACAGTTCAGGTTCGAAAGATAGGGATCTAGTACCTTTTCGTAAGGCTGTTGGCTAATTCATTTTCTTCTGTTCCCTCGTGTCCTGATACCCAAATGAAGATAAATGTTTTTGCCAATTCCTTTAGAGACTGTCTATATTCTCAGGAAAATATAAATTCTTGCTGCCAGACTATCTGAATATATCTTTAAATGTCGAACGCTTTTGCTTATACATACCTGGTTGCATAGATTTATAGCGTATATTTCTGCCTGAAAGATGGTTGGAGTGCTGCTTAAGGTTAGCCTGCAGTTACACCTACACTTTCTGCAATCTTAGATCCCTCTGTGTAACAGCGCTTCGATCCTACTTGTTTGGCAGCACATCAAAAAATAATCGAAATTCTGCTTGGTTGGCATTGAGTCAGTAGGTATGGTCATGGACACCAATTTTATTAACCCTAAAATCCTTAAGTGACCAACCAGATCTCCTGGTTTGAATTCGAGTTCCTGCTTTATCCTTAGGTCACTAAGTGATATCTCCTTCTGCACCTGCAGATGTAGGTGAAGTATATATATAGCATTGCTTCCACAGCTGCTGCGAGACAAGAACACATTACTCCTGCAATCCCTAAAAAAAAAACAAGGAATGGCAATTTCTGCCGCTTTGCTTGTGTTGATTATTCTTCAATTTTGACCACCATACACATGATCCTTAGGTCACTAATGGCCTCACAACGGGAAGATGAGATCAGTAGATCATTTTGGTTTAACACTCCGTCTTACCAAATAGCATGCGGCATATCGAGATAGCCGCCGCGGGGTATTTGTAGGTGTTCTTTCTACGTATGATATCCAGGTAAGTTTTTGATCCCAAATTACTCCTATGTATTCAACTTCACTGGTATAATTTTCTCCTATACATTTTTTGAAACAGTATTATTCTCCTCCGTATGCTTTTAATAATATTTACGTAAACATCTTACTCATATATAGTTTTCATCATATTCTTATTATAGTACATGATAGAGCTACATACGCTAATTAGTATGTCACGTTTTAAATCAACGTTGCATATAAAATGTTAATAATTATGCATAGGTTAAACCTGTGGCACAATTTAGTCATAAAAATAAAAGTATTTGTAAAATAAGAAAGGTGCATTTTATTCTTCTTATGTTAATAGCGGTTATTTGCATAACAGTTTCAATCGATGCTGCATAATTTATAATGATTAGTGCAATCTAGATTACACTACGGAAGTCAGACAATCTCAAAACGGTTTTCAGATGAAACTGAAAAATCTTCGCCAATTGAATCTCGAAGAAAAATTCACAATAGCGCTATAATTCTAATCCAATATGAGAACAATGAGTTGGTACTTTGTTATTAAGTGAAAAGTTATTTCACGCTGTACAGAATGTCTCAGCAAATAGAGTGGTAGAGGATGCAAAAGGGTATTCATTAAAAGTATTTTAAAACATACAGGTTAATCAATTTACGCGTGATGTTATGACGTTATATTTCTGTAAACGGAACGCTCGGTGGGTTATTACATATTTCGATTGTTCCTTTAAAGATGGGGTCGTTTGATGGGTGGGCGATGAATGGTACTATGATATCAATGGAATTTTACCAAAAGCATATCAATCTTATGAGCCCACTGTGATGAAACAGAGAAGCATATTTTGAGACAGTTTGTTTAAAAAATTGTCCCAAAACTTTTAGGTTTCGAGTCTGCTTTCGGATATAGAAAATCAACTATTTTATATCGGTTTAGTCAGGAAGCGTTGCATCTACTTTTTCTATTTTTTCTTAATTATCAAAGGAATAGTTTTGTTAGATCTGATAACTGGCGAGAACTAGAGGCATATTAACAATTTTTCGCATAAGTTAGATATGATGCTGTGCCGTTATATCGCAGTGGGGTCACAAAGTTGACGATATCACCCGTATCATGGTATTAACCCATAAAGACCCATCAGATGGCATATCGCTTGAATCATCTTTAAAAGAAGAATTTAAATATGTAATTATACTCCAATTTATGACATCGCGCTCAAATGGATCCCGCTATATTTTAAAATATTTTAAAACAATTTTTAACTCCTTAGTGTATCCCAAGGAGGACTATAGGCCTATTTTACTTCTTTGTTCACTGCCAAGCATATAGGAGAAAATATTTTTTTATCGAATTTTCTTATTTTGAATAAACAATATTTTGAGCAAAAGTCAGCATGGTTTTAGGGCGGTGAAAAGCACACATTCTGCAATTTAACAACTAATCGTGAATTGGTATGAAACCTTAAATAAGAATACGAAATGCGTTGGCCTTTTTCTGCACCTAAGCAAGGCTTTTGAGTTAATCACGATTTGCTTAGTGAAAAACTTTCTAAATATGAAGGGTAACATTCATGCTTGGCTACTATTCTGTCTGTCTGATCGAAAGCATATCGTTGAAATTGTTGGTGTAAGGTCGAATGTGAGAAATACAAATATGGGTGTACCACAAGGATCCGTAGCAGGACCTTGATTATTTTTAATATTTGTTAACGATTTACCGCGTATTGATAGTCGAAAAAGTTTAGGTGTTTGCTGATAATAATACTTATTTAATGTCAGATCCTTCGACGGAAAATACCACTGAAGTAATTGCAAGACTTAAAGGATTTGTAGAATGTTTCAAGCTTTCTAGATTACATTTGAATTCAAAATTAATACAAAAATAAATCAAGAAGTGCATAAATACTTTTTATCTATTAACTGACGAGAACAAATCCATTAAGCTAGTAGACAATTCGAATTTCTTAGGAATATATATTAACAACATTCTTAGTTGGAAAAGATCTACTGACTCCCTGTGTAACAAAATTTCCTTATGTTTTGCATTGTGTAGACTGAAACAGGTTGCAAATAGGTTTATAGTTTCAACTACGTATTTTGCTCACATCCGATTATGTTTATGTTATGGTATAATTTATGGCGAAACTCAAGTCACATGACTTGAGTAATCAAAATGCAAAAGGGGACAGTTTGAATCATAGTTGTAATTAGAAGTACACAGTCATATAGATTATTATTTAGTTAGAATGTTCACTATTCTACCACTTGCATGTATGTACGTTTTGGAAGCATTATTTTTTGTCAAAAATAACTAGTCTTAATTCATTTGAAATTATGATTTTCACTAGTAAACTACTAGGCATAATCAATTTTTTACTGTACTATCTCATAATTGGGCACAGTACGAAAGATTTCCTAAATACATGAGCATACGTTATTATAAGCTACCTAATGATACGATATGATCTAAGAGTATCAATGTCGGTTTTTGCAATATCGGCGCCCTGAGCGAGATTTCCACGGCCCTCCCTGCTCTCCAATTCACATAAATGTGAAAAAAGAAACGAAAAAAGCGCAAAGAAAAAAATAAATAATTATTTACTTTTTAAAATTTCAATTTTTTAACAAAATTTTACTTTTCTGGCATGCCTATCAGCAAATTTTCTTATTAACTCAGCGAAGTCCATGTTTTCCACGATTTAATTTTCGACTGATAAAGTTGCTAAGTTAATTAATCTGGACTGAGAAATTGTCGATACCAGAAAGGTATTTATCAGCTTAAGCTTGAGCTTAAACTCCTATCGCTACTAGCTACTGTCACAGGTATAGTTATTAATATTCTCAATATCCAGATATTAAGGTACAGTTCCTAGATATTGCGATATTTAGGAACTTTAACCAGCTCGGTGGCGCAATGCTGAAGGTGTTTGGCTTGCGACCACGGAGTCCCGCGTTCGAATCCTGGCTAGGGTATGGATGTTAGTGGCGTTTTTTCATGTGTTACCGAGATGGTAGCAGTGACCTAGACCACTGTTGGGTGGCACAACATGTCTAGTCGCTGTTATTTCTCCTGGGTTCGAGTCTCAGCTGCGGTAGATGGCAATATCGCAGGGAATGGTTGTTGTGTTGATGTCTATGTGTACGTGTCCTGGTTGAGTGGTAGAGCAGCAATAGCTGAACTCCGCCAGGACGTTAATATAAATAAGGCATTAAAATAAAAACAAAAAAAATAAAAATAAATATTTCACGAAATTCAACACGTAACTGTCTACGGTACTCCTGTGAGTAACATCATCTTGGTCGGGTAAAAAGGATTTCAGGGTTATGAGTTCATCACACAACAAACAACCACCTATATCTGATTTTGACCCAACAGTTAGTTTTAATTGAAGATCATCGCAGAGGCCGAGTTTCAGAAGTTCTTGTTTTTCTGGAATGTTTTTATCATACAAAAAAGACCAAGATTCTGAGTACCTACTCGTTTAACTGTACAAATCTTTCGTTGATCGCTATTTAGGTAGTGTCCAAAAATTCAACTTCAAATTTCCTTTCTGGACATGCTCATCGTGGGCAATTTCATCAACATGGCGTTTCACACGTTTCATTCTTTTTGTTGCCTTAAACACAGGTTCAATTTTAAGTTCTCAGCCAAATCTTTCGCTGTATGAGTTACCTATATTTTGCAATTCAGCAGCCCAGCTACCCCCGAGAGTGTACAAAGTCATAATATGTAGGGGCGGCCAGCCAGACGATCTCGGCGCCACTTCACCTCTGAGGCCCTGGGCGGTCGCCCAACCGCACTTTGCCCTAACGCCGCTACTGAAGAGTATAAATAATACTAAAATATTTTACTACTTGCTAAATAATTGTTTTTATATTATAGTACTTAAATTTATAATTTCTGTTCACCTATACTTTTCTGTTTTATTTTGCATTTTGGTTGTTTGGTCATATAATATTTTTAAGATAAGTGTATATTTTTATGTTAAGATGTTAGCTATATCATAGCTAGAACTTTGCGGTAATTGCAATATTCTTTTAAATTAATCGTCCCTTGGAAATTAATATTTATTATTATTTGTATCCTTTATGATTCCGTGTTTGAGAATTCCCAATATCTTTTATATTAGAGCCAGGATACTTGGATGAAGTAAAGCTGAGACACTCCGTATATTCCTAATCACAGATCATGTAGTCAAGTGGAACAAAGATCCAATAGCTAGAGAGCTTCTCAGAAATATAACAAGAATAAAAAAGTTTTCCTCGCTTTGTCTTAAATTGTAAATATTATACACGTTTCATTGCGGTTTTAAAGTTTGTAATAAAGAATATCACGCTTTGTTTTACATTGTGGACTCGATGGAAAAATCTTCACAATAAATTGATTTTTTATTAGAATAATTTATTTACAGTAAAACTTGATTAGATTTTTTGCTAACACTTCCTATTTGTTCTGCACTTGGTATTGGTTTTAACTGTAAAAGTTTTCTTGTTGTCAAATTCGCGCTCGATAAAAAACGTAGCAATTATACAGGCAGCATTTTTATTATATATTATTACTAAAAATGACTTTATGACTTTAAAAACAAGATATAATTTATGTTATTTGATTCGTGGTGCGAGAAATCAGTATTTGCTGATTATATTCTTTTGGAGATAGTTGAATCATGTCGTAGACGTAATACCTTGGTATGCACTGAAAATTATCTTATTTCGACAGGTAACCGATCGATTTGAAAAACAAAATCAAACCTCTCTTCAACTGACTTTAAAAAAATTTAAGGAGACTCCACGAGAGGCTCTCAACTCGAATCTATATGTTTTCTATGTGTCATGGTTTAAGCGTTTTCTATAACATTTTTTGTAAAACATAGAGTATGCTTCGACGGTGATCCCTTAATAATTTCAACTAGTATATGGAGAGCAAAAATCAGTGAAGGGTTTTTCTGTTCTGACGAATACGTCAGTAATAATTTTTGTATAAATTTCATTAAAATTGGTAGTTAGATATTTTCAGAGTAGCTGATTCTCAATCTGATGGCAAAACCTAAAAACTAAGAATGGTGAAAGTGGCTGTTATAATTGCAAAACCTTTGAAGGTTTTTATGAAATTTGCTTACTTTTAATTCTCTCTCTGGTAACTACAGTTCATGCAGTTTAAAAATGAAGTAACTTTTCGTAGATAAGGCGTTATTTATCATCTTTTCATTGGTCAAAATGCTGTCGATCCTTTTCGGCCTGTGATCGATTTGAGCACTGACCGATTCAAATTTTAATTGTAGCGAGTGTGGTCATCCGACAGAAAGAAATACTGAATTAACTTTTAACACTGCTCACTCTGTACATTTTTGCCCGAAAGTATATCCCCTTTCTTCGTAGCAGTAGCGTCAACTACAGCAAATATTACCCAACTCTGTCAAACAGTAGATATAGCTCCAAGAAAAGGATAACAAACTAATAGACAGGCAGATGTTATCAAGAGACATCTGCCTAGTAATGAAAGGAAGTAAAAATATACGAATTTCAGTAGACAATGAATGTTACCCAAACTTGAAATAAGATATGTTTAACTTTTTCATACTTTTTATTGGGTATTTTTCCACTGAAAAATATTTAAAAATTTTAATGAAAAAACCTCTGCGCCAAACGGATCAGACAGAGGTTGGTTTTTGAATACTTGACTGTTTCAAAAAGTCTCACACCTAAAAATACATAAACTAGAACAATGTAATAAACCAAAAACTGAAAATGAAAGCTATAGGTAGTTAACGTTTGGGAAGAGAATCTACTTCCGGTCTCAAAACTTTTTTGGCCGTCAACCATGACAGTTCTTTGTTTATGTATTTCCACAGTCACGTGAGACATTAAATTATATTTATCTTATTTTTACTTACTTCGTCTCTAAGGATGGGCAACCAACTAGTACAAAAATCCATTGAATAATTCGAAACGGATCTATCCTCGTTTAATAGAATAATCGCGGATTCTTTAAGTTTTCTTTTTGTTCTGTTGCTCTCTTTTTCCAAAATCTTCGCCGAGTCCCATTTAATCCTGTGATTATTATGACACGCGTGTTCACAAATTTCGGATTTTTCAAATTCTCCCCTTCTAGCGTAATTTCTATGTTCACCAAGCTTTACGTTGAAAGGTCTAGATGATTCACCTACGTAATGTTTTCCGCACTCACACGGAACACTATTAATACAATTTTTTGAATGTTGAACAATATTTAGGGGGTTGGTTTTTGATAAAACCGATCTTAGCGTGGAGCCCGTTTGAAAAACCGTTCGTACGGAAAACCTATTCCCAATTTTTCGTGATTTATCCGATAAACCATTTATATATGGAATTACTGTCATTATCCTAAATACCTCAGGCTGTGATAGTATATTCTCTCTACTACCAATGTTCAATAACTGACCATCAACAAAACTCTCAGGATATTGATTATTTAATAAGACAGTTTTTATAAATTGCTCTTCGTTGCTTAATATTACATCGTTTGAAGAAATAATTTTGGCTCTGTCATACAAACAGTTAACAGCACCTTTCTTAACACTAATATGTTGATTTGAATTGAAACTTAAGTATCTGTTTGTGTGTGTTTGTTTTCTATACACACTGGTTTGGTACGTGTTATCTAATTTTTTAATTAAAATATCTAAGAAAGGAAATTCATTATTATTCTCTATTTCTATTGTAAATTTAATTGAAGGTTCTTTTTCATTAATCTGATTCAAAAAATTACTTAAACATTCTCTACTATAAGGCCATATAGCAAAAATGGCATCTACATATCTCCACCATAGAAGGGGTTTATACGCTAGATTATTAATTTTACTTTTCCATGAAAATGTTACTTAATATTGAAGATAATGAAGAACCCATGGCCATCCCAAAGTCTTATTGATGGAAGTGATTATTTAATTGAAAGTATGTTGTTTTAATGTAAAGTGTAGAAATCCCTTTATGTTTCGACTTCATATATATACTATTCCTACATACATTCATTTATGTATTTAAAAATATGATAATCCAATACCCATATGTTTTTCGTTTCATTTAAGCTTTGTTGAGCTCATTGAGATCATTAATTAGTTCAAAAGTTACAACAATCGCTTCGCGATCCGTATTTATGTGTTGCCACGTTCGCGTTCCATTCTCGTGCGTTAAACAAAAAAATCTGGTGTTTACATTTTTGATAGTACGAAAAAACTTCATATACTTTTTGTAAGTGAAATTTCCCTCTATATCGGCTGGTGCTATTAGTTTTTTTTAGATATATTATTTGTTTTTCGAGTTATTGGCCAAAAACTGTAAACTTATTTATCGTATTCTACACCAACAAAAATACTTATTCTGAAAAATTCAGCCATATAGCATTTGGTGATCGGTTTTTATCAATTTCTGTCTCTTACTATATCTCATGCGTACATTTTTAAGTAAGATCTTAAATTATTATTTTACTACCGTAAAATTAAATAAATGACCCCACATTTAATAACATCGAAGACAAAAGGACTGTTAGCAGAATTCAATTAACATTTTTACAGTTAGTATATACGTTGCTCACATTTTTCAATAGAATATAAATTTATAAGAAAATAATTGCTATTTGTAGGATCCCACCGCAACGTGGGACTTTTAAATCAATATTCATCTAATTACCGATGAATGCCTCACAAAAAGAAGGTTCATTCCTCAACCCGTAATAACTTTGCTTAAGTGAAAACCCATGGGAAAAATCGAATGAAGGTTTAAGAAAGAGTTGACTTAAGTATTAGTTCTAAGAAGAAGCGTTGATCTCTCCGTATGTATCTAACCCCATATAGCACAATGTTCATTCCATTCATTAACATACAAACTACAATCGTGTCCATTGCACAGTTCTCGATTTATACTAACACTAATGGAAGACTGACTTTGCTATCTGAAACTTGCAAAGCTTAAACTCTGCTTAATTAACATGTAATTAACCAACTCTTATTAGGTATTCATGTGCGCCTGCATGGTCTCAGATTGCGAACAATGCATTGCATTTTAAATGCCCCATACATATTGTGGGCTAAGACTATCTCCATGGCCAATAATTGCTCTTATTGATTAAATTAAATGCTATTCATGCCGTACTTGAATAAAAAACGCTGAGAGCTCATCATTTGTTGAGAATTCTAATTAATTTTAACGACTTACCACCTAATTAAAGCAGGAAATTAACCCGACTTAAGTTAATGACGAAAAGTTACTCACTTCATGGATTCTCTACATATACAGGCTCTCCATTTTATTAAACCCTCGAGGATGTCTCATGCCAGAGAAATGTTTATACAAGAATTGTGTGGAGTTTACGAGCTATAGAATGATTTAAAGGTATTTGATGTTTTGACAGAAAATGCGAATTATCTCTAAGCGAAATATTTCCGTCATTTCTATGGATGCAAATAAACTATTAAGACGACATTTTTCTGCAAAATTTACTATTTTAACGCGGTATTATTTATTTTTTCTTAGAACCATTGTGTTTAAAGATTTGCTCTTCAGGGTGTAAAAAAATACATGCGGAACAGGCCAGAAATAGTGGCATTAAATAGAGTATTTACCCTCCTTTTCAACAATATGCCACGTGCCATATTTATTTTTTAAAACTAAGCAAGTAATTATAAAATCAGTTTTCGAGCTCTTTAACCACTAAACTACTTCTTATAATTACTTTAAAATATTTTAATATTCATTATATAATGATTAGGACCAATACTCTTATTGCCACGAATATTATATTGTAAATGTATTTATTATATTAGCAGAATATATCAATAGATACCGATTTCTTTTCAATTAGGAAACTCAGTAAAATAATTTAAGATGTACATTATTAGTAACTTCTGTATTTACTGATCGACTTTCTTCAAAAGTAAGGTTCTTCCTGCCCATTAGATTTCTAAGTCATCATGCTTACAAGAAACGTGGCAGACGGAGACGGGTAGACAGACATATTGAAAGTTTTTCAGAATCTCATCACTAACATATTGAAATAATGTTTTTTCTTTACGAGCGATATTACTCGTTTTAGAAATATATCGATCAAATGCATTGCACTACGATTTCGTATTTTCGAAGGGAAAAATAACGTAGTAACCCGGACGATCACAAGCAAAATTATTATAAGTTAATCGTGAAATTGATTAAGCCGCATATTTTGTCCTAAAATAAATCGAATGAAATCATACGATTTGAATTGTTTTTCCACTAGATATTCAAAAGTTAGTTAAAATCACAATATATTTCCTCCATATTAGGAGAAATTAAAGAAAGCTCTCCTACAGCTACGAAAACCGTAAAAAGTCTTCACTTTTTGTGTTGTCTAAACAAGATTTTCAGCCCACTGCAGTTCTAAAAAAGGGTGGTGTTTGAGAAATATATACATATATTTTAGCGCTTTTTCGCCTTATCTTCAATTTTGAGAAAAAACTATGCATTTTGGTGAAAAATATCAGCAGAGCAAGTAGTAGAGCATAGAATTTCCTACAAATTTTGTCTCACAAAGCACGTTTCCTGGGCTCTAAGATAACTCAGTTTGAAACATAAAACAGATGTATCTATGACCGGTATTTTACGATAGTTTACTAAAGTTTCGACTCTTAAAATGTTACCAAGATCGGAATACGGTTATTCTGTTGCGACAGGGCCGGACTTGGCTCCCTTAATTTGACTTTTGTTACAGAGTGTGCGCAAGTCTATATAAATATTTATAGACTTTTGCATCTCTTTTCGATTTTCAGCCAAAATTATTCATTTTGGTGAAAAACATCAAGTTGTAGAGTATGGAATTTCCTACGTTTTGATCCGAATTCCTTATAGTTTCACCTCTAGAGGGCGCGAAAGTCTATATATAATTTTCGCACACTCTAGCGGTGAAACTATGCGAAATACGAAAAAAAAAATCGTAAAAACGTAACGACAAAATTTGTAGGAAATTTTATGGTGTACAACTTTGCCCTCCTGATATTTTTCACCAAAATGCACAAATTTTCCTCAAAATAGAAGAGAAGAGGTAAAAGCGCTAGAATTTATATACATGTATATATTTCTCAAATTCCACCCTTTCTTAGAACTGCGGGGGGGGGAATCATGTTTAGACAACCTAAATGCTTCACTATTTACAGGTCTCACAGCTATAGGAAGTTTTTCCATAAATCAGCGATTTTTTGACTAATTTGACGGGACTAGTAGATGTGTTCGATGTCATTAGCAGCGGCAACCATAACATTAATTTTTTTTAATCATCTTGTTCATATTTATGTCCTGGTGGAGTTTAGCAGAAGCTATTCCATAATTCCACGAGGACACGTACATACAGACAATAACACAACAACCATTCCCCTCAACAATCATTCCCTACGGGGAATGGTTGTTGTGTTAGCTGCGGTAGATGACAATATCATAATATTGCCATCTACCGCAGCTGAGACTCGAGTTCACGAGGGATATAGCCTATCCAAAGTCAGTTTAGAACTCATAAAAAGGATCGACAAAGAGATACCTCATAACGATAGACATGAGCGTCAACCCACAATATTTAATTATTGCATTTTAGAATCTCTTTCTAATTATTGAAAATATTATTTCACTACTGTATATTAATTGAGAGGCATGATGTATATGATTTATTTATAATACATTATTCATTTATTGTAAATAATGTTAGTGTAATGAACAACTCCATAAATGATTCAACAAAAGTAAATATAAATCTCATTTAACCTACGGCTATGCGACCAGCATAAAAATCAGGTAGAGGGCCCGTAATGATGAGCTAGGTAAATAATCGACTCCTTTCGTTTGAGGTAAGTGCATAATATATCTGGTGAACCATAGTTTTTTACGGATATCGTTTGCAATATTCAAGCATGGCCTCGGCTCTTATTTTATCACCTCAGACTTTGAAATGACTTATTCTGGTAGAAATGTTTTAAACTGAATTTCCAAATTAATACTAGAAATACTAAAACAGCGACTAGGCATGTTGTGCCACTCAAGAGCAGTCTAGTCCACTGCTGTGATCTTGGTGACACACTAAAAGCGCTCCTAACCTTTCATACTCTAACCACTCCGTGGACGTAAGCCTAATACACAAGCATTGCGTCGTTGAGCCGCAACCATGACACTATTGCATTTATGCAAATATAAAACCATCCAGATAGGTACTATTTATTGACGCGTATTTCGGCCATCATGTTGGCAGCATTTACTTTGATAATAGTAGTATTCGACCAATCGTATTCAAGTGTGATGTTTAGATATCTTGATAATTGAGGAACCACATCATAGTCAGTAACGCAACCAAAGTTTGAAACATCTCCAGGACTATTATATAATGAGAGTGTGGTAGTTTTAAGAGAAATACGAAAACGTTTTTTATTCAATTTAAAAGAAAAACACTTTTGAGAATGCATTAACTTCTAAGAAGAGATCGTGGAAAATAAAACGAATATGCTTTTTTATATAAACATATTTTACAAAATTATGAGCGACTTTAGTAATATATGCCTGCACATTTACAGGAACACTTTACTCAGTTTTTTGTTCACACATTACTGTACACCATCGTAAAATAACACTTACTTACATATCTCGAAAAGCAGATTTTTTTATATAAATCGCTTGTTCACAGAGAATACTAAGGCAGTTCTGTATTTATTGCACTGTTATATGCGATTTCACCTTTTTTGTGCAATGGTAATTTTCCATTTTAGTAAGAATGATATTTTGTGAGTAATTATTGCATATTAAATTAAAATTCCGTGCAAGAGGAAAATTATACTGTACATAATTATTGCTAAAAACCTTGCATGGTGCCGGTACAAATTGATGGGTAGGTATATCTTTTGACTGTAAAATATATGGTTGATGATAAACTAGTATTGTTAGTAAGAATTATAAAAATCCTCCTTGCTTTATAAAATACGTTGTTTCTTAATTATAAATAACATGAGATTTTAATCGTATTAGAGTTTATAGTAATAACTAGTCTCTTAGTCGCGTCATTTTAGCATTTTACTTCTAAAATTTAAGGTACAATTGACTTCATTTTTATTACGAAGAGTTCAAAAAGACATTTAGAGAAAACAGTACCTTGTATTTTTCGCCGCAAATATTTGGTTTCATTTTTTGTCCAATAATTGTCAAATTTAAATGGCCAATTTAATTAAATTAATTGAAAAATTTGTTACCATGCACAATATGCCGTAAAAGTGGATAGTCGGGGGTTTTCGTTATCGGTGATAACGAATCTGATGTCCAGTTAAGGAAAATTAAAAATGGCGGACCGGAAGTAGTGTATCTTTTAGGAAAAACTTGTATTTTTAATAATATCAGCCCACAAAACAAAGAAATACGAGGTTTACCTGAGGATCTGGCTCTACTTCCGGTCCGCGATTTTTAATTTTCTCTAATTGGACATCGGATTCGTTATTAACGACAATTAAAACCCCCCAAGTTCTCACTTTCAACCCAAAGTACTAGTTTCTCCTAAGAAATTGAGACTGCTTCCGGTCCGCCGTTTTGAATTTACCAAATTAGACCTCGGAATCGTAATTAACGACCTCGAAAACCCCTCGAGTACAGATTTTCGACGCCAAGATATCCATTTTCATTTTCTCTGGAAAGCCCGATTTTCGATTCACCATTGTTTATTTCCCACATTGGACTTCAGATTCATGATCAGCGACCCCAGAAACCGCTAAGTAACCATTTTCGTCTAATTTTATGGCATATTGTGTATGGTAACAAATTTTTCAATTAATTTAATTAAATTGGCCATTAAAATTAGCCGATTATTGGACAAAAAATGAAACCAAACATTTCCGCCAAAAAATAAAAGGTAGTGTGTTTTATAATTGCCTTTCTGAACTCTTTGCAACAAGAATGGGGTCAATTGACCCTGTACCTTTTTTTAGAGGTTTTCAAATTTTTCATGATGAAATGACGCGACTATCTATTTATTGAACGAATTCACTTGAAATCTTAATAGAATAGATGCATTTGAATATATTCGATTTAAAATAAAGTAGCTATACCAACAATATCTACATATGACGGAAAGGCGAGAACGTTAATTAAACATGAAAGGTTTGTTTACACCTATTTGTGTTTAATCATAATAGTAGTGCAAATAATAAAATAACATAGAAAATCACTGTGATATCAAAATGTAGATGTACGTATGCATATTATTATACAGATAGAGAGTTAGTATTATTATTAACACTAACTTTTGTAAATGGCATTAAATATATGATAGTTTGGTTTCAGAAATTGCGCTTTATTTATGTTTTAGAATGCTTGATAGTTTTATCGATAAGGTGATTTTAGACCCCAAAAATAAGGGGTATAAGGGAAACAAATCATTTCCTGACAAGGGCATATAGGCCCTTCTATGCACTTGTAAAACTCTATTACCTTGGTATTTTTTAATTTGCGCCATACGCCATGGAAAATTATATAAAGTGAAAGAATACAAAATGTGATTATAAATGATGATGGCAGTCGAATTATACCACGTCTACAATATTTAAATAAGGTGTGCCTCAAGGTTCCATCTTAGCACCACTGTTGTTTAACTTGTATGCTTCAGATATATGAGATGAGTAACTAGTTTGTCAGTTTCATCAATATGTAGGTGAGTCGCAAATATACAAATCTTTGATTTCCAAGAGCAGAAAGATACTTAAACTTTAGTAAACCTGGACTTAAAATACTTACGAGTATTCATCTAACAGTAATTTACAACTAAATCATGAATAGTTATAAGTAATACTAATAGGTACGTCTGTCAAATTGAAAGAGTTATTAGAAATTTCTTTTGATGTTGCTGTAAATAATGAAGTCGTTCCTATTGTAAATTAGGCGAAAAAATTAGCGCTTTGGTTAGACGCAACGTTAAATTATTCTGAAAAATATATCTTATTAAAGCTGAAATTGGCAAATATTCGATTTAAAAAAATTATACAGTTTTGCTAAAGATATGTATAGCGAGTGAAAATAAAAATTTTGTGACATCCGTGTTATTCTTAATTGGTTATGGTGATGATGATATGGAAAATTATTATCGGCGACAGTAAAAAAAAAAATACAAAAATTTCAAAATTAAAAATATATAAAATAATTTTTTACAGTATACCATGTAGGCAACATATATCGCTATATCTAAATGAATGTGGTATACTAATGGACCCTGTACTAACCTTAGGATGACCTCCGATGAAATTCGCTGGAATCGATAAACGTTATTCCTCTCGAGTTCCTGATTAAAAGTTCTCGTGGGCACAAGGTCGGAAAATGGACAATTTTCCAGATATCGGGGGTGCAGTCGATTTCCCTGGATCTTACCGATAACAGTGTAACGCCGTATTTTTGATAAAATGACTTCTAGAATATATACCGGGGTGGGGGGGGGGGCTTTATGGTCGCTGAAAAGTGACATTTGACATTTAGCAGCTGCCAATTTTCATCCCCATGATAGTTTTCGTATTTTAAGTTATTTCCGAAATACATTTTTTTAAGTTTGTTGCCTATTTTATCTTCCGCTCAAGGCGGCATTGACAACTTTTTACAATACTTTTCTACTACTAAACACTTACCAAAAAAATCAATAGTTCCTATAAGGATTATTTTTTTCCAGGGAGCCGGGCTATACTCACTTTTATCATTATTATACTCGTCGCAAATACAAAACGAAGAGTATATTGCATTCGATCGGCTCATTTCTAAAATCGGTAGAGGAAAACTCGTAGAGGAAAAATTTTCATATTACCGTGCTGGTGATCGAATTGTGAACAACTTTCAAAATGTCCGTCCGTCCGTCTGTCCGTCTGTCCGACTGTCCGTCTGTCTGTCTGTCTGTCTGTCTGTCTGTCTGTCTGTCTGGCTGTCTGTCTGTCTGTCTGTCTGTCTGCCCGTCTGTCTGTCTGTCTGTCTGTCTGTCTGTCCGTCTGTCTGTCCGTCCGTCGCGTTTCTTGTAAGCACGATTGTATTGAAATTTGGATAGTAAGTTAGTGGTAGCTAGAGGAAGAACCATATTGTTTTTGAGTAAAATCGATCTATAAATAAAAAAGTTATACATTTTTTTGAATAAGAAAAAAAAATGTTTTATCTGAAAATGTCTAAAACTAATTTTATTTACAAAAAAACTGCGAAGAGTATCCTATAGAATGTGCAACAATGATATACAAAGTGCAGTAAATCGGCGAAGAGTAGGGGTAGACCGGGGCTAATTTTTTTTGTTTCACGAGGTCCTCCTATCCCCTGTATTTATTTGTATGTCTGAGCACTGCTATGATTGTAATTATAACAAAATGTTTTATTTACAAGTGTAAAATTCGTAATTGAACAACAAAAATACAAATCTATTTTTGTTGTAATTTTAGATTTAGGTTTACTGTTATTGGAGCAAATGAAAGAAGAGCTCTGTAGTTCAATTTGTACCATTTTTACTTTTGAGTAATATAAATATATTATTATTATTAAAATAACTTGACAAATCAGTCAAATCTGTGTCAAATTTATTCGAAATTAATGAAAATATTAATCCTTAAATTAACTCATACTTAGGAAAATATTATTGTTCAATAATAACAAATACGCACTGTATATTACTTACTGAATTGACATGTTTTTATGTATGCCTGGCGCCGGCTTGTCCAATTAAATATGTTAAATTGCCACCCTAGAAGGGAAGATCCTTTAAGGAAGAAGTTGCCGTCAGGGCACTTTACCCGATGACACCGTCTTTAACATCCTCCCACGTCTCTTTCCAATACTAAACTAATTATAGAAAATAAAACTGCAGCCTATTTGACGTTCCATTTACCGCTGCAATACATCAATACCGTTTAACTTCTGCTTGTGTACCTACTTCGTGATGGCTAGCTAAGCCAATTATAACATTTTTAATTTTTAAAGATCGAGTACATGAAAGAGTGCACGGTGTAAGTAAAGCAGCTTTTTTATCTGTCAACAATGACTAATCGTATGTAGGCCAAATATGAAAGACTCTGAGGTAAAATTGTGCCTTTAATTTCCTTTCAGTTTAGCTCCGAGGTTGTTGGAAGGTATTTTACTGTTGAAAAAGCAACAATGAATCTTGGATTAAGCCTAATCCTCTTTATGTTCGTATAAAGTCTTTACAATAACTAGAAATTAATAACTAATTTCAAGCTTTATGTTTACTGTCCTTGAGCTCATACGCATTAATTTACAATAATTTAACTATATCTTCGCGTAGAAGGTAGCTGAGGGTCAAAGGACTTTATAGTCCAGTCATTAGATGTAAAATTTCTATGTAGAGTAGTATTATTATGAGAAGATGCTCGGGGCGGAGCTAACGTGCGCGAATATTTTTACCAGTGACAGCATCATCTGGGGTAGAAGGATATATAATAATTGTAATCAAATTTTCGAGGTCCAAGAGCTGTCTAATGTAGAATATTAAAACTCGTCACACTCTGGTGTTTTCGATGAAGACATTCTTCACTGAAAGTAAGGTTATATCACTTAATTCAATCAAAAACGGCGAACACAACAAGTATACTGCAGCACTGATCCTGTGACTGCAGATTGACGGTGCCACTGGTTTCGACGCAATTCATTCTCATTGGCCTAAAACAATGGGGGCACACAAACTCGTTTCTGCGCATTATTTTTTGCAAGCATCTTCTCATAATAATATTACTCTACAGGTCGACAATCATCCGACGTCATAGAGCTTGGTGGAGGGCCATTGGCGAGTTGCTGGTGCGCTGTACACAAACTCGTTTCTGGGCATTATTTTTCGCAAGCATCTTCTCATAATAATATTACTCTACAGGTCGACAATCATCCCACGTCATAGAGCTTGGTGGAGGGCCATTGGTGAGTTGCTGGTGCGCTGCACAACTAAAGTTGTCGCCGTGTTGAAAAGAGGGTTTTTCAAATATCTCGGCTTTTGTGATTCGTTTTTATACATTCTTGCTCGATTAAATAGTATAAATGGGTGATTGTGTCATATGTAGAAAACATTAAGTGAAGATGATATTTGAGACGTGGTAAAGAGACACCAGGTACCAGGTCTGTCGGATGAAAAACAACCCCCCAAGTCAACATATTTGTTGCTGAATGAGCAGAATTAGCCAATAATGTCAGAATTTAATTTTGAAATTGCTGTGTTTTCTGCAACAAAGAACGCGCCAATGGAAGAACTTTAATCTACATCGAGCTTTCGATACGACAGTATCATAGGCGACAACATCCTATTTCATCACGTCCCCACCGGGTGCGACACGATTTTGAAGAACAGCGATTATTTGCAAGCATCTTTGAAATATTTGAAGATAACAAAAGTATTAAACGACCTTTTTGCTACCGAAGGAAAAACATTCCTTCTGGCTTTGTATAAAGAAAATGACGCAGAAGTAAAGTTAAATTCGCTATGTCACAAATGTTTTATAAAAGCAACAACAAAATCAAAAAGGAACCTCTACAGACGACGAATGCAGCCTGGCAATACACTTTCAGGACGTACTTTCAAGTGCGAATGGGGCTGTAACACTGTCAAGATCCGGAAAAATGGGGATGGACCAGGAAAAATTATGGCTAGAACTGAAAATTATTACAGGAAAAGCTGAACCGAATGAACTTTAAAATGAATAGCCTGTAAATAGGGTAAAGCGAAAAAATCAATGTTTGTATTTTTAGTTCTAATAGGGAAAAAAAATGTTACTATAGCTCAGTTATTTCCCTGATTTTTTTTAAATAAATCCGATGATATCTTCTGTCCTCTACGCACCTTTGAAATAGATGTGTCACCAACTGGTGTAAAGTGAAGTTAAAAAACAGCGTTTTGTTCAGGTAAATTTAATAATAAATCCAGAACTCACCACGAGGTGGTGGCCACTATGTGACTTCGATCCCACCCACCCCCTTAAGTTTTTTCTATTGAGTAATATTTTTTTCGTGTTAAAGGCTGGCATTGCTGCTCTAGTTTTAAGACTAACTCTAATAAAGCGGTCTCCGGCTTCGGAACCGGTTTTGTGAAGCTTCAGTCACTAACTTGACACAACTTTCTAGTGCCTGGGTATGCAAAGAGGAAATGATACCTACCAACTTTTTACTTTTGATTGATCTTTTAATTTCTTCGTCGCTAAGATCGTTCAGAAATAGATGGGAGTAGGTCGATATAATCGCTTGCCTCTAAATTTATTCTAATTATATTCGTTCTCTTTAAGGTTATCTCCATGTCACGGATCATTTTGGTCTTTAGTGTACATTTTGATGGTAGTTCTTGGACAAGTGTTCTGTCATTTGCAGGCACATTTGTTAATAGGTTTCCAAAGTGAAAGAAAAAAGCATTGTGTTTCTATTTCTTTGTCATCGTTCCAAGTATTGACTTGGCTGAATTGTTTTCCAGGCATGTTTGACACCACTTTTGCACGACAGTTAAACTTTGGCTCAAATTACATTGGAGAGTAGACAAACCATTTCACTAAACTGTGTCAAATCTTTGAGAATGGATTTTTTGTGCCAATATAAAATCGAAATTCGGTTAGCAGTATTTCAAAGTGGTAAATACAAGAGTTCATTTTAAGCAAATCTAGAAAGCAGTTACCATCAGAGATTTTAGATTACATTTGGTAGCGATATTTTTTATCTGTGCATAGTTCAGAATTAACTATGTCGGATAAACTACAAACAATTGGTTGATTCAAAGTCTATCACTGGTAAATTATGACAGGTTTCCAGTGCCTACCATATGCGCCTCACAAATCCACGAGGTCCAGTTGTGTCATCATCAAGGAAGTGGAAAAAGTGTATTAAAGGAAGTTCGCGACCACGGGACTTATAAACCACTACAAAGGACGCTCCAACTATACGTTCGTTAGAGATATGACTCCGTTTTTCGATCCAGTGTTTATTACTGTCCCATCAGTTCACACTGCTAACTAACAAACTAAGTTAAAATTATTTGATTCAAAAAATCTTAACATGGACTCCGCAATATTTTTAGCAGACCCCGAGGAAGGTATGGTATGTCTTATATAAATAGATCCAGGTTCTTCAGTCAAGGATGAGTGCTAATCCACTATAGTTTACTGTAGTCTTTGACGAAGTGTGATCGTAGTAGGGTTGCTTTTGTAATGTCCACAGTGTTGACTGAACACACGCTTTGATTTAGTATAGTATATGAACCTTTTAATAGGGCGGTAGAGGGCAAACGTTAATATATTTGAAAAATATTTTAGGGTGTTACCTTTTACATGTAATAACAACTGTTTTTCGCTATTGCGTATCAATAATAATGATTAAAATTATCACCCCCCTTTGAGTGGAGGTAGAGGGCAGAATATATGTTTTGTTTGCACAGCGGTTTGGGAGCAATATTTACATTGAACTACAGTAACTTTTTTTGGTTATTACAACTTTTAGTATAAAAGACAAAAATTTCACCTATAGTAACGCTCCACCCTGCTGTAAATGCAAAGGAACCTGTGACAACCTTCCAGACATTCCGAGAATCTGCGAACAAGACGACATCGACAACGAATCCGACGGAGAGAAGGACTAAACATCGATGATCACAGTGGATTAGGCCTATCAGAACTCACACCATAAAAGAATGCACCTAGAACTCTACCTCCGTGGTGGTGTAGAAAAGAGTTCTGTAGTCACGCGCTCACATGCCGACTCTACGGCGCGCTGTGTACGAAAATACAAATTAAAAAATCGAAATTATAGGTTCTACAATTTTCAAGTTAAATACATTTCCTGTAGGAATTACCCATATCGAGAGGAAGGGGAAAAGCCGCGAGCTGCGCTCTCATTTTCAACTTTCTCTCATAATAAATAAAATACTATCAGTCTTACGAAAAAATGTAATAAAATATAAAACAATAACGAAATTGAGTAAAACACTACTATGTTTTTTACCACTATATTTGCACAAAAACGTGACTGCAGTTTCGACCCTTTTTAGGTCATTTTCAAACAACGATTCAATTAAGAATGTTGTTTGAAAATGACCTAATAAGGGTCGAAACTGCAGTCACATTTTTGTGCAAATATAGTGGTAAAAAACATAGTAGTGTTTTACTCAATTTCGTTATTGTCATGGCTTACCACAGAGTAACGGCTTCCTCAATCAATTTCCTAAAATATAAAACAGCAAATTTTACGCCATTTGAACTGTCGTATTTTTTATCTAGCTTCAAGCGAAGGCAAGATATTTGAAAAAAACGTTTCACAATGTACCGACAAACTAACTCACCAATACAATCACCAGTGACCCACCTCCTCCCCATCCAGTCCCAATAGTTCACTGACGCTGAGTGACTGCTGAGCTCTTCGGACATAATGACTGGACTATTAAAAGATACGTGGAGGTTTAGATTTCTAGGTGTAATTACATACTAATATGAGATCGAAATGACTGAGACGAGCTGAGATTTTGAATGCCTCTAGTGATTTATGACCAGGAACTCAATTATTCTAATCTATTGATGATGATTCTCTCTATCTAAAGATTCTGTAGCATATTGTGCTAGTCGACCTTAATTATAAGTAAATAAAAGCATTCAGATAATAAAACAAACACACAAAGAACAGTATTTAGTTTATTGGAAGGTTCTGTTTTGTATTATAATAGACAGAGAAAAATCGCTTCCTATTTTTATCTATTGTTAAATCTATCGGTGTGGTATATTGTAAATACTCGTGGTATTTCGTTATACCATGGTGTTCAAACCGCATCTATTAGCGGTTATAGAAACTGACAAAAATTACTTGAAAATAATTTTTGCCGGAGAAATACTAAGATATAAAATATTATTAAAATAATAAAACTATTAAAATTACCTCTTGCATTTCATATCATTCATATGATTATCGAAAATAACTGACAGGAATCAACTATTTGCATTAAAGGAAAGACTCAATCGATAGTAAATATTGGGTGACTGGAAAATGACCTCTAGTAAAAATACTAGATATCACTGACAAATGTCATCAGAATTTATTTTTAATTTATACTAGCTCACGAAAATTCTTATAAATATTTATAAATCGTATTAATTTGTCCCATTATTTACAACATCTTTACTGGCGTATCGTGATACATGCATTGTTGTAGACCATTTCCTTTTATTGTATGGCACGTCACAGCATCATGCGGTTATTTGTAATCAATCATACATGGGAATATGATATTCTGATTTGTGGAGAAAACTTTCCTTTTTTACTTCCCTCGCATACCGAAGGGAAGTATTGTATTCGAGAAAAAATCACCCTCCGAGATTTTTTCGGATTTTTACGATTCAGATCATGTAGATTACGAAAATACAGGTTTTTCAATTCCGTCAGTCTGTCTGTCTGTCTGTCTGTCTGTATGTCTGTTGGTGCATTAACTAAAAAAACTACTTGACGGAGAACAGTCAAATTTGGCAGGTAGGTCACGTTACTGACAGCGAAGAAATGGTTAAACTTTCACTGGAAAATATACAGGGTGGACCATCTGAAGAAAATTTCCACGTTTCATGACATTCTACACCTATTTCAGAAAAAAAAAATATTTTTTTCTTGCCAACATTTTTCAAAAAATTTTTACCCCTAAAACAGATGAAAAAAATCGGTAAAGGTATTTACGCAGAACTTCCCTCTCTAACTGTACGCAGGTCACTCTAAAAAATTAATAATTACGAAATGGCATTGAAAATAATAATCGGAATATAGTTATCACTATTATTACAAAGAAAATCTTGTAAGTTTTCGTCAAAAAAATATACAGAGTTCTCCTCCAACAGCAAAAGTTCAATACTAAATAACAGGTGCCAAATATGGCTTGCGCAAATACCTTTACAAATGTCCACCATGAATTATTTCTTGGGATGACCACCCTGTATATTTTTCAATAAAAGTGTAATAGCGTATGTCAAAATCATTGCCATCTGACACATTTTCAATTCCACATTCACGTAGTGGAGTGGAAGTATAGTGGTGTTTAAACATTTTTATTATTTTTTTTTAATTTTTCAAAAATGTTGGTTAAATATTTTCAAAATCTTTTTGCTTCTGAAATATGTTTAGAATGCCATGAAACGTAGAAATTTTAGATTTGAGCAAAGAAAAAAATTTGCTTCACCTATTTTAGTGGTAAAAATTTTTTTCAAAAATGTTGGTGAAAAAAATTTTCTTTTTTTAACAGTTTTGAAAAAATGTTTGCCACTGAAACAGATGGAAAACAATTTTTCTTCGTTCAAATTTAGAATTTCCACGTTTCATGGCATTCTAAACCTATTTTTAAAACAAATAGAATTTTTTTTTACAATTGTTTGAAAAAAAATTTACCACCAAAATAGATGGAAATTTTTTTTGTCTATGTTCAATTTTAAAATCTCCACGTTTCATGGCATTCTAAACCTATTCCAAAAAAAATGTTTGAAATATTTTTTACCACTAAAATGGATGAAAAAAAATGTTTCTTTGTTCAAATTAAAATTTCCAGGTTTCATGGCATTCTAAATCTATTTAAAACAAATTGATAATTTTTTTGGAAAAATTTTGAATCTTTTTCTATCACTACTATAGAACAGATGAAACATTTTTTTTGCTCATATTTCAAATTTCCACGTGTCATTACATTCTTAACCTATTTCGGAAAAATAAATTTGGGAATTTTTTTAGCATTTTGGAAAAAAAATTTACCATTAGAATAGATGTAAAATTTTTTTTTGCTCAGATTTAAAATTTTCACCTTTCGTGGCATTCTAAACCTATTAAAAAAATTTTTTTGAAAATTTTTTACCACTAAAATAGATGGAAAAAATGTTTTTCTTTCAAATTTGGAATTTCCACGTTTCATGGTATTCTAAACCTATTCAAAAAATAAAAAAATTAAACGTTTTTTTATCAACATTGTTGAAAAAATGTTTACCACTAGAATAGATGGAAACAAATTTGTTTTTGCTCAAATTTAAAATTTCTACTTTTCATGCCATTCTATTTAAAAAAAAATGTTTTTTTTTAATATGTAATGTTCTTTTGCTACTACTATAGAATAGAAGGAAACATTTTTTTCCTCAAACTTAAAATTTCCACATTTCATGACATTCTAAGCCCATTTCAGAAGAAAAAATTTTGAATTTTTCTACTAACATTTAAAAAAATTTCAAAAATAATGAAATTTTTTAACCACTACTAATGCTTCCACCCCACTACGAGAATGTGGAATTGAAAATGTGACAGATGGCACTAATATTTGGCATATGCAACTTTTATACTTTCATTGAAAAATGTACAGGGTGGTCATCCTAAGAAATAATTCAACCATGGTGGACATTTGTAAAAGTATTTGCGCAAGCCCTCCATATTAGGCACCTGTTATTTAGTATTGATTTTTTTATATTGGATGAGCACTCTATTTTTTTGACCAATAATTATCAGGTTTTCTTTGTAATAATAGTGATAACTATAATCCGATTATTATTCTCAATATCATTTCGTAATTAAAAATGTTTTAGAGTAACCACCATGCACAAATGAAGAGGGAAGTTTTGTGTAAATACCTTTACCGATTTTTTCCTTGTATACCTATGTATTTAAATCGTATTTTTAATCAATATTACAGAGAGGACTTGTGTGAGATTCTCATTTCACTGTATTTCTCATAACAAATAGACTAGATAATTTTCAAATGACTTGAACAAATCTGTGGGGTAAGAGAAAAAAATTGAACGATTTTTTGATCCACCCAAGTCCTTAACGTTAATCAATCATTTTCGATCAGTCTACACCTTTTTACTTCCCTCTATAATCATTACTTGGTCCTCAAGAATATACATTAAATTGAAACTTAACAACAAGCTACATTTACTTGTAATTCAAATCTACGGTGATATGTACTTATCTAAATAATGTAATTACCATCTACGGAAATGGAAGTTGTAAATATTACGAGCTCATTGTGAATATTTCTTAAAAGCTTTAACATGCGCTACAACATTCTATACAAAACTGAAAACGGGTTGCAGAAGCTTAAGAAAATACATAAATAAGAATGTTGTAATAATAAAATAAATAAAAGCACACACAGTGAGACAACTACATGCGACGATTCAATAAATATAAAAAAACATGATTAATCAGATATTATATTACATCTCAGATCACAAACAACCTGTACAGTGTACAGTGCAGTCTTTTATGAGAAATAGAAAGCGGTTTAAATATATATCGCCATATTAGTGATATATTTACACACTAAACTATATAGTGCAAACTAGGTCCTCTTTCAATATCAATAAATTTATCAATGAGCCTACGCTGTTATTTAAATAATACAGCCAACGTTTCACCCATTATTTCCCATTGTGAAATTTAAAAATTTAGATTATTATAATTACATAATTATAGTGTAGTTACGAAATAGGATATTTTAATTGATTTAAGTTTTATTGCTTTAGATCTGGCATAAATCGCGCAGGTAGATGTGTACGAAAATTTGTTTTTAATTGTTGCTTGTCAGGAAATTTAATTAAGTTGTAAAGCAAGTAAAAAATTAATAATTGTTATTTATCATCTGTTAAGTGATTACCTTAATATAGTTTTCAAGGTGTTAGTTTTTGAAAGGAAAATATTTATGTGCTCAGTCACAAGCAATTAGTTGCAATATAATCCATGAAAAGAAATATACGGGGTGAGTCATCACCTATGACGTGGTGTATTAAAGTAAATGCTAAATTCAAATATGCATAACGGAATGTGCAATTAAGAAATAATGACATAATAAATTGTTTAAGTGCTTGAAAGTATTGAAAATCAATTTATGAAGTTTATAGGCTACATATTAATAGAGTTGCAAATGAAATCATCTTGGCTTTAGAAATCTGTAAAATTGGAAGAAGTTAGTGCAGAGAAGTATGATGTTAATCTTGGAGTTCCTCAAGGCTCTGTTCTGGGACCACTTATTTTCCTTCTATTTATAAATGACTCACCACTTCATGTTCGTACAGAGTGCGTTGTGCTGTTCGCAGACGATGTCTCCATAGCAGAAGAGGCAGACGCCCCTGAGGAATTGAGGGAGAAGCTCAATACTTTCTTTGAACAATCTACAAATTGGTGTGGTATTAATAAGTTAATTGTTAACAGGAAAAGCACAATTTTAATTCAGTTTTCGGGTAGAAAAAAATTTCACACTGACATAATTCATTTATCATCTAACCAATTAACACCAAAAATGCTTTTTCTTCACCTATTTAATTACATGGAAATTACCAGAATTTTTTTTGAAAAATTATACCTATAATTCACTACAGTTAATTATCGATTCATAATTCACTGAATTCGTCCATTCAGAAATTCAGAAATACAAATATAAAAATCACTGTTTTGCTGATTCGATTATATTTTAAATCGATCGCTATCGACTTTTGATGCGGTTGGCAATGAACTCGCGTGACACTGACAACCAAGTGTATCGCCATATTGTTTGTTTATGTCTTCTTACGTACGCACTTCTTACCAGTAGGTACCGATTAATGTTATCAAATTTTAATCTAACTTATTCGCTTAATAGGTGTATAAAAAGCATGGTATTACATTCGCGATTACAACCACTATTCACTCAGAAGATTTGCGCTACTCGCCTATGGCTCGTGGGTTCAAACATGATCTTCGTGAATAATGACTATCATAATCGCTCATATAATAATATACGATTAAAGATGAAAATTTGGCCTGAAAATCTCTGCTAGGAGGTTTTTGTGGTCGCTGTTCACGAATCCGAGGTCCAATTTAGGAAATTCAAAATAGCGGACCGGAAGTATAGCCAATTTCTCAGGAAAGACACGTTTTTCTACTATTTTTGTGATTTTGAAAAAAATGTTTATACAATTACTGGATACGATAAGCTGAAAAAATATTAATTTTTCTCTGCCAGAATAATTTCTTCTTAAAAAATGTAATGAAAAAGTTTACAATGTTGGTATTTCTGAATTAATAGGAAAAAGTTAAGAATTATGGGACCGTTTTTTTTTTTCAAAATTCCCTCATGATCAGTGACCTCAGAAACCCCCGAGTACGCATTTTCAGCCCAAAAATTATATGTTTATATAGTTACCAAATTATTCCTCATATTCGTAATCAGTGACCTCGAAAAACCCCGAATACAGATTTTGAAGGCCAAAATACCTGTTCTCATATTTTTTGTAATATGGCCCGACTTCCGCTAAATGTTAGTGTGACGAATGATCCTGAGGGTTCAAGGAACACAACACAGAGGGAACTTTTAAAATCGGTGCTCAACTTTTACACATTTGGCACCATTTTCCAGAATATTTACTGCGGTATTACAAGACTACACATATAGACATACAAATAACTTTTAATTATTCAAATTTTGAGTTCAGTGTGTTACGAAACGGATTTCTGGACAAAATTCTCTGTCTACGATGATTTAAAAAAAATTGTGTTCGGTTGTGATAACCTAATTGATTATATTGAATAGATATAATAATTTGACACACGAAACAACAAATTAATTTAAAATTTAACAGTATCAGAAATTCATCTGATAAATTTAAAATGGTTGTAGCTACAGAGTGACTTCCTAAGGTAATAGTTTTAAAAATGTATATACTTGATATGTGTCAGTGTAATATTGACCTTAGAGCTGAGATAAACAAGTGCTTAACTGCTTAAGTTTCGGTTCATGATTTTGTAATACTATAGCCAATTATTATGATGACAAAATTATATGTTCTTGAAACTGTATATAATAGGCATGAAGATTATAAAATTTTAATTTTGAATGTATGTTATAGAAGCTAAAAGACTACTAACGCTGCCAATAAAGTATTTTAGCGTTCAAAATTCCTATTATATACAACTATCAATGAACGAATCAACTTATTCTTAATGCTTCTGACCGTGGAATTTTAAGATAAATTGTTTATTTTATACTTGGCGATAATTGAGATGTTATAAAAATAATGATAATAAAATGGTAGTAATTCCAGAAAATATTTTACAAATCCGGTACTGATAAGTGAATTAATTTAGTTAGCTGGAATTCTGACATTCTCGAGATAAATTATAATGAAAACAACAATCAAAATTAATACTTGCAAGCGGATTACCAACACCTTATATGCATTAAAGTTACTGCCTCGACATTTATGATCATGGGAATTAATACTTCTGGTAAGCATTGTGATGTCTAGACTACATTCTCCATATTCATATTTGTAGTAACATGTTATAATTACCAACTAATTTCGTAGATATTCTTGTTAAACTAAAAGGAAAAAATGTAACAGTAGTGTTTAAACGCGTGAAAATACCAACAATACGCAAATGACACAAATAGCAAAAAAAACAGTGAGTTAAATTACAAATAAAAAAAAACCGATTTAAATACATTGACTAAATAGCAAAAAAATATGGATACAAATCATTTAAAAGTATAAAATAAGGTGAAATATTATTCTTAATTTGAATATAGTTCCATTTAATCCATTCAATATAATTAGTTCTGATTCAATATACGAATTTTTACGATTTAAATCTCTAGTACCGGAAAACTATGCAACTACAATGTTAATTTTGGAAAAAAATTGCTCCACCCTCCCTCTGGAATGCTCCTACTCTTGGCAGCTCCCTATCCTCTTTTCCTCCGTGCACATAAATCAGGAAAAAACTTGCAAAAACCCGACTTGAAACAAGCTCCCTAAAACCCCCAAAAAGTGGCTGATTGGCTAATTAGGGGTGGTTCCACTCTACGATCAAAACTAAGGGTGCCGTCGTGATCAGTGCCATCGAAAACGGGGGGGGGGGCGTGGGGTAATTTCGCAGTTATCTTGGATTTTTCGCCCATTAAATGGTTTTTCAATACTACTAGCTTACATTTTCCTTTATGTTCTCAGGATTTTTCTTCTTATATGCGTAAATATGTCGGAGCATGCCAAAATGTCAATACAATGGATTTAATGAAAATCAAAATGTGATGTAAAATTGTTAATAAAACGTATACCTTGTGTTTGACGAACTATTACTGTACATAGATTTCTAAAAGTGACAACACTTATCAGATTGCTTTTGTGAAGTATTAACTTTTCTTCATTCTTTTTATCGTTATGAATAATACTACTTGTTGGTTAAAATATACGCTAAGTTGATTTATAACTTTTCTAGAATTATTAAATTGTTTATATTTGTCATCACTTAAAATATTAATAACATGATTTCGAATAGTTATTTTGTATATCCACAATGTTTATATCTTCTAAACTTAATCAAAATTGGTTAAAATATAACGTTCTGCTAAAGAAGTGAGATTCTTAATTTGTTTCCCTCAAGTAAATTTTTTATAGTATTAAAATATCATTTTGTTTGATCAACATAATGTTTATCATAATTTTTGTAGGATCGCTATAAACAACATTCGGCAATCGATCAAAATGCATTGTTGTGTTTAATCTGCTGTAAAGAAAAATTCTGTATTGTATTTTCAATTCTGAAAGCAACAATATTTCTATTTAAGACTTAGGTATCTTAACTTTTTTGTCAGGTTCTCAACATAAGGTATACGTTAGATAAATTATGTGATTGTTAATAACTGTTCTTAATAATTAACAACTATATTTAGCACCCTGAAAATGATACATTAGACGCATCGAAACGTCGACTTTATAAAGGAGCAGATTTATTTCAAATAAGACTTTAATATTTTCACGAATTCTAGTGTAAATTTGTACCATCCAATTTGAAAATCATTATTAATATAACGTATGTCTAGATGACATGAAAAATTCTAAAGACATTTTTACGTTTCAAATGTTTATAATTATTTTGATATATTATTTTTAAAATCATATGTGATATTGTTTTTAACTCTTAATTTTTTTTCCAGGTAAGGACGATTGTAACAAGTTGTGAATCTAAATCATGTAAGTACGAATCAATTTAGTTTCGAACGCCTACGGTGTTTACAAAATCATTGTGACTTTTCAACGAATTACATAGTTCTGAATTTTTGAAAATTTAACTATTTTAACCTAATTTTAAATCATTTCAGGACCGGAGAGTCTGAATTTCTCTCATGTCTTAAATTTGAATTCTAAAATAGTTAGCAAAAAGACAAGTATCAAATCAAAAGTCCTCACAATTTTCGTTTGTGATATATTTACTATTGCCATATGATAACGCTAGTTTTTGAGAGCGCATAAGGTCAATAATATCTATAAAATTATATTTAATCATTAAAAATATTCCTGAGATGCGTTTAAAAGTAACAGAAAGAAATCATTTGAAGCGCGGCATGCAAATACCAGGCGTTGTTTACTTTCATCTCTAACTATAGAAGTGGGCACAACACCTTCCCATGCAGATTTCCATCTTTTGTTGTCGGGCGTACCCCAATGATCGAGATAACCATAATCTCCTTTATTATCCTTTTTACTTGATTTTGTATCTTGTTATATATCGCAGTTCACTAAGTATTGAAGCTTCGAACTTTTTGACTAAACCTAATACGTTTCCGTTTATATTCTGTCTGCAGATGTGATGCCCATATTGCTTTGGAATATCGATTTTATATTGAAATAAAATATTCTGGATATTCTGTATTTTGCTCATTCTATGGTTTGCTCATGGTTTCTAGTTGGCTCATTCCATTTTGTCCAACTTTGTTTTGTCTACACCATGAATACCTTTTATAATCTGGACAAATCCTCAGCACATAGTTTTGGGAACTGTTTTATAGAGTTTATATTGTCTCACTTCCTGTTTCCTAATAAGGCAACATAACACTAGGGTCTAATATCCTCGCTGCCACCGGTAGTATCTTGTAGTAGATAATTTAAAATCCATATTTGTTCCATTATTTTACCAGAGATTGATGATGTGGTCATTCATATATCATGAACAATGTCTTGTTACAAGATTATGTGAATTGCACTCTGCTGGGGCAGCTGTGGTTTATTTTTATTTATGTCGGTATTAATCTAGTCAAAATTGAGTTTTCGTTAACTGATGAATCATCGATTTCTATCAAATGTTCATTGCCCCCAGTAACGCGGTAGTATCAGCAGGCGTTGATAGTTGGTTTGTACCTAAATTGCCTTACCGATCCTTCCTCATCGTCTCCCCCAGAATTTCCAAGTGATGTCGGCAACTTTCCATGGAGAAGAAATATAATATTTTCACATTAGCGCCACCTGCTTCTTCATTTTATTCTTCCCACGAATAAATATGTCTCACATGTGACAATAGTATGTTATGAACTCAAACTGCTAACTTCGGCATAGAATTATTATTTAATTTTGAAAATATACTCAAATGAAATTCTGGTGGCGCCATCGAATTCAGGAGATCAAAATACATAAGGGTTGGTAGGTCTGGTTTCTGGGTCTCAACTGTTTTATTTTGGGGGGGCTATGTAATCAGTCTGTATAGGTAAAGATTTGTTGCCATATGGCAACGATAAGCTTTGGACGCTTAGTATGTCGATTATAATTAGATTCGCTGTAAAATAGCTCCATATGCTGAAATTCACAAACAAACATTTACGTGTTGATATATGATAGAATTCAACAGAAATAGCTGTAATTCTTTAAAAATGTATATTATTATGGAGTGTTGTTTAACTTGAAAACCTTTTGATAGATTGGGCCAAGGTGTCTCACTTAAAAGAATTGACAAAATTTGGCATTTATGCCCAGGCCACAGGGCAGAAAACAGAAAACAGACGTAGTGAGTTCGATTCCCTTATAATTTTACCTCTGGTATACCTCAACCTTCTGTTTATCAATGATTTAGATGACATTATTGATCATTTTGAACTCTCTAATGTTGATGATAGATATTTTCAGCCATAATTTGTGTTAATTACTCTAAGAAAGTATATACTAGAAATGCCGCGCATTCCTATCTCCTAACCGCAGCGGTGTCAGGGCTTCGCCTTGAATATGAGCGTTCCGCACTCGTTTAGGTAGAGCTTGGATCATTGAATAGAGCTTGGTTTTTCAGTTTTCAGTTGTTCAGTTTTGAAAATTTTTCAATTTCGATGTTATATTCGTAATCAGCTGCTTCAATAACTTCCACATAGCGAATTTCAGCGGAATATTAAATGACGAATATTAGGCAATAGGGACGCCGCCATTTTAAATGTTTCAATTTTGATTTCAGATTCGTAATCAGCGTCCTCGAAAACCCACAAATGCTGATTTGAGCGGTCGCCATTTTGGATATCGCGATTCTGATATTCGTCATCAATATCCCCCGAATACCAAATTTCAGCCTAATCGGACGACAAATTAGGAAATTTATTTTAAATAATTTAAATGCAGTTTTAGCTATATTTTTCACATCCTGTATATTAAGTCTTG
This sequence comes from Stenurella melanura, assembly GCA_963583905.1. Classification (NCBI taxonomy): domain Eukaryota; kingdom Metazoa; phylum Arthropoda; class Insecta; order Coleoptera; family Cerambycidae; genus Stenurella; species Stenurella melanura. The sequence continues at coordinate 97,136,995 of OY757314.1, forward strand.
TTAATAATTTGTGGCCATATTTCAGTACGTTGTAATACCGGACAGAAAAAATGGAGGATTAGAGACGTGGATTCGTTAGACGTATGTTATATCTGATGAAATACGTGGAGTTAAAATGCGTTAAAATGTTTTTTCTGTAAAATTGAAAAAGATCAAAGTTACAAAAATTCATAAATAAGTAAGCACATGGAGTAGAAGCCCGTTTTAGGTGTCTGTGGAAAGAGGGAGATTGGCTGTTTTCCCAGATACCAAATTGTCCATAGAAATTGCCAGCTCGATGGCGCAATGCTGAAGGTGTTTGGCTTGCGACCACGGAGTCCCGGGTTCGAATCCTGGCCAGGGTATGGATGTTAGTGACGTTTTTTCATGTGTTACCGAGACGGTAGCAGTGACCTAGACCAATGTTGGGTGGCACAACATGTCTAGTCGCTGTTATCTCTCCTGAGTTCGAGTCTCAGCTGCGGTAGATGGCAATATCGCAGGGAATGGTTGTTGTGTTGATGTCTATGTGTACGAGTCCTGGTTGAGTGGTAGAGCAGCAATAGCTGAACTCCGCCAGGACGTTAATATAAATAAGGCATTAAAAAAAAAAAATCGGAAATTCGGCTCTACTAGAGCCAGACAAAAGTACCACTACACATGTTGCGTCTAAATTTTAATAGTCTTTTCCATTGTTAAATGTTAAATGAATTTGCGAAAGTGGTAATTGAGCATTTCTATATTAGAAATCTCCAAAATATTTTGTAACCTTTTTTACTTATTCAACGTCGGCCTATTTCTGTTACTAAGTCCATTCACGAGCTACACACAACCTGCAAATTTAATCAAACTTCGTCTCTATTGAAGAGTAGGGATTTCTTGCTTGTCTAACATTTAATAGACAAGGGTCCGACCGCTTTACATTCCCTCGGAAGGAGGGTATACTCATTATGCAACTTCCGCCTAAAGTTACACATCTTCTACGTACGCGTTGATATAGAAGCCGTTAGAAAGTGCATTGAGAACGCTGTATTTCGCTGAATAGTGATCTTTCATACAAGCACTAACCGAGCTTCGAGTTGCTTGGACTTTCGTATCGAAATACGAGTATAGCCTTTAAAATATAAAAATATAAATAAGATAAATATTTTTGTAGATATTGTAATTTCATATTTACATGTTTCACTTAATTTTGTGCCATTTCAGTATCTCGCATTGTCCCGTAAATGGGTTTTCTATTTTGCTATAAAACTGCTAATATTATTAGAATTAAATTCCTTCACATATTAAAGCGTTCTTTGATTGAGTGTCGACACACGTTTTTCTAGAATATAAAAATATCTTAAAACAGCACTTGCCATAAATGTAATTTATTCTGTTCATAACATTGCTTGTGTCTCAGTTATAGTAAATGCATATTAACGTCAATACCTCCAATGCAAATAAAAAGTAAACATTTTTATTATGACAAGTGTACTAGTCGCCCTTGCCTGGAATTTTTACAAAAAATAATCCCGATATTTATGTTAAAAGATTATAAGTGTTAAGTCCAAAAAATATCGACCTGTGAAGCCGCAGAATCCGTTTAATATTAATTGTAGCCATGGCCGTTATTTATAGAGGCTTACGGCTGGAAAACAACTACGCCACTGCTATATGAATATCAATAAGAAATTATGATACTCTCGGTATATAATCGCTCTACACTGCTATTTTACATTCGACATCGCGGTATTGCTTTGTCCGGCCTGCTAATAAATTATGGCAGGGGTACGTTTCACATGAATTAATTCTTTTTATTTTGTAAATATTTGTGTATCACCTTTATTTATTCCAGTGTATAGACATAATTCTGGGTGTTGCACGCACAGTGTGTCTGCTGTACACTCGGAAAAATGTAGAGGCACATTTGTTCTTAGTCTGGCGTAAGAAAAATACGAGCGAGGTATTTGGTAACAGCTGATTGTCGAAAACTGGGAGATGCGATTATAAATTTTAAATAGTTCTTTAAATATAAATAACTTTGATCTTCTCTCATTATTTCTGTTTATCACTTGCTACTTTCTCAAAATTAGTAAGCAACGAAAAATACAGTTTATTTAAATTAAAATCTTTAAGGTATAACAATTACTATTTGTGCAACAAGGTTGGAAAAGTGTATTTTTTCCGTATTAGGTCTAAGGTTTTTGAGATCGAGGTGATAGCCAAATATCACAGCAGAGGTGTTTTATTACTTTTAGCAACTAAAGTGAACTAAAATAAGATGACGGATACAAATTTAATTAAGGTATAATGTTGGTCACATTCTTAAAATGCGTATTTTCAAGATTTTTTCAGAAAATTGAGAATCTTGCTAATTTAACCAAGTTTTTACAAGAACTAAGTCGTAGAAAAAGAAAATCCCTCTGTGATCATTTAGCTTTAATACCATGCTTAAACTTATTCTAGTGCATCTCAAACATTTCTTTTTTGACAGTAATAATAAAAACATTTTTTTCGATAATTTTCACAAAATTTAAGTGGATATAAAAGACGCTATAGATAAGACAAATAAACTAAGTTGGTCCCACTTGCAGAAAAATTTTCAAAAATATATTTCCGAATAGAGATTTGTAACATATCGTTTATTTAAAGATAATGGTTTATGACAAACTTAATACGTCATTTTCAAGAAATACTGATTTTTGTTATAAATTATTTTTAGGAAGATTATGAATGTGTGCATTTCATTTTCCATTCAATGGTTACAGAAATATTTAAATACATTTTTTTACAATGCAATTTAACTTTACAGTTTTCTAGATATTTGTCAAAATTAGTTTCGGCCACTTCCCCCATCCTAAAATTTTGTCCAGAAACCGATTTTGATCGACTTTTGTATATGCTAAACAACAGTCCTCTTTATAGGATTTTGTAAACAGTAGAAAAAACTATCTATGAGAACTAAAAGAAAAACTATTTGTAATGAAGTTTTTGCATTCCTTCGATAACCTGAATTTTGATTATGTTAGCAAATTAAAATTTTGAAATGAATTTCTTTTTTGTCAATTCTCATTGTAACACTAGCATCTACATAGTCCCCTGTAGCCATACAGATTAAACTAGTATCTACATAACCCCCACGGTCATGAAGATTCAGGTAAATATGAAAACAAAGGCCTAAAATGGATTTATTTACCTAACTTGTCTTAAAAATTCTTCATTCTAATGGATTACATTTTCATGAAATCTGTCATTCTGATTCCTTTGAAACGTTTTTCGTCCTTACTCTGGAGCTCATCAGAAAGACATAAAGCCACTCATAAAGATGTTTCATACAAAACCAAGACAATTTCCATAAATAAATATGAAATAATTATATTTGTCATTGACTGATAAAAGCAAGCTGATAAATTCGTTTTAGGATTTCAATTTGCTAGCATAATCAGAATTCAGGTTATCGAAAGAATTCAAAGATTTCATTAATATTTTTACACATAGTTTTTCTTTTAGTTCTCATCTCAGATAGTTTTTTCTTCTGTTTGCAAAATCCTATAAAGAATATGTTTCATTACAATTATAAGCAAACAAATAATAATTCACTTTTAAACAGTCCTCTGCAATAAAATATCTAGTTGCATGGATTTCCAAGACATAACCTAATTGAAATCATCTTCTACCAAACAGCATGGGGCCATCCATAAATGATGTCATGCTTCTTTTTCCAATTTTGTCAAAATGGCTTATGTGTTCATGAGGGACCTAAAGGCTTCTCTAAAATGTCATGAAATTCAATATAGGTGCTTTGTTATTGATATGGCATTCGATCTATATACATACATAATTCCGAGAAAATTTAGTCAAGAATGATCAATTTTTCAGATAAATACTAGCTGCTATACAGCATGCAATATTATTAATAGTGGTTGACACTGGACGTCCAGAAGAATGAAAAGTATGTTGAAAATTTTCTTGTATCTTTAATTTCTTTCGTTTATAAGCACAATTTTCTACGGATAATATTGGTAAGTATTTAATAAGCTGTGGAAGGGGATCGAGTCTTTCTTTTCAAAGAAGAGCTATTGGACATTCGACGTATTTTGCTATTTGGGTTAAGTGACAACAGTTAAATAATTCTTCGTCTTACAAATTTACATTCAATGTTTACTGGGGTTTAAATGTGTAAGACCACATTATAAAATATTGATTTTGTAAGAATATATATTTTATGCCTTAAGTACTGTTATTCAAAATGTATTAACGCCCAGTTTTGATCGGTCAGTGAAATACAGAAATATTTTTTTTTAGCAAAGATGGAAAGAAACATTCTCAAAAATAGACCACAATATATAAAGTGACGCTAAATTCTTAGTCTCATTTTCATATTCAGCGCACAAATGCGTGTTAATTAACTCAAAAATCACAACGATGCGTAACGAAAGTCATGGACGTCATCGTAAATAGCTATCGCATCATCATAAGCAATGCATACTCTGTCTTAGTTTATGCATATTTAAAAACGGGTTTCTAGAGTTTTATTATACCACATTTACGGAGTAGTGTGATCTCGTACGGTTTTGGATATGAGAATTACAACTTGTTTATAATATTTTTGTTACTTTACTTATCAAAGTTGACCGCGTTGGCCTTCTCGAACTGGCGACTTTTTGATTTTGACATAATGATTTGAAGATACACACAATGTGTTTCAGTAGATTTAATTCGCTCACACTTATTTAGAAGCAAATTTTCGGCGTAAATATATATTGTATTATTTTTAATGTTACAGTTTTATAGAAAAATGTCAAAGATATTTTGTTTACTTTATTAAAACTTACAGAAACTCGAGAGTATTCAAACAAAAAATTTAAAGTTTGCCGAGAATCGTCAAATCGTAGATGTACTATAATGTATATGGCAAAAAACAAGATGCATATGCATTTTGGAAAAGTTCAGGTTGAAATAGGGACAAACCAATATCATCTTTTACAGAAGATGATCCGATAGAATAATTTTTTGAAAATATACGACCTCCACAACTAGGTGTTAAGTATTAATTGTAAATTTAAAAAACTGGAAAATAGGCAGCAAGTAGTTAAAATATTTTTTCTAAATCTGATTTAAGTAGTCAGGGTTTCTTCACACAAATAGCTGATCCCGCGACGCTATTGTTTAGTTCTAAAACTTGAGTTACTTTTTGGCAAGTGTGTATTGGAAGTAACCTTATTAAGCAAGTACCGTAGACTGGACATTCTGTAAGGTTCCATCTATAAAGGAATATAGTTTAAAATTTCACAGCGGATACCAAATACCGGCGGGAGGTCATCTTATAATTGAATGTAATAGAGCAATTAATAACTGTTATATAGTGAGTCTATCGATTCTAAGTATTAGAAATATAATAACGAAATGTTTAATTCATATAATTGCACTGGTTAAATCTGAATTTTATTTTGGCTATATTTGACTTTGCTTTTAAACATACTGAGAGAAATGAACCAACAAAGTACAAAATTCTTTTTGTAGTGGTTTTAGAATTACTTTTATTGTATCTAATTCTATATATAAGAGACAGCCACCTTAAAGTACTGTTTTTTATGATTGCACTGTATTTTTCTATATAGGCTAATTCCCTAAACTAACAATTGCCTAACGCCCGATATATAAAGTGCAGCGTAATAAAGGGAAATTAAACATAGAAGCCAGTATAATCATAATAGCAAAAATTGATATAACTAAACATTTTTTATTTAAAATAATTATATCAACTTTTTTGCTATATCTGGCTAAACTAGGTGTCTTGTGATAAAGCATCACATCACATCTGTAACGCTTTATCCTATGCTATCAAGGGAATGAAAATTGTGTAATAATATGTGAATGAAAAGATTAGTCCGTTAACCACTAAAATCTTATAATGGTTAGCGGATTAATCTTCTTTATATTCAAAATTCTTTCAAAACCGTTTAGTCTACTTGACTTCCATTGTTCTGTAGCACATGTGAGAGCAATATGTCATCGACCATGGTTGAACGTTAGGTGACCTCGTCTAAATTTTGTATCATCAGCTTCTTGGTGATATCACTCTAAACATTTTGGATAGAGTTTTCTTCGTCTTTTACATTTGGTTACTAATCAATCACTTTTTTGGAACGAATTATTGAGAGAATTGAGTTGTTGGTGCGATGTACCATTTACCATCTAGGAAATTCATAACAAATGTCTCCAGACTCACATCTCGAAAGCATCCCTAATTGTTCGTGGCTCAGACACGTAACGAAATATTGAGAACATTAGGATTTTAGCAAACTTGATCTTTGTCCGTTTGGCGATATTTCTATCATGGCAAGTTTTTTCCAGTTGGCAAGTTGTAGGTAAGTTGACGATCTGGGTTCATTGTTGAATCTCATAATCTCATATATAGTTTTTGGTATTGTTCGTGAGAATTTCATCTTTTTACTACCTAATGCAAACTATTCCGTCTGTGTAATTTTCATTTAATCTGTCTACAATCGTAATTTTGGTTTTGTTGTAATTTAAGTCTAAACCAGAACTAACAGTTTTATGGTTGTTCAGCAGGAGAACAAACTCATCTTCGCTTGTATCAAGTGAGCCAGTGAATTTTATTTCAAATGCAAGAAAAACTGATCATTGTATAACATTTTACAATCTTACAATCATATTTATGTTGTCGGCTGTCGGGAGACTTCGATACTAGATGAGACAACGAACCCTCATTATGTAGTCGGAAAATTTATTTCGTTGTCTGGGATAAGAATCTATAGAAGTGTTCAACAGACACCATGGAATCACTATTTGTTTTTGGAAAATTGCAATACATTGTAGAATTAAAAAATTTCAAAATATTGTATAAACATAAAATTGGCGTTTGGCCGTTTACGTCTAAACGAAAGTTTCAAATATTGATTAAAACAACCTATCTATACATTTGCAATATAATTAGACATATTTACATAAGTTAGCACAGGTAATTAATTCATTATTATGAAATACATTGAATAACATAGGGAATAAATATGATTATAATCACAAAATGTTGTAATATTTTAAATTTTCTTATAAAAATGACTCATAATAGAAGAGTATTCTGTCAAAAGAAATAAGTTACACATTGTCTAGACGATAACCAAAACAAAAGAATCTCACATTTGCTCACTATCAAAACTCTTCTTCTTATAATAAACGTTCTGTAGTCATGTTACGGAAGGTCATAAAAGGTGAGAATTCTTTAGGTACGTAAATGTAATAGATTCATTTGTGAGAAATTTTACAGTTATTTATAAGAATTTCAATAGATCTTCATTTGAAACCGAGAGTATACGTGTAGGTTCAAAAGGAATAGGACATGGATAATACATATCTTTATGCTAAATATCTCCGTTCGATCTGGCACGAAGTTGGCGTAAAAACACGTCTATTTGAAATGCAAAGTGGCAACAGGGTAGAGCCTTTTGCACAAAATCGTAAACATACACAATCTTACCAGCTACTGTTCTAACTTATCTTAACAATCGTGAATTCTTACGTTATCGATATTCGTTATATAGTCGCTCTGATGAAATAGAAAATCAACCAAAACGCATACGGGTGCATCTAAGTGGAACGTGGTATCTTAACACATAAAACAAGTGCTAAATTTCCCAGGAAAGTTATTCAGGTGCATAAAAAAATAATAAAACGAGCCAATTAAAATTGTAACTCGCGAGAATCTAGATAAACAAACATACAGTGTGATGCAAAGAAAATGCTGAGATAAAAATGGTAAAAAAGATATGACATTTGATCAATAGAAAATCTATATTATCAGAGTTGGAAAGGCTTGGTTTTCCTGATGGGCCTTGGAAATGTTTCCCTTTCAGTTCAAAATTTGGTCATAGTTCTTAAACTATTCAGTTTAGTTACAAAATATTTTACAAAGCTAATTAATGCCTTTTTGATTTAAAGTTATATCATCATCAATAAACTAATTTGATTAAAGAAAAGTTGAAGTTTATCGTATCGTTGCCGCTCATAGAGTAAAAGAGATAGAATGTTGAATCTTTTTCATTCATAGTAAGACTTACCATGCAGTTTGACGACCGTTAAGAAAATAGCATCCTTATAGTGTTTATTTCTGAGATATCACCAAAAAAATACTAAAACAAATTGCATTTAAATTTGTTCTGTGACAAACATTAATATTTTTTTCATCAAAATAATTTGTAATCATGCGGAACTACTTGACTATATATATCGTTTCCGAATCTACGATCTCTACTTTGATAACCTCCATTCAACAGACTGACATTAATACAAAACTAATTTTAATTAATTTCTGTGATTGATATCATTGGTCTTAAAATCAAGTTTGAATTTGATAGCTGTGCTTTTGGTTTCGTTTGAAACAATATCTTGCTATAAATAGACCAGGCGGCTTACCATAAGACTACTAAATGTTACATACTCACATATAATTAAGTAGTCTGGAGATTAAAGTAAACTCATTTGTCTGTAACTTTCACTTAATTAAACAGAAATTGAAAATATATACATACGATAACTAGGTGTCGGCTTTATATTTCTATGGACATTACAATAAATTTTTGTCATCGGTTTTCCTTTTATACGAGCCGCAAAGTTCATGTTAGTAAAGAAATGTATAATATATTTCCTTAACATGTCCTTTATTTCTATTTTAATATTTGGAATTTGATGCAGTTTGTTGTAGTTAGTCGTCGGACATTGCTGATAATTGGTGCAGTTAGTGAGTGCATGGCTGAGAGTTTCTATTTGATCAGTATATCCATATATAAAACAACAATTTAGTCACCTTTATCAAGTGATTGTAGAATGAAAACAGGGTAAGTCTCTGTAATCTATCATTCTATCATGTCCATTGTCGACCTAAACTGGATAATAAAATTATAATTATTTATAACCATATAACAGATTCCAAAATAAATAAAGCACAATATTTTTTGAAAATTTATTTCAACTAATAAATAATTTTTTGAAGATTTTTTATATCGTAGAACAAAAAACAAATATAAATCTTAATATAAACTATAAATTTAAAAAATTGGAAATTAACCCATTACGAAGCCACCTAAGATTTAGAGCATCGTATTAATAAACAATATTGCTTGTGAAATATCGTTCTTACTTATGAGTCTTATGACTGACGCTTATAACGAAATCATGAGACGTTCACAGCGTGCCTGACAGTTTGTTAAGGATTATAAGGATATTGGTAATGCAACAACCTCCCATATATGGACTTCGTTACATTGTACACTATTTCTTTTAATGTATAAATTTTGTTAAGTTATAATTAACACAAGTAAAACTTTTGTCAGGGTACTATCGTATTATTTTCATGACTATTTGATATGCATCTCTATACTCTGCTCTAAAATTAACGACGGGATGTCAAAACAACTTGGATTATAAAATATTACACAGGTTAGTGGTATAATAAACAGGTAATATGAAAACTGTGACAAATATGTATGACTTTTACATATATTAACTTAATTACAACATATTAATTTGTTTAATTTATTGGTTATTTTTTAAACGTTGCGTTGGTTCGATCAATAAAGAGTTAGTGATATTTAACATATTACTTCATATCTAGTCCGTATTTAGGAACCAGTCCACGCACGTATTATCTCTGGCAAAAATCTAGTTCAAGATCAATACTTGGAATTAACAAAATTTTTAAATTATTCATTAGTTCGACAGGATATGAAATATAAAGGAAACATTGAAAACTTAGCGCTGACGTTTATTTCTGCTTGTTCTTCAAAGTGGGGAAATGGAAATGCGTTTTTTCCAATTATTCAAAAATAGCGAAAAATATCAAAAGACCATACGAAACATAGTATTTTAAATTCATGAATTTTCACGCTGTATTTTCACAATTTCTTCATCTCATACTCTGCCAATTCTGTAATATTAAAAAGTAAATTATATTATAACGTCATTAGTGGCAATACTCTACTGTGACTAATAACCTATATGAAAAATATATTAAAAGGGGCAAGCTTAAATGACCAAAGTATATTTGATGTTACATATGGTGTTCCACAAGGTACAGTGTTAGGCCCATAATTGCTTTAGGTAAATTATTTACCCAGCTAAATAAAGCACCATCAAGTCACAGTTTGTGAGGATGGCACCGTGCCATCCTCACAAACTGTGACTTGGCACGACAATTACATTGATACACCTAATGAGTTTCACAAAGATGTAAATAATAAAGCAGAATCATCGAGTAAACGGTTTCAATGAAATTAATTGATTCCAACTTAGAAGAAAACATTGTTTAAACTATTACATTAAGAAAAAACTTGATTGATTGATTGATTGACATAGACACAGGAACTCAGAAGAGATAACAGTGACTGGACATGTTGTGCCACTCAACAGCAGTCTAGCTTACTGCTACCGTCTCTCTAATAGATGAAAAACGCCACTAAACATCCATAGTCTGGCCAGGATTCGAACCTGGGATGCCGTTGTCTCAAGCCAGACACTACGCCACTAAGTTGAGCTGAGCTTTTTATGAGATTTCTGTTTCTGAATTTAACAGTGTGGACATCCTCCTGCCCGCTTGCGTCCAGATATGGTTTCACGTTTCCTAGGAATTCGTCTTTTCGTTTCAACGTCCTGCATTTGTGTGTCCATCCCGTTTGTTTGCCAAGACATACATTAGCTTGCTGTAAGAAGGTTTTACTTATTTACCGTTCCACATGCAAATAAACTGTAGAAAGTGTTCTAAGAGAACATTTGTGACACTTTGTATGCTGATGTCCTTAGGTAAAGTAGAGTAAAAAAGTAGAATTAGCAAAAAATATAAAATAGAACTAGGAGAATGTTTGCGGCGCTCTGTATATTAAGCACACCTTAATTATTTTGACCTGAGAAATATTTTTGTATTTGTAAATAAGTTTAATATATGGACCACGTCACAGTTGCCAATTGACATATTCCTGTTGTGGAACCTGCCTTATGTTTAATACTTTTTTAATTTTAAGAAATTCAGTTAGGTTTAATAATTAATAAGGATTAATAAACTAATACTATTAATAGAACTTATCTTTTTCGTCCGTGTGAACCGTGTGTATTTGTTGGCATCTTCCCTCTCTGTCCCGTAGGAATCGCACACTACTTGCACTCGTTGTTCCACACTGTTTAGAAACCAGCTTGAAGACATCTGAAGATGAGTTTATGGTGTACAGTTTATATTACATTACCAGATGTTTGTGTACATTTTTAAGTTATTCATATACGCCATTAGGTGACGCAATATTCAATCAATATATCTTAATAAAAAAATCAAATATATGAAATAGCCAGACCCATGCTAATTAATGTAGAATTGTCCAAGCTTTAATTCAACAAAATTTCGTACGATTTTTCACAGTTTTAGCCGATTTTATTCGAAGTTTTGTAGGAGCTACAAAAACGTACCAGCCTTCGACGCCATCCGAAATCGAACTCCCAACTACTAGATGTAGAAAACTTGACAGAAAACTTCATGGTTAGTGATGTTATAATATCTGACTCTGCCACTTAGTACATTACTTGGTTTTAAGTTTAAATACATAGACCTTATATTTAATGAACTGAATAATGTATATTTTGCAATATAATAGTTAGAAATCTCCTCCACACAAGGCAGGTTTATTCAACATTTTCAAAAAACTTTTAGAAACATTGAGCTACTTTGGATGAACATTTGGCCGTCCAATACAATGTCGGCATTACAGTGACTTCTAAGTTTCCAATTCTCCTTTAGCCTCTAGTTTAATCAGACATATATAAATGTCGCAGATGGTAAGATCGGCCACTTCCGAGTTGAGCAAAACTTGGAGTGATGGGAATACCACGAGACGCACAAAGATCAGACTAGCCCTACTTTTCTCTATCTCTCCTTGCGCCTCTGAGACATGGACTGTTAGGGAGGCAGATAGACGACGTATTGATGCGTTTCAAATGTGGGTTTGTAGACATTTGATGTTGGTTCTCTGGATAGCCCACCGCATCTCGATTTTTCAAGAAATGCATCCTACAAAACGACTTTCCAGTACCGAATTTTCTCAAATTCTCCCATATTTTGGCCACATCAACAGGACAGAGGATGTAATCTTTTTAATACCCAAATATTAAAAAAATTTCACCTGTGCAAATAGCAGCTAGTTTTTTGTTGGAGAGCATAGTGCCGTGGATTTTCAGAGTGTGAACATTCAAAGGGCGCCACCTGCTGGATACTAAATATAGTGATATAAAAAATTTTGCCAGCCAGGAACAAAATTAAGTTACTGGCAATCATGCGATGAAATTCTTAAAATCTGTCGATGATGACAAAATTTATACTTTACTATGTAATCTCAAAATATAGACAAATATCAGGTGCACCAGTGCAAATAACAAGAGCATGTAGATATTAAACATTTATTACGACACAAGTGAGATAGATGTACAAGAACAAAACACTAAATAAAAACTACAGATGTTACCTAAACGTGGTTTATACGCATTAAAGAAATTCTGTATGCTTGATCTAATAAAACTTCACTGGAAATCAAACTTTACTTTCTGGCCGAGATTCGCTTGAAACTACGACTTATCTGATACACAACTACTAGTTATAACTCACAATAGCGAATTAAGATTTACTATGAATTAAATTTACACATGGTACCATACGTTGCTTCACAGTAAAAATATGACTGAAATATTTCATTATTTGATGAATAAACTTAGAGCTCAATTTATAGTTGCAACATTGTGGCATAATTTACTTTAATGTTTAAACAAAAAACTCGCTGAATAAATCTATAATAATGTCCTTTAAAAAGATACAACCAAAATGAAACTAAAAAGAAATCCTCTATTATTAGAGCCTTGGCATTTTCTGTGACTACTGCAGCGTGACTTGTCACCACTTCCTAGACGTACTCGACGTTGGCTACGGCTACAACTCCGTGCTGCATTAACATTCCTGCCTTAAATCTCTTGGAGGCTGCTGTGAACAGATCTCCAAGCCAAAACTTCTCTAAACGTCAGCAAGACCCATTCATAAATAAACTTCTGAGTAACAGACTTTCTCCTATTACTACTCTAGATGTGAGGCACCTAATAACCAAAATTACAACACCAAAACTACTGGGCTCTTACATAAACTGCAAAATTGCCTGACCCCAATTTTCTCTGACCTAACCCAAATATATGACTCTCCCAAACATAGGCCTCTCCAAATACTCTCATATAGAGAGTATTACATAGCCTCACAAAACACGTGGCATCAAAATTACAACAACCAACTTATAAGGACATCTATACAAATCCACAGCTGTGATAATGAATCTCAAAACCTCCACAAAAATCAAGATCGCCGTACGCCTACCTCCCCTCTGTCTTCAGCGAGCACCGGAAATTTCCAGAGCTTCCTCAGTGTTGCCAACTTGCACATTCTTAGCACATTTTCTCTAGCCAATCATAATGCACTACCAAAGGACTCAATAGTCAAAAGACTGAATTTCACAATTACGTAAGAATTATATACATTAACGCCCCTAACTCTAATTATTCTTAAAGAAAACATGTTAACTTCCGCAATGTCAAGATTTTTGCAGATATGCGACCTGCTATGCCCTTCAAAGTACGAGTTGTTGCATACCTCTCTACTCCAATAAGTAAATTAATTAGTCAATTTACTGCAAGTCAATTGAAACTAATCATGTAGCCTTCTCAAATGCTACAGTATAGAACGTTTCATTGTCCATGGTAAATCATATAATAAGAGACGAAGAGGACGACCACCGTACCTTTGGGTTAATGCCACCAAAGAGTCATTGGGAAAGAGCTATGGCGAAGCCGTGCGCCTAACAGGTAGCCAGAATAGATGGCGTGAGGCTGTGGGATATGCTATACAGCAAAGGGCGGTAAACTGAAACATTACGCAAGACATTGTGAATAAGATCAAGGTATAAATGTCCAACTAATATTTAATTAAATATAGGTATTTTTCAATAGAAGTCATAGTTTATTTCTTTTCTGTGAAATAGAAGTTCTATTTATAGCCATAACAAACTTTTGTACACATTTGACGGTAGCCATGTGGTTGCGGTCGTGGCTGTTAGTAACGCGACCAGTCAAATTTTGTTTACATTTATGTCATAACTGTTGTGGTAGGTAATGTATTAATTTTATTGTGTTATTTAGTACCACAATGAGTTTACTAGATCATAAACTTATTTAAACGGCAACTAAATCTGATGAACCTGAGACAGTTCTACATTTAGCTCTCTCTCTAATTTTCTATTCAATAGCCGTATGATTAACAATTACGTATCGACAGATATAATAACCGCGTTGCCCCGAGAACGTCGCTAAAAAAACCTTCAAACAAGTATCTAGTTCAAAATTTATTTAATTTAGAAAAGAAACATTTTTGTGTATTAGAGGCACTTGAATTCGGTTTAAATAATTAATTACATTACAATTTTCCCGATCCCCCATTAAAAAATGGATCGATTTTTGTCAATATCTCTCTCCTACCATACTATGGCAAAAATGGTTGTTATGGAATTTAAAAGCAAAATTTTCCACAAAATGATCTCTAATCTAGTTTAATAGTAATATCCGACACATGTAAAGTTTCTTTAGCCTTCCGCATATTTTCAAATCTCTTCTTACCAAATCTGTCGTTATAATACAAGCTGTGATGTATTATAGTGTTTGAGTGTTGTATTATAGTGTTTAAGTAGTGAACAAATACATTTTTCAATTAATTTTCAGAATATTGCGATTAATTACAAATACGTACGATAGTGATAGAATGACTTAATTTGCGTACAGAATATATTTCAGGTTGCCTCTATTATTCTTTGTGGATCATATTCCAATTTACATTTTCTTTTGAAGATCGAGAATACAAAAGTAAACATTTTTACTTCCTTATTCTCTTCAGACGCATCTTTACTGAATAAACACTTAATTTTAAATTCAAAGGAGGAGATATGTGATTTCCGAACAACTACAAGTTTTGCTTCACCTCGTTTCCGTTCTGCTTTAATGTTTCAAATTTTTGTACTTCACGTGTTGAGTTACAGTTTGTGGTACTCCAAGTCTAACTACATTATTCTCATTCATTCTCCTCCTACTGCCTACTGATTCAGTCATCTTCCTTTTATTTTGAGAATCTCTCCTAATAAGGTTCACTCCCAAATAAAATAAATATCTGAATCTGCCTTTCTCAAAGTCTGGAGGCACCAACAAAAACAACAATGTTAAAACGCAGAACAAAACAATGGAAACGTAACTTAACAAATAACTAGATGTATACCTAAATTGACAACGCTCTAGGCACAGCCAATATATTCAAAAGAAATGTCATCTAACCATTTGCAATTTGAAGAAGAAAACTTGCTTGTACAGTGGTTATCTCAGCAACGCCAAATTTACGTTAGATACTAAGATTATAGTTAAACGATCTTCGAATTTCAACCATGAGTAGGGAAAATGGATTTCTAGTTAAGCTGCCATAACGCAAGAAGATCCTATTGTTTCAGTAAAGGTCCATATATGGACTATTAGTTTTGAGGTTGTCGCTCTCGATGATTATTTGAGATATGAAACTGGGCTTCGAAAACCAGGCCGAAAGTAACGTGAATGAAAATAATGAAATCAAGGTTGTGACTAAATTGAACTTATATTGATTTTACTGCGCTTTTAGAGAAGTGTTTGTCAACTCTAAACTCGTGTCTGTTGGGGAGAAACAGAAAAATGCGACAGTGTTTAAATTCAGATTGTTAAAACTTATATACCATTGATTTTGAGAGAAATGGTATGAGACTATTATTGGAGGTAATTTCATTGTGGTTAATATATCTAATAACTATTTACGTCATAGAGCTGATAGTAAGCTTGATATTTGCAAAAGAAATACTTTGTTCAAGGCATTTCTCCAAAGAGAGGAGACCAGGACAGGAGGGGGGGGATATTTTATGATATATGTCATAAAACCTTCTGTAGAATTTGTTCAGTCTTCCACCTTGCTTTTTGGTGCTACTGTCTGGCCTACACTACAATGTGTCATCAGTTCGTGGTACAGTAGAGAATCAAACGTTCCTTTATAGCTAAAAATACGTTACTATTTCATGAGAAATATTAACAGTTCTTTTGGCAACGTGTACTGTTAATCGTTGAAACAAAAATATTTACGTAGTTTTGGAGTTACAGTAGCAGTATTGATAATACTTTGTAGATAATTATGTAGAAGAAACATTGTCATATCACGTTTGTTGTCCGCCATGCTCTAAGGAACAGTATTAATCAATCCTGTCCCTAGCGAATATAAATGTGTCAGGTAATTGCGCACTATAGTACAATATTTTCTATATTTCATTGTTAGTTATGTATGTATCTTCGTCGAATAAACACATTTTCTATTGATGCTATTATAACCGTTTCGTTCTTATCTTACAAATGCAAATTTAAAATTATATTTTTTAAATTAGTTCTTCATTATTAAAATCGTAATAACCGAAGAGAAATATTGGAAATGTATGTTTTTTAAAACTCATTTTCCAGATTTAATTTATGTTAATACTTTCGTTAGCTGAAATTCCTAAATTCTGAACATTTTAAAATTGATTATGCATAGAAATTATAAAGGTTCTTCAATTGCTGTTGGGATATTTTAAACAGAATTATAGAAATATATTCATATTTCTAGTTTATTCCATTATTGCTCTGTTGAATAGAGACTTTTATCTATGTAATTTTTGTTACAATAAATTAGTGTCAAAATGAAAATTTTAAATTTATTTTCCATTAATTCGTGTTAAAGCTTGAATCACAGTTTTTGCGAATTTATTCTTATTCATTTTATGTACATGTACCTATCACTCAGCGCATTTTAAATTTGTTCCTCATGGTACATCAGTCAAACGATATGCTGAATATGATGAATAACGGAATGTCGATGAAAAATCACATCTTTTGTGTTGGGTAGGTTACTGGTCCCTCCTACTAACAGTACTTTACGAAATGAATCCAAGCTCAAGTATTGATTATAACCAAACATAATACATTAAAATCGGAATGCTGCGCTGAATGAAAAAATAAATCGAATCTTTTTTATCCAAACTGCGACTATGAAAGTAAGTCAGTTCTGGTGCAGAGCCATAATTAGTAATATAAATTCTGCTATAAATTATCACCAATAGAGAGTAATTAGCGCTACACTAAGTGAATATATTATTACCGCTGATTACATGAATTTTCTCAGCGGCGCCATGTTCAATGGAGGTTGTAAAAATTTCTACGTCTAATAAGCGGAAATTAAGAAAGCAATTAAATATTTCCATGACATTTTTACGTAAGTTCGTAATTTTTCTTGAGGCATAATGTTTCTAGATATGTTTGCATAAAGGCTTCATTTCTATACTGGGTTTATAAATTTTGACTTATACTCTTTAATAAACTTTATCTTATGAAGGTGATATTATTCATGAAAAGAAATGTTATATGAGTATGGATCCAATTATTCTTGATATTGTACTTCTGTACTTCTACTTCATTCGACTCAAAAGCTCTGTATGGATGAACTGAAAATTTAGTAATATGATGTATGCTAATTGGGTGATTTTCTTTTGTTGTTGGCTGCGTGGTGAATCCTTTCCAGTAAATGCAAGACAATCAAAATTTATCAAATACCATTGATCAATACTTTGTGGATCTCAAAGTATAAGTTATCATCCACAGGAGTCATTCCAGTTATTCCTGAGAAACCATTTTTTTCCAATAATTACTATGCAATTAGTCACTCAATGAGAATGAAGTTTTTTGTATCGCAAAATTGTCCCTGTCCCAGGATAAACAAATATATTTAGTTTTCTTTTCTATATCATCCTTATAAATGATATCTGAGAATGTCCTCTTCCGAAATGATGTTAGATTTATTAATGCCACAAACCAATGTTGATTATATTATTCTTACTGCCATCAGATAGTAACATATTGTTACGAATTTCCGCCTTTTAGGAAACACCCTGTATGAATCCTTGGGTTCCAAATAATTTCAACAAGAGATAAACACCACTAACACTTTATTTAATAATTTATTGATTACAGTGTTTATATTTACACTTCGAATTTATAACCTTACTTTTTTGCGCTAACTTCACTTTAGTAAATGCGCCGATAATCGCGCCTTATATACTCTGAAATTGCCTCTAGATCCATGCTTCTACAAGTTTCCAGTCATTAGTAGGCATAGGCGTATCAATCTACAGTTTCAAGGGGGTGTAATACATAACAATATTTTTGTCATCGAACCTCTTCCTTTCACTAGTCTGCTACTGATTAAGACATTTCTTCGTAAAGTTTTCTTTCCTCTTGATGTCTTTTTTCATTTATTTTACTCATTTTCCTCTTTACCAATATATTTTCTTATCACTCTTATCATACCGACTGGTTCTACTGCATTTTACATCTGTACTAAATACTAAGAATTTTACCAAATCAAATTTTACTGAAACAAAATTTTAAATTAATTGATCAGTAAAATGCGAAGGCTATTTTAATAATTTTTTGGTAATTTTGATATGTAGTATTTAGTATTCTTTATTCTTTCCGTCGATAATTATGTCTGGAAGATGCCAGA
Organism: Stenurella melanura; assembly: GCA_963583905.1. Classification (NCBI taxonomy): domain Eukaryota; kingdom Metazoa; phylum Arthropoda; class Insecta; order Coleoptera; family Cerambycidae; genus Stenurella; species Stenurella melanura. Next base: position 97,155,632 of record OY757314.1, read on the forward strand.
AAAGAAGTAGGTGAAACTGCTAGTGACCAGAAGTTTGGTAATTTTATGATTTTCTTTTGGGTAATAGTTGCATCAGTTTACAGATTCTACGAACGATAAATCAACTTCAACCTTGAAAGATTGCTTGATAACTCAGTCATTATGTTTGCAAATATTGTGACCCCGCAAAAACATTATCAAATCAATAACAAAAAATGATAATTGCAATAAATAATAGTTTTAATTGACTTAAACTAGTTATTAAGTGATCTGCAAGAGTTATAAAATATTAAAGGCTGCTCCTGCGATAAAATCTCCGATTAAAGTGAAATTAAGAATACCAAAGCTGTATTTGATTAATTGATGTATAAATATTACGAAACATAGCTTCCAAACTGTTATAAAGTGCCTTGCCAACCATCACAAAGTAGAAAAACCTGACAAGGTGATGACTGTTCATACTCGTTGTTGAATATCCTCGATTGCAGAACAACAAGCACTTATAAGCGGAAATTAAGAAAGCAATTAAATATTTCCATGACATTTTTACGTAAGTTCGTAATTTTTCTTGAGGCATAATGTTTCTAGATATGTTTGCATAAAGGCTTCATTTCTATACTGGGTTTATAAATTTTGACTTATACTCTTTAATAAACTTTATCTTATGAAAGTGATATTATTCATGAAAAGAAATGTTATATGAGTATGGATCCAATTATTCTTGATATTGTACTTCTGTACTTCTACTTCATTCGACTCAAAAGCTCTGTATGGATGAACTGAAAATTTAGTAATATGATGTATGCTAATTGGGTGATTTTCTTTTGTTGTTGGCTGCGTGGTGAATCCTTTCCAGTAAATGCAAGACAATCAAAATTTATCAAATACCATTGATCAATACTTTGTGGATCTCAAAGTATAAGTTATCATCCACAGGAGTCATTCCAGTTATTCCTGAGAAACCATTTTTTTCCAATAATTACTATGCAATTAGTCACTCAATGAGAATGAAGTTTTTTGTATCGCAAAATTGTCCCTGTCCCAGGATAAACAAATATATTTAGTTTTCTTTTCTATATCATCCTTATAAATGATATCTGAGAATGTCCTCTTCCGAAATGATGTTAGATTTATTAATGCCACAAACCAATGTTGATTATATTATTCTTACTGCCATCAGATAGTAACATATTGTTACGAATTTCCGCCTTTTAGGAAACACCCTGTATGAATCCTTGGGTTCCAAATAATTTCAACAAGAGATAAACACCACTAACACTTTATTTAATAATTTATTGATTACAGTGTTTATATTTACACTTCGAATTTATAACCTTACTTTTTTGCGCTAACTTCACTTTAGTAAATGCGCCGATAATCGCGCCTTATATACTCTGAAATTGCCTCTAGATCCATGCTTCTACAAGTTTCCAGTCATTAGTAGGCATAGGCGTATCAATCTACAGTTTCAAGGGGGTGTAATACATAACAATATTTTTGTCATCGAACCTCTTCCTTTCACTAGTCTGCTACTGATTAAGACATTTCTTCGTAAAGTTTTCTTTCCTCTTGATGTCTTTTTTCATTTATTTTACTCATTTTCCTCTTTACCAATATATTTTCTTATCACTCTTATCATACCGACTGGTTCTACTGCATTTTACATCTGTACTAAATACTAAGAATTTTACCAAATCAAATTTTACTGAAACAAAATTTTAAATTAATTGATCAGTAAAATGCGAAGGCTATTTTAATAATTTTTTGGTAATTTTGATATGTAGTATTTAGTATTCTTTATTCTTTCCGTCGATAATTATGTCTGGAAGATGCCAGAAAAGAAGTAGGTGAAACTGCTAGTGACCAGAAGTTTGGTAATTTTATGATTTTCTTTTGGGTAATAGTTGCATCAGTTTACAGATTCTACGAACGATAAATCAACTTCAACCTTGAAAGATTGCTTGATAACTCAGTCATTATGTTTGCAAATATTGTGACCCCGCAAAAACATTATCAAATCAATAACAAAAAATGATAATTGCAATAAATAATAGTTTTAATTGACTTAAACTAGTTATTAAGTGATCTGCAAGAGTTATAAAATATTAAAGGCTGCTCCTGCGATAAAATCTCCGATTAAAGTGAAATTAAGAATACCAAAGCTGTATTTGATTAATTGATGTATAAATATTACGAAACATAGCTTCCAAACTGTTATAAAGTGCCTTGCCAACCATCACAAAGTAGAAAAACCTGACAAGGTGATGACTGTTCATACTCGTTGTTGAATATCCTCGATTGCAGAACAGCAAGCACTTATAAGTTAGAAGGCTAGTATAATGAATGTTTTTATGAACATTCTAGGTACTTATATAAATATTTTGAATTCCTCTTCAGTATGCTTCAGCAGAAATAATATAACGTTCGACATCAAAAAATATGATCCGTTTACCTACTCTATAGGTTTCTGAGGTTTCAGTATGCAGAACTTCATCCTCAGTAATAATAATAGAATAGAATTTATTTTTACTAGTTTATTTGATACAAAAGTACGTTATACACATTTAGTACGTCTATGTAACAGAAATATTTATTTTACTAATCCAAACAATTGAAATTTAAACATAAATACGTATGAAAAAAACGAACCTCATATAATAACATATAATAGGTGAAAAAATAAATTTTTAAATATTTAGAAATTCACAACACTATAAAATGCATTTAAAAGTTTTTTTAATGAACATAAGTTCATTTCTATTGTGGTTTTAGGAACCTTGTTAAATAAAATATATCTAATTATAGTGCAGTGAGTTTTAAAATGTCGCTGTTTTATGCACAAGAATCAGAAACAGACCTTCGTCTGGTATTACACAGTTGATTATCTGCTGAGGTGGAAAAACAGCACTAATTAATGTTTGCAAATAATAGACACGTGTAGATATAAATGCTAGAGACTGTAAACATATTACATTTTTTACAAAGGGCCATAACATCAGATTTGCAGTAGAGGAACAATAACTACATTTTATTATTAACTGGTTTCAAAAGAATTCATTGACGAAATTTTCAAAAAATAAATGTTGATTTACAGGAAGTTGTCAACGCTTTGCCACTAAAGATGTTCATGTTCTTTTAAACGAACCGTCTTCAAAGAAAATCCCTAAAAATTATGAAATAAAATTTGGTCCACTCACAAGGTTTTAGAAATCTTGTTATCTTATTAATATTTATCTTAAACTCGGTATAAAAATAATATTTGAAACCATAAAAAATGTATTAATTTTCTTAAATCGGTTAATATGTTAAAATTTTTAGCTACGTACGAAAATAAATAAATTAGATATCGCCTCCTTTGGCGCAGATATTTACTTAAAAGTACATTTTCTATATATGACGATTTGGAACAAGGAGCAAGTGATAGGACACTGCGAAACCATTATTGACAATGATACCAATATTGTCCAAATGCGGTACACAATAACATATATTTCCGAAGACGTTTATTAACTAAACTGGAAATTAACATCACACATAAATGTGTTCAGGCTCTTTTCATTGCAATTATGAATGAACATATCGAGCCCGGGCCAGCCACCATTACAAACAGCAAGAAACCATTACGGCAATGGTATTTTAATACTATAATTTATTGTTAATGGAGATTCACATGCGAATATATAATATAATAACATCCAGCAGAGTCTGAGTATATTCTTTACGTACACATGACGATTTACTTCGACTTTGTTGACGACAACGCCAAAATATTTAACGGTTTGTATTTCTTTTCCTTCTGTCTGTATGGTAGTTTCCCGTTATCACACCAAATAAACGGTATTTAGTAGGTTTATAAGGAAGATATTAATCATATTTTTATTATATTTTTAAGACATTTTAAGTTGTCTCGTTCCAGCGTTTTTAACAAATTGATTTTTCAGCGAGTGGGAAAAAAGATAATACCAGACAATAATTAGTTATTATTTGGTATTTCAGAGCATATTCTTCCTATAAATAATTGCTATATTTTTAACGTTAATCACTTTCAATGAAGTCAGGCTTGTTTGGCGAAACACTCACAAGCATAATATGCAGTATTCTTATTTTATTCTTGAATATGAATTGCTGCAATAAGACAGAGAATATGATAGGGGAGGTAGTAAACAAGATAATTTTCCGTTGAACTCTTATGCACAATATAGGAAACTGCAAATGTGATGAAGAATAAAGATGACAAAATCGGCAACTTCCCTTCCAGTCTTCCCCATAACAATGCACTCAATCTTTGTCCACAGGAACTGGAGAGAGGATAATATAAAATGGATAGCCCAGGAATAACCAGATGGCAACAGGTGAAGGAGATGACCTGCAGAACATTAGGCTGATGTCGGCAAGCAGTTGATAGAAAGAGGTTTAGTGAGGTTAATAGTCAGCTACAATATATGGCATAATGCTTTTGGACATGCTACATAGAACAAAAAGGTCAACTAGTGATAGAGGGCGATAAAGGACTGGGTTAAGAGTAAACACAAAAACCACCGGAGGAACATTCCAGAAAATCGACATGGAAATACACTCAGTTAAGATTAATAACACGATTTCTGACTGGATGCTTTCCTGCAAAGAAGTACCTGAATACAATCGGTAAATTTGACAGCAAACTAGACTGCATACTATGCGGCGAGGAACCGGAAACGGTTGATCACATCATATTAAACTGCGTGACGCTGGCCCGCAGAAGATATGACATTTACGGGCAAACACGAACAGGCTCGGAATTCATCAGCACCTGCCCGATTATAGACTTGTATCACCTGATTAGGGGTACGGGGCTATTGGAGTGGGCGGAATGAAGCATGACAGTACAATAAGCCCAGAAGGCTGCAGTGCCCTCGGAGTTTTCAACAGATGAACCATGAGGGGGAAAATGGGTCAACTAGAATATTATATGAATTACAAAGCATATCTCAGGAGGTTGTGAAGAAGCGGAGGAAGAAAATTAATCTTCTCTTATAAAATACCATTAAAAGGTGTAACGGTCTTCTCACATACATCTTAATAAATTTATATTTGCTGATATTTTTATCATTTATCTAACGCTAACTTACTATTCCAATTTCAGTATGCTCTGAATTCTTCATTAGTTATTCTGACGAACAAGCGGAGAGTTAGAGTTATTCTGAATTCCATAACGAATCCAATTCTTTAAATAATTACTATTACTATCGATGTTTACCGTTTTGAAAAAGTGTCTGGCAAATATAATACACTCTTCGATTGCGGGGATATGTGTTTTTAATTTTAGATATTTCCACTGTCACTGATATTTAGAAAACAATTTATTTCTTGCATGTTTCAGAATATATTAAGTTATAAACCGAAGGTAATTAATTTTGCCATTAATATTTTGGCATAAGTTCATATTTCAGAAGTACCACTTCATCAATCGTTTTCTTCCAGTAAATTTGAACAAACAGCATTCTCTCTGCAGTTGTTCAAAATAGTCTCCATTATTACCAAAACAAGTACTAGAGTCTATGTTTTATTATCTTCCACAATCTTCAAAACTTCGAATGAACATATTATTAGCAAATGCTCAATATCTCCTCGTAATCTTATATATATATATATATATATATATATATATATATATATATATATATATATATATATATATATATATATATATATATATATATATATATATATCATATTTTAAATATCCTCACACAAAAATCAAAAGGCATCAACAGTAGGAGTCAAACTGGATCCTCCTCCACTAACTCAACTATCTGCAATTTGAATGTTCATCAATGCAATCTAGTGGGAAATGATGAGGTGGAAGATGATTCATATGTTAATTAATTTGATTTTGACTACAAGTCTCTTGAGAGGGTCAACAAAATGCCTATATAAAATAATATTTGAATAAGAGAAAACTTTTTTAAAGACCCACGACGTGATGACTTTGAAATATTTATATTTTATGACCAATTTGTCTCCATTAAGAGGTAATTTAAACTAAGCTTCAATCATCTCCTAATAATATTAACTTAACTGGCGAAACAAACTTCAAATATAACGTTCTGTCTCTTACTTCACTATTGTGATGTATCGGGTGATCGTTTTAAGTGCCTAACTCGGTTTCATTGCTAGATTTTACTTCCACCTCCACGTAGTGATTGGATCTGAATTGTTTCTTTAATATATACGGCAAAGAGTTGGGGGTAAATGGTAAGAATTTAGAAACTTGAGATTCGGTGTATATACTAGAAGCCAAGGCCTCAACTTTTTTTATAATAATCTACATCCCCCACCACCCACCCCCACTCCATTATTAAAGGGGTTGATAAAATGAAACTGAGATATTCGCTTGAAATTTGATACACGTATATATTATAACGATATCTGGAACTAGATTATATTGGAAACTTGGAATTTGGTTCATATACTAAGAACCAAGGCCTCTGTTTTTTTATAATATTTTTCAACTCCCCCGCACATTATTAAAGGGGTTGATAAAATAAAACTGACATGTTCACTTGAAATTTGGTACATTTCTTTTTAATGTCCTTATTTATACTAACATCCTGGCGGAGTTCAGCTAGTGCTGTTCTACCACTCAACCAGGACACGTACACATAGACAGTTTATCATAAATAATAAAAAAACTATGACTCTAATCGAAATAATTTGAATGAGAAAGTTGTAGTTGCTAAAAAGATCTTTCGATTGATATTTTTAAAAAATAAATTGCGATTTTCGAGACATATCGAAAAAACCGTAAAAATCGGCTTTTCTTGTTTTCCCTGTATCTTTTTCAAATTTACGTTTAAATACTTACTGTCAACCATGGGTATAGCTCAGGGCAAAGTAAGTTTTCAAAAAATTTAAAAAGATCTTATTATTCAAGATATATGATTTTTCGAAAAAAAGACGTTCTCGAAAATCGGCTAGTCTTGCTCAATGAAGGGTTCCACAGTAACGATATTGGACTCATTTTCTTTATAAAGAGTTGTCCTATCATGCCGTAAAAGAATTGTAACGATTTTATTAATATTAAGGTTAAATCAATGGCTTTAAAATAATTGCATTTTTTTAGGTTATGTTTTTTTTTTAATAAGTTTACAGAAATGACATACGAAATCGATTATTGACAATTTTTAACGAATTTACAAAAAAAAAGTTTGTCCTACGACTTTCTGGGACCCAGAAGAAAATAAAATTGGCAAAATTATTTAAAAAAAACAGCAACAAAAAATTAACTTGGATTTGGTGTAACTACTAGAAGCCAAAGTCTCATTTTTTTGTAACATTGTTTAACCCCTCCGCCACCCCCACTTCGTTATTAAAGGGGTTGATAAAATAAAATTGAGAAATTCCTTTGAAATTTGGTATAAGTATGTATTATAGTGACATCTGATCTATGTAAACTGGGGAAAATTAACATAACAAGCTAATAAGATTCCAGAAACTTCATTATTGGCATATATGCTAAGGTATAAGTATGTATTATAATGGCATCTGATCTGTGTAAACTGGGGAAAATTAGTAGGTACATGGTGATCAATTATTTCCACACACAAGAGTGCAATTATAATCAAGATGTTTTCCTTTAAAGAAACTTGGATGGAGAATCTGGATGTGCAATTAGTGATTCCTTAGTTTACCACCTACATTTTATGCAGCAATTGTCAAATTAAACATTACAAACGGTTGTGTAATACTAACTTCAAAAATGCCTTTTTCAGTTTTCACGAACCCCCATTTTTCGCTCTATGCGGTTCTACTATAATGCGAAATTAGACATGTCATATCCTACTGAGTGTACATCTACATACCTTTATATTACTCGTCAAGTCATGGTGACTACTGGCTTACTTTCAGCTCAAATAATTTTCCTATTAGGTATATTACAATACTATTTCTTATATATCGTGAAGAAGTGCCTGTGGGGTATCGAGAGAAAATCAGCCATATTATAATCCTTTTTGATTTAGTAAGTTCTCTAATCTCTAATGTATGCTACCATTAATATCTAAATGCCAGATTCCCTTATGATCATATTACTTCTACCATATGTAAGGAAGTAAAAATATTGTTCCATGCAAATACATTTACCATAAACAGTTTCAGAATGAGAAATATTTGAATTCAACTCTACTTTCCATAAATAACTTTAAGTCCATGTACTTGGCTTGAGACGCTAGCAAGTAATTTGTCCAATTTAGGGCATAAAATAATATGTGACGATGAAAAAGGTAGAGTTTATGGAATTCTTGGGTAAAGCATTTATGGTGGACCTTGCAGGTGAAACATACAACTGAGCATATAGCTAAAAAATGAGAAATATTAACGACTACACAAACATCAATCGATGATGATACCAATTTCAATGGTGCAGTTACAATTATTTGACATAATTACTGCATTACTAATAGACACTATCAAAGTATATTTGATAAAAGTTTGATCCAAAATATGCAATTACAGTTTAGTGATGTAATTGACTTCGGCAGCTCCTTTCTCCGTTAATTAATAAAGTTTTTATAAAATTCTGTTACATTTAATTTAATGAATTCATAAATGATGTATTGATAAGACATAATACAACAATTTCCGAAAACTGATGTTTTTCTTTAATGCAGCACCACTGTATTTTATTATATGGAATTTTTTGATGAAACATTTGATAATTCTTAGCAACTTTTTTTATTGTCCATTTTCCCTGTGTTTTAATTGCAATATGATGAATAAATAAACTGAACTAAGATTAAAATTAACTATAAAAGAGAAAACTTTTATTTTTCTTTAAACAAAAATGCTCATTGCTAGTTAATATGATATGTTTATGTAATATTGATATCCAAAAATGGAACAATTTGCATTCTGTGTATTCGTTCTTCGTCACCATATTAATCCAGAATGCTGTAAAAACTTTTATTTTCCCTGTTTAACGTGCGATAAAAAAAATCAAATGAACAAATAGCGACACCAAACATAGTATTTATAACATATTAAAAGGAAACAATTAGTACACACATGAATGCGTATGTGTAGTTACAAATAAGTTTATGATAATATGCGAACATACGGTGATTAAAATTAAAAGCAGGTATCGTTGAGGCTGTCGATATTTAATTTTTGTAGTTCGTATTTATTAGCATATATTACACAACGTATCGTAATTATATATTGTCAATTGTTACAGCTCATATGCAATAACATTAAAGCAAATAATAAAGTTACGATCCATTACAGATATATATTAAAATTAAATTAGAAAACAAACACCGAACCAAATTATTTAAATAACCATTACTTTTATATTTTCTTAACTGTATGAACTACTTTCAACGCATATTAATTACATTTAATACATACTTGGTAATGAAGTCCGCCACTGCCTAATACCACAAATCTGGTCTAAAGTATGACTTAATAATGCCTTGAGGTTGGTTGGAAATAAATCTTAAACGTTAGGAAGTACCATTTGAGAAGTAAAGAGAATGACAAATGTTCTCGTACCACTTTGACATTGTTGTTAACTTGGTATAGATGAGTGCCATGAAATCTGTGACTTGTTGCCATTGTACCACCCGCGAAGGTTACCCGGCACTCTTACATGCTTTTATTACGCCTGTTTAAGCTCCTTATAAGTAATTTGTAATAACAGTTGTAAAATGTGCTTTAAAAAATTCATTGTTTCAAGAATTTTGTGGTAATAGGAATATATAAAACGATGGAATACTATTCAGATTGTAATTTGTTAATAAAAGGGAAAATAACATTTGAAACCTTCATCCTCAAATGTAATATACAGGGTGACCCGAAATTTCCACATGTCTCTTTAGGTGTCGAATATAAAAATGATAAGAAATACCCTATAAACATGTGTGAGGAAATGTTTGTTATATTAAGGTCTTTACTCTGGTTGCGTCCAGCCACAGACACATTACATGTGCTGAATTTCTGTACTATCCTTTATAATTTTCTTCATTCGATTCCTTGACTTTTATTGTTTAACTTTCTATAAGAATTTACTTTTTTTTTTAAGCAATTTTGCACATGATCAGATATTCTCTGAATTTACCACTGATATATCTTTCGCGTTAATTTCCCATATTTCTAATAGTATTTCATCTGAAAACTCTGCTTTTTGTTATCAAAGCTGCGAGTAATAACCTCGAGTGTGTGGCATTCTGTTCAAGACATATAAAGCCTCATCTTTTCGTGTTATGTAAGTAATGAAATAAGAGCACATTCCTAAAGTTTTAACCTTATTTTCGAGGTACTTTTACACAATTATTGAGCTAAACTAGATTATTCTGAATAAATTTTAAATTCAACAGGTCAAAAAATGTTCCTATATATGTACAGTGTCCGCCAAAAAGTCTGCACCAAATTGAAAACTTTTTTATTCAATTGTATTTTTTTAAACTGGTTTCAGCATTAGTTTCAGCATGATTAATTACAAAATTTTCAAGAATATTTATCATGTCATTACTATGACATCTCCAAAATGTCATTAGATATGTTAAAATGGCCTGAAATGCCCTTATTTATCAATATATGGAAAATAGCCGCAAGGAAAATTTGCCTGTAATTACATTAAAAATCTACATGTGAAGTTTGGTTTAAAAATTTCAATGTTTCAGTTTTTTCATTTTTCCCAAAAATATGGAACAATTAATTTAAATTTTTAATTTTTGTTTACAGTTGAGTTAATTTGAAATATTTCAATGCAAAGAATACATAAATGTTGCATCTTTTCTTTAAATGTAATTAATAATGGTAAAAAACAACAGGACAACCATGGACTATTTTCAGTAATTCTGAATATTTACTGTGAAATTTTAGATGATAATCGGCTTAAATATTAAAGAAACGATTGTTCATTTAAATAAAAATTAGATCAAATAAATAAAACTCAAAATTCCTAATAAAGTTTACCTCAAAAAGCTAAAAACTGAATAATACGAATTTATTTAATAATAACACTCGCTAGGTAATCAAGTAAGTTTTGAAAACAAATGCTGGCTTTTGATGTATCAATGCCTGATTAACGTCTACAATAAAATTTAATTTTTCTGCCGCTGTTGATCGTTTAAGAAATGCTTACTAAAGAAGAAGAAACTGAAATTATTTGAATTTGCGCAGAAAATAGAACAAATAGAGGCAAAGTCGATATTTTAAAGCAAAGAATTTTGCAGTAGTTCAAAAAGGATGGTGTACAAAAATGTAGTATTTAATTTAAGAGACTATATGTGGCAAACATGGTTTAATGATTTTAAATAAATCTTTAATGCTTAAACCTATTATTATGCTAAATTTCACAGTAAGGGTTCAGAATTACTGAGAATAGTCGTTGTCCTGTTGTATTTTGTAAAAACTGTTTCTTTGCCATTGTTAATTACATTTAAAAAGGAACTGCAACATTTATGTAATTTTTGCATTGAAATATTTCAAATTAACTTAAGTCTAAACTAAAAATAAAAAAGTAGCAAAAAATGTTACATATTTTTGGATAAAGTGAAAAAACTAAAATGTCGAAATTTTCAAACCAAACTTTACATTCTTAATGTAATTACAAACAACTTTTCCTTATGGTACCTTTCCATACTTTGATAAATAAGAGCACTTCAGGCCATTTAAAATCTCTAATGACATTCTGGAGATGTCATAGTTGTGACATGTCAAATATTTTTGGCAATTTTGTGGTTATTAGTCATGCTGAAACTAATGCTGAAAAAGTTTTCCATATGGTGCAGACTTCTTGGCGGACACTGTATATACATATTTATGAAATGATATTAAATTTTGTACGATTATTCTGCTTGATTATACAAAAGAGAATTGTAAAGTAATTATACAAAGAATAAAATTTATTAATGCCAAGGAACATCTGAAAATACTTTCGTTTTAGTTTCATTAGTGAAAAAAATGGCATACCATACTTGTGTTATGTCTTTGATGGTGAAAACAACCCATAAAGAAATCATAACAGACTTGTTTTCATAGCAACATATTTATCAATATTTGTGCATAATATAAATTAAGTAATTATTACTTTCTATGTTACGAGGTATAGTTTTACAAAAGTTCATAAAATTATATAAAAATAAGTCCAAAACTATCAAAATATATAAGAAAATTATTAAACACATTTAACAGTATAATTTTTTATTGTTGATACTGGAGAACCCATTTGGAGATGTCGTGAAATGGTGAAGTGCCCTTGGGTAACTCCCTCAGTTGAATACAGTACCTTTACACATCAACGTATCCGCCACCGCTTGTTCAATATTTCTGAAATCATTCTGGCGTTTATATCCAAGTGTCTTTGTTGTGTCTACTTATACTTATAATAATAATAATAATAATAATAATCTTTATTCCCATAAGATTCCGAGGAACATTGGATGTGTCACATGTGGCCTTACAAACTAATAGAAATAAAATAACAGAGCTAACGAAATACAGTAGACAAATAAAAACGAAAAAAGTTTTTTTTAAATCAAGTTAAAATCTTATATATATCCTAAATGTCTAAACATATTAAAATAGTCACTGTGACTGTACAAAACTCTTTCTGTCAAGGTATTTTTTAATTCTTTTTTGAAGCTGTTTGGATTAGCAATATTTTTATGTATTCAGGCAAATTGTTATATGCTTTTATTCCCATACATTGTGGACTGCGTTCATAGTTTAGTACATAGTTATAGTCTTTTATCTGAAAAAATAAAGGTACAGTTAATGTTTTCTTGTATGGTTCCCAAACAACTCTGGTATCTAAATCACAAATATGTATCTGGTACTTGGTAGATACAAATCTTACCGTACAAAGGACGACAGAGGATTTCTGGAGCAAGTAAAATTCATGAAAATTCATATTCATAGCAATGTCGACTTTCTTCCTCCGTACACACAGGCATAAGCTAATTCTGATAGGTTCAGACAGGACTTCTTTTGAAGTTTCTAGATCAGCAGCGCAGAGAAGTCATGATTTGGTAAGAAACAAGCAGATGCCATAATTGTAAGCAGTGATATTAATAAATTATGATGGGTGTAATGTCGGTTCTGGTGATACCTATGATCTCTTCTTTAGCATTGCCAATTTATCATTGCTATAAGCATATTTTTAAGTAAAAATTGTCATAGAATCACCTGCTAAGAGAAATGCAGCGGTTAGTAAATGCATGTTAATATCATCCTTGATATCTTGGCTACGCACGATCTCAGTGGATGTGACACTACAGCTTCGTATTTTGATATATGAAAGCTAAAAGTTCTTGATAATCGTTGAGCCATCTTAAATGAACCAGCAAAAAGTGATAAAGTTTCCAAAAAATGTCGCTTTTTATGATTTCCCATTATGTACAAACAAGGTGTAAGTGTTTTCTTCCGGTAATAGTCCCTGATAAAGTTTCTCTTGCATAGAGCGGAATTTTAAAATTGGTGCTTATGTGAGAGTATAGCATGATACCAAATGAAAAGACGTTTATATGAATGGCTACCCTGCATTATTTTTTGCAAACGTAATAGATTTTTATTCATTTTTAATGTAACAGAAATACTAATTTCTATCATTAATATTAAACAAAATATCAACTCATTATCTTGAAGGAGAACTATTTCACTACCCATTTTTAATAATAGTGACAATAATAGTATTTAATGTCACTATTATTATAAATTAATTATGTCTTTACAATTTAAAAAACTGCGATACCTAAAAAATGCAACAGATAAACTTTTGATATCTTGATATGCCATTAATACTGTACATTAATTGTAAGCAGGACATGGTTTTATCAAGTTATAAAACTAAATTAGAGATTTATTAAAGTTGAATTCTATTATAAACAATAGTACAGATAAAAACAGCACTTAAACTTCACGGTTCGTTATTTTCAATTACTAAAAATAATTTCTAAAAACAGTATGTAAAAAATAGAAGACTACATCATTTCCCTTCAAGAAGTAATTAGAATAAAATTTTGTGAGCAGCTGTAGTGATTATTTGTGTTTATTAATGTTAAAAATCACCTTATTAAGTAATTTATTGACAAACTAAATAATGATCGATTGAAAATATTTCGGTGATAATAAGATGACATTTTTTGGCCATCATCCATTATCCCGAGACGGGCTAACATGCCTGGTAACAGAAACTGTCGCGCTTCAGCTCGATCAATTTTAGTAATGATTTTTATTTTAGTATTTTATACTCTATATACCGCCGCCAGAAATTGGTATTATAATTTTAAATGACCTGACCTCAGAATTAAATCAAAAATGAACAGTAATTGGAGATAAATATTTAATAGAATAATTTTCCTACCACTTCTAGTTTCTCGAAATAAATGTATGGATGAATGAATGAATGAATTATTAGTAATTAAGTATGCCAATGATATTACATTTACGTATTATCAACGTTATACAATATATAGCTAACCAATATGAAACAATCAGGTTCAACAAAATTATATAAAAAACTGAAAAATATACAGGGTTTGATAAAAACGTTGCAACATTTAATTTGAGACCTTGGCTTCTAGTAATTATCCGAAAACTAAGTCTCTGGACTGTTACAAACTGGCTCTACTTCACCCATATCCGCTCCCAACCATTCAACGGAACAACCTCAAAATATAATTTCGTTCCAGATCGCATTATAATATGAATAGCGCTCTTCTAAAAGGAACCAAGCGCCATTTTGCGTTCAAGTAAAAGACATCAAGTTGTTGCCAAAACTGTAACTTAGATCTTATAAACATATCATAATAGTTAAATTTTTAGCTTGGTAATATTTTTTTTATTAATAGTAAATTTGCATGCAAATAATTGGTTATAAATTTTTTATCAGCTATTTAAATGATGATTACTAGAAACTTTCAAATGGCACCTGATTCATTTTAGAAGAACGCTATCCATATATGTATCTACCAAATTTCATGTCAATGTCTTTATTTAATTACGCTAACCACTGTTATAATGAAGTGGTGGTGGCATATGTAATAAAAAATGTCAGACCTTGGTCTCTAGTATATTCACAAAATCCGAAGTTTCTGGACTCTCACTAGCTTGATTTACTAATTTATCCCCAACCCTTCAAAAAAATGAGTTAAAGATATAATATAATTCCAGATGGCGTTATAATGCATACGTGTACTAAGTTTCAAGCCAATATCTTAATTTTCTTTTGTTAGCCACTTTAATTACCCCTATTTACCCCAACACTTCCACGGAATTAGCACATACATAATCTAACTCCACATCTCGTTATGATGCAGACGGTACCTTTCAACTCAATATCTTAATTCGTGCACACAAAAAGAAGTTACAGACAGACCGACAATATATCTAATAATTTTTTCACGCCGGGAATTTTTACAGTTATTATTCAGTTTTTTCTTATTGATTGACTGACTTGCCAGCGTAAGATGGGCATTGTTGCCGATTCTGGGCATCCATGGAGGTTCGTTCCAACACGCAGCTTGGTCGTCCGTCGGACGCGTCCAACAGACCGCCAAACAGGAACCGAATCACAGATGTTTTATACCGCTGGACCGGCTGCATACGCCAGGTTGGATATTGGACATGCTTGTTGTTAGCAGCGAGAGCCGCATTGCGCATGGGGTGGGAATACAGGATGGGAAGTGTTGTGGCGTTGTTTTGAAAGGTTTTATTCGATGTTAAAATATGGCCCAAGTGTTCAAGTGGGCCACCTTACGAGCGACGTGGTTAGCGTCACTGGTTTCACCTGGCTTGTACAGTAAAGATACGGAGAGCAAAAGGGCGTTGAGTTCAAGGCTTGGGCGCCATTGATTACTTAGTGTAATCAAGGAAAATTAAAGATAAAGATAAACGAAAGAAAAAAGTTACATATATACAATAGTACTATATTACAAAAATATTATATTACAAAGAAACGAACTATCACAGCACCATCGATACTGTATAGCAAAGTACTAGACAGAAATATACACAAAAGAAACTATATTACAAAATATACTATATTACAAGATACTCTATATTACAATTTGCTCAACGGCAAGGCAAATTTGAGGCGTGTACGAGAACCAAAAATATATTACAAAAAATACGTCTCGTAACTTTTACCTCAATACTAAAATTCATATATTACAACAAAATTAGGTAGACTTGAGATTTTTTATGAACCAGGATAACTATATTACAAAAGATAAGTCTCGTAAATTTATCTCAAAATTAAAAAGCATATATTACAACTAAATTAGGAACTTGAGATCCTTTACGAGAGACAAAATACTATATTACAACAAATACGTCTCGTAACATTATCTCAAAGTTCATAATCTTTAAACACTCTCGTTACCGTAAAAATGAACCACGACTTACTATGTTACCAAAAGAAATGCATTGCAATACTACGATAAAATATTTACAGTAAGGAATCGCGATAAAATTAACCACGAAATTAATACTACGATGAAATATGTGCGACAATGAATATAAGATATAAGTAACTATGAATTAATGTACGACAACGGATTAATTATAACTATTTAAAATATAATCTAACAAAAAATTATAATAGATTTAGCTTGAATCTCATATTTTAAACTTAGACACTTGGCTTTTATGACCCAAAACTACAATCATGTGAAAATAATCCCTTTTACATATAACAATCAAAAGTACTTATCTTTTACTATGTTATCCTGATTAAGGAAATTCCTAAATACGATCCTGTTCTCCGATGATTATGGATTTAAAGGTTATGTTTCACATGTGGCTGACTTAATCCCATTTTGAGGTTATGAAATCGTAGAAACGTTCGTACAAGATTTGTCGCCAAGACTAAATGAAGAAAATCTCATCGCTCAGAATGTTTTCGTATATCCCAATTCAAAATGTAGTATAGAAATGTTGACTTCATATGAACATTGTTTACTTAGTGGAAAATGTAGTAGGTATCGCAATTTGAATGTACATAATCTCAAATCTTGCTCAAAGCAATTAATGTAACGTTGATACTTCTACGTTAAAATCATTAGACGTGAATAAGTTTTGTTATTAAGAAATTAATTCTTAATTTATAAGAATATGAGAAAAAATCTTATAAGAAAAATTCATGAGAAAAACCTAAAACAATATTTCAAATGTCAGATGGTATTTACCGGTATATTAATTAAAACCTTACCTCATGTGATCATCATGAGGTTTTTCAAATTCTAACATCCCCATTACAGGTCAAACAAAATTATAAATACGTCTAATTAGTTCAATGGTTCAACGAGAAATAGTTTCACCCGGCGTTATTTAGTTGAAATATCTTTCCTGGTGCGCTATCTAGTATTCGCGAGCGTTAACTGCTGACAGATGACGTATGTTCATCATAGTATAAGGATTAAGTGCACTCTATTAGTACTAAAGTTTGTGGGAATAATATTTCCGATAACTTATAATTTCTCTAATAAATATTAACAGTGTAACGAAGGATGCTATTGAGCATTCCGCATGTTACAGTGTAGGTGTCTGTGAGATGCTTCTTTTCAGTTTCCATGCTTCGTTTAAGTTTCCATCTATCGTCATCTCCTCATTTTTCTTCTTCAAATTTTTCTGTTTTTTCTGTTTCTGAATCTGGCAGCTTCCATTATTTTTTGTTTTTATTTATTAACCGTTCCACAGGTAAATATCCGTTTTCGGTGGAGTTGCTGGAAAGGGCCCTATCTTGCGGCAACGATATTTTTTGCGCGTTATGAGAAAAAGGGTCCGAAAGGATAGTTCGCTCACCCTGTAGGTATGTCGTTTCTTTGAAATTTACAATTTACAATAATTGTTTTCAACTGCCGCCTTCCAGTTCCGAGTATTTTCTATTTCATTACCTACATTTTTTCTCTGTTGTTTAATAAACTGTCCTGTACAAGAAGTAATAGACCAATAAATAGATATTTTTTCAATTTTAATTTCTAATTTTTCAATTTAAATAAGGAAATAGACTTCATCAATGAGCTCATCTAAATTAAAATAAAGCAAACAAAAACGTATCTGTTTCAATTACAGCATATTTATTAGATACTAATTTTCTCTTAGGTTAACATTATATAAATGTAGAAAAGTATGCATAAGTTATAATTATTAGCTACAATTGTTGGCGGTTCAACATATGTCTATAAAAAATTATCTATAAGAGATATTTATTTGCACACATTTTTGTCCACAAATCTATACGTATTTTGCTAATTGCACATACCCTGTATCTATTATAAATGAACATATCTGTTGTTAGAGAGTTCATCCCGATTGATGTTGGTAATATAATTTCTGTATAATATTTAAACATTAAAAAGATTAAGTAACACCCATTCATTGTACTGTCAATCGTAGTATGCAGCACAACGACATTCCTTCGTAAAGACTTTTACGGGTAAAATACTAAATGATATGTGAAAAGTTTGACAAGGCTCTTTTTTGTCCAAGAATCGTTTTAAAATTGAGCATACAATAACCATTGTTCTATTTATGAAAAACAATCATAATATCAAAGTTAAATAGATGACTGAATATTTATTTATAATTTTACTATTAAGTATTTTTAATATGCAATATTTAGCAATGACCTTTGAGACTGGATGTAGGTGTTTATGCAATAAAAATAGTGCTTTCATTGTTAATTAATCATGTTCATTCATTAGGCACCTGCGAAATAGATTATTTTAATTAATAATTCTTGTTAATTAATGAATTTAGTTGATTACGTCACGAAGATTGATTAAAATAGTTTTGAGATATGGTTCAAATATATAGAGGGCTACTTGAAAATATATTGTCCTCCTTGAGAATTTTTTTACATATGTTAAAAGACATTTACAATTTTTGTTGTAGAAGGTCAAAGACACATGTTCGTTTTGTAGGTATTAATACAAGAATATTTTAATATCAATTAAAAATCATTAGTAACTACGAAAGGAAAAATAAAGACATGTTCGGCTCAATCACGTTTTGTTCATTTACTATTATTTTGGCAAAAACTTAAACTTAAAGAGTACATGTCAAAACTATTATTTATATAATTTTCTATGAAATTATTGTTACAAATCGACCGGACGGGCGACGCGCCATTGCTCCAGATTCTGTAGACAAAGGTCAGCTGCTCCAAATTCACCCCTACCTA
Source organism: Stenurella melanura (assembly GCA_963583905.1). Classification (NCBI taxonomy): domain Eukaryota; kingdom Metazoa; phylum Arthropoda; class Insecta; order Coleoptera; family Cerambycidae; genus Stenurella; species Stenurella melanura. The sequence goes on from OY757314.1 coordinate 97,174,776, forward strand.
TTTTAGAAGCGCAATAAAAAACCTGTGCAGACCATATCACAACGTATCTGGTTTCTTATTGAAAAATTCTATGTATTTTTTCTTGTATTTTCTAATGAAAGGGCATTATGTAAATAAAATTTTTTGTCATATCTTGTTATTCACGCATTGACAGACATTTTGTGATACAGTTGGCCTCCCTTTTCTGTATAGCACGTCAAACTGTCTCACGCCATCTATCGCGATTGTCTATTAGACTCGCATCTTCACAAAAGCTCTTTCCCATTAGTTCCTTGATAGTGTCAGTTTAACATTTTGGAAGTTTCTGGATGACTTCCATTTGCTCACTCTATAGCCGTAAGGTTGACCAGTAGATTAGAGCTAATCGCTGCTTACTGCAACCAAAGTAGTATCATCTATATGTGTCAAGTTAGATGTCTTAGTGTCACCGATAGCTACCCCGTGTTCACTATTTGATGTTAAAGGGGATTGACAGGTGACAGCAGAGGTGACAGCGCAGTCCTATCGAAGGCCCTTACCAACTTTACATTTGTTGGAGTTGCACGTTGTATATATAGTATAAAAAAAGAATAGTTTGTGTGTATCTTGTTATCCACATACATATACAAGAACTTGGGGTCTGTTTTTAAAATAGTGTTATTTGTAACGTCTCCTGTATACTTTTCTAAGTACTTTCCAGCTTACTACTAATCATTAGAGTTTATTCAAATGCATATAGTATACCTACATATGATGCAATTTTTCGTAATTATGCTTATTTTATAGTTTATTTTATAGTTATATTTTGTTCAAGTTTAAAATACAAGCGGCTATGTTTTATAGTCAGAAATAAATTAAATCAAGCGGTTATTAAAGGCTATAAAAAATATTATTGACGCAGAATATATGAGGCGCAGCTGATAGTAACATTTAACGTTGGAAAGATTTGATGTTTAACTCATATAGCAAATGTATTCGTAGATAAGAGAACATAATTCTGGTTCATATTGGTTACTTTCATCTTTTTAAATTGAATACATTAACTACTCATTATTTTATTTAGAAATTTCGGGTATACTTGTATGAGGCACAAACATTCTGACAGACAGACAAAAGCAATTTGAATTACAACAATCCGAAAATCTATAAAATTGTTTAAAATATGCAAAATTACAAAAAAAAATACAACGTTTTTTGTAGAGTTGTAATTTATTACATTTATGCCAAATTTTAAGGTAAATATGAAACGATTGTCACATGTAAATTAAACATAATTAAATACAACTTATTTATTATTTTATCAAAAGCACTTTTGCTATTGTTTAGAAAATATTTGTATGTACTTCCTCTACTGAAAGCAGAGTTAGAGAAAGTACCTTTTTGTACACTAAATATGCGTAATGATACAGCATATACCCCACCGCATTCATTATCATTAATAATAATTATTTATACAAAGTGACTGCTACCGTGTATGTAAAACTTAACAAATTGTTTAAGATCTTTGAACATCCGAGTAAATTGAAAGCAATTGCAGTTGTAAGCGCTCAACAAAACGAAACAAATATTTTCAATTTATCAATGTGTTAAGTATTAATAATCCCAGCAAATTAAATAAACATTCAAAACTAGCATATTAATGGCAACTAATGCCCATACGATAGCAGTGACATTTCTTTCTGCCGTCCTCTCTACATTCCACAATAGCAGATTTATGATCCTATATTCATAATGAGACTATATATGACGGAAATCTGGAAAATGTACGTTTGATTTCCCTATGGATTTATGATTTAAAATTCTTCCTACATTACCACTTGTTCTTGAGGTGAAATATGATAGATTACATCTGAGGAATGCTTTAGAACGGTATTTAACAAATAAAATTACATCGTACAATACACAGTTCACATTATAAGGTATACTGTTAAATATGAAATATTTTACGATATTGCATTATCATTAGTAAATTTAACGCAACTGTTTCTCTTTATGTTATAAAAAAATATACCAATCAACACTCTAGAACACAAAGAATACATTACTCCTTGTGTTCTGGAGTGGGTTGAAAACTTTGGTGTGAGTTGCCCCTGGAGTGCTGCCCACAAACATTTAAATACAACGCTCGACATGAGTTTCAGAAATCATGTCGGCATTATCTGGAGATGATTAAAATTCTTAATTATTTTCCAATATCGTCAACGTGATTGGCCATACGCACATTGAGCGTTAACATTCGAGTGTTGCTTGAAGGTGTTTTGTGTTTGTGTAAATTTCTGTAGAGATAGTGATTTCTTCTGTTAATATCTTGTAGGGAACTATCAACTGAAGCGTGTTCTGCATATAGTCCTAACCCAAATAGAGATAGATAGATATTAAGGTGTATTTTATAAAATATATATGCAAAGCATAGAGCGTGTCAACATGGGTTTGGTTTAATACAATGTATTTTCAACAGTTTTTCCGGAGCCAGCCAGACATACACGAGGCTCAGCTTCGTGATAGTTAAATAAATGGATGGGATGAAGCCGGATCAACTTAACGAAACTAGATGAATGAATGTAAGATTTCTTTTGTCGGAGAATGATTTGTCTTCCGAAAGGAGTAATATAACTAATGAAAGATGGCACATACTGACAAATTTAGTATACAGGTATGGGAAAAGTGACTGAATCCAATAACCTGCTTCAAAGAATTTGGTCTTAGCAGGATGAATGTTAAGTCGCTTAAGTGATGATAAACTAGATGATTAAATCTAAGATTCCTTTCATCGGAGAATCATTTAACTTCCGAACGGAGTAAGATAACTAATGAGAGATGGCGCATACTGACAAATAGTCCAATAACCTGCATTAAAGAATTTGGTCTTAGCAGGACGAATGTTAAGTCGCTTAAGTGATTTATATTGTTGGAATTTTTTGAAAGGTTGTGCTTTAATAAATTTGGTAATGAGAAAGAGCTAATAAAAGTAGAAAGAAAACAGAGAAAAACCGCTGTCTAAGGAATCACTACTTCCATATCCAGATTTCCTATCTAAGTCTCTTTAAAGGAAAACATCTCGACTATATTTGCACTCTAGTAATGGAACATAGAATTTCAATAACATTTCAGGCAGATGCAGATGTGAAAGAATTTATTCTCGCCAATGTACACTGCTTCAGCGGAGTCATCTCAATCAGATGTCATTACAATACATACGTGTACCAAAATTAAAGTGAAAATATACATTCCTGTATTAAATTTTAGATGAATATCTCAATTAAATTTTATCAGTTCCTTTAATAATGGAGTGGAGATGGCGGAGGGGTAAAAAAATCTTATAAAAATTATGAGGATTTGGCTTCTATAATACAAAATCCAACTTTCTGTAGTCTTACCGGCTTGTTTTACTTATTTTCCCCTATTTACCCCTACTTACCCTCGAACTCTTCACCGGAATCATCACAAAATATAATCTAATTACAGATGTGGCCACAATATATACAGGTACCAAATTTCAAGTGAATATCTCAATTTTATTTTATCAACCCCTTTAATAAAGGAGTGGGGAGAGTTGAAAAATATTATAAAAAATCTGAGGCCTTGACTTCTAGTATATACCCTAAATTTCAAGTTTCTGTACGCTTATACCAGCATGCTTCATTTATTTTTTCATATTTACCCCTGCTTTACTTGCTTTAGTCATTTTCCCCTATTTACCTCTACTTACTCCCAACCCCCCAACTCCTTAATAGAATAATTTCAAAATATAGTCTAGTTCCATATATTTTTATAATACATATCCGTACCAAAGTTCAAGTGAATATCTCAATTCAATTTTATCAGCCCTTTTGATAATGGAGTGAGGGATGGGGGGAGTTGAAAAATATTATAAAAAATCTGAGGTCTTGACTTCTAGTATATACAAAAAATCCCAAGTTTCTGCACTATTACCAGCTTGCTTTACTCATTATCCCTTATTTACCCCTATTCGCCCCCAACTCTTCACTGAATATGTTCAAAAACAATCCAGTTCCAGATCTCGTTATAATACATACGTGTACAAACGATCAAGTCAATATCTTAAAACGTTCCACAGAAAAGTTACAAATAAAGACGAAAGACAGACAGACAGACAGAAAATTTTGTTTCGCTCAAATTTAAAATCTCGACGAATCATGACATTTTAAACCTATTTCAAGAGAAAAAAAAATTGATTTTTTTTTGACGATTACTATACTTCCAATCCACTACATGGATGTGGAAGTATAATAATAAAAAAAACGAGGCAAAATAAAAAATAAATGAATATTACAGTTGATTGAATCGGCAGCTCCTAATGTGGGAACGTGAGTTAATTCGAAATAGAGCATTGTTAGTGAATTATCATTCGGTTTAAATGTGTAGATTTTTTTAAACATTTCTTTGATGAAGCCAACTAGTGGAGTTATGTTATGGAAACGTGCCTACGAATCTCTTATGAAGGGGTAACGTAAAGAATTTTTGCTGGAATTCCGAATGATTACGACAAGAAAATATACAGAATCTGCCACGATGCAAACTTCTAACACATTGGAAATGAACGAAGTTATCGTGAAGACAATTCTCATATTTGCGCCACCTACCCCCAAATTACCAAGCAACTCTGAAAACCGCCCAACCGTACACCAATACACTATTGCTATCACCCACAAGGTCATTTTTATACATTTTACTTTTTTCTCGCCTTTAAAAACCATGTATTGATTTGTCACCCATACACACGAAATTACCCCGCACCCTAAGCATCTCGAGAAACTTGAGTTTCAGTTATAAATACAGCCAAAATGTAGAAGTCCAACATTTTACTCCCCCAGTGCCAGCCCCCATAGCCGTATAACCTCCGGACTACTTTTATGCAACGCAGATAGGTCCAGTCTACAGAATGGTAACAAAAACACTCCTCAGGCTATCACTGCGGCCATCGGTTGCGACCGAACATTTATTACACTTTAAACGCTTATACCTCTCTATACATATCACTCATATGGCAACTAGCTTTCACGGTTTTCCTATTAGATTCTACATATTTTTCTAGCATCCAGCTTTGCCAGGCTCCTTAAACATTTCGAATATTAAAATATTTAACGGTGAGAAGTGAAAAATTCGGAAACTTAGCTCTTTGGCAGCGGTGATTAGTATACCAATGCAAAGTCGTTACCCACAACATAATTATTATAAACCTCAAAATGCATCAGAATATGGTGCTTTTTTCATTAATAAATGACCAGATTTTTTTGTGCAGTTGTGTTATCTTTAGAAAAATTCTATGCCTGTGATATCTGTATGAAGGTCAGTAACCTATAGTAGCAGTTTCAATTAAACTTTTCAAATTATTACAGCTGACAATAATCGCATTTAAGTTGTGGAAAGTGGTTTTACTGATATTAATACAGCCAATAATATTTAAGCTGGTAATTCTTTCTGGAAAAATTTCAGTATTTTAGGAAGATAATTTTTCTGTCCTGAAACCTAGTTTCTCAGCTCGACCATGATTGAGAGGAGAAGGCAAATCGAGCTTTGTGAAAAATATTCAAAGTTAAATACTTGACTTAATCTAAATATTATGACTACGACACGACACTATTAGAGCTTTATATTAAAACAACACACAGAAACAACAACAGTGATACATTTTCTTATAATATTCTGATGTATGTATTTAGCTCTCTTCATTTTCGAGGCTGGTCTGTAGTTAATAATGATAAATGGCTTGATAATTTAATACTTTGTAAAATTTATAGTCTGTTACGGCAAAATAATCAATGTAAATCAATTAATAATTTCGTGCGACTTTTTCGATGCCATCACTGAAAGCGTTTTCGGTTTATCACTAAAAAGTATCTGGCACCTCCATTGTCACGGTTCATTCAATTGCAAGGCACGACTTCACGCAGCCAGGAGCAAGAATGCCAGTATTATAGAACGTCATTAAGATTTTAGATTGTCCAACTTTATTTCAAAATTCAAATTCACATCAACGGGTTGTCATTTAGCACTTTTACTCACCGCCCTTTAAATCTCACAGAATTTTTATGATGACATAGAAACCATGAGAAAACGTCTTGCATTTTGTATGTGAATATAAAAGCAATTAACGTGTAATTTTTTTATTAATATGTATTCTAGTTTAGTACTATTAGTACATTGTATAATGCAATATTAAATTATATCGGATATCAACAAATTAGTATAGTCAAATATGAAATGTGTGTCACTGCTCTAAACATACTCGTACTACAACTGAACAAAATACTTTTCATTCGGCCAATAATCTTGTCCATGTATGTTGATAAGGTGAAATTATAAATATTTAAAATGGCTCACATTCATTTACCAAACATTGTTTCAAATTAATAACTTCCAGAGTAATCTCCTTAGAGAAATATGTACTAACGCTAATATCCCTTCAAATTCCTGAAGCATTTCTTACAGTTACTTAAAGGGATTGCTTCTTTATTTTCTTTTATACATTTTCATTTGATTTGATAGGAATGCGATTTATTGTGGCCGTGTGTTTAACAGGCAACCACGACATGCGACGCGCTGCTGTTATACATGCCATACAGTAAAAGGAGGGTGAAGATGAATAAGAAGAGTATCGATTAAAACTACAATGTGAATATGGCAAGATATTTTGATACAAATGGGAGAAAAAACAAAGGTATTTGTGCTGACACTTTGACATGCTACGGTCAATGACTTATTTTACATTGTAGATTGCGTGAAGTAGGGTATACTTCACGCAATCACTTCGGTGCCATCATATTAAATAGTCCAGGCAACAGATAAATTATTCTGACACGCACACCTACCTCGCTAATTTTACTTCCACATCGACGTAGTGGATTGGAAGTATGGTAATCGTAAACAAATTTTCAATTTTTTTTTTCTTGACGTAGGTTTTGAATGTCATGGAATGTCGAGATTTAAAATTTGAGCGAAGAAAAAATGTTCTGTCTGTCGGTCTGTCTTTAACTTTTTTTGTGCGCACTCTTTCTCCGGAACGGTTTTAAATATTGACTTGAAATTCTGTACATATATATATTATACTATAACGAGATCTGCAACTGGAATGTCTTTTGAACATATCCGGTGAAGAGTTGGGGGGTAAATAGGGGTTAATAATGAAAATAAGTAAAGCAAGCTGGTGAGAGTACAGAAACTTGAAATTTGGTGTATGTACTTGAAGCCAAGGCCTCAAAATTTTTCGTAATATTTTCCATCTCTCCACCACCTCCCTACACATTTATTTAAGGGGATGATAAAAAAAATGAGATAATATCAAAAGATATTATTAACGTGGCCATAACCTTTAGTTTCACCAGTTTTAACTTTTGGCCTGAGGGGACGGGTGATTTCTACTGTGGTGATGATCCAACTTTCAACATCTGCAATAGTATGTGAAGAAATCTAAATAAGTATCTGTCCCATCCAACAGCCTCTGTTGCCAATGGATTCTATTTTTGGTTTTCATTAATGAAAGGAATCACGAACATTGTAACGCTATTTTTTTCTTATCCACAACATCTTGCACGTCCAACAACACTGTATGGCACTTCCAACAACATCGCGATATTTGTCGTGGTTCCTGTTAGGCACAGAGCCTATCCTAAGTTCAAAACCATCACCTTGCTAGTGACATAAGCCAAATGTCTTGGAGGGCTCTCACTTCGCCACTGGTTATTTGGTTTTCCCAGAACTATCAACCATTCTCAACTATTCTTTTCCTGTGTAGTTGAAAGTGTAGGGTCATGACGTCTTGCCTTTACAGGTATCGGGTTTACACTACTCGTCTTCGTGTCCTCTACAATCCCACCAAATTTGTCAGTATATTTTTTATACACTCTATATCAGAGAAAGAGTTCCCTATTCCCAAATCCTGACACCCGACTTGTCAATAATGTTGGCATCATCGAGGTAGTTGGAAAACCAGAGATTTTTTATTAGTGGAAATTAGACCTTTTTAACGTCTGCAATAAAGTGCAGCGAGTCATATTGTGGTTTCACTATGATTGTAAAAATATTTATATTAGATAAGTTATAAAAAATCATGTCCGGCTACCAATTAGATAATCGATGAAAATATTGTTTGTTTCACACAAGTCAGAGAATAATGAAGGCTAATTTTTTAATCAATATTTACCGTGATAAACAAATATTTCATTTACATATTTTATTTACTATTAATAGTTTTACCGTAAAAGATTTAAGTACTAACTGTGTCTACTGATTTTTTGCATCGAGGATTTCACTGTTCAAAGTATTATTAACTTCATACCTCAGTATCTTGCGACGCACCTACGTAATTTTTCTAACTTCAGGAGAAAAAGAATAGACGTAAATAATAAATATGCGTTAGTTATTATACGTTGTATGCTACCAACAACTTTCACACACATAAAAAAAAGTTTATTTGTCGAGGGTGTTAAGTACGGTTTTACAACATAAGTCGGTACCAACAAAATAGTAAATTTTAAGTGGGATAACAGCATAACAATCAATTAAGTGTTGTTAAGAATTTTTAATAGTCATCCTCTTCAGTCTGTGAACAATGCTGGATCTGGCTAATAGAAACTCACAGTTCTACCACCTCCCAACGTATACAATTGTACACATACTCATATAACTCTTTAAAGAACAGAGATGATGAATTTCTCGCAGTCACAATAAGATTATGATCACTAAGTAGGTATATAACTGAAACTATTAAGACAAATGCTTTCATTAATAGATAAACTTTGAAACAATTAACCTTTTTTGTAATTAAGTGTATAACTTAAGACGTTAAGAGTGTACAGTACGTAAGTGAAGATTCATATCACCCAGCTTTGAAAATTAAAATTGAATACGATCGTATTATGGGAAGTAATAAGAACAAGTCAAATATAAGTGTAATTTTCAAAAGGACATTTTTACAGTTAAGTGAAAATAGTAGCTAAGCTAATTGGGACAACGTTACAGCACAAAGTAATATAAATATAGCGTTAGAGGAAATGTACCGACTTTCAATCAATATTTCCGAGATATGTGTTTCCATACTAATGTTTAATTGACAAGCCATATAGTTTTGTAGCCCAAAAATCCATCCATACCAAATTGTTCACATTTACCAGCTACGGTTACGAAACATTAAGAGGACAGAAGTTAACTCCTTACTATATTAACAGACTTTTGCAAAGCATTCGATAAAGTTGACCGTGATGTGCTATTGAAAACGCTTGTCTGCAAGAATCGTGCTACTTTTAAAAATCATTTACAACACAGATGTTTTGTAGTAAAAAACAATGGGGATACTTCTGGTAAATATTATGATAATTCTAGAGTATCACAAGGATCAAATTTGGGTCTATTATTATTTATATCATTTATTAATTATGTCCCTTCGGTTGGTAAATTGTCTAAGATAGTGACGAAATTTCGTATACATATATATCACAACGAGATCTGGAACTAGGTTATATTTTGAGTTTATTTCGTTCAAAGATTGGGGGTAAATAGGAATAAATATGTAAGGGAAGCTAACATTATTTTAGTCGACAGTTTTTAAATTATAGCGGCATTTTGGGTAACATTTTGTCAAATGAGTTTCTTTTACTAAGCCGGACCTGCTTAACACGAATTTTGATGCTAGCACGCCCAAATCTTGACAGAAAGCACATAATTCAAAATGGTGTCCAAGATGGCGGACGTTTTCTCAATATTACGATATTTCCACAACAGAAATACATTGAGGTGCAAATTAACTTAGCCTTGCGGCATTTACAAAGCTTTGTAGAACACTCTTTTTGCAACCACAATCGGTAGCAGCCTTTGCAATTGGTTCAGGCCTGGTGAGAATTGGAATATAGCCCTTTGCATCTTCCTTCCATTCGCAGTCAGTGATCGGTGATAGGGCGGGGTCAGAGAGGTGAGCGTTCTCCCAAACTGCCAAATGCCTTTCCCATAAGACTTTCTTTCTAGAACACGCGAAGCCGATCCTTCGGCCAGAACGCCGCTCTCCACTCAAAATTTGGAGCCAGGTGGAATCCTCCCATCTAATGGTGTAAAGTTTTAACGCACATTACGACAACCTAAGGATGTATTAAATATAGGTAATGAAATAGAAAATATCCGGAATTGGAAAGCGGCAGTTGAAAGTAATTACTGTAGAAACAAACTAATATAAGTACAGGGTGTGCAAGATATTTTCTCGGGCCTTTTTTTCATTACAAATCCTCCATAAAAAGCTTTTTTATCACGAGATAGGGTACTTCCACCGTAAATGGCTATTTACCTGTGGAACGGTTAATAAAATAGAGCTCCCTGTGGCGAGCGAATGGCATGTATGTCTTGGCAGACAGACGAATTGAACGCAAGCGGGCAGGTGGTCGGCAACAGCAATGAAAAAAAGCCACATCAACTGCGACAATGTGTCAACAACAACACACAAAACAGCACTCCAACTTTTGCAGACAGGCATTCGTGCGCAGACAGGCGGGCGCCGCAGTCAGGTGGCTTGACTCAGGCTGGCAAGTGTGCGTGCGCTCACCACTTATGGCCCTTTAGACATGTATTTGTGCGCCTTACATGATGTCACTGGAGTATTTTACTTTTCAAATTACTCTTTAAACAGTCTACAACGATTACTATTGCTTTTTACGACAAAAGTAACCCTATAGGCCACCATTAGATGAAATGAATCGGTCCTGGGAGAGAACATATCGTAATAATACGTAAACGTCTGCCATCTTGGCTGCCATCTTGAATTCTGAGCTTCCGGTCAAGATTTGGGCCTGCCAATATCGAAATTCGTGTTCAGCAGGTCCGAATTATTAAAAATAGCTCATTTGGCCAGATGTTGCCAAAATTGCCGCTAGAATTCATAAAATGGCCATTATATTATAGTACAAAGTGAACCAGTCCATATACAGGGTGATTTACCACAATATGCGGAAAATGTATAAGTAAGTTGTGCCCACCGAAAGGAGTGAAAAAAAAGAAAAATTAAAAAAATATGACAAAAAAATTACCTTATATTTTTGTAGAAATGCGCCGCAACCATATCACTCCCTCTCCCCCTTTATCAGACTTGGGACTGACAGCGAAGCTGGCGGGGTTAGAAGTGACTTTTTGGGTTTAATCACCCAACAAAAATAGCAAAAATTAAAATAATTTTTGTAGAACACAACACACCAGAAAACTTGAAAGTAACGAAAAGTCAAAGTAAATGTTCGAATGTTTGACCATTGACACTCAATGCACTGTTCTAAGCGCAGATGATATTTTCGTGTATGCGATCACATTGTCAATGGCTTGTTGTAACTGTTCTAGGGAGTCTGTTGACTTAGTGTACACCGAATTTTTCATGTAACCCCACAAAAAAAATCCATAGTGGTGATATCTGGACTCCTTGTTCATTCATTTGGCACACGCCTGCCGGGAAATTTTCTCTCATATTCTCGTACAGCGTCTGCAAGATTTTCATTTACTGCACTATAAGTTAAAACTTTATCGCAGTATTCATGCGATGTAAACGCTGGAATATTGACCGGCATCGATCTACGAATACAATTTTCATAACGTAAAAATCCAAACGGAAGCCGGAAAGAAACTTACCATACGTAAACAACTTCTGATCGCTTGAAAGACATGAAGCGGTGCACGCGTAAATACGCGTAAACAATAAAGCATTTGAGGGTAGCCAAATTTAATGGTTCAGTAGCGTATCTTTACAAGTTTTAATGGCAGAAAAATGAACTAAATTATTTCGGATCGCTCTAAAATTTTGCAGGGGGTTTTCCACATAGAAAACTAGTACATAATTTTATTTTCCACATATTGTGGTAAATGGCCCTGTATAATAGATGCCAAGGTCTCAATTAAACAAATTAAAGTAAGATATTGACAGATATAACACGCATGTATTATAACGAGATCTGGAACTAGATTATATTTTGAGATAATTCCGTTGAAGTGTTGGTGGATAAATAGGGGTGAATAAATAAAGCAAGCTATTAAGCGTGCAGATATTTGGGGTTTGGTGAATATACTAAAAGTGAGAGTCGCAAATTTTGTTATGACTCCATTATGAAAGGAGTTAAGAAAATAAAACTGTGATTTAGTGTGTGTACGAGAACAAAAGGTCTGAAGAAATTTACTTTCCAATCATTACCACCTTGGGCAGACGATTTAAAATATTGTATTATTATAATTCTATGACCAATTATTTCCACATACTGTTCAAATATAACATCAAGATGTTTTTGCTTAAAGAGAATTTGATGAATAATCTGAATGTAGAAACAGTGATTACTTAGACAGCGGTTTTTTATGTATAATCGTTTTTCTGTGCAATGGATTTTAATAATATTTTTTGAATTATTTACTTACGTAAATGTTACTATTCTTGTAATTAGGTCAAATAGGCCTGTTTGGTTATTGCAAAATACGTATTTAAATATATAAATAGCCTTGAAACTTACTTAGTTGCGAGTGTAAAATTAACGATGTCATATTTCTATCTTCGCCGCTGAAGAAAGATATAATTTTGGCTGACTCACACTTCATAACTAGCATCATTTTCATAACAAAGCTCTTCTTCCTCATGCATTAAAGCTTCTGCTGAACCGCCTACGTGTTAGGTTAGTCGTAAAAATACGCTAATTCACTTAATCGATTCAGCCACATAACTTTATTGCACTGCCATTTTACAGAGTAATACATTGTTGCATGCATGTGTTCCTGAAAAACATGTGTTTTAGTTTTATAAAATTATGCGTTAAACAACCGAAACAGATAAGAAGCAGTCTTGTTTTAGCGGAATTAAATATATGCTACTCTAACCAATTTCGCTATAACTTTATCGGCCGAAATTATCATTACCATTCTTAGAAAAAAATGTAATAACCTACCGGCTTACTTTGGTTTCGCCTTTACAGTTATTTTAATATCAATTTAAAGCGTAAATTATACTGGCTTTCAATAAGTGCATATTTAGGTCACAAACGTTAAGTTTGCAAAAATAAGAGCTGTAATGTAATTTTAATGTTGCTTGTTTCTTAATGCGGTTCTGTTTCAAGTTTCATAGTCCTGGCTTTTTTTAGCGTAAGAATAAATTACACCTAATAATAAATTAGAATGAAGATTTGTAGGTTTAAAATTAATTTAATTCAGCGCTGACAAAACATATCCGGCAAACAGATGATTTTGAGATTAATTATACTCAAATGTAATGTTATAATACAACAATAATAATATTAATAGTAAATGGACTTACATACAGTGTTTGTAATTCAAGGCAATTGTGGAATAGAAAATATGGTTCCGACGTGACTACAATAACTAGAATATAAGACAGTAGTTTAATATGAACCTTACAAAGGGTTACAGAGTGTAGGAAAGGAAACACTGAGGAAGTGGAAGAAGCAGAAAAAGCAAATCGTTGATAAAACCTAGTGTACTCCCCGCGAGATGCTCTTGTCAGTAGATATATCTCTGATTTTCACAGTAAATCGATTTCATTTTAGTTCGCCAATAAAAAAAAATAGAATAAGTGAGATACATGTACTTTTTTACTTCCCTCGCATACCGAAGGGAAGTATTGTATTCGAGAAAAAATCACCCTCCGAGATTTTTTCGGATTCTGACGTTTCAGAACACGTAGATTCCGAAAATATAGGTTTTTCAATTCCGTCAGTCTGTCTGTCTGTCGGTCTGTCTGTCTGTCTGTCTGTCTGTTGGTGTATTTACTAAAAAACCACTTGACGGAGAGCAGTCAAATTTGGTAGGCAGTTGACCCTACTGTCAGCGAAGAACTAGAATTTTCACTGAAAAATATACAGGGTGGACCGTCTAAACGGAATAAATAGTGAAAAAAAATTTTTTTTGCTCAAATTTAAAATTTCCACGTTTCATGACGCGCTAAACCTGTTTCAGGAAAAAAAAATTTTTGAAAATTTTTTTCAAACATTTTTGAAAAAATTTTTACCAAGATGAAAAAAATTTTTTTTTGCTCAAATTTAAAATTTCCACGTTTCATGACGCGCTAAACCTATTTCAGGAAAAAAACATTTTTTAAAATTTTTTCAAACATTTTTTTAAAAAATTTTACCAAGATGAAAAAAATTTGTTTTCGCTCAAATTTAAAATTTCTACGTTTCATGACACGCTTAACCTATTTCAGGAAAAAAAAATGAAAATTTTTTTCACCAATATTTTTGAAAAAAATTTTACTACTAAAATGATTTTTTTTTTCTTTCTTCAAATTTAAAATTTTCACGTTTCATGGCATTCTAAGCCTGATTAAAAAAAAAGTTTTTTGAAATTTTATCACTAAGATAGAATTTTTCTTTCTTTGTTCAGATTTTAACTATCCACGTTTCCATGACATTCTAAAACTATTCAAACAAATTTAAAAATGTTTTTGAAGAATTTTTTAAAAAATTTGAAAACATTTGAACATGAATCCATTTATGTATCACTACTATAGAACAGACGAAAAAATTTTTTTTGCTCAAATTTAAAATTTCCACGTTTCATGATATTCCAAACCAATTTCGGAAAAAATAAATTGCAACATTTTGTTACCAGTTTGGAAAAAAATTTAACACCAGAATGCTCAAATTTAAATGACATTCTAAACCTAGGTATTTCAGAAAAAAAAATTTGAAAAATTTTTTCACCAACATTTTTCAAAAAGTTTTTACCACTAAAATAGATCGAATTTTTTTTTATTTGCTCAAATTTAAAATTTTCACGTTTCCTATTTTAAAAATACATCATTTTTAATTTTTAAACTTTTTTTAGCACTACTATAGAACAGAAGGAAACTTTCCTTTTTGCTCTAATTTAAAATTTCTACCTTTGACATTTTAAACCTATTTCAGAAGAAAAAAATTTGAAAATTATTTTACCATCTTTTGAAAATTTTGAAAAAAGTGAAATTTTTTAACCACCACTATACTTCCACTCCATTACGTGAATGTTGGATTGAAAATGTGACAGATGGCAATAACATCTGGCATATACACCTATTATACTTTTATTGAAAAATGTACAGGGTGGTCATCCCAAGAAATAATTCAGTCATGGTGGACATTTGTAAAGGTATTTGCGCAAGCCTGCCATATGCGGCACCTGCTATTTAGTATTGAACTTTTGCTGTTGGATGAGCAATCTGTATATTTTTTTGACCAAAACTTATCAAGTTTTCTTTGTAATAATAGCAATAACTCTACTCCGATTATTATTCTCAATGTCATTTCGTAATTATTATTTTTTTTAGAGAGACTGCCATGAACGAGGGAAGTTCTGTGTAAATACCTTTACCGATTTTTTATTTTCTATTTTCAATTTGCAAAATTTTAATCTTGAAGACATACTTTTTAAATTGTTAACTGTTGTTGTAATAATTGTAAATAATAATTATTGTCTAAATGTTGTTTGTGGTATTATCTTATTTTTTTTTCCGATTCTTTGGGACTTCCTGCCACATGTATTTTTTTTAAGCGGTGCTCGGGGAATCCCACAAAATATCACAATTAACCAGTATGTTAATGGTAAATAACCTCTACGCCTGTGAGTTTTACGTCAAAGGATCAGTTAGAGGTTACTTTTTTAAATAAATAACACAAATAAGTACAAAAACTAGAAATCTAATCTATTTCCTTTTTCAACGCTTTTTTGAAAAATCTTTTTGCTGTGTATGATAAATTGTATAAAAATTTAATAAACTGTTAATGTATCAACAGTTCCATGCAAATAGTAAGTATCTATGGATATTGAACATAACAAACATTCTTAGAGCTGTGTATTTATCATACACAGCAAAAAAGATTTTTCAAAAAAGAAAGAGAAAGAGAATACAGATTAGATTTCCGAAACGTGGGCGAAACATTTCATTTCAAGTATTTATACTTATTTGTGTTATTTATTTAAAAAAGCAACCTCTAACTGATCCTTTGACGTAAACGTCACAAGCGTAGAGGTTATTTACCAGTATACTGGTTAATTGTGATATTTTGTAGATTCCCCGAGCACCGCTTAAAAAGAAAAAAGAAACATGTGGCAGTAAGTCCCAAAGAATTGGAAAAAAATTGTATATAATAAGTTATCAGAAAAAATGCTTGAATTATTATTATTATTCTCTTCGCAAGTATAATTGCATATGATCGGTATATTTCCAAAGCAGTAAAAATAGATCGTTGACAAAAAAATGTTATATTATTGTGGTAATGATTTAACTCTGAACAACTTTCAAAATATATGTTTCTCTATCTGCCTATCAGCCTATCTGTCTGTCTGTCTCTTCGTCTGTCCTTATGTTTGCCTGACACTGCTAACATTTAAACAACATGTCTGTATATTCGTCGTGTTCTTTTTAAGCACGATAAATTATGAAGGAAAACTCATCAAGAATTGTGATCTGTGGAGTGTTTCCGTACATGCGTACGTACAGCACAACGATAAACAGGACAATGCGAGCCTGGCGTGAAACACAATATAAACTATCTCTCTGAAACCGAAATTATAAAGTTGTATTTCCTCTTTATGACAACTTATATTTAATTATATAATTCATTACAAAATATAAACAGATAAGCTACATTTACTATAGCACCTTAGCTCAAGCGTGCTGACAGTAGGGTACTCATCAGTGGAATTGAAAGTATAACATATGGAGTAAAAAATTAAAGATTAATATTGACACAAGTGATTGTAAGGAATATATGTAAAAGGTACTTTCCTCCAGTCTACTAAATCTGTGTGTTTATTGACACTATTTCAATGTTTCCTGACTTCAGTTATTTCTAAAAGTAATCTATTCTTAACTTACTTACTTTTCGTAAAATTCCACATTAATTATTATCACTATTATCAGAATCAAAATTATGGGTAAGATTTTGTATTTTGCTAATGTATGGTTCTTTTTATATCGTGTGATGTTCTAGCATTATATCCATGTTCCTTTATTGTCTGACCAATGTACACACCACTGCAGTCAGTCTGGGCTTAAATAAAACATGTTCATTTGTTTGAAAATACTGGCTATTGGTGTAAACCTCGGTATACTTTACTTCCTACTCAAAGGTATATATAGACGTTCGTGTTGCAGATTGAATTTGTCAAATGTTCATCACTATAGTAAACTTACAAAGCGTAATTTCCGTTCTTCAACAAGCGTTAACTTTGTGTTCAATAAGTTTTACTTCCCTAGCTTACGGAAAAGAAGTATTGTATTTGTGAAAAAATCACCCTCCGAGAATTATTCGGTTTCCATGTTTCAGCCCATGAAGATTACGAAAATTCGTTATCTGTCTGTTAGCGCTATAACTAAAAAACTACTTGACGGAGAATAGTTAAATTTGGCAGGCTGTTAACGCTACTGCCAGCGAAGTAATGGGTAGAATTTCACTGGAAGATATACAGGGTGGACCGTGTAAAGAGAAGAGAAAATGAAAACTTTTTTTGCTCAAATTTAAAATTTCCACGTTTGATGACATTCTAAGCCTATTTCTACTAAAAAAAATTTGAAAATTTTGTTTACTATCACTATACTCCACGCCTCTACGTGGATGTGGAAGTAAAAATATATCAGATGACAATAATATTGGGCATATAGTTAACACAATTGACAAGGAAGGCTCCTATTATAGTTTTATTGAAAAATATACAAAGTGGCCATCCTAAGAAATAATTCAACTATCGTGGTAATTTGTAAATACATTATACGCAAACCTTTTCTTTGTAATAATTGTGATAATTATATTACGACTATTAACTCATATGTAGTTTCTTAATTCATAATTTTTATGAGTAACTGACCTGTATAAATAAAGAAGTTCTCTTTATTACCGATTTTTTATTCTTATAATAACTGACTACTAACTAACTAACTATATTATGAGACCGTCGTTCGTAACCTAGTCCTGTAAATTTGACAAAAGCAGCTACTTGAATGAAAGTAATTAACCAAAAAAAAAAAAAATGTTTTATTCCCTTGGACCAATTGCAACCACTAGAAAAAGTTTGGTCGTAATTAATAAGAAGATCGCTTCACGTATTCGTCGCTTCTGTATTATCATTATTGTCTTTATTAAATTAAATCCATTATTACATAATTAAAATGTAGTCATTGTCTTATCCGCAATTTTGTATTAACCATAGTTCAGTTTGAAGAAACTTACAAATTTTAGTCCCGATTTGTGAGCAACAAGTTTTCTTGTTTTTTCCTAAATTGAATAAACATAATTTTATTCCACAGTGAAATCACTTCATTCGTACGGTGTGCAGTGTTATCCACTCAACTGTGAACGTAGGAGTAAGTAATCTGTCAATTTTTGATAATTCCTAAGTCCTTTGTCAAAATTAACTAGATTAATAATATTAATTGAATATTTTGAACGGATTCGGCTAGCCGAAGGTGTCGCGCTGATTGATTGGGGCTTTAAAAAGATTCGTCACATCTCTATTTCTTTCACCTCGTCTACCTATCGCTTTTCGACGCACAAGAAACGGCTCCACCGTCAAACTCTAAGTGCCCCAACTTGTTTAGATAAGAGAATATGTCTGTCTTCCATCATGCTCTCACGGAATTTCATTTCGGCTCTTTAAAACCAGGAAAAACCTTATCCTGACCCAATGTTAAAAATTTAACAACTTCTACAGGTATGATGAGAACGATATCGATAGATTCCTTTTTTTATCCATTCTTCGGTTTTAAGCATGTTCCACAAAATGTTATCTAAGAATGGAAATAGGAGAACGGTTTAGGTAAAGAAAACACGTACACTTCAGTACGCCTACCTATAATGATTCTAAATATTTAAACACATATCTAATGAACCTCGATTTATTCATAATTACTGACGATATTATGTGTAGAATAAATTAAGTAGGTATATTGGGAATAGGAGAATTAGCCTTTACTGATTACATCTGATATATTAATTTTAATTCGGAGAAATTTATTATTTGTAGTAAGTTACACAGTTTTTCCAAATTTTAATTAAAATGGTTTATTTTGTACTACAAATTAACGCAGAAGGATAAATAAGATGAGCAAAAATTTTTTTAACGCACTTAGCAAAACCGCATTAAGAAATGGTGTGTTTATTTTATCCTAATACGTTCAGGATTATTATATATTATACATACCATTGCATTATCTAATTATAATAATTGTCAATTTGTATACTTGTTATTATTTGCCATTTTTATGTAAATAAACATTATTATTATTATATATTATTATTAGATATAATGAAGTAAAAATTAAGCTAAAAATCGAACGAAAATGTTTGTGGCGGAGAATTTTTTTGGCTTGAATCTGAAGCACTTATATAAGGAAGTGTGGACTAAGTAATTATTATTTTAAGTACTTCAAGAATTTAAATACTAAAAATGGATATTTTTCCTCAAAAGGTTGCAGTTCTGAAGATTTTATTTTATGAAATTTTTCGGCTAAACAAGGCCTACCATATTTTTCAAATTTTCATATTTTTAACGGCTCTCAATAGGCAAAAAAATAATCTATTTTGTTGATCTGAAAACAACTGAGGAAGATACGAAGATGTGAAGGCGAGATGTGAAACATTGTATATATAAATTACCGCAGTCAACAACATAAGTCAACTTGGGAAAGACTACCTCCGATATGCGTACCCCAAAGGTCATTACTGGAACCTTTATTATTCCTAATATATGTCAATGATATAGAACATACTAAACATATATTGCATGCTGATGATACCACAGCAGTCGTTGGAAATAAAAATAAAGTCATTTTACAAACAAGAACAGAACAGAACAGAACAGACAGTCAACAATTTAGTGAAATGCTTAAATGAAATTGGCCTTGAAATGAATTCTTAAGAAACAGAAATTTACACTATTCTAATGAAA
The DNA here is from genome assembly GCA_963583905.1 of Stenurella melanura. Taxonomy (NCBI): domain Eukaryota; kingdom Metazoa; phylum Arthropoda; class Insecta; order Coleoptera; family Cerambycidae; genus Stenurella; species Stenurella melanura. The sequence continues at coordinate 97,194,657 of OY757314.1, forward strand.
ACGATGCCTTTAAGATAATTATAGTAAAATCTGAAATAACATAAAAAAAATAGTGGAAAATTTCTAGGTATTTATATAGACAAAACTTTTAATTGGCACGAACAGATTGAAAACATAGTAAAAAATATCAAAAATTTGTTTTTCTTTGCCAACAGTGATAAAATATTGCAGTATAGAGCAGATGATTAACATTTACTACAAAACATATAATTCCACTATGTCTTATGGTGTTGAATTCTGGGGAAACGGTAATAGAGCAATAAAAGAAAAGGATTTAAAAAAAATCAGTTAGAATTATTACTAAATCTAGTAAAAGACCAACATGTAGACATTTATTTAAATCTCTAAAAATAGTGATTTTGATTTCTACAAAGTTGCAATGCTCATTCGAAATAATATACATGTATATCAACGCAATTCATAAAATCCTATTTATGACACGAGACAAATATCACAATTGCAACTAACTAAACATAAAACGACAAGATTTGAAAAAGGCCTTTATTAGTCTGGAGTAATCCTTTATAATAAACTTCCCGACCATATAAGAAAATGAAATACATTTTAAAAATTTAAACATTCAGTAAAAAAATATCCTCAAACTCAGGCATTTTATTCAGTAGATGACTATATAAATAAATTCTTTCTATAGATGATTTCTCGTACGGCTGAAATAACTTTTTGAATTTTTTTTTACTTATATCTTTTAAAATGTATTCCTTTTGTACATTTATGTATATTTTGTTTTCGTACATTTTTTTAGGAATATTTAATTAATCATGCTTGTTAATAAATTAACAAGCCAACAGTTGTACTTTTCGTCGATTTACTGCACTTTTTATATAATAGTTGCACATTCTATAGGATACTCTTCACATTTTTTTTGTAAATAATGTTAGTTTTAGACATTTTTAGTTTAATTACAAAACATAAAAAAAATTATGTAAAAAATTATTATTTTTCTTATTTAAATAAAATTATAACTTTTTTATTTATCAAATCGATTTTGCTCAAAGACTATAGGGTTCTTCCTCTAGCTGACACTAACTTATTGCCCAAATTTCAATACAATCGGGCTTTTAGTTCTTAAGTTATCATGCTTACAAGGAACGTGACGGACGGACAGACAGACGGACAGACAGACAGACGGACAGGCGGGCAGACGGACAGAGGGACAGACGGACAGACTGACAGACAGACGGACGGACGGACATTTTGAAAGTTGTTCAGAATTCGATCACCAACACAGTGATATGAAATTTTTTTTTTCGAGGAGCAATATTACCGGTTTTAGAAATGTGCCAATCGAATGCAATATACTCTTCGTTTTGTATTGCGAAGAGTATAATAATATGTATAATCTTCTTCAACACACCTAATTTTTATAAGCAGTTAGTAATGCTAGATTAATATGTCTTTATTTTACATTAATTAATACTCAATAATATTTTTACAACTACTTGGTACCTGTATTAGAATCGCATTTTTTTTTTAAATTGTAATGGGCTTGTTCAGCATTTTTTTTTATTTCACAAATCGAAAGTGCAAGTATAAATTAATGGATCTGCAAAATATCAGAATCTTATTCGCACGTTTAGTATCTTAAAAACTATTACAAATTTCCATTTCGCAAAAATGGGGCGTGGCCAGGCGCTACGTCACTATACGCATAGACTCAGCGATCTCAATAGACTTGATGCTCCTTATTGGTTATAATTATAAGTGTTTTCGAAGTATTGTTTGTTTTGCTTACTACTTGACAGTAGGGGAGTACAATTTTGTGAAATGTCAAAAAATGACAATTTTCTCTCACTCCTGCTAGAACGAATTTTCGATTTCGACCCTGCAATTTACGATTATAATTCATCGCCGACCTTCTCCTTTCTGTAGACACATAGAACGAACTTCCACTCGACGTATTTATTTAGTTATCAGCGTTTAAAAATTCCATGTTTTTCGACTTTTCAGGTTAAATTTGAAAGGTCCCAGAAAGCCATTTTTCTTACGTCACTTGCGTATAGTGACGTCACAAATGAGCGCTCGGTTTTTGCAACTATTACTAAATTTAACTCCTTATATCTCGAGAACGGAAAAAGTTAATAATACGAAATTTTAAGTGTATAATGAGAATATCGAGTACTATATGAAAAAGTATAAAAATCATATAAAAAAAATATCATGGAACAAGCCCATTGTAGAATATTTTTATACTTGTAGCAATGTATATGACGATGCCCATACAGTTGTAACAGTCTAGTTGGAAAATTGAGATTATTCTATTCTATTATATTCTATTCTATTCTCTATATAATTAACCTAAAAATGATAATGCTAATTTGCAACGTTTTAAACAATTGTGTATACAGTAATAACAATGAAGTGTTGACGTGCTTCCGGGTGTTTTCCCGTGTAGTTGGTATGCTCCTGTTGGAGCCATGGTTGTCTGAACGACGTTTCGGCGGAATCTCATCTGCCATCATCAGGTTCTAGCTGAAAGCTGCCTGCTGCTGCTGCTACTGCTGCTCCTCGTTGCTCGAACTGAACTGTTCAGTTCGAGCAACGAGGAGCAGCAGAGGTAACAGCAGCAGGCAGGCGAACTGAACTGTTCAGTTCGAGCAATGAGGAACAGCAGTAGCAGCAGCAGCAGCAGCCGTGGCAGCAGCAGCAGCAGCAGGCAACAGCAGCAGCAGGCAGCTTTCAGCTAGAACCCGATGATGCCAGATAAGATTCCGCCGAAACGTCGTTCAGACAACCATAGCTCCAACAGGAGCCTACCAACTACACGGGAAAACACCCGGAAGCACGTCAACACTTCATTTAATACCCGTGAAAATCTAAGAAACAAAATAATAACAATGTATCCATTGAAACAGAATATCGAAGTATATGCTCTTTATTGATCTTACAAAGTTACAGAAAATGTTCAAACCAAAATACAAAGATATTCTAACATATTAAAATAGAATTATCTATCACTATTTATAGTACGTTTTGTTTAGCTCTACCCATTGCCAAACGAATTACATCTGGTTTTGAAAAATGTAGGGATATAAGTATACGAAACAGTTGAGTTAAATGATGTAGTGCGATGTGTTTTAATTGGCGTTAAGTTTTCAACATATTTCAAGCTCTCAGCCGTGCCATTTAATATCTGGAACATATTCTAAATTAATATCATTTTAGAACAACGTTAACAAATCCACGATCGTGGATTTTTTTAATGTTCACAGTAAAAGGATGATGTTGCTTTTGTATCATGAATCGAATGAAAATTTTTGTAAGAATATGATATCTGGTTTCATCACTATTGGACATAGACATCTGTATAACTATTATAACAAAAGTCTTTACAAGCAGGCTTTCATGTCTTTATCTGGATTATTTTAAACATAACAGCTATTTTAGCGAGAGGTAAGCTTTCTTATACATTACGCTGGCATCAATCGAAAGACCCATTTTCTTATACACTCACCTACTAATTTAATCCAAAATAATGTTGTGATCGGTTACATTTTGCAACGCGTGGGAGGTACCACATTTACCAGTACATAATGCTGTCTAAATCTTCATTAATTTTAGTTACCTACGCTTTTGTAGATCTGCAAGATCATAGGTCAAGTAAAACTCCTGCATATTATATAAGAAATTCACAAAAACGTGGGACGTGATATAAATATAAAAACAGGAAACAAACAAAGATGTATAATCGAGACCGAAGCGTCTCCAGGAATAATTTAGTTCATGGTTTAATTCTTTGTAAAATTTTGTCAACCATGAGCGATCATGCAAATAATTGTAAAATCACGTGTGCGTTGCACCTGACTTTAGTTATTATTAAGTTTAAATGTACACATTTTTTAGAAAAATATGAAACTATTTTAACCCTTGAAATAAATTAACGAATGTGGTGAATATATGTAAAATGAGAATATAAAAAATACGTTTTTTCAATTGTATGTAGCTTTGTGTAGGAGCGAAATATTTTTCTGGAAAGGTAAGCAACCATTTTCTTTGTTGTAATAGGCCATTGCACCTTGAACTGCAACCTAAAAGAAATATTAGTACACATTTTTTTGGCCACATCTACCGGAAAGAGAACAATTTAGAACGGTTAATAATCATATGGCTTTTCCTGAACTATTCAGGAAAAGCTATATGACAAGAAACGAAGAGAACACCATACTTAGAAAACATTTAACTGTCGTCACAAAGGAGGTAATAGGGAAGAGATTCGGAGGGGTCGTGTGTCTCACAAGCAACCGCGACAGGTGGCATGATGTTGTCAGACGTTTCTTACAGTAAGGGGAAACCAAGTATGATAATGCGTGGTTCATAAAACATCTCGTAAGATATTGTGAGTAAGATGAAGCATTTCGTTCAATATATCGAAGCAAGAATACATGAATATACAACAAATTTAAGTAAAACTAACTAAGACCGTTCACAGGAACTAGATCCCGTTAGTGCTATATGCTCCTAGAAAAATATCTGATGATTTTTTAAATTAACAGTTAGTTCAATAAATTAATTGTTTTGATATGGTTAATGGTATTTAACGATCTTTTAAATCCACTTTTGCATTTAAATGTGTTTAAATAATGTATTTAAAGTAATATTGCTTCAGAAAGGCTTGGTTTATGGCATATTTATATTATTATATGAAGTTTACAGCTTAATTTGACCTTACAATATTCAACATAATAATATCATTATGTCAATAGTAATAAATTTTAAATATAGCAGGAATCATGTTACAAACCTTTTTTTAAGTAAAATGTCTATTGTTATACATTCTTGTAAACCTTTAGCGCAAACGAAATTTCATTTTTATTCATAATAAACAAGTAATACACCGAATCATCGATAACTATAACAAAGTACTGTCAATCAATGGAATTATTTTTTAGTGTTGGTCGTAATCTAGAAATTTAAGAAGCATAAAAGCTTAGCACAACTACTTCAATATTTATGGCGCTAAAAATATTAAAATAAATATTATATTAACTATGTTTGGTAGCTCAGTTGTGTTGTGTAAATAAATATTTGTTAAAATCAGTGTCTGTTAACGATGCGTTAGATCTAGTGTTTAATTGCTAATTTCAGATGTAAGTTGTAGTTATTGTACCGGTAGTGTTTTAAGTGTTGCCTGATTTCCTGCTTCTCAATATATTATATTAATATAGGTTGAAGCTCATATGAAAGAATTTAGCATGATATCATGGTTTAGAACACACGGTATATAATAACTGCAACAAAATCCAATGCCAAGATTTCACTATTTTATTGTAGTTTGGTAACCACTCGATTTAAAGATTATTTGAAAGATCTCCATTAATTAACCTCTATTGGATATTTTATCAAAAAATCTTCTATTATCATGAGTGATGGTAATAGAGTTTTTTTCACAAATATACGATCAAAGTTTTCAAATTAATACTATTTTAGTATTCTGCATAAAATACTAGAAATTGCCGATGGCTTCTAATATTTTATTTTGTGTGGTTATCTAATACCTAGAATGGGTGAGACGATAATAGTAAAGAAAAAACTGATTTAGTATCATGTAGCAAATATTAGAAGGGAACGTTATATAAGATATAACATACGTTTTTCTAAAGTGTAATCCTGTTCAATACCGCCTTGGCTTTGGATGTGAGGTCGTTTGTAATGTGTGGTGTGTTAATATTTATTATACTCTTCGCAAATACAAAACTAAGGGTATATTGGATTCGATTGGCACATTTCTAAAACCGGTAATATTGCTCGTAGATAAAAAAAAATTATATCACTGTATTGGTGATTGAATTCTGAAGAACTTTCAAAGTGTCCGTCCGTCTGTCCGCCTGTCTGTCTGTCCATCCGTCTGTCTGTCCGTCCGTCACGTTTCTTGTAAGTACGATAACTTAAGAACGAAACGTCCGATAGTATTGAAATTTGGGCAGTAAGTTAGTATTAGATAGAGAAAGAACCCTATTGTTTTTAAACAATATCGATCAATAAATAAAAAGTTATTAATTTTTTAAACAAAAAAAATTTTTTTGTAATTGAACAAAAATTGATTGAAACTAATATCACTTACAACTTAGGATTAGTACAGTAACAACCTAAGAAATGCTTTCCCTTTAATTAAATGATGCTATCAAACTACCTAGTGGCGACCTATTCAATTTCCGAATATTTGCATGAAATTCTTATACTTCTAATGAGGGCCCAAATATACCATACGTGATATAAATTTCGATTGCGATAATGTAAAATTGCTTTTTTCATATTTAATGAATATTTCTAATTATTGTCTTTGGATATTTCTTCGCAAGTCAATGTTTGTAACACGCGTTTTAAATTAAGAATTACAAAAGCACGTAAGTTAGAATGTTCTGATTCCTTAAACTCGCATTCTGTGTAAATATTGAATAAAATGTCGTCTTTTCTTTTCTTGAGGTTTTATAATTTCTCCATTCTTGTTTGATTTGTTCCTACACAATTGTAGAATTTTGTGAATACTGATTTTTCCGCCGTTTTTGAAACGTAGCATTAACTACTGTTGGCCTATTAATACCTAATAATTGTGGATTATCGTTTTCTTGTAAGGGAAAAATATTTCTCTAATTTTTTTGTATTTAGTATTAATCGTATTTGTAGCAGTACTGGTTAACCTGTATTTACATAAATGTTATGAGCCTTGTATTTCGTCAAGACTAACATAGCTTTTTATAATGATGTTATTTATGATTTTGATTACTTCTTTTTCAGTAAGAAGTTTTATGAAAATTGAACTAGCCTTAGAGCTGGGAGCATACACATTATCTACATATTATTTTTTAAGTGTGTCTACTTGTTATTTGATATGCAAGTAAAGAAATAACCAAAAACATATGCATAATAATAATTTAATGTTATATTCAATACTACTATTTAAGAATTTTAATGAGGACAATTTTCAAAAATATTTATTTAACATTCCATTTCTCAGAATTATTTATCAGGAAACTGTAGACGGAAAAATTTGTGTTTTAGTAAACAGTTTAACTAATTTATTTGATAGACATGCACCCATAACTACATCTAGAATGACAAAGCCCAAAGCCCTATGGATCACAAATACTATTAAGGAAATGACGTCTTTGTGGGATAAGGCCCTCCAAAGGTACAAAAATTCGAATTCAAATAGTGAATTCAATTTTATGGAAGTAATTGATCTGTTATCTACCAAACTATATGCAGTATAAAAAGTAATGCCAAGGGCTGTGACGAACTGAATATAAAACTTATAAAATTATGTTGCCCATTTATTGGGCAATATATTACGCATATATTGAATTTCGGTTTTCAAGAAAATGTTTATCCTACATCATGGAAAATTGCAATAGTGAAAGTCCTATCTAAAAAATCTAATCTTTCTGAATAGAAAGATCTTAGGGCTGTCAGTATATTGCCAACACCTTCTAAGGTAATAGAGTGAGCAATCGAAGTTCAGTTGAGAAGTCATTTAGAAAAAATTGACTTGTTACCATAACACAATCGGGTTTCAGAAAGGGTTATAGTTGTAAAACGGCTTTACTGCACGTTGTAGATGATATCATTAGGGCTACTGATCGGAGCGATTGTACAATTTTGGTTCTATTAAATTTCAGCAGGGCTTTCGACAAAATCAGTTATGTTTTACTACTTAATATTCTTCACTATATGGGTCTTTCTGAAAACTCTATCAACCTAATAGAAAACTATCTTAAAAGTAGGAAACAGGAGTCTGTATAAGTCTGAATTCGGAAGTACCACAAGGATCAATTTTAGTTCCCCTGATTTTCTCAATTTATACATTTAATTTAGTGAATTGTTTACAGCACTGCAAGTCTCATTTTTACGCAGATGATACCCAAATCTATTACAGCTTCCCCCCTCAGATGTTGCCTAATGCAGGTTTGTTAATGAACAGTGATATTGAGGCATTTGTTAAAACAGCCACAGACCACTGCTTAATTATAAATCCTATTAAATCAAACATATTAACCTTTGTAACTAAAACAAATCGCCAAACTGTAAATAATGCCATTAATATTCAAATTGATAAATCTAAGCTTGAAATAGTTGATCAAGCAAAATATTGTTAATGGATAGTGAGTTAAGATTTAAAAAATATATCAATACTATTATACAGCGTTCATATTTCTCTTTAAAATTATTTGACACCGAAAATAAAAGTAATGCTTTGTGAAACCTTGGAATTATCAAAGTTCAATTATGCGAACACTGTGTATGGCCCAAATTTAACCTGTCAGTATAAACGCAAAATTCAAACAGTTCAAAATTCATGTGTACGACTTATATTTGGAGTAAGAAGACGGCAAAGAATATCACATGAGTTAAAAGATGCTGGCTGCTTGAATATGGAAAATCGTAGAATTATGCATACTGCCACACTTAAATAAAATCATTATTAACAGGAAGCCGTCCTATTTACACAGAAAAGGAAAATTTCGTACCGATGTCCACAACATTAATATAAGATTTAAAAGTATATTAACTCCACCGAAATTTAGAACAGAATATTTTAAGAGATCCTTCACCTATCAAATATGCAAAATTTATAATTTCATTCTACAGGTATTAAAAACCAATAATATTCATCAATTCAAAATAAAATTTAAAAAGTTTCTCCTCTATAAACAACATTAACTTGAACTAATCAATTATTATAAATTAAATTTATATAAATGCCCTTTCATTACTCATTAGTTATTTAATTTTTATTTATTGCATTTGGTATCTTAGTTTAGTATGTATATTTCATAAGGTAATTTAGATAGTGGTAAATTTCGTCTTTTCGGGTTAAGTAGAAGAGCAACTTGTTAGTGCCCCGTCACTAAATAAGTTGAACTTCGCGCTTTATTTCCATAAACATATATGACATGTAGCTGTATTTTTTTCTATTTCTAATTGGAATTAATAAAGACGTTCATTGTTATTATTGTTATTATTATTTATTTAATTTTTTCATTTAGGAGACTATTCAATTTGATGTAGAGTTTCGTATTACTTTGTGATTTATTTATCTACACAGATACATACATACACACCAAATTGAGAAACTCTTTTTAAGTCAGTTAATAAAACTGTATCAATACCTGTTTAGTAATTTAAAAAATCGACATTAGGTACCATAACTCAATTTGTTTCGATTTTGGGTAAAACAGTTCTCATGTTTCAAAGGAGTTATCTGTGCAAGGCCACCATAACCCATTTAGCACTGTTAAATAATTTATATATTCATTTTGTGCACTCCTATAAAACATATTCAGACATTTACTAAGCCATCATTCATACCGTAAGATGTCAAGCAGTTCACCGTTGCAACTTCTTCCTTGCTGCATTAAAATAATACTATGTTTATATTGAACGTATTTCAAAATTTACGATGTGAACATTTATAGGTTTTTCTATAAAAATTCTCATTGTATCACAATCCACAGCGATATACTGGCAGGTGATAAATGTTATTGTATATACATTATAGCATACTTAGGTAGGTATAAAGTTGTTCGACATATAGTATCGATAATATTGTTATCATGTCGTTTGTCATAGACTTATTTTCCGGCGCTATTAAGGAAAAAAGTAACAATCAATATTTAATTTTTCCTATTTTATAAATCTTGTTATACGTGTTTAAATTATACGTTTGGTTTAAACTAAATTAATAGCGTTAGGGGGTTAGTAAACTAAAAGAGGAAGAATCGTTATCATAGATCCAGAATAGTGGCAAAGTTCTCACCATATATCAGTACTAGTAGTACTTGTTCTTTTAGTTCTTAGAGATACTTATTTTTTCTGCTGTTTGTTAAATCCTATAAAGAATATGTTTCAATACAATTATAAGCAAACAAATAATAATTCACTTTTAAACATGCATAGAGTATATAGGCTCCAATAGTAGTTAGCTAATAGATAGGTGAAGATCGGTTGTTTTTATCAGTCAATGTCAAATATAATTATTTCATACTTATTCATAGAAATTGTCTTGGTTTTGCATGAGTGGCTTGATTTCTTTCTGATGAGCTCCAAAATAAGGGCGAAAAATGTTTCAAAGGCTAAGCATTTTCAAGAAACAGAATGATAGATTTCATGAAAATGAAATCCATTAGATGAAAATTTTTTAAGACAAGGTAGATCGATAAGTTCATTTTAGCCCTTTGCTCTCATTTTTAACTGAATCTTCATGACCGTAGGGGTTATGTAGGTACTTGTTTAATCTGCATGGCCGTAGGGGACGGTGTGGATGCTAGTGTTAGAATGAGAATTTTCAAATAAGAAATTAGACAAATTTATTTTAGGGTTTTAATTTGCTAGCATAACCAGAAATCAGGTTATGGAAAGAACGCAATGTTTTAATTATTATTTTTACACATAGTTTTTCTTTTGATTCTCGTAGATAGTTATTTTTTTCTGCTGTTTACAAAATTCTATAAAGAATGTTTCAATACAATTGACGTATGTGACAAACTAGCAAATATATTTAACATGTAGCAATGTAAGTAAGTTAACTTACACCAGTAATATACCATTAGTCATTTATCATAATAATAATAGTAACTGCCGTTTACATTTTTAAATTAATCCTATGCCTGCAATTCTATAATGGGACTTCCTTAAATCAATCTGTTGACAATGTGATAATTATTAATTGCTCTCTTTTTTTTTCAGGTGAGTTCAAGACCTGGGTTTGTTTGCAATACATGAATACTTAAATAATTTAAAGGTAAGCTGGAATTCTTTGTTTTAAATATATTCTAATCGAGATTTAAAGCAAAAGCAACAAATTGCTGCCGACACACTCCGACTTATCTGTATAGCTTAAAACTTATAAACTAAATGTTAATTTACTCATTTCAACAAATGAATAATTTAGTTCTACATTTTTAAAAGCCTGATCCGGTTTTAAGTTTGTGAAAATAGTTTTATTATACCCATTTAAAAGAATTTTTATGTTTTCGCGTTATTATTATTAATAATTCGTAGAAAAAAATTATAACAACATTTTTCTAGGTAGACGTTAAATATCAGTATAAATGATAACACTAATTAAATATTAAATTAATCAACACAAAATGTGCTTGAATGCTACTATATTCTTAAATGTTGCCTATGTCAAACAGTGTATGAGATGATTGAACATAACTGTAACTTTAACAGAATACTGTCGAAATTAAATTGTGGGATGGGATATATAAACATGTATTTAGTGAAACTTATAGAAACCAAATATGAAAATGTGTATCCAGCCTGTAACTTTCTTGTTCGAAAGCACATTATACCTACATACAATATCCTTTACCATTAACTCATGTGAACATAGTCCATATTGTTTGGACTACTTCATAAGCTATTCTTCATGTTCTTCTTTTCATATTCCTCCCTATCTTCCTCTTTATTTGCTTTCACTTCTTCAACTTTTTGTCAGCCTTCCTCTTCTTCCCCTTCATGCTCCTATTCTTCCTGTTTCTCGTCTTACTGTCCTTCAGATTCTTCTTCCTTCTCTTATTGATCTCCTCCTTCCTTTTATTTTCCTTCTTCCTGTGTATCTTTCTACATATCTTCTTATGGTTTTTTATATTAACAGCGTTTTGTCAAACGTCATATGACATCTACATTATTTCAGTTGGTATTTATTCATTATATGATACATCTGAGAGCATCACGCATGTCTTGTGGTGTCCTATTATCCATTGAAGTTTTATAAGTGGCAATGTCCTGCAATTAATGCAACCACTAATCTCAAATTCTTCTTGTCGAGTTGGAGAAGGCTCCTTATACCTACATACAATATCCTTTACCATTAACTCTTGTGAACATAGTCCATATTCTTTTGGCTACTTCATAATCTGTTCTTCCTGTTCTTCTTTTAATATTCTTCCCTATCTTCCTCTTTATTTGCTTTCACTTCTTCAACTTTTTCTCATTCTTCCTCTTCTTCCCCTTCGTGCTCCTATTCTTACTGTTTCTCGTCTTACTGTTCTTCATATTCTTCTTCCTTCCCTTATTGATCTTCCCCTTCCTCTTAGTTCCCTTCTTCCTGTGTATATTTCTATATATCTTCTTATCGTTTTTTATATTCACAGCGTTTTGCCAAACGTCATACGACATCTACATTATTTCAGTTGGTATTTATTCATTATATGATACATCTGAGAGCATCACGCATATCTTGTGGTGTCCTATTATCCATTGAAGTTTTATAAGTGGTAATGTCCTGCAATTAATGCAACCACTCATCTTAAATTCTTCTTGTCGAGTTAGAGAAGGCTCCCCGTCAATGTGTTTGAGAAGTTAAATCAGAAATTTAAAATGACTGATCATTTGACTCTCTCCCTTGCTGTGGAGGTTCGCTTTGTTCATTTTTTGATTACAGACACACTATTAAAATCACTAATAACTTTCTTGGCAAAAAGGTCCATTTCATTGTTTCCGTTTAAGGCTTTTTGTCATTCTATAAATATACTATGTTAAGTGATTCTAGTATATTTTTGACTTGCTTGCAGCCATATTTAAAAATTTTGAAAAGTTTACTTACTTTGTTCAAACTTAAAGTTTAACAAGCATTTGCGAGACACTAATAACTTGAACAGTAAAAATATTTCAATTGTATTGTCTTTTTATAGCATGTTTTTCTGTAAAGTTCTTATTACTACTCACATCATATTGTACCACTTGAATTTATTAATCTAACAAAGAGCTATGCTTGCATCTCCAATATGTTACAGTACAACGTATTTTTATATTATCTTAAATCTTTGCTTCTTCTTCTGGAAAGAAATTTAAAATAAAAATTTGCGCCTATCATTTTTAAATTTTATTAAAAATCAGTTCTATATTCTGTCAAAATCAGATTTAATCAAATAAGGCAAATAATAATATTTTGGAATAAAATTTACCAATATTACCTATTATGTTTTAAAAGGGATGCAAATGGGAATATTTCACAAAAACCTAAAAGTACAGTGTTTTTATTACTTGATTTTTCCTATAAAAATATTGCTGTGTATATTACAGATTATTTATGCTTTTATACAATAATAAAATTCAGTCAATTCTTCAGTCAGTATTTAAAAATATATACTAAAATAATAATTAAATGTGAGTGAAATTTCTTTCTTTAAGATCAACTTGTTCTTGTTCTTTTCCAATCAAGAACTGTTGTATCTCCTCCAAAGTTTTCCCCTTGGTCTCCGGTACATATTTTGCGACAAATATTAGACCAACCAAACTGCATACTGAGAAACAAAAGAACGGCACAGACATAGTTCCGAATTCATCCATAGTGATCTGAAAGAACTTAGAAACTATAGTACCCATCATTACAGAGAAACTGTCTGCTATACACAGAGCTTTTGCCTTGACACTGGTTGGGAACAGTTCACTTAAAATTGATACCGGCCCAAATGCTAAACCTATACTGAACAGAATATTATAAGACACTAAAGCTGTAATTGGAAGCCAGTCTAAATTCTCAACAAGTCCAACATGGTAATCTTTGAGGTAGAAATGCAGCGCTAACATGAAGACAGATATGGCACAGCCTGCTGTAGAGGTTATCATAAGCAGCCTCTTGCCGAATCGGTCCACTATGAAGAACGTGGTAGTCGCCACTGCTAACAATTCGACACTACAGTAAATAATTACGGATAAGGTAGCATCGATACTGCTGCCAGCTTCCCTAAAAATGGTCTCCGTGTAGAATAAACATGGGTTTTTGCCACTGAATTTGTTGGTTAAGCAGAGGATGAGAAATATATAGCAAGCTTTCCGATTGCTAGGTATTGTGAACAAATCGAAAAATCCCGGCTTTTCATTAGTCCTCTCTTGCCTGACAACTGCCTTGCAAAGAGCATCCATTTCGTTGTCGACATTCGAAGTCCCCCTTAATATTTCAAGCGAGTTTCGCGCCTCTTTATGATTGTGTTTCTTAATATAATAGTATGGCGATTCTGGCATTAAAACAAATGCAGCAAAATGTACAACAGGCACCATGGCACAAATTAAACTGGAAGTAAATATATCGAAAATCGATCCGATCGTGTTTATGAAAAGCGTACCAGTAATCGAAAATATAGCTATAGTCGCAGTAAGAAATCCTCTTATCTTCGGGTCTGATATTTCCCCAATATACATTGGTAGGGTAGTATACAGTGCCCCTTCAGTAGCTCCAATGATGAATCTTAACCCACTTATGTACCAAATAGATTGGGCAAAGGCTGTGCATACGAAACAGGTGAACACTACTGGCGCCATTAATAAAGTGGTGTTTTTTCTTCCTATTTTGTCGGCTAAGATGGCTGCAAGTACTGCACCGAAAGGTGACCCAAGCAGTGGGGCTACGGCACACCATGAACCTTCATCGCTTGTGGTGGGTATTGTAGAATCATTTGAGGTTAGTTTTGGAATGTATGGAGACGTCCAACCAAGGTTTATTCCAGAGCTCATCACAGAAAAGGCCCCTAAAAAGAAAGTCATTTTGATTACGTTAATGATATAGTCTATTTTGTAGAGAAATCAACAAATTATAATTTATTAATAATAAAAAACTATAAAAGAGAAAATATAGCAATAATTTGCGAATATAATAAACCTTCGGGCAGTGTTGGCTTAGAATTTGGTGGTGATATGTGTGCTGTATCTATAGACCAAATGAAAGTTTTGATGCATATAAATTAGTAACCGTAATGTTTTTACACACAATGTAGGTTCTTTTGTAATAACTGTTTTACCGTTGGAACGATTTTAATTTGAAAAGTCTCATAATGTAGGTATTTTAATTGCACACAAATCATTCATTCTTCACTTCCTCTACGATTTATAGTTTTTCCAGTATTTTAAGAAAACTGTTTCTCTGCTTTAATAGGCTTGTTCCATGTTATTATTTTATATGGTTTTTATATGTTTTCATATAGTATTCGACATTCTTATTATGCACTTAAAATTATTATTATTAACTTTTTCCGTTCTAGAGATAAAAGGGGTTGAAATTAGTAATGGTTGCAAAAACAGTGCGATTGTTTGTGACGTCACTATACGCAACTTTGAACTCGGAGATCTACCGCGACCACTAACGCCGTTCAGTAATAAGTAAATACGTGGAGTTCAAGGCCGTTTTGCGTGTTTATGGAAAAAGGAAGAGTGACATTTTGTTCTGATACCAAAGTGGCAAAACCGGAAATCCGGCTTGGCATGGGCGAACAAAAGATGGCTTTTCTGTTAAAAATTGAAAAACATCGAATTTTTAAAAATCTATAACTAAATAAATACGTGGAATGGAAGCCCGTTCTAGGTCTCTATGGAAAGAACAAGATTGGCTCTTACTCCTGATACAAAATTATACAAAGAAATTCGGAAAGAGAAAATAATGCCTTCTTTAGAAGTATTAAACCGTAACCTAAAAAATCGGTAAAGGTATTTACACAGAACTTTCCTCTTTATTTGTGCATGGCAGTCACTCTAAAAAATTAATATTTACGAAATGACATTGAAAATAATAATCGGAATATACTTATCACTATTATTACAAAGAAAACCTGATAACTTTTGATCAAAAAATTATACAGAGTGCTCATCCAACAGTAAAAGTTTAATACTAAATAACAGGTGCCACATATAGAAGGCTTGCCCAAATACCTCCGCCATGACTGAACAATTTTTTGGGATGACCACCCTGTACATTTTTCAATAAAAGTATAATAGGTGCATATGCCAAATATTATTGCCATCTGTCACATTTTCAATTCCATATTCACGTAGTGGAGTGGAAGTATAGTGGTGGTTAAAAAATTTAATTTTTATTTGAAATTTTTCAAAGCTGTTGATAAAAAAAATTTCAAAATTTGTTTTTTCTGAAATAGGTGTAGAATGTCATGAAAGGTGGAAATTTTAAATTTGAGCAAAAAAAAATTTTCATTCATAAGTAGTGATAAATAGATTAAACATTTTTTCAATTTTTTTTAAATATTTCAAAACATTTTTTAAATTTGTTTGAATAGGTCTAGAATGCTACGGAAAAGGGAAAATTTTAAATTTTCCACCTAATTTCGTGGTAAAAATTTTTTCAAAAATGTTGGAAAAAAAATTCAAAAAAAAAGTGTTTTTTTTAAATAGGGCTAGAATGCCATAAAACGTGGAAATGTTAAATTTGAACAAAGAAAAAAAAATTTCATCTATTTTAGTGGTAAAAAATTTTTGAAAAATGCTGGTGAGAAAAATTTTCAATTTTTTTTTTCTGAAATAGGTTCAGCGTGCCATGAAACGTGGAAATTTTAAATTTGAGCAAAAAAATTTGTTTTCATTATTTATTCCCTTTAGACGGTCCACCCTGTATATTTTCCAGTGAAAGTTTAACCATTTCTTCGCGGAAAGTAGCGTCAACTACCTACCAAATTTGACTGCTCTCAGTCAAAATCCAAAAAAACCTCGGAGGGTGATTTTTTCTCGAATACAATACTTCCCTTCGGTATGCAAGGGAAGTAAAAATTCAAAAACATCAAATATTTAAACGGTCATACATAGTAGAGTTAATACTTGTAGAGGAGGATTTAAAAAAGAAGATTGGCATGTTATCGACATCTTAAGTGTCACAGTGGAGATAGGAATTTCGGCTAGGTCTGTGCGAAATAAAAATAGCTATTCTATTTTCTTTAAAAATCGGAAATTTGGCCTGACAGGAGCGAAGGCAAATCGTCATTATTTGACATTTGGTAACATTCCGCCAAATCATGTATTCACCTACAATCCCTCGACTGCCCGTTCCTAAATTTAAAAGACGAGAGAGATGGTCGACTTTTGCGAGTTAATTACTCAAAAACCACTAAAAAGAACGCCTCCGAATTTATCCTAAACAATGTAGAAATAATTCCCGAATCGAATGACACCGACCGCTTTTCGTGACGTCATTTGGCGTATGTGGGTCATTCGAAAGAAACAAATTTCGACTATCGATTCTGAAGAAAAAAAATTACTTTTTGATTCAAATCCACATGTATAAGTCTTAATAATGATGCTATGGAAAATATCAGGTGTCAATATGAATGCAGTTTGATACTTTATCAAAACATATGATTAGTTTTATTTTTTTAAAAGATACGGTGTTTACTCTTATGACTAATTATTCAAGACTATGAATTTCTTGTTCGAATTTTCTATTCCACGAATGATTTTCGAGTACATGCGAGGAGAAAGAGTATAGTCACGATTTCAGTTCTAAAGATGCTTTTTATTGAATATTACATAATATTTGTACTAGATGACATTTTGCGATTATTGAGATCTCTCATCAGGCTGGTAATAATATTTTCCCTCATTTTATAATTTTTCTGAGCTAGAATGTATCAAATTTATGTATTTGACCTGGCTTGAGCATGTAGTATGGAGATGTCAAAGACAGATTTCGATTTTGCCAAGGAATGACCCATGTACCTATAATATGACATATATTCGCTACTTACACGCCGCTGAATGTGTGTTCTATTACACTCACTATACATCAGGACCATTTTACATTCACACTGACCGTATTCCGTCATCTGACGTCACAGCTCATCTTCCTGGTTATCCAAACTATTTAAAGCGCGTCGACTTTAATAATCTTTTTTTATCGTGAAAGAGAAGTCATTATCTTTTGATTTCCGGCATAGTTACTATGCTTGTCAAGCTCTCTCAGAGTATGTAATAATACAAACATTGCTAATTGGGCCTATTTCGTTTTTAATCTTTGGTTATTGTGCTTATTATTTTATACAAAAACCAGTAAAATATCTTGATACTATGAAAGGAAAATGCACTTTCGTGCAGAACTTCCTTTACTGCAGTCTGCATCGTGACGTCACTTGCTGGTATCGATTAGCGAGGCGGTCAGGACGGTCTAAAGCGCATTTTATTTCCAGGTTTAAAGTATGAACACCTTAACTGTGAAGTCTTCAGTGGTATATTCCTCGAGAGAGAATAAATAATTAAGCTTTGCGTTGTCTTTGCGCTCGCTTGTCCGTTCATCCATCTGGTCCCTTGTCGCCATCTTCTATTATACTTCCGCATCCATGCCAAGTAGTGGAGTGGAAGTATGTATAGCAATGGTAAAAAAATGTTAAAATATTTCTTTTGTTAACATAGGTTTAGAATGTCACGAAACGTCGAGATATTATCAAATTTGAGCGGATAAAGAAATTCTATCGATCGGTCAGTCTATCTGTCTGTCTGTAGCTTTTTCTATACGCACGCTTTCTTTGAAGCGGCTTAAGATATTAATTTGGTACTCATATGTATTATAATGAAATCTTCAACTAGATTATTTTTAAGCTTACTCCGGTGTAGGGTTGGTGGTTAAATAGGAGTAAATAGAGGAAAACAAGGGAAGCAAGTTGGTAAGAGTCCAGAAACTGGGAGTTTGGCGTATATACTAGAAATCAAGGCCTCAAATTTTTAAATCCCACTCCATTATTAGGGGAGTTAATAAAATAGAATTGAGATATTCACATGAAATTTGGAGCACGTACGTATTATAACGAGATATGGATCTAAATTATATTTTGAGATAATTTCATTGAAGGGTTGGGGGGCAAATAGGGGAAAATAAATAAAGTAAGTTAGTAAGTGTTTAGAAACTTGGAATTTGGTGTATATACTAGAAGCTGACACCACATTTTTTTATATCATTTGCATTTGTATTTAGAATAAATGTGCAGGAAATATCTAAATATTGTACACCCATCGTTAACCGTCGTTAGGCTTTAAATACTGTCTTTTATTTTGAAGTTTTCGATCTGTGTAGTTTTAGGTGTATATACGTGTGGCATATTTTTAGAAACGGCTTTTTTCAAAGTTATTTTCCAAATTTAAAATTTGAATAATGCGCTAATCGCGAAGGAAAATGTATGAAATTCATGACAACTCTAGTTCTCACAGTACATGACCTAAGGTTTTTAAAAAATCATAATATAACGTTTTCAACTTATCAACAACAGATAAGTTAGATTTAATATTATTTTTTGTGATTTTGAAACATTTACAATTCCCTCTTGATTTTTTAAATATTTTGAAATTATTTCGAAGCTGCGAATTTTTTCTTTACTTTAGTAAAAACATTTATTTTAAAAATATGTAAATGCATAGAAGTTTTATTAAATTTGCGAATTGTTATGATATTGATTGAGGAAGCCCTGGCTCTGTGGTAATCCATACTTATAACGAAATTGAGTAAAACACTACTATGTTCTTTATCACTATATTTGCACAAATCGTGACTTCAGTTTCAACTCTGTTTAGGTCATTTTCAAACAATGATTCAACTAAGAATGAAATACAAAAGATTTGGTCCCTATTTAAATATGTTTCTAGAATTAAAGAGATTAGAGAATTATGAGAGTGTACAGGTAGTTTATGATATCCTAACTGTCTAAGTTTGGGGTTTCTCAGAAATATTAATTACATCTTGGTAGCAGTAAAAAGAGGTGAGTACATAATATCTAATTGATCATTGAACAAAATTAAATCATCCTTATTATTGTATTTGTATATTTCCAATGCTTCTAACAAATAAAGTTTCAAACCTTTGCTGGCATAGTGTAGGATTTCAAAATTATTAATATCTCAAAAGTTATGCCCACTCTCTAATATCTGATTAGAAAAAGCAGAATCTGTTTTTTGTAGTCTGAAGGACCTATCACGATCGACGTATCTGGTTTTAAAATTGCGTCCGGTCTGTCCTATATATATGCTATTGCACTCTGAGCAATTTAACCTATAGTCTCCAGATTTTTCGTATTTATTTATTTTATCCCTGCGTTGTAAATTAAATTTGATAATTTTTATTGGGGTTTAAATACTATCTTGATATTATGTGCTTTGAGAATATTTGATATTTTCTCTGTTAGTGTATCACAGTATGTGAGGGTAGTGTAAGGTGTTTGTTTTTCTTCTCTAACTATGGAATAAATTGCTTTAAAAGTATACTGGTTTTGTTTCTTGTTTATTATTTTGGCGATAGCTTCTGTGGGGAAACCATTGTTCTTGGCTATTTTTTGAATCATTGAGAGCTCTGTTTTTATTTGCGTTTCTGATAGAGGTAACGAAAAAACCTTATGTAGCCTTGAATTATAAGCTGCTAGTTTGTGTGCGTATGGATGGCAAGAATCAAAGGAGATAATTATATCAGCATATGTAGGTTTTCGAAAAATATCAAATTTGAATTGGTTATTTTTGTGTGTGATAGTTAGGTTCAGAAAATTTATTGTATGATTTGTTTCTCGTTCTAATGAAAATTTAATTTTGGGGTGTATGTTATTAATAGAATCTAGAAAAGTGTGTAATTGTCCAGTAGTACCCTTAAAGCATCTCAAAGCACATAATATCAAGATAGCATTTAAACCCCAATAAAAATTATCAAATTTAATTTACAACGGCAGGGATAAAATAAATAAATACGAAAAATCTGGAGTTAAATTGCTTAGAGTGCAATAGCATATATATATAAGATAGAGCGGACGTAATTTTAAAACCAGATACCTCGATCATGATAGCCCCTTCAGACTACAAAAAACAGATTCTGCTTTTCCTAATCACATATTAGAGAGTGGACATAACTTCCCAGATATTAATAATATGGAAATCCTACACTATGCCAGCAAAGGTTTGAAACTTAATTTGTTAGAAGCATTGGAAATATACAAACACAATAATAAGAATGATTTAATTTTGTTAAATGGTCAATTAGATATTATGTACTCACCTCTTTTTACTGCTACCAAGATGTAATTAATATTTCTGAGAAACCCCACCCTTAGTTAGGATATCATAAACTACCTATATACTTTCATAATTCTCTAATCTGTTTAATTCTAGAAACATATTTAAATAGGGACCAAATCTTTTGTATTTCATTCTTAGTTGAATAATTGCTTGAAAATGACCTAAAAATGGTTGAAACTGCAGTCACGATTTCTGTAAATATAGTGGTAAAGAACATAGTAGTGTTTTACTCAATTTCATTATAATTGTTATGATATTTTATTTTTTGTTAAAGTATTTACCAATACGGCACTGAAATGCATCGGGACACGATGGGGCGATGACAAATTTGAATGAAATATTTCTTTTTTTTTTTTTGCTTCATCAAGTGGTCTTTACTATTAACACTGAAGTACAAACAGTCTTAATATTTTCGAAACACTATACTTGATTGGACCAAAAACGCAAACAAATGTTTAGAATCAATTCAGCACCTGAAAATTCTAAAGTAGGCACATGATGGGAAATTTCGACACTTAGTGTGTTAAAAAAAGTCTTAACGTTTCAGTTTCTCGGGTTTTATAGTTTTATTTGTTTAAAGTAATATGTGCAAGGTACCTGCAATTGTTGCTAAATATTGAAACAGGTTGCCCTTATTATAAAATAAATGGTTCTTCAATATAACCACCATATTTCTGCTATTTAACAAAGAGAACTCAATTTAAACTAATGAAATATCATTTAAGTACAGACAAAATTTAAATCAATCTTAATCCTATTTAAGATAGTAAAGTTAAGTTATATTTAAAGTACTATCATAGAGAGTACATATTTGTTTATGGTTTAGCTTAAATTAAGCTAACTTTTAACAAAGTATTGTTTTATCTCGAGTATACGTAAAAAAACGAAGTGAAATTTCATTGTGATGACAAGTGCACATGATGTTGTTTCTAATGTGAAGTTATTTTGTGACGTTTTAGAAAATAAATTGTGCTATGTTAATATCTAGTAGACGTCATTGTGACTACAAATATTATATGCAAATACATACTATTTATGGTAAACTTTTCCACATATTTTACCGTTAATGGGAAACATGATAGCTTTATTTACGTAAAAGAATTGATTCCTCTTCTATCGATCCTAACGACTATTTTTCACAAGAAACTCTACATTGCAACTCAATCTTTCAGAAAGTATTTTCTCTTAAGTAAATAACCGTTACTTAATCTTTAAACTTCTCAAATTATATATTAACATTAAACTAGTAAATATATAAATATATCAATAAGCATTTTAATCATCATTCACTGGCTTACATTCTATCTGGAATACAGCTCTAGTAGGAGCGCTAGATGGAACTGCTGTATTCCATTTCGATTTCTGATAAGAGAGCATGGGAACCTAATATCATAATGCCTATGGATGGGACATTGCTTGATAATAGAGCTCTCTTTGTAGACTCCCCAGGAGGCCAGTTTATATGTTACAATATCTATGATTACAGCCTAACATTAGAAATATATTTATTGTTTTAAATCAGTTTATTCGCGAAATATTCTCCACAAATACTACTCGTGCTATTAACTTTCATTAATTTTTTTTCTCGAGCTAAGTTATCAAGAGTAATATAATTCGAGCAACTTCACAGTTGCTGTCAATTTACACTATTTGTATTATTATACAATCACGCTCTCGAAAATTCTATGTGCAAATTATATTACATACGATAATTCTCGTAGAAGAGTGAAGAAAATAACTAGTTTCTATTGACATATATTATTTAGAAAAATTCCTATTAAAATTACTATTTATGTTGCTGAATCTGCTGTTTATCGAAGAAACACTAAAATGAAAACTTGTTTTGGTTATCAGATTTTCACCAGCAACACATTTTTTTATATAATAGAAGCGAATCGGATTGAGAATTAGATATTCCGCTGTGTAATTCTTAAACAGTTAATTGTACTTTCTCACCTCTATGTAGGTATCACTGAGACCAGCACTACTGGGATATGCACAACGCGCGGCCGCTAGTGTAACTAAACAATATGGAGGTTGGTTTAGAACATGTATAATTTTAAGCATAGTAAACAAGGATTTAAAGGAGTTTTTTCGATTAAAAGTGCATTACAGTCAAGAAATCGTGAGAATTTTTATACAATGTAATGTTTATATCGTTTAAGAAATTAAAAATGAAATTTTAATTTAAAAGTTATGCATGTGGTGGAAAACTAATACGCTGTTGTGCTCCATTTTGTAAAAGCATGGTATATGGATTTCTGGCCACTGTATTAAGAATTTATAAAATTCCACGTGAAAACAGAACATGCATTCGAAGAAATGTATTTGATAATGATGAGATTGTAAATTTACGCCAAGAGTGGTTTCGGCTTCGTAATTTAAAATACAGTGACGATGATACCCTTTAAGTTTGTAATAAAACGTATTTCTTATATGCTAGCAATTGCTAGCATAACCAGAATGCATGTTATCGAAATAATTCAGATTGGAAATTGATATTTTTATATAGTTTTTGTTTTTATTTCTCATAGATAACTCTCTCAGCTATTTGCCAATTCCTATAAAGAGTATGTTTTATTATAATTATAAGCAAGCAAAAAATAATTCACTTTTGAACTTTTCAAATTTGTTATTTTCATTTCAAAGAAAAAACCGCTGCCTGAAGAATCACTACTTCCACATCCAGAGTTTTCACCCAAGTCACTTTAAAGGAAACATTTTGACTAGATTTGCACTCTTGTATGTGGAAGTTATTGGTCATAGAATTTTAATAATACGGGGGCAGATGTCAGAAAAATTTGAGGCATTGGTGTCTACCATATACCTTAAAAATGAAGTTTCTAGTTTATCCTACTTATTTCCCCTATTCACAGCCTACCACATCCCACCCCTTCAATGGAATCACCTCAGTTAGACGTCATTACAATACATACGTGGACTAAGTGAATATCTCAATTTTATGTAATGAATTCCATTACTAATGGAGAGGAGGTGGTGGGATTTGAAAAATGATAGCAAGAAATCTGAGGCCTTGGTTTCAAGTATACACACCAAATCCCAAATTTCTGTACTATTACCAGCTTGATTTACTTATTTTCCGCTATTTACTCCTATTTAATCCCCAACCCTTCAACGGAATCATCTCAAAATATAATCTAGTTCCAGATGTCGTTATAATACATACGTCTACCAAATTTCAAGTGAATATCTCAATTTTATTTTACCAACCCCTTCAATAATGGAGTAAGGGTGGTGGGGGGGTTGAAATATATTATAAAAAAATCTGAGGCCTTGGCTTCTAGTACATACACCGAATTTCAAGTTTCTGTACTTTTACCAGCTTGCTTTACTTATTTTCCACTATTTACCCCCAACCATTCACCGGATATCTTCAAATAACAATCCAGTTCCAGATCTCGTGCGGATAAAAAAAAAAAAATAGTTAGAGACAGACAGACAGACAGACCGACAAATAGATCGACAGACAAACAGAAATTTTTTTCGCTCAAATTTAAAATCTCGACGTTTCGTGACATTCTAAACCTATTTCAAGAAAAAAAATTTAAATTTTTTTTTTACGATTACTATGCTTCCAATCCACCGCGTAGATGTGGAAGTAATTATATTTTTCATGGTAAGTTTGTTTTCAATTTATGAATCAGAGAATAATCGACAACAAATTCTAATCAATTATTTTGTCTTTAGTTGCTCTTTAGTGCTCAGAAAGATACACAGAAACAAAACAATTTGATTTTTTCTCCACTTTTCTTACTTGCACCACACAATATCAACATATAGGGGTTTATTAATTACTATTTGTCTCTTATGCTTGGGGATATAAAATTGCACTGCACGTAACTCATAACTTTATCTAGCATTATAGCCATTTTACTAATAGATTTACATATTCAGTTTTAGAAAAAAAACACAATTATCCATCCACTTAATAACAGTGTTTTGTAAGCAAATGCTAAACCTTAGCGGCCATATTGCCACACCGCGGTGGTAAATTCTGATCTCAATAGGGAAAAGAATAAATAGATTGTCAAACATATTCGGAGATATATTTTTAGAACCAAAATTTATAGAAAAGTTTGCATGGTATTAAAACAACAAAAAATGTTCAAATCGTTCATGAAATATTTTCACATCATATAAACTGGTTCTCATAAACAAAGGTTTGTTATGTAGAAGTAATAATATTAGACACAATTAATACAATATTTGGTTGACACATAATTAATTTGTCCTTTCCACTACACAATTAGTCTAATTAGAAACAATTATTTCTGAAACTGTACCATGACTTTTTTACCCAGGTATAATAAGGATGAATGTCACTTTCAAATTATGACATTAGTACGTATTAGCTGTAGAATACGTCTTCGATACCTTATCAACAACTCGGTATAGTTACAAATTGCTGTAGGTATATCTTTCGCTGATACTTCTAAATAACGCTTTAAGTGCTGGTGGTGATTAAAACTCAGTTAACACTTACAGTGAAAAATGAAACCATTTACTGCTACACGTCTGCTTAAAATTTTATGCTCTCTATAAATCATTAAAGTATAAATTTGCTCTAATTATTACTGCAAGAAGAATGAAAAAATAAAAGATATTAGCCTGTATGGATTTAAAATAGTGTTGCATCTATAAATTTGTCCTTGGTTGAGTGATAAATACTTAATCTGAGTATACTGTGTATCCTGAATTAAGGATGCATATGCAGCTATCTCGGTTATTCTAAGATGTAGAAAGTCTTGTCTATAATTGTTTATTTGTGGCCCATTCTTACTTTTTGTTGGGTATTTTGCCAATGAGAAATATTTAAAATTATTGAGTCTCACACCTAAAAATATGTAAACTAAAACAATATTATAACATTGTTCTAGTCTCACACCTAAAAATATATAAACTAGAACAATCTTATAACATTGTTCTAGTTTGTATATTTTTAGGTGTGAGACTTTTTGAAATAGTCAAGTATTCAACCTCTGTCTGATTGGTTTGGTGCAGAGGTTTTTTCATTAATAAATTTTAAATATTCTTCAGTGGCAAAATACCCAACAAAAACTAAGAAAAGTGGAAAGTCTGTCAAATGAAGTTTGAAGTTATAGAGACTTTTTTGTACATTTCAGTAGTATCCTTAGATTTCATTTAACTTTTCTTGTTTTGGATAACTGGGAAAAATAGTCACTAGGAAAGAAAAATCTTAACATTCTCATTTTTAAAGCTATATTTTCCATCAGGACATTTAACATTTTTGTTGATTATAAGTATTGGATTTGGTACTTGAAAATAATAAGTTTTGTACTACCTGTTAGTAATCAATAGTGTTTGAAAACTTTTTGGTTCCATACCTCAAACATCCGTTGCGTGGAATACATACTTTTATTTTTATTATTTCTTCTATGTACAAGGTTATAAATAATATTTTGGTGAATATTTATTTCACTATACTCTTATTGCCATTCGTAGTGGATTACAATATATCCGCAATCGTTTATGATAAAATATAACGCCATCTAGACGAGAATTTTCGTTTACAAGGCTTACCATCCAGATATGATTTAGTGCGGTATATGAGAACAAGATATGATTCATTTACTTGTTGAAATTCTCAAACCTATTGTTTACTACATGAGAGAAAATTGTAAAGTTAATTTTTAGTTTATTTTTAACTCCGTCATGCACAAGAAGCTAATTGGAAACATTATATTTATCAATGGCTATGTCATATATACAATAGTTTTTAAAAAGTGTATATAGTAATATCGTTAGTTTTAAGTTCTACATTATTTCCTTCTTTTTGTTGTTGAACTAAATTGTTGAGATCGAGTGATGCTGACTGCGTATAATTATTTAATAAGAATAGTAGTCTAATACAGCACATTTTTTTTTAATATAATAGAGTTACAAAGTAGGCTAGATTCGACAGAAAGTAGAACGTTTTTTGATGGTCACATATACGTCTATACCATCTCACATATTAGGGTATGTAGTTATTGGCTTCTTGGCCATCGCTAGATGAGTAACTCCATAGAACTATTTGTTCCAATGCCCAATATTCAAATATATTTTAACACATTTATAATAAGGATACTAAACCCTCTGATAAAAGACAAAAATATCTTTTTTATTGAATACATGCAACCTACAAAAATTCACCAATATATAGGTTAGTCGTTCTTAAGCTTAACTGATTGCCATAAATCGTGATAGATGGCGCTCCGTATAAGTTGCTTGAGTTAGATCATTCAACAACAATAAGGATGGATTTACTTATATGTCCTCACTTACCTAATGCATGGAGATGGTAGCCAACAGATCAGAAATTTTATTATTCCCATGGTGTATCCAATGCAGTTAATAAAATATCTATACGTAATCGGATTTATTAAAGCAGTTTGTTTTGCATTACGTGTTTTTAAACAACATTAATTATTAAAATGTATTTTGATGTAACGTTCCATTATTTTTGTGAGTTTAAAACTACACGCAGAAGTTCTTATTTTCGTAGCAGGGTTACTCGAGTATAAGGGTATATACATAACTGTTTTTCTATGTTAGGTTTACAGCAGTTTCGTCAGCCACAGATTTATTCTATATATGTAGTGTGCATTAATAAAATTTTATATCACAACAAAGAACAGTAAATTCGGTATTACATATTTTTTCCTCGTCAATTCATATTTATAACAGTTAGTTGTAAAGCCTATCAACACTTACTCACTGGGTAATTTAGGAGCAAATTCTTTTCCATTGATAGAAATAAGTAAATGTTTTAGTGATGTATTAAATAATATCATACCTAACATTCTGTAATGTTGCCTCTGGGTAAATTTTAGAGAAAAGTTGATAAACAGTTAAATGTTTGTCTTGGATTACAGTTTAGCTATAATAAGATTTTATAACAATAAACGTACTTTTAAGATACCAAATACACGCCAAGTGCACATGAATGTCGCTAAAGGAAAACATATCTAGTAAAATATTTTATCTTTACGATCTAATAAACCAAACAATATTATTGTTATTACAGTTTACTCTTGAGTGAATACATCTATTTCTGTATTCCATACTAAGTGAAATTATTTAACAAATGACATATGTAAATAGACAGATTATTATTACTAATTAAACTACCGACATTATAGTCGGAGAGCTAATTTTATATTTTGTCAGAAAAATGTTACTATTTTTATTCTTATTTGCACGTGGAAGACTAAACGGAAATTCTGTCTAATCTATCGAAATCATTAGGGATAGCATAGGGAAGTAAATACATAAAAATGTCGAATAATCAATCTCAATAATTCATAGTGCTCAATATTATTTTGTTGTAAATCTCAACATAATTTATTATATTGTTAAGTTTTCTTCCTCTCTTTATTCACAGCATCTTAATAGAATTCATACCTAGACAAAAAGATGGACGATCAATAAATACAAATTTTAGAATTAAACATGAGGAATACTACTCTGAATTTAAGAAAATTAAAGCAGGAGTGCCACAAGGAAGTGTATTTGGACCCGTGCTATAGTCCTGTACACGAGTGATATTCCTAAGCAAGAAAATTCTATGAAAACAGTGTTCGCAGATGACATATCAGTAAGAAAAAGCCTTAAAGGAGCAGCAAGAAATTTACAGATATGAATGAATAGAATTCACACCTGAGCAAGAAGGTGTAGGATCAAACTAAATTAATATAAACTTTGCAAATAAAACAACTCACATAAATGACACTGAAATTCCATTTGCAGCTTCATAAAAATATTTTGGTATAACGCTTGACGCTAGGCTTCGCTGGAAGAATCGAGTTCGAGAGAAATAGCAGGAACTCAAAATCAAATGTGGGAAAATGTATTGGATAATTAGACGAAAATCCTCTCTATTTCTGCACAATAAGCTTATACTATATGAGCAAATACTTAAACCTGTATGGATATATGGTATACAGTTGTGGGGCTGTACCACTCAAAGTAATGTCCAAATTATACAAAAGTTTCAGAACAAAGTACTGCGGAACATCGTTGATGCCCATTCGTATATCAGAAACAGTAACATCCATTGGGTTGATTCTACGGTTGGTTCCTTGTGAAACATTCTTCAATAATTTAAATATACAGGAAAATTATGCTTTTTAATGTTTCAAAAAGTTTTATTAAAACTCTACACGTGTTTCGGCTAAAGGCCTAATAAGCCGAAACACGTGTAGAGTTTTAATAAAACTTTTTGAAACATTAAAAAGCATAATTTTCCTGTATATTTAAACAGTAACATCCATCTCGACTTAGAAATGTATACTGTTTAAGAGACTATGAAGAAAAATGTCAGTTTAGTGAATCTAATTTATTAGAAATCTAAATAGTCCTTTCAAATTAGTCAAGAAATCGCTGTTTTATGGAAAAATTCCCACAGCTATGAGACCTGTAAAAATTGATGCAGTTCTAAAAAAGGGTGGTTTTTGAAAAATATATACATATATATGAATAATAGCGCACTTTCACCTTTCTCTCTATTTTGAGGAAAAACAATGCATTGTGAAAATGTCAGGAGAGTAAAGTTGTAGAGCATAAAATTTTCTACAAATTGTGTTTTTACGTTTGTGCGAATTCCGCATAGTTTCGCCGCTAGAGGGCGCGAAAAATATATATAAAAAGACTTTTGCGCCTCTTAGATTTTTAGTCAAAATTATGCACTTTGGTGAAAAATATCAGGAGAGGAAATTTTATGCTCTACAACTTTGCTCTTCTGACATTTTTCACCAAGATGCATAATTTTTGGCTGAAAATCTAAAAATAGGCGCAAAACTCTATATATATGTATCTATCTATCTAACTATGAGGAATTCGGACAAGAATGTAGAGATAAAATTTGTAGGAAATTTTACAGTGTACAACTTTGCTCTCCTGACATTTTTCAGCAAAATGCATAGTTCTTCCTCAAAATAGATAAGAAGGCGAAAAAGCGCTAAAATTCATATATATATATGCATATATTTCTCAAAAACCTACACTTTTTAGAACTGCGGTGGGTGAAAATCATATTTAGACAATCCACAAGCTTCACTTTTTACAAGTCTCATAGCTGTGGGAAAATTTCTTTCATTTTTCCTAATTTAAAGGGACTAAAAATAAAAGATACTATTTAGTAAGACATTATTAAAATATCAAAGTGATAAATTATGTTAAAATAAAATTAAAATCGTTGGAATTTAATTGACTTGATTGTAATTACAGCAAATGCCCTGTGACGGTATTTATAATTAATAAAATATTAAGAATGGTGTTGTGATCTATACATTATTCTAATTGACCTCCATTTACTGCGTACTACATACTACACAGCCCCATCAAAGCTCTTTTCAATCAACTTCTTGGCGACTTCAGTTCAACGTTATGGGCGTTTTCTTCGTTTGGGTTTACATAGACCATAAACTGTTTCATCCTTTCTCTAGATGATGTGCCCAAATAATGAGAGGAATCGGGAGAAAACGATGGTGGAGAATTTGTGGGACGTATTTATTGGAGATGTCAGCTGTTGCAATAGGCTTTCCAGGAAACCGTGGCAAACAGCCATCTTGAAAGCATCAATACGCCTTCTGTTCTACTCTCTAATGGTCTATATCTCAGACTTGTAAAAAACATAGAGAAAATTATTGCATTTATAGGGGGTCGAAAGTATAATTTTCTTGATAATAAATTAAAAATGAGTACAGAAGGTATGGTCTTTGGAGCAATCTGGAAAGAAATTTTTTTGTGCCAAGATAAATAAGTAACTAATATAATTGTCAATACTCTATTCATTCCCTGCAATGGGATCTACTGCATACAATTCCCAAATAAGCATTCTAATATAGTTTCTAGGTATGTATTATGATCAATTAAACATTGAAGGGCACTTGTCCTAATTAGGAACTCGCTTAAATGTAATTCTCTTAACATAATTTCTGTATCAAAGATTCATATCTATTCGCTACTTCACCCTTGCTTTACCAAATGTAATATGCTCCCGAATTTTAGCCGCACATTTTTGGAAAATACTTGAATAC
Source organism: Stenurella melanura (assembly GCA_963583905.1). Lineage (NCBI taxonomy): Eukaryota > Metazoa > Arthropoda > Insecta > Coleoptera > Cerambycidae > Stenurella > Stenurella melanura. The sequence continues at coordinate 97,225,499 of OY757314.1, forward strand.
AGACAACAAACCGTATGGTGTACCACGTGATGTGAACCATCAGAAAAACTATATGTTTATATGTTTAAAATGTCCTTTAAGTGTTTCAGTACTATAATATTTAGTTTTTATGGAAGTTAAATGTTAATTTTAGTTATCAAAATGTTTACGTTTGGTGAATTTTCGGGAAATTATTGATATCTATCACTCAAATCAGAAATATTTTTACATAGTAGTAAATATTACTAGCACTATTTACCAAAAACATTTTAAATGTAACTTGTCATTGTAGCTATAAACAATTAAACAATATGATAACTAGATACCAGAAAACAATGGGTACTATAATGCGCACTGATGGGGTTTTTGATCCTATTGTGGTAATTTAAATAAAGTCACTTTATCATTTGATTTCGATAATATATCATACCAAATATTTTCAAATTTTACTTAGTTCCACAAATAATGATTATATACAGCGTGAAAGAAATAATACATTTTTATAAATATCTGTAATAGTAAATGCATATAATATACACAATTAAATAAATAAATGAATAATAAGCAAAAAGAGTTTTATGTACTAAATATCAAGATTGAATGAAAATTCATTTATTTATGTTATTTACAAAACAAATATAAAATGTCGAAGTGAGAGTCTAAGTAATTTGGTAACCTACTGTAAATGGGTAAAATATTTAATAAACTTCATGGATTAGTTAAATAAAATAAAGTGTACGAACGACTTTGAAAAAAGGAAATTTAAGACTAAATATACTAAACTAAGAATTAGGAGGCAGTTCGTTTGATTTGCTAGAACTTACGAAGAATGTATGTAATAAATATAGAAAAACGGCGATAGTAAGTCAATCAAGTTAAACCTAATTAAAAAATAATTACAAGATCTTTAAATTGGCTGCATTTAGTAACAGTCTCAGAGCATATTTTATTTACTTATTTTTTTCTGTGTGAAAAAGGTGTAGAATTATTTCCTTTCGCAAAAGTCATTGCATTGCCTTAACTTAGATATCTTTAAAACTATTATTTTTACGCCATGAATTAGTTTTGTAGATCTCATGCTTGGAACGGCGAAAATCTTCGCTGGAGTTAGTACATGCAAACAATTTAAAATCATCGGCACATAAAAGCACATTGCTTTAAATATCGTCAATATCATTTTAGATATCGTTGATAAATATCATAAATAACAGTGGGTTCTGAACGGAACCCTGTGGATCTCCTGACGTTTCTAACAGAACAATAGATGAACCGTGATTTCGCACATTTAATTTTCTTAAGGTTAAAAAAGTTAAAAAATCTGACGTAAATCCTAATTTTAACAAATTTTTGCAGTAAAAGTCTGTGATAGGTATGTCAAATGTTTGGCAGGTCTGCATAAATTACAACTACCTACACCACCTACACTACGAACTATTATATCAGGAATAAAATGAATAATACTTGTCAAATTAGTAGTTCTCTGTCGCTACTGTAACTCCATATTGTCAATAGAAAATTTAAGAATTATGATGAAAAGGACTATTTACTTATATCGTATAAGACAATTTCAAGGAGTTATCAGAATTGCACAAAATAACTCTTGGTCTGAGATTATAGATACCATTTTTGTTATCTTTTTGAAAACAGTCCAAAATAAATGTACTATGCCGAAAGCTCCTTATCTATAAGGAAGCCATTGTACATTAACAATTTTGACATTTATAAATAAAATGTTGCTCAGGTATAATCAATTGTCAAAACGGTTCACGATTTTCGAACGCTGTGATTTGTTCCCAAAATTGCATTAATAACAAATGACTAATTAAATGATGATTATATTAAAGCCAGGTTATAGTTGATGCGACAAAGGTGTTTAACCACATAAGTACTATTAGGACTGATACTTCTCTATATACATAAAAAAGTACTTGAAATTAGAAAGCAATTTGTTTGTACGTAAAAAGTTTGAGGCCAATAATTGAGTACTTCTAATAATAACGTTAATAACTACTTCATTAAACAATAGTTATAATGCCAATTACAACATATATTCATATTTTTTTCATTCGTTTCTAATTTATTCATTATCCACTTATACTGTCGTTAATCATTATTATTAATTTGAATCCAAAACTTTTGATTTAAGTTATCTAATTATATTATTTATTATTTCCTTTGTTATATGGAAATAAACAACAAAATTGGTAGCATTTAGTAACCAAAATTAAGTCTTATCATTGTATACATCGATATATACATCAGGATTCTAATAAATGGTATCTCATCGATGTTTGCGCAGATATACGGATTTTAGTTGCGTTTTTTGTTCATGTTAGCACAAAATCGTAGTAATGGGAATCTTAATATATAAACTGCTTTACCTCACTGCACTAATCAGACGAAATTAAGGAATAAATAATAAAATAGTCGCATCATGAGTAGTTAAACATTGACACTAGTTGTGTTCTCTAGGCGGTTGAATCTGTAACGTTACAGCTTGACTACTTGATTATCCTGTCGTTTTTGAGAGTAACGACTTCAATATTTCTTTACACATGAAGGAACAGTCAGCCAATTTTAATTTGTCACATAGTTACTATACTCTTCAAGTTCTTTAATAAAAAAGAGAAGTTTAGTGTGCATATTCATGCGCACAGTGTCTTCTTTCACCGATGAATACTTCCTTCTTCTTCTTCCTCTTGTAATGTTTCAGTTTGTCTCTCTTTGCTGTATAGCAAATCCGACAGCCACACGCTATTTATAGCGACTGCGTGTTAAGCGCACGCCCTCCCCCCTCTTTCCCATTAACCCGCAGCAAACGTCACCAAACCTACATTCTATACATGGAAGAAAGTGCTACATTATATATTTGTTGCACACATAACTATTATTTAAATGTTGTAATGAAAACGACACTAATATGTGATATTGGATACTGACTATTTATTATTATATAAGAAGATCTTGTTGCATTGAACTTGCAATCCACCCCAAGATTCTATATTCAGGCCACTACTGTTTATATTCTACGTTAATGATTTAATGTTGTTATCTACAAATGACAAACACTATACAACATGCAGATGACACCAGTCTATCTATCGATGATAATGTCAATAGTTTAAGTCGCATTAATCACGAGACTCAATATGGTTCACTTGTAATAAACTTTCTTTGAATATGAATAAGATTATCTATTATCCATAGTTATATTTATACTGCTTTGAAGCTATAGCCTACCTATTATACTAGTAGAAGTTCATATACGAAATCTACTTCGTGAATTTGAACTAAAATTATAAAATAACTTATAACTGCTTGTACTTGTTATACAGGGTGATTTTTTTTGGGCGTCAATTAGAAGTATATCGAGAAAGAAAAATGATATCGATCTGAAAATTTGGCTATAGGTGAAGGATCTATTTAACGAAAATAGGCAACTTCCGGTATAACCGGAAATGCCACAGTTTTGAAAATATTTTTGTTAAATATATATATAATAGGCCTATAGCCAAATTTTCAGATCGATTTTTCTTTCTTGATATACTTCTAATAGACGCCCAAAAAAATCACCCTGTATATGTATTTATTATTGTTTGTTACGTGTATATTATTGACAAAGCTAAAACAATGTCTACTGTACATGAGAGTGTATTCAGCAAATAAAGAATTTTGTTATTATTATTATTTACTACAGTAACGAGAATTTCAAGATAAATGCAAATACACAAACGATGTGCAAATAATCAACAATTACTGCCACCTCTGGTTAGATCAGAAGTGTAATTTTCACCCAAGAAGTACAAAATATTTTGTTTTGTATCATAGATTTTGTTACCAAATTTCAAAAATAATAATCGACAACCAATATCATTATTAACCGTTTTCATTTCGTGTATAAATACATTATTTTTTCTAACTTCCTGTTTATATGTATTTTTATCTTCATTGAGTGGTCTATAGATGTATTTTGAATTAAACCAGCTCTCAAAATATTTTATATCACACTAACTGTTCAAATTTCCTCGTTAACGTGACGCAAATATTGCCAATCTTTATTGAATTTTAGAAGAGCGTACTTGCAACGTTGAATAAAACATAATTTCAGATAAACTTGATATAAGATCCACCCCGGGCAAGTATTGTAATAATGTTTAATAAGTGGTCGATTACAGGGTTTACCGATCATAATACCCGATCAACTCACCTCTGATTTTATATCTTTGTCTGTCGCATAGCTCGGTCAATGCCGTTATCTCTGTTATCGATGGGGGTGTGTCTGCACAGTAGCGGGCCTTGGGCTACCACATGCAAATGCAGTTTTACTCAAAATGCCGACAGATATAGTACTTTAACAATTCTTCCGAATAATGCGTTCATGCTTCTGGATTTTTTAAGTAGCCCACTTGTACCGGGTGGTCCATTTGAGGACAGAGTGTGATTTATTTAGGAATATAACAAGGTCGAAAATACGTAAACTACGATTACTAGACTGTGAGTAAAGGACATATAACTATTACTTTTATACGTCTATATTATCTGTCTACACTTATTTATACAGGCGTTAGTTTATTTGAATGTGGTAATCTACGAAATTATTGGGCTGAGTTTAGTGGAACTTCTACTGTTGAGTAACTGAAGTTTTTCTCAGCGTGTTCTTTATGTTAACGCTCTGGCACAGTTTAGCCATCGTTATGCCATCTTCAACTAGGAGATACGCACAAAACAAACAACTGGATATCAACCATTACCTGCCACATTGCTATATCTACTGCAGCTGAGACTCTAACATAGAGGAGATAACAGCAACTAGCCGTCTTGCCTCATGCAACTACGTCAAGCTACCATGACCTCAGTAGTATATTGAAAATGTCCCTAAAATTCCATATCCTAGGCTGGAGATTCCGTGGGTCTCAAGCCTAATATTTAGCATTACAATTTAAGCCGTTTCTTTGTCTTCTCGCAGTCTAACAATTTAAAATTTAATATCAGAGTGTGTGTATCAAGACTATGTATGTACTAGGTCCCTGAAACTATTTAGGAAGTGACATACGCTATGCATTATCTTGCTGCGTCAAATAGAGATAGAGAAGAGACAAAGAGATAACACACGAATTCTAACCGATATGCACCTAAGGGAAATCGATTTGAGCATCTAATACGAATATATAGTGGCGTAAATTTGTATGCAGGAGCTAGTTTTCGGAACTACTGGACCCATTTTAACGAATCTTTTGCTGTTCAAGAGTCATGGGAGTTATAAACGTCATCATCACGCTACATCAAGTAACGACTGAGTAGCAATTGAAAGAAAACAACGCGAGTGCTAACTGTCTCGTAGCTCGCTATTATCTGCACAAGTTGGAGCCGGATCAAATAGCTAATATACACTCAATGAAAATGAAGAAAACATTTCAACTGCTAGTTTTAGTAATACGGTGATTAACACTATGGGTTAAATAGATATGATTATATCTAGGGGCCCTTGAAAATTATCTAAGAGAATATGGGAATGTTATTACTATGTCCAAAGTATACAATAAGATAACTTATATCGGGTAATAATTTTATCAAGAACATTTATTCTTCAGGTCTTCCACAAAAAAAAAAAAAAACATTTTAAATCTGTGTTGGTCGACATTTATTTTATTTTAATACACAGTGTGTCCCACTTTTCACTGTAACACCTACGTAGCTCAGTTATTAATAAGTTGATTTATTTTAAACTTGGTTAAGTTATGCAACTCTTGAAGGTAACTAAAAGCGCATATACCTATTTAATTTATTCCATAGACGTGCGGACTAAGGTGAAAATGTTCTCAATTTTCAGGTAAATTGTATTAGGGATTTTTCTTTTTTTAGATTACCACCATCTCATCGGGCATCCATTAAAACCCCTTTGTGCCAAATTTTGTTAAAATATCTCTAGTAGTTTTAGAGGTATAAACAGGTACATATGGCGCTTTGTCAAGAATTAATAGCCTTTGACTCGGAACGAGGTGAATTTAGAAAAAAAATTATTTCACATTTTTTGCTACAAATTTGAAGAAATATACAAAAATATCTTCGTACTCGCCAAAAACGCTAAGAAAATTCTGCTTATTTATACGGGCCCAATACAGTTTACTTGTTTTAAAACATTTGTAGCAGCATTTGTAGTTTACTTGTGTTTTTATTTGTTGTTTAAATTATTATTCAGTTTCTTATTTAAAATGGAATATCCTTATGTAGCTGATAAAGTCGAATTAATTCGGATAGTTGGTGAAAATATAATTTCATATAGGAGAGCGGCCAGAATTTTCAATGCAAGACATCCAAATCGAATAAATCCCGTAGCAGTAAAAACTGTATGTAGTATTAATAGACTTCTTAATGAGACTGGTTGTATTAAAAAGCATAGACAAAAAAATATAAAATATTAAATAATAGATAGATATACTGACGATCCACGAATCATAGCGGCATTCAGAAATGAACCAATATCTAGTATTTGCTCAGTTGGTCGCAGTTTAAATGTTAGTAAAAATAAAGTTTGGCGTTATCTAAGAAGAAACAGAGTAAAATCTTTCAAGCCGAAGTTTTTACACACTCTAAAAGATGGTGGTGAGGAATGAAGGCTAGAATATCATTTGTGGTTACAAGGGGAATATTTGAATGATCAGAATTTTATTAAAAACATCATATTCACTGACGAAGCCACATTTTCAACTAATGGGGTTGTGTCATCACAGAACACTCGTTATTTGGTAGCTGAAAACCCGCATAGGGTAATAAATTGTAAGGATCAAACGTAGCCAAAGTCAATGTTTTGTGTGGCATATTGAATAATAAAATTTTGAGTCCCGTTTTTTTGGAAAATTTAAATGCCGAAACTTTTCTCAACCTCTTAAATCATTACCTTGATGGACTTTTAATGGACCTTCCACTATTGCAAATGGTAAATTTAATTTTCAAGTTAGATGGGGCGCAGGCTCACATTCAATTGTTGTTAGAAATTGACTAAACCTTAATTTTCCTCAAATGTGGATTGGAAGGAACAGTCCATTACATGAGTGGCCCCCCACGGTCCCCAGATAGCACGCCAATGGACTTTTATTTTTGGGGAGTAATTAAAATCGCGTTTACAAAACCAGTCTGAGAGTTCTAAATCATAAAAGAGAAATAGTAGAAAAGTGTATTATATTAAATGGTGGCTTAGTAGAAATAACAAACATTTATTTTATGTTAATTTAAAACTGTTTTAATATTCTGATCAATTTCTTAATGCGCTGCCCCACTTTGTTATAATTAGCGTATCCGTTGCATAACCTAAAGGCCATTCATATGTACCTGCTTATACATCTAAAACTGCTAGAGATATTATAACAAAATTTGGCACAGAGGCATTTTAAGGGATGCGAAGAACATTTATTCTTCAGGTCTTCTACAAAAAAAAAATAAACATTTAAACCTGTGTTGGTCGACCATAACCCATATCCAATACCCCAAGAACCCATACATGGGTTCTTCATTATCTCTAATATTAAGTAAAATTTTCATGGAAATTTTGAGGAAAGTAATATTAATAACCGAGCTTATAAACCCATTGTATGGTGGAGATCTGTAGATGACATTTTTGCTATATGGCCTTATAATAAAGAATTTTTAAGTAATTTTTGGAATCAGATTAACGAAAAAGAACCTTCAATTAAATTTACAGCAGAAATAGAAAATAATAATGAATATTCTTTCTTAGATATTTTAATTAAAAAATTAGATAACACATATCAAACCAGTGTGTATAGAAAACAAACACAAACAAACATATAAGTACTTAAATTTCAATTCAAATCAACATATTAGTGTTAAGAAAGGTGTTGTTAAGTGCTGGTACGACAGAGCGAAAATTGTTTCTTCAAGTGATGTAATATTAAGGAACGAAAAGCAATTTATAAAAACTGTCTTATTAAATAATAATCAATATCCTGAGAGTTTTGTTGATGGTCAGTTACAGGACAATGGTAGTAGAGAGAATACACTATCACAACCTGAGGTATTTAGATCAATGGCAGTAATTCCATATATACATAGTTTATCTGATAAATTACGAAAAATTGGGAATAGGTTTTCCGTACAAACGGTTTTTCAAACAGGCTCCACGCTAAGATCGGTTTTATCAAAAACCAAACCTTTAAATATTGTTCAAAATTGTATTTATAGTGTTCCGTGTGAGTGCGGAAACCATTACGTAGGTTAATCATCTAGACCTTTCAACGTAAGGTTTGGTGAACATAGAAATTTCGCTAGAAGGGGAAAATTTGAAAAATCCAAAATTTGTGAACACGCGTGGGATAATAATCACAGGATTGAATGGGACTCGGTGAAGATTTTATAAAAAGAGAGTAACGGAACTAAAAGAAAACTTAAAGATTCCGCGATTATTTTATTAAACGAGGATAGATGCGTTTCAAATTTTTCAATAGATTTTTACTACTAGTTGGTTGCCCATCCTTAGAGACGAAGTAAGTAAAAATAATATAAATATAATTTAATGCCCTACGTGGCTATGGAAATACATAAAAAAAATAACTGTCATGGTTGACGGCCAAAAAATGTTTGAGAACGGAAGTAGATTTTCTTCCGAAACGCTAACTGCCTATAGCTTTCATTTTCATTTTTTAGTTTATAACATTGTTCTAGTTTGTATATTTTTAGGTGTGAGACTTTTTGAAACAGTCAGTATTCAAGAACCAACCTCTGTCTGATCCGTTTGGCGCAGAGGTTCTTTCATTAAAATATTTTGAAATATTTTTCAGTGGCAAAATATCCAACAAAAAGTAAGAAAAAAAGTACTTATATTTTATATAAAGTGTGTTACGTTTATTATAAATAAAACGAAATATACATTGAAATTAATCAAGCAAGCTCCTCAATGTTGAATCACTGTCATTTCTTAGTCTTTATAATCTATATAACAAAACATGCCGTACATATTTTATGATTTGAAGAATGACCACAATAACTTCCATCAGAGTGAGTTTTTACTTTCCCATATTTTCTTCTTGTGTGCATCTGCTCAGCTGTTTTGTGTCGGCACATGAAATCCGTGTACCACGTCACGCTACGAACATTTTTATACTAGAATTAAATAATCATTCTTAATGAGTTTTGTCACGATAAGAACTCGAGAAACAATTAGTCTGGCATAACAAAATTGATTATATCGAAAACGGCTATAATTAATGAAAATCGATAAGACAGGTAGAAATCACAAGGAGCAATTTTTTGCTGTCGTGCTTTTGTTAAAGCAAACATAGGTGGGTAGAAATAAATTACGTAATAAACATTCGCGGACCAGAATTTTTTCTATTGTAATTAGTCAATAATATGTTACCAAAGACAAAAAGTATTTTGGTTGGTAATTTATTGGCTCAAAGTTCTATTAAATTAGCGTGTAGGCGTACAATCTTGTAGAGGTGACATTTCACAACTACTCTGCGTGCCAGAGGTCCGTATTCAAAAATTTCCCGTCCGATGATGAATGACACTCGATTTGAATAAAAATAACAGTGTCATTCGTTACAGTTATGTTTAATCTACGCTGTCTCAATTAATTAACTAATCAAGTTCATATGAAACTATTATTTTTATTTATAAATTATTGTCATTTGCTATGTTAGACTGCCTTCACATTTATAACGTATATACACATATTTTATTAAAACTAGTATGCCAAATCACGGCAACTTCAAGTAATTAGTAAATGAATGAAAGTATTACGGAAATGTATGTCTGGTAATGGTAATTCATAATAAAAAGTGTGGTTTCTTAATTTTTCTCATAGGAAATAAAAAACACTGATAGGTGCTACAGTTGTACTGAATGGATAGTTTTTATGGTAAGAATTATCAAATCAAGACTTCGAAAACATTGCTTTTCATAATTTTTTTCAGCGTTTTATAACACAGCCGAATACAGTGCCCAGCTAGGACACGTAATGTGGGTCAAAGCACTCCTTTTCCCAAGTAGTGGGCACAATACTACTATTAATAATAGGCATACAGTGGGTCTGCGGAAAACTGTTTTATTTTTAAGTTTACGAGAAGAATTATAAAAAAGCCTGTATTGAAAGATATTCTTTATAGGATTTTGCAAACAGCAGAACATTTTTTTCTGCTGTTTGCAAAATCTTATAAAGGATATGTTTCAATACAATTATAAGCAAACACATAGTAATTCATTTTTAAAATAAGCCTGCTATATATGAAAAACACGAAAATTTATATATTTTCCAAATCTTATATACAGAGTGCTAAATATTTGTAAAACTGTGAATAACTCAAAGAGTAGTGTATCTTTTTACTAAAAATATTGAGAGATGGTATTAAAACTGATGTGCATTGTGCATTTGCCGGAAAATTTCGTGGCCCAGTTGCTAGATCATCTGGTAGCCCCGATCTATCTGTTTTACTTATGGAATATAAAATAAATTACGCAACAATATTTTTTAACAATTTAGATAGTTTAAAGAGAGAATTAGAGGAAAGCTGTTGATAAAGAACAGAAAAATAATTTTGCTGTTGGAAGCCAAGATTTCATTATTCAAATAAACCACTATTTTATTACATTAGCTATGCTAAAAGTTTCAAAAAGTCGTGCGCATGGACTTAAGTTTAGTTGTTCAGGTTAGGTTGGGTTTCTGTTTCGCGAGTAAAGATAGAGGTAGAATTAAAAGTTAAAAAAAGCCAGTATACATGTGCTAAAGGTTAGCTATTTGGACGAGGTTGGTTTTACTTTTTCACTAGGTAAAATCAAAACATTTCAAATGCACACCAGCTATAGAACCGGAAGAGATAACAGGACCAAGTGCCACATGGCATCTACTGTTTAAGAAACACATTACGCTTTCTAGCTGACCACTGTGTTCAGTAGCATTCTCGGTCTATGATATGGGTCTATGATAAGGGTCCTTTGTGTATCCAACCGTCTGACCATTTGTTATGAAACTAATATTCGTGATTCACCAAAAATATCTTGAATTTTGTCTTCTCTTTATCTCCTCAATTTAGCAATAGAAATACGTTTCTAGAATTCCACGCGGATCTTACTCATTATATACAAATAATATTTTTATAAACAGGGAACATTATTTACTAAAACCCTATTTTGGCGTCTTTGGTGGTTATCTTGGAGATACCATGGTAATTAATCATATCGAGATACCTTTGCCACGTTTACTCATTTTTTAAACATATTTCTCTGATACCAATCTTCTTTTTTGTCAAAAAATTCTGGTCTTAAAACTCCTAAAACTAAGTTTCTGAAGTAAATAAATAAATTCAGTTTGTTGCCACCTGTGACTCATTTGTTTATTTGATTCTTCTAACACTTGTGACAATGCAGGTCAAATGTCAAACCTGAATTCCACCTGAAATAAAAATATTAGAGAAGACGCCTATAAGAGCCGATGGCGGAAGTACTTTCATTTTATAAGAGCCAACCACTGGCGAACATGTTAATGTGTGATAAGTCTGCTACAAAGATATACACTTATTTTTTTAATTTAAAGAAATTTTAGAGCCACCCAACACTTTTTTTATTAAAGGTTTTACCTGCTCCTTTTATATTTAATGAACTGTATTTAGTAATAATAATAATAATAATAATGTAAGCTACTAAAACACATTAATAAAATGTTTTAAAAATGTGGGTCAGTTAAAAACTCAGTCACACTATAATAACACTTGGCTAACTTTTTAAACAATTTTAAATCAACAACACATTTAAGTTCAGCTGAGAGGCGATTAAATAATTTTATTCCCATATATCTGGCGCACTTCTCATATTTTGTTAGGAAATGTGGGATACACAAGCTTTGACCATTTCTGGTATTGTAATTATGATAAAAATCATTGGTATCAAAAGAATCTTGACTAGATCTAACATTGTACACTATTTCTAGTATGTAAATGCATGCTAAGGGTAAAAGCTTTAATTCTCCAATTACATTTCGACAAGACCTATTTATTGAAGTTCCTATCATATTGTTACGTGTTTTATTTCTGTCCCTAAGTAACTGGAAGAAATTTGGGCTTAGGCTCTCGACTTAGCTTACAGTGGAGACGGGAGCTGGTTCATTATATTAAATGTTTAAATGTTACAACTTTAACAAAAGGAATGGGCGCCAAGGAATTCTGAAATCTAATCCCAAACGTATGGTATATAAGAGCAATTGAATCCCCAAAATAGACTCTAATGTAGGTCCTTAATAAAACACTAATTATTCTTAAAATATAGAAAGGTATATTGCGAATACTTATGTCTACTTTACACAGGGGGGGATTACAAAATGTTGTACTAACATTAAAAGGACAACTCGAGGTTCGTGCACGATAGAGCTCTCGCGAGAGTGAAGACTTTTGGACGTGTCAGAATTATTATTAATTACTCCGAAATACACCCCAGAACAACGCCCAATATCTTACACAAAGTTCCTAATTGACAATATTCTTATTACCTAAAGGTTATATAGACAACTTTTATTTTTCTAGGAGACTTATACTTAAAGGAATAGCTAACCTTAAAACTAGATTTCAAATATATTATTACAAAGATGAAATATGAAATATGACATGAAATGTGAAATATGACTTTGTCCATATACCAAAAACATATCGTCACAACCAACTAGATTATTAGAACCCGCTAGGCGGTACTTATCCTTTTCCCTTGGAGTAATATCATTTCCCGTGGACACCTATGACCATAACGGTTCCGGCGGCGAAACTGAAATCTATATTTTATTCCCCGCGTACAACTTCACTGCTTATATAACGTATGTTACCCCTCTACCAGAGAATAACGTCTTAGAATTATCAACCAGGTACCAACAATACTATAAGGGCTAGGTAGGGCCACCTCTCAGATTACGTAATCTATCAGGCTATTTAAGCTCTAAGATGAAGTTAAACTAAAACTGAAACGCCTAAAAAAAGAAGAGATTTCGAGGTATAACAACCTTCTATCATTTGAATACTATATGAATAAACCAACACACCTCCAATCATTACGAAACCCTAAATGATATGGAGACGTTATCTCTCAGCTTGGCAACTAGTACTTTTAACCTCTCAGTGGAGAACTTCGATGATATGTACACAACTTGGTCAACACCAAACATCAAACAACAATACCATCTAATGATTAATTAGTATGAATTATATCCGTAAATTACGTCGATTTATTTCAATTGCATACTTTTAATCGCTACAAGTCGCCGTTGCCATATATCGGATTAACTAATATTCTTTTTTTTCTCCATTCTTTCTTTATTTTTAAATCCTAAAGTATTTTACCCACTTCGACACCAGAGAACAGCACAATGCAGAGCCTACTTAATCTATTAGAACGGGTAATTACTATGAAATATTTACGGATACGTAACAATATTTATAACAGTTCTTTTCTGAATTTTAAAAATTCTTTCAAAATTATGAGATGCTAGCCCCAGCACATGATGCCATACTTAGCTCTGAACACAAAGTTCACATGATAGTAAGACATTACAGTTGACATATTGGTAGTGTTTTACAACCTATACAACACAAAGCAGATCTATGACAGCTTTCTTGATAATACAGTTACATGTTCGTTCCAAATTAGCCCACAATCTGGAGAAATTTAGTATTTCTGACTTGCTCAATTGACTTACCATCTACTTTTATTAGATAACTATGATTTAAAGAGGGTAATCTAGGTGCAAAATTTTGAAATACGGCTTTGGAGATGCTTAAGAATAATTTAGAATTATTATACTAATCGGTGCATCTGTTTGTCATATTTTGAGCCGTTACTGATAATTCCGGTACAGTTCTTTCAGATACAATTAGAGAATTGTCATCAGCAAACATTGCTAAGGTATTTTGATCAAAGATTTCAGGTAGGTCATTAATATATAACAGAAATAGTAAGAGACCCAAGACAGAGCCTTGAGGTACCCCAATTTCAACATCGAGTTCTTAGGATCTAATACCATTTACTTCAACCAGTTGTTTTCTCTTAAAAAGATATGAAATAATCTAGTCACAAGTTTTTCCCTCTTAACCCATATTTTTGAAGAATGATTTATTAAATCAAATGCCTTGCTCACATCCATAAAAATAACTAATAATAATAATAATGTGAAAAGACTCGTTTTTATTTTTTAACTTACGCTGTATATGTGATGTGCTTCTTTTCTTTCTTCTAAGCTGCAGTCGAATATGAATAGGACAATTACAGTTATCGTTAAAATATGATTTTAATATTAAATAAACCAATGGAAGTGAGAAACCTCTTAAACAATAGAATCAAGTGATGGATCTGACACAACCACACCACAACATTTGCATTAATATATAATTTGAAGTCTAACGTGTCTGAAACCGTTATCTACATAATGAAAAACATAATTTCCCATATTTAGCTGATCATTTCATCACGCCTGTTGAATTAGTTAAATCGAATGCTTATGATAATTTACTACGTTTTAAAGAATCCAAATTTCACACAATTTGCCTGAGGATGTCTTATTTACGAGCATCATCTGTTCTTTGTTGTGTGGTTTTACATATTATAGTATATGCACGCAATGAGATTGTTCTTAGTGATATAAATAATAAACATTAGATTTTTCGTAGTATTAATTTAAATGGATAAGATTTAAGCGAGCATTATTTCAAATGATAATTTTGAATGCAATAAGAAATGGTTTTCAGTACTTTGAGCCTTCTATCGATTCAATCGCTCATGAAAGTTATTCTTATTGTGCCGTAAATAAACATATAAAATTACTTATTATGTTTACGAATAGATACCAGGTGGTCCAGCCAGCAGGAATTAGCCAGCAGCGAACTGAATATTTTCGATTTACCTGAAATGTTGTAAGATAAAATTTCAAATTTTGTGACATAGATGTGGCCGACTTTCAGTTTCGTTGCAATTTATATGTAAAATAAAAAATTTAAATTGAGCAATTTATACACTTTTACATATTTTGACTCTGCTGGCCAAATCTATATAATCCAGTCCTCAGATTTTATTTTGATTTTCAATAAATATACATATTTTGTACTTTTAGCTTTATCCTAGAATGCAGTCGACGTTGTGATTAATTTTCAAGTTTTCTTCACGACTGAAAATATAAAAGATGACATTTCAATTCACAAATAAGACAAAAATTTATTTTTTAAATCATGCACAATGCAAGCATAATTCTGCAACCCTCAAAGCTTACACTGAAATAAAATGGACATAAAAATAACCTAAGCTTAGTGCTTACGCATTAGGCTTGAGATCACTGAATCCGGGTTCGAATCCTGGCTAATTTATGAATGTTTAGTGTACTTTTAATGTATTTCCGAAGCGTTAACAGTGGGCTAAGCTAAGTTGAGTAAGACAACACACCTAGTTGCTGTTGTGTCTCCGAGTTCGAGTTCTAGGCAGATGGAAATATTGCAGGGTATGATTCTTGTGTTGTTGTCAGCATGTTCATGTCCTAGTTGAGTGGAATATATCAGCCTTCTTTCGATATAGTCCCAAAAGAATGCAATAATATTGCATACTTTTATCCAAGAGCTAATATATTTTTGTATTGTATTTGTATCTGTATTCGTACTTTTTTTCAATGCAATTGCATTATATATCTACACGCATATCACTTAACTGATAATATCTTGTGATTGATTTATCTATCCAAAATTAATACTTCATCGAAGATAAAACTATGATTCTCCGTGCAGTAATGAACATATAGGGCTGTTCTTTCTTCATTTTTGTGTTTATCTTTGCGAGAATTTTCGTACTCATAAAAGTGAGGTAGTTTTTGTTTACCTTGGCCTATATATACCAACCGCAATCATTGCATTAAATTTTGTTACCACCTTAGAACTGTACTTTAAGATGAATTTGGTTTTCACAGAATTAAACGTAACTATAAATATAACATACCATTTCGTCAGTAAAGATGGACTTTATTGAAAAATGTTCACATTGGCTTCTGAAAAAACCAAAACATAGAAACATATAAGTTAAATAGCTCTCGGGAACAAATAAACATCGCAATCATTATAAAAACAATTATTATTACTTCTTAACAAAAAAAACGAGAAGCGCAAAAAATTCCGTACGATCCTGAGTTATTTGCTTTTAATAATTTATTCATAATACCGTTTTATTCATACGTACCGCTAACTAGTTATTGATTAAGTCAAAATGTATTGTCTTATTTAAATATATTATTAATTGATGTCTAAACTGAATGGATCCTGCTTAGTGCATTTGCTACTTGTCCTAATATACATACAGTAATTCAGAAAGTTTTATATTGTTTGACATCGTCTGGTTAAAAAACTAATATAAATCAAACTCGTTCCTGATGCGTCTTTATAATCATCTTAAATTGGTACAGATGTCCGCATTATTTTTATAGAAAAATCATTAATTTATAATCAAAACCGTCTCCTTAATTAAACAAGGGGAAAAAGGACTTATTAAGAGCAAAAGTTGTACATCATCCTTACTAATTTCATCATATTTTATGATCAGAATGCCAATAAGCTAAATACATTATTAATTTGTTAGAAGTACTCGTATATGTCGTTGTAAATGTACATCATAAGTTGAAACAAGCAAAAAATAGTTTAGTTGCCGGTATAGATATACTGCACTTAATTATAGTATAATTGTGTAGACCATTCGTAATAAATCAATCTTGTAGACCACCTCGACAAATGCAGTGTTCCCAACTAGTAAAGATACTATTACAATTTAAAAAGTAAACCTGTAAGGTTCTGGCCAGGAAAAAGACTTGTCTTGAAGTTAACACTTGTAATAGGCCATGTATCACTATGTTTCGTACATACACCGTGGAGCTTGTTACATGTGGCAGAGATTTGCAAGAGCTACTGCTCTCTGGTTTCATCCTTTGCGATTTAATTTACACCACTAAACGTTGTTTATAAGTTCGTTCGGGGTTATTTATAATACAATTAAACATATTTATTACTTACTTGGCATTTCTGTTCCTAATATCAAATATTCTCCTCCATATTTCCAAGAATATGATTGTACTACTTAAAAGTCCAATGCCATTTAGGAATGTAGCTCTTATCGATACCAGATGTTCCTCCTTTTTATTTCGCTCAACAGTACAAATGGCAGAAATTTTGGCATTGATATGCAGGAATCTCTGAAATTTTTATTTCATTTCAGCTTTGTGAGTTTTATTCTATCTATAATTGCAAAATTATTTTGTAAAATCTAATCTTAGGTAAAAGTATAAGAATAAAGAGGCATTGTATTTACATCAAAAGAAATCAAGAACGACAAAATTACTATCTTTTGGTCATATCCTTCAACACCATTATCAAGAAAAGACTTGTAGGAAGGGAAAATGATACCTGATATATTTCATTGATATTTAGGCATGCCGTAGTACTAAAAATTTGTATGAGGTACAACTTCATAAAACATGATACAAACGCGAACATAACAATGTGTTTGGATGGAAATAATTCATTCGGTCTACAACCATACTTTTCATTTTGCTTTAATTTATACTTAAATCGCACTCAGAGCTCATTGCTTGAGTACTGTTGAGCAGATGTGTGAGCTTATTTTCACTTACTGCAACTTTTGTGACATCATCTGCAAACCTTAATTTGAAAATCTTAGATCCATCCACACTTGAAAGTTTTATGCAGTTTCATTGACAAGAAAATTGTGTAAAACATGTCAGCAGAGAAATGGGTAAGCCATGAAATGTCATGGTCATAATATTAAAAGTTAATAAGTTTTTGAATCGAATATAGTTCTATATTGCAGATATACTAGAAATCTTCTACTCTGAAATCCTTTAAAAGGATTTTATTTATGAGAAATTCAGGTAATAAATTAATTAACTTGATTTATGAATATAACGATCTTTTCTCGCTAAGAGTCAAATAAGGCAGGAGATATGCACAATTAGGTGTTTTCACAAATTTTATATTCACTTTCACTGTGAAGATAATGCTTCATTATAGATAAAAACACTTGAATTTTGAGACACAGTCCAATAATACCTTAAAATAAGCCATTTTAATTTTGTATTGAAATGTTTTCGCCAAAAACACTACATCAATTCACTACGCACTCATGACGTCATCAGTTATATTGTCAGTGTCATTTTGTGTTATAAAAACGTTATTTGGCAGATAAATTTCCTAAAGCAGTTTTACAAATCCCGTATTAGGTAGGCGTCACATGTAAAACGTAAATAAAGCGAATAAAGTGTTGTGTTTAACAATTTTTAAACGCAATTTAAGAAAGTAATATAACCGATGACGTCACCGCGTGTTTTGCGTACTCGTTCAATTACTAAAACTTTATGTTATTTATTTGTTGAAATTTTAATTTGATGGACGATAGAATGCTGTTTAACTATCAATAAAGTGCTTTAGTATAACAAGTACTTCATTTTAATAATATCAAAGAAACAAATTTTCACATAGTGAAAACACCTAATGTATCGAGTTTCTTGGTTATGATTTAAGTTTGATATTTTGAAAACAGCTTGATGATTTTTTACATAGAAGGCAGAAGAATAGTTTCATGGTACTGTATGAAGATTGTTTTCCTTGTAATAGGTATTCTTATTGAATTTTAAATACTTTTTAGTGGTAATAATAATTATGTGGCATTAAATGTTTAATAATGTGTTTATTTTCCACAAGACTGTTTACAGAGTATGCGTATGTTCTTTGAAATTAAGAACTATAAGTACAGATCAAGAACGGATATTTAGGGCCAACCGATTTAGAAGTTCCCTAGAGTGGGGTTTGAGGTTTTTACCGAGGTGTTCCTAAGCTTGAGCGCTACGACTTGCGTTAATATATACTCATCAGCGTTTTGCCACTCATGTATTGACAAAAAGAAATAAATTTAAGTTAGTATGAAATTTCTAAGGAGAAAGGAGCGTAAAGAGTTGTGAGTGAAATATAAATAAAAATGTTTCAATGTTAAGCATTTAATTAACTTAATTATAAACTAATTATATAGTTATACCTATTTATATTTGCACAGTCCATTGGTTATGATTACATTTTAGTAAGGAACTATAACTTTTTGTAGATAATAATTTATCATCTATTCTGAATGATAGCCGGGTTTTCTATTTATAAATGTTGGGAACCTCTGGCATTCTTAGATCTCGTACTCGATCGCATTTCAGAGTATTCACTCCATGTAATTGTTATGTGTTATAAAAAGCTGTACGGACATGTTTGTCTTCCTTCGATGCTCCGTTGGTAATTGTGTAAACCAGCTGTGTGAATTCGCCGCAAATGACTTAATCTGCACTTTTCCCCGAATTGAGAGTCTTTCCCATTAAAACTCCTTATTAGAATGACACATGTGCATAACTAAACAAACATTCCTTATGAAATACTTTCAGAATGGTTTCACGGAAGATTTCTTAACGTGAACATAAAATCACAGTCTGCTAAGTATGTCAAACTCTTGAAGTGAAGGATGGTAGTGGAACTTGCGAATAAATTTAATTACCTTAGTTTGTTTAGTATTACACCTATTTAACTTCTTAAATAAGGATCTTTACTTTGTTTAATAGTGGACTTATTTAAGTTTATAAACAAGTACCTGTATAGGTAGGCCATTATGATAAAGAGCACACAATAGATTAAGTCGTATAGATTCTTTTTAAAACCCTATCTACATTAACGTCCTAGCTATAGCCATAGCTATCCCCGCACTCAATTAAGACACGCACACACAGACAACAGCGCAACAACCATTCTCTGCGACATTGTCATTTGTCGCAGCTGAGACTCGAACTCGAGAGAGTTAACAGCGACTAACATTGTTGTGTCATTCAACTGCGATCTGGTGCACTGCTATCGTGTACTGTATTGAATGATGTGAATAGTATGAGTGCGAGATCGAAAGTAGAAACACTTGAATCTCACCTCAAGAGGCAGGGTTTTGTTCGTGGCTGCGAACTAGGAGTGTTTCAGAGAAAGAAATTAATAATAGTGTAAGTAGATGTTGGGTGTGTGTCTCTCTTCCTAAAATGTGTAGACCCTTCCGTACAAAGTCATTTCAGGATTCAGAGAGAAAGGGGGTTGTAATACCTTTGGTACCTGTGAGGTTGTTTGATACATTATCTGACTCAAATCATAAGTTATTCAGGGAATTTAGACTATATTTTTAGAAATTGCGGAAAAACTCGAACAAAGCTGATTTCTTATTCAGAACATATGTGATTGAAAGTAAATTAAGAAAAACAAAAACACTCACTGGTTATTTAATTCAGAACATTTTGTTTTATGTCACTAAGGCTGCAATTAAAATTATCGAAGTCGCCACATAATTTTTTAGAAGTACTGCAAATCGTATATAAAGGTGAATTATTTAGTACGTTGGTACGCGGCGTAGGTAAATAGAAAACTTGGTGATTACGAGAGGTTAATCTGGGAACGTGAAAATTAAGCTTACTAATTATTTCGGGTGCGTCAAAATCATTGTGTAGTAATTTAAACAAAAATACTTGAAAAAAGTACGTACGTCTATCCTCAAGAGTAGTCATAGAATATCTTTCAAGCAAGTTACTTTGCGGAAAACCAATCACTGGATAGGTACCGTCGGATTTGAACAATTTAAATCTACGTTGAACTGCCTCCAAGTTATTCTTGTGAACATCATAACTGGAACTCCAAATTAGCGATGCGTACTTAAGTTTCGATCTGACGAAGGATTGATAAAGAATTTTCAGAGTATCAGTATTAGTGAACTCTCGACTAGTACGAATGATGAATTAAAGGGCTTTGGAGGCTTCAGACACAATGGTATCGATATGATCAGTAAAAGATAATTTACTATCAAAAGTTACGTTGAGGTCGCGAAATGTTATAGGTCTTTGAAGTATGACATTATCTAACCTGTAATCAAAAATAAAAGGTGACGTTTTTAAAGAAAATGACATTACGTTACATTTACTAGGATTCATGAATAATTTATTTTCTATGCACCAGGTGTTTATTTTGTCAAGAGAAGTCTGAAGTTGAAGACAGTCATCGATTTCATCAATTACTGTGAAAATGTTTAGATCGTAGGCATATAAAAGGTGAGGCAAATTAATTTCGTTCACTATGTCATTAATAAATATGTTAAAAAACAAGGGCCCCAGAATAGATCCCTGGGGAACTCCAGATGTGGCAGCAAATTCGATCGATTTGAACCCGTTTAATGCAACGTACTGGCTCCTATAAACAAAAGAAGCAAAGATTATGAGAAGCCGATTTTTTCTAATTTATTAAGTAACAACTGGTGATCAAGTCTATCAAACGCTTTGGAGAAATTGGTATATATGACATCTACTTGCCCACGTTCATCTAAGGATTCAGAAATATATAAGTTATACCTTCAAAAACATTCATAAAAATAATTATATGTAAGCCTGTCCTCCAGTTGCACTGGTTATTTTAGACAGAAAAATAAGCAATAAATAATAATTCAGCTATATTACTTGGTGCTTGAATAATAGAAAACAGATTCTCAGTTCTTATTCTCTGTACTACAATTAAAGTTAGCTTTTCCACACTCACGCCTGTTGATTGTTTTTCTTATTATCACCTTAGGTGTTACTTTTCTATACACCTTCTCTGTATACCTTCAATTTTAGAAAGACATGTCCTTATTTTCGTCACTCCGTGTTGAAAATTATTTCATGTTGTCAAATATAGTTGCTATTATTTTGATGAGATTAATATATCTTTCACATGCTAAAAAAATATATGCGCTAATTTTAATAGGTATAATTTGTTTGAATTAACTGTATCCAACAAATGTACATAGCGTTAAAGATATCAAGTTTTTTCAATATTAATATAATAACCGAAACTGTATATATATAATATATTCTGGTGCTATCAGACTAATCATTTATGTATTTGATTGCCAGAGGTAATTTGATTCGTATACAAGACTAATAAATACGTGAACATTAGTCATCCTTTCAACTCCTTACCACGCCATCCCTCTTCAGTATTGTTAAGAATTTCTAGTGTCGAATTACCTTACAATACAATTACTCTTCTATACTATTCAAGATGTCTCTAGTTGGCAAAATAGTAAATAACCTTATTACTTCCACATCCACGTAGTGGATTGGAAGTATAGTAATCGTAAAAAAATTTTGAAACATTTTTTTTCTTGAAATCGGTTTAGAATGTCACGAAACGTCGAGATTTTAAATTTGAGCGAAAAAAATTTTCTGTCTGTCTGTCTGTAACTTTTTTTGTCCGCACGTTTTCTCCGAAACGGTTTAAGATATTGACTTGAAATTTTGTACACGTATATATTATAATGAGATCTGGAAGCGGATTGTTTTTTGAAGATATCCGGTGAAGGGTTGGGGGTAAATAGGGGTAAATATGGGGAAATATGTAAAGCAAGCTGGTAAGAGTACAGAAACTTGAAATTTGATGTATGTACTACAGGCCAAGGCCTCAAATCTGAATCCCTTTTTTTATAATATTTTTCAATTTTAACATGATTGCGTTGAACGAGTGGGGATAATTGGTGGTAAATAGGGAAAAATAAGTAAAGCAAGTTGGTAAATGTACAGAAACTTGAAATTCGGCGTATGTCCTAGAAACCAAGGCCTCATATTTTTTAGTAATATTTTTCAACCCCGACCACCCTTAATCCATTATTAAAGGAGTTGATAAAACGAAATCGAGATATTCGCTTGAAATTTGGGACACGTATGTATCATAACGACATCTGGAACTAGATTATATTTTAAGATGATTCCGTTAAAGCGTTGAGGGTTGAATAGGAGTAAATAGCGGAAAAAAAGTAAATCATGCTGGCAAGAGTACATAAATATGGTATTTGGTGTATATACTAGAAACCAAGGCCCCAGATTTCTTTCTAATATTATTCAAACACCACCATCTCCGCTCCATTTTTAATGGATTTGATAACATGAAATTGATATATTTACTTGATAGTTAGTACCCGGATGTATTGTCATGACATCTGATTGAGATGATTCCATTGAAGGGGTGGGTCGTGGTAGGTTGTGAATAGTGGAAAATAAGTAGGGTAAAGAAAAACTTGATTTTTAACGTATTTGGTAGAAACCAACGCCTCAAACTTTTCTATGACATCTGCTCCAAATATTATTAAAATTCTATGACCAATAATTTTCACAGACTAGAGTGTAAATCTAGTCAAGATGTTTCCTTTAAAGTGACTTTGATGAAAAATCTGGATGTGGAAGTAGTGATTCCTTAGGCAGCGGTTTTTGTTTATGAAGCAAATAATATAAGATATAATATATTTGTGGCATATTTACCTTCATACTTATTATTCTAAAATATAAATAATCGATAGCATATGTTATGAATTTTTGTAAGTAATGATTTGAAAAATAATACGGTGTTATGTGTTATAACGTCGATATTGAAGATTGTTAAAATTTATATGAATATATTGTTGTATCCTCATGGAATTTATGAAGCTTTGATATTTTAACACCAAAATTTCGGCGTACTAGGATACTTTGTTTAAATAATATTATGATGAAATAATTCCTTTTCATATCAATGTCCTGGTTAAGCTTAATTATAGCTAGTTCAGTAATCAACCAACACATGTACACAACAACCATTGCCATGTTCTGCAGCTGACAATCTAACTCAGGAGAGAAAACAGCAACTAACAGCGTTATCGTGCTGTGGTCTAGCCTACGTCTATCGTCTCGATAGCGTATAAAGACGCCACTAACGTTTTCAGTCTGAACAGGATTTGAACCCGGGATCCCGTGATCTCAATCTGAAGATATGGGTCATGAGTGGCTAAATATGAAAAAAATTCTTAAACTTACTGCAACAATTGCATTGAGAAAATGAATAACGATTTGGCACTTTTATATAACCTCATCTGAGCCTACTTAAAACTGATGTTCAAATTGCTATAACTACGTGAAAAGTTTAAATAATACTTTCTATGAAGCTTTGACTAACTTTCTTAGCCAAGGAATTTCAATATAAATTGCTTGTACGTAGATATAATCACTTTGAGCATTTTGCGTACCGGGAATGAACATTAGACGTATCTTTATACAGTAATACATAGCAACTCTCAACTTTTTTAATTTGTGGAGTCTCTTCTTAGTAAAACTGTAGAAGACTTCCTTAAAACGGCGTTCGTTAGTTAAAATATTGCTATTGCGTTTTTCATTCTAGTTTATTTAATGGTATAGTTAACTTAATTTTATATTACTTACTAATATAACGAGATCATATAAAATTAATATACAAATCCCAATAAATGAGAATTGATTGATTGATTGATTAATTTACCAGCGTAAGGTGGGCATTGCTGCCGATTCCGGTGCATGGAGATTTGTTCCACCACTCAGCCCGATCGCCCGCCGAACGTCCATCTGCAGACGCCCAGTCGTCTATTACATATTCATGCGGCTCCACCCGACCGACCAACGGTTTATCCCACCGTGTGCCGGAACAAACCCCCGGTGCTTTTATATACCGCCGGATCGGTTGCATACGCTGGATTGGACATTGGACATGCTTGTTGTCAGCAGCGAGAGCCGCATGACGCATGGGGTAGGGGTATAGGATTGAGCGTGTAGGTGTTTGTGAGATGTTTCTTCTTGTTTTCCTTCTGTCTTCATCGTATGGAAAGTGTAGGCGTTTGTGAGATGCTTCTTTTAGGTTTTCATGCTTTTTTTTGACTTTCAGGTTTTTGTGATATGCTTCTTCTTAGTTTCTGTCTGTGATCATCTTCTCTCCTGTTCTACTTCTGAGTTTTCTGTTTCTTCTGTTTCTGAGTCTGGCAGTGTGTATATCCTTGATATTTCTTTATTGTATTCCATTTTTGTTGTGCCAATTTCTCCCAGTGTGTATAATCCTCTCTTAACTTATACACAATCCTCTCGATTGTTGTTATCCGTGTGTAGTATGGCCTCCCTATTTTCAGTTTGTTGCTGTTCAGTCGCAGCGCTTTCTTTAGTAGGTGTGTCGTGTCTCGTCTTTGGAGGTGTCCCCAGTATTTCATTGCATATGATTCTATTCTTTTGATTATTGTTCTTCCCTCTAGTAATGTTGACGTTTTCTGTCGCTTTTGTGGTTTTCCTGTTTTTGCTAGCAGTTGGATAATGTCCCTTTCAGCTCTTCTCAGGCTCCTTCTGTTGGCCATTATCGTTGCTGCGTTTTTGACTCCATATATCATCGTAGGCATTATAAATGAAAATTTATTACTAATAAAATAAAAAACTGTCTCAAATTACACTGACCTTCAAGTTTTTTTTTTCTTAACCCAAATAAATTGTTCCGAAGGTTTTTGACTTGCTGAACATGAGAAAACCTAACCCAAAAGTGCTAAAAAGGTCATTTCGGCCTATATTCATACCCTAGTAACTGGATTACGATACGAGAGTTAATCGGACCCGACCACCTTATTCAGCTGTCCAAGATCTTTGAAAGCCAATAGTAACAATAAAAAAAACATCACTATAGATGGCGCAAACATTATTTTATTCCTGAGTTTAGCAAGAAATACAATAATTTTTGTTGTGAGTATATACTATGCAAGTAAATTGGACTTAAATGACTTGGACGCCATGAACACAGTGCCGTTACCCGTTTTGCTCCATAAGTTCAGCATTTTGAGAAAAAATAACTTCAAACGGGATAGAATAATGTTATGCATTACACCCTGTGATACGCCTATGCCTAATAGTGACTGGAAACTTGTAGAAAGAGATGGAGTTTTCTAGAATGTGGTGGGTGAAGATTCTCGATGATATTCTGGATGACTCTGGAGGCAATTTCAGAGTATATAAGGCGCGATTCCCGGCGGAAGAGAAGTTTTATAAAAGTGAAGTGGCCTTTTGAGAACTTTTAGGTCAAGTTTCCTCAACATTGTGACGCGATGGCGCAAAGTGGCCAACGGCATCGTGTTCAGCACGTCAAAAACCTTCGGAATCACTTATTTGAGTTAAAAAAAGTGTCTTTTTGCAGGTCTGTGTTACTAATCACAGTACATAAATTATAAATTATTGTTTATGTCGTCGTATTCACAATGTCTTGGTGAATGTTTTGTGACCTATTCACTATTCTGTTCAGCTTCTTTTAACGTAAGGTAGTACATCTGCCAGCCTTCAGTAGTCATTTGAAATCTCGAGAAAAAAATGGAATAGTTTCTTCTTACTTTCCGTGCTTTTAGGAATAGTCATCCACTCAGGGCCATACGCTGACTGTAGCCGCTTACTTTAGGTCAGATACTACCGTTGATTTGCAGACAATGCCTTTAAATTTGCTACGACTGCATATATGGGTATTTTGCAATCACTTAAAGAAGTCCTGCTTCAGTAACACCGATGGTAACAGTACCATTCACCATAGCAGTATTATTATGTGTTGGAATACTTATTTCCTGAAATAGGACTATCTTCCAAAAGAATACTTAAAAGAGCTACACCGCTGTTTATATTGGTATTAGAGACATGATCTATAATAGAGTGTTCAGTTCGGTCGTCGACGAAGGCAGACGCGTTTTTAAGTGGATCCCATGAAATCTCGAAAAACTCGAGTAAGAACGGTGTGAAAACGTGTAAAAATGTGTTGAATTAAAGAGTAAACAATCCTACATTAGATGATATAAATCAGTATAAATTTGGCTATTTCGTATGATATTTGATATTTGACTATGGTACCGCTAAAGGCGTATATTGTCACGTAGGAAATAGCCAAATCCGGGAAAGTAGCAAATGTTTGTATAAATTAAACAAATTCGACCCTAGTCTAGTTAAGAATCAAAAAACAATTAAATAATATCAATGACAATTAGTAGAATTGTTTAATAATAAAACACAAATATATATAAACATAACATTGACCGGTATAAAGGTCTGCTAAATAAACAAGTATATAAATCGAATAATCAAAACAAACGAGTAATTAATTGAGTTTCGACGTCTTAGTGTCGACAGTCAGTCGTAGTTTGGGGCCCTCATCTTAGGATGTGGGGCCCAGGCCCTTCAGGCAGTTTTAGTGATCTCCGCCCGGGAGATCACTAAGTTAAGTGAAAGTGGCACCTTTTCCTCCCCACTGTGTATATTGGTAAGATCGTTTAAGTTGTTATGTATATTTTTATTATGTTGTTGATTATTTGCATCTGTTGTTTCGTTGTTATCCCTTAAATGAGTGTTTTAATAAAACCATGTAAATTCTTAAAGTGCCCCTTCTTAACACACTCTCCAGAAAACCCCCAGTCACATAGGGCGTAGGGCCATGGCTAAGGCCCTAACCCTTTTCTTCGTGACAATATCGACAGCTCAACAAGGGCACAGACATCTGGCAACATAAGATAACTATGATAAAAGAAAATAAACACGTTCAATGGGTCCAGGTCATAAACTACAAACTCAAGTGAAGTGCAGTGTTCCTATGTACACCCTAGACGACTCAACAAGACACTTTTAAAGTGGTTCATGGGCAATAAATAATAGCATAGTCAGTGTCAAAATGAGGCACATATGTTTACAAAGCAATATAGCTGTGTTGTGACCTAGAAATTGTATACAGTATACAGTGAAAAGTTTTTAAATGGACAAAATCAACTCAACCCAAGAAAGAAAAGGAAAGGAAAAAATGAAACAGCAATCATAAGATGCTGCAGAAAGACAGATAAGCTATAAATTGATTTATTTTATTTTATCTGATTTAATTGATATTGTTATAATCTATCTTTCTATCTGATCTCTACCATCTTAATTATCATCAGCTCGATTTATTGACTCAAAACATAATATTTTATTATTGATTTAGAAGGCGGAAATTGAAACCGACTGTCTCAAAGAAACAACATACGGGGTGAACGAACTATCCCTTCATAACGTACAAAAAAATACTGTTACCGCGAGATAGGGCCCGTCTCAGCAACTCCACTTTAAATGGATATTTACCTGTGGAATGGTTAATAAATAAAAAAAATTGCCAGATTCAGAAACAGAAGAAACAGAAAATATAAAAGAAGAAAAATAAAGAGATGACGATAGATGGAAACTTAAAAGAAGC
Source organism: Stenurella melanura (assembly GCA_963583905.1). Classification (NCBI taxonomy): domain Eukaryota; kingdom Metazoa; phylum Arthropoda; class Insecta; order Coleoptera; family Cerambycidae; genus Stenurella; species Stenurella melanura. The sequence goes on from OY757314.1 coordinate 97,253,599, forward strand.
ATGGAAACTAAGAAGAAGCATCCCGCAAACACTTATACACTCCAACCGATGATGACAGATGGAAACCTAATAGAAGCATGGAAATTTAAAAGAAGCATCTCACAAACACCTACACTTCTCATCCTATATTCTCACCCCATGCGTCACGCGGCTCTCGCTGCTGACAACAAGCATGTCCAATGTCCAACCCAGCGTATGCAGCCGTTCCGACGGTATATAAAACATCCGAGATTTGGTTCCGGCATGCGGTTTGGCCGTCCGTTGGACGTGTTCGACGGACGACCAAGCTGCGTGTTGGAACAAACCTCCATGGATGTCCGGAATCGGCAGCAATGCCCACCTTACGCTGGCAAATCAATCAATCAAATCAATTAGAGACATGATCTACAATAACCACACGAAAATGGTTAACTGAATGAATAATTTATCAAAATGATTATAACAATTTTTGTTAATCTTCCACAAGTTGTGTAATGTTGTAATAAGCAAATTACTCTTCCATTTTTTTTGTCAAAAAGTCGAGTAATATAAATAGAAGAATTAAAACCTGGTGTATTAAAAAGTTGCAATTTGTCTAGAAAGTGATTGCGTTAATATTTTATCTATTTTCGGACCACCAACTGGTTTCCAACAGATATAGTTCGGGAAATTGATTTCTGTAGGTCTTGTAAGAAGAAAATTGTATTGTTTAGTAGCTTTCCAAATGGCTTCTACACCTTTGCAATGTCAGTTTTATACAAATAGGCGCATAGGTTCGTACCTCTCGCAAATGAAAAATTTTTACGTTATATCCAAAATTTAATAAATAAATTTTAACTACATGCGGAAGAAAAATGGTAAGCCTAGTAAACAAAATGATGCTCTTTGCATTAATTTATTTTCCTTAATGCATCTGTCATGTTACATATTGTAGTTCGTAGTCTCTGAATATACAAAAAAAAACAAGTTTATAATGACTATCAAGGGCTACATTTTCTATGGATCAGAGTGTATTTAAGTTTTCCAATGTCTTTTACTAAGTAGAAATAAATAATAGTGTTAAGAAGTATAATCCTACAGACACGATAAAATGTAAGTTCTATAAATTACTACAAGATATTAAAATATATTTATTACAAAGATAGTACTTTTTTAAGTAAGTAATCTCCACTGGAATGAATAATTAATATCTGTGAAATTGGTTACATGTGATGCATCAGATTTTACGATGACAAGCATACTGAATTATTTTTGCGCTCATAATTTGAATAAGCATTGAAAAGCGAATTTATGCTTCAGTTAGTCAGTGGACTTAAAAATTATTACATCTTCTTCAGGCGTGTGAAATATATAGGGTCGACCACCGGCATTTTCTCGTTCTGTTTGCAAATTTCTCGCATTTTGTGTATCTTGAATCTATTTGAAATTTGAATACAATTTTGGTAGATGTAAATTCAGGTCTTTCTTCTTAGAATGTGTACATATTTGAATTGTTTTGTATGCAGATATAGCATTACCATGGTTTACCATAATGTTTGTAATATTGTCCGAGCAAATCTGTAGGCAGTAAATGGAATACAATAGGAGGTGTTACTTTACTTACCTTATTCTTTCACACTTTATTTCCACAATATTAGAAGCAAAGTAAAGCGCTCTTACAATGCTAATATTCTACCATAGCTAATCCCAATAACCTGCTGCATTGTGTAGAACTTTTACGCCTATTTTATTTAAATTACACATCATTCAGTCACGTTACTAAATTTTCAATGTCGCCATTAAATGCTGAGACATTTTCCTGTTCCCCGTTTTTCACGTAGAATACGATAAGCTTATTATAACAATGTGGTTGATACTTTATAATTTGTAATTTCTATGTACTCTTATCTATTTCAAAAGGATTTTTTGTGCCACATCGAAATTTGATGATGGGGAAAAATGGTCAGTGTAGGACAATTAAATAACTTTATTATTACACCTAAGCTTCATTTACCAGGCGTTAATTTCCTCAGGGCTACAAATTAGAACCCAATTAGGACTATTAATTGAATTATAGACTTTGACTTTCTAAACCTCAGGGTTCAAACTTGGGTCCACTCTTATTTTCGGTATTTATTAATGACTTATGTGATGGATTGAATTGCAATAAAATTCTGTTTGCGGATGATCTAAAATTATTTAGTGAAATTACTACCACAGAGGGTTGTACAAGATTACAAGAACAATTAAATGTCATTGAGAATTGCTGCCGAGTAAATAGATTATCAATGAATGTATAAAAATGTAAAAGTACGATTTAGTGACGAAAGGTTTCCAGTTGAGTTTCATATAGTTTTGATGACACCTCTTTAACTCATTGTGTCCCTATGTGTATCTGTCTATCTTCCTGTCCGTCTTTTCACGTATCCATATGTCTATCTAGTCCTCTTTACTCAAAACAGCAGAACAGCTCAAAAAAAATTTTAAGTTTATAAATTAAATTCCATATTTAGGATTTCTAGTTATATTGCGCGATACATTGCGCCCATGCGCGTCTCGTAACCGTGTAATGAAGCATTTTTATAGTGCGGAAATTGCATCCAAAACCGCCGTCTATTTTTCTATTTTTAATATTAATATTTTATACTGTCCACACAGAGCATAAATAAGTATTATACTTTCATTATTAAAATTATCAAGTAGAAATACACTCCGCCAGATGGAGCACTGTCTCCATCACTGACACGATTGGCTTCACCGTTAACGAATACTTGGCCCAGCCAGCCAAATGATTATCCATTAATTTGAATCAATTAATTTGGGTACAATTAATTGGGGATCCATTAATTTGGACCTCCATCCGTGGACCGCAACCGCCATTTCACAGGAGAGAGAGAGAGTAAGTAAATCCGACCGTAAATAAGCAGCTTGGCTTGGGACTAAGTGCCACCTTGTGTAGTAATCCCGGTTTGCTCCGCCGTGTGTCTGGGAGGATACATTGGTTGGCAACAGGTCTCGTGTTTGCCCTCTGGCCTAGCACCGTCGTCTGGAGGACAAGCGAGTACTTGGGAAGCTTGGGGCTTTCTGGTCTAGTTGCGTCGGCCGGAAAGTCACAAAGCCTTCTAGCACACCGAGATATCATCCCCGACCAAATACCGCCTACAGTGTGCAAGTTGGGAGAGTGTGTGACTGGGAAACTTTCTGCTGGTAACCGGACTCGTGTTTGCCCTCTGGCCTAGTACCGTCGTCTGGAGGACAAGCGAGTACTGGGGAAGCTTTGAGCTTTCTGGTCTAGTTGCGTCGGCCGGAAAGCTACAAGGACATCCACCAGCGCAAAGTAGCGCCCGTGAACCTCGTTGGTTTAATCTCTCCTTTGGGGTGATTACACCAACAAGGAACCGTGACCGGAAGTGTGTACTAACATTAGGCTCTGCGCCTTAGCCAAGTTGCCTGAGTATTTGTGTCTTTAACCTCATTGTTTATTGTGCTTTTGCTTTCCTCCGCCTGGTATCTGCTCTGTCCGCTTTTATACCGATAGTAGTTACTCCGACTTACCGCTCCGTTTCTCTAAGCTCGTATCCTGCTTATAGCCGCCCTCTTGCTTCGCCACCGTCACCATAGTTAACCGTAGTAGTTATAGGTTAGGTAGAATTATATATATATATATTAGGAACAATAAATATCTATATATAGGATTTGAACTGTGCCTTTTATTTTGGTGTGTGTGAAGTCTACTACCCCTAGACCCCTGGACGTACCGTGTCTCCTCTGACGCTATCCCAGCCCTACTGCAACAGGCTGTGTCAAGAGGCTAGCGTGGGTCCTTTACACCACAAGAAAAACTGTAAAGGTGTCGCCCGAGCTTACCGTAACCGCACCGAGCTCGAGTGCCAAAGTGACGCCCCTTCACTCAACCGACGAGTGAACGAAACGTCACAACCGAATCTTGTATTAGAAAATTCTCAGTTACTTTTAAGTTTCATGTAAATAATAAAAGTTGCGTTTCGACAACCAAGATCGCTTTATCTGGAGATTATTAACTTAAGTGTTATAGACATTGAGTCGGTTTACATTCTTGCCAACGTTATCAATGTGGAGACGGGTCTATTTTAACCCTCTCACTGAGAATGGCGTTGTATGCGCCACTATTTCTTGTAAAACGAATATAGAGATTCGGAAAGTGTTGGTTTTGGTATTGCACTGAAACGTATAGAAAGGCAGAAACAAATCGAAAAGTCGCAGAGAGAGAGAGAGAGAGAGAGAGCTGCCCGCGCATATATGGTGGCTAAAGCAGGTGATGCGTTATACGATAAACAAGAATAGCCTAGTTTCTTCGCTCTCGCTTGCTCCTATTGCCATACCTAAACGAACATTTTCCGAATCTGTATAGAGACGTAAATATACGTTTCAGAAGACAAACTGCTGCACGCAGCACTGTATACACAGTTTCTTTCAAAATTATTAAGATTTAAAAATGAGCAAAATACAAAATCAATTGTAAACTTATTCTTTAAAGATAAGGAACGAATCTCAGCTCACAAACAATTGGACTTTCGCAGCTAACAGAAAACCAAGTTCATGAAAAAAACTTTAAGTTTGTCCCATGGAATATAACGACAGAAAATTGCAGGAAAAAATTCCTATGTGCCAAACACATATATGCTCCATTATCAGCGTACCTAGTAACCGTATTTATACGTCTGTAATTGTTAAGGTGTTAATATACCATGTCTTCAGATTAAACAGCTAAGGTATGATCTCACATTGATCAATACGTGACTATTTTGTTGCACAATTTCCAGGCGTTCAATCATATCAGCGGTAGTGCCTACAGTCGGTAATGATGAACTCAACATTAATTGTATTATCACACAAGCACAACTGACCTAATGAAGTCTACTAATATTATTCTTAAGACTGACTTGTCTTCGAACAAGTCAGCGTGTGCCAATTTTATTTGCCTTTGCCTTCAAGTAAAATATATTATATGAACCTCTGTAATATGATGGTTTTCACTTCTTTACCATTTGTTATAAACATATGGTCTTTAGGTTTTAATACAAATGCGAGCAGACCTATAGGATCCGCAGCACTCAGGCCTGTCGACCCATTGTGCATTCGCGACGTGTAGGATCTCCTAGAAGAGACCAGTACTCTCCACAAATGATAGCAGTCTGTTCCAGGGTTGATTCCGTAGTTCCTCCTGCTGCCTTTAGAGATGCGCAATAGCATAGAATATGGTGGTTTCATCATCCACTAAACACATCTGACAAATATGGTTGTTTTTCAACCCCACTGTATGGAGATTCTCATTCAGAGGACAGTGTCTAGTTATCAAGCCTACTATCCGTCTCATTTTTTCTCCATCGAGCCCAAGCAACCACTTAATGATTGAGTCAGCCGAGGGCCCCTTTACATGGAGCCTGGATTGTCTTTAGGATTGCTTAACATATTTGATCGAATTAAAGTCCACTACTTGCAATTACCCCTTGGTTACTTCACGACCTTTCTCTGTAGGAATGTAGGATCTTACTTGGAATTGACTTTTTGTACACATTATGTTGGTGCCTTCTTTTCAAGTAGAATGTTCAGAAAAAGCTAACAGAGGTAATTCGCGAGAAATAGAATATTGTCTTTGTATCCATATTATGACATGTGTTATTACACTACAAATTTAAAGAATCTGAATTTTAACTTAAAATATCAGAATTACATTTCAGGTTGGGTTGTGTCTAGTGAAATGTTGAATCTAGCCAAATTACTTTTGATTATTTGGAAATAACATTGTTAAAGGCATCTATCTGTTATTGCCTTCTTGTGCATGACGGATTAAACTAAGATATATAACAAACTTCTCATTAATTTTTTATAATTCCGAGAAAGGGTCGTAGTATATGCATATTAAGGTAACCTTCCAGGATGTTAAACACAACATATGTCGACACATACTTGTTGCGTAAATTTTCTAAGAAATTCTTTGTTAATCGGATATTATCGGATGTTACTTTGTCATATTTTAAAACCTGTGTATTTAATAACTATCTTTCCTATCACGCACCTAACTCTTTCCGCTACTTTATTTGCTGCAATAACTCAGTGGTATGATGCTACCGTTAGCAACAATATTTTAAATTAGCAAAAAGGGAAATAATCAGTCACTGACGTAGTTTGGAAACAGGCAATATAAAACATAGTAAGAAGGATATGAGTCAACAGCACGTTAGTTGTGAACATTGTGGTTAAGTGAATTTTCAAATGAAATAGTCTACGATGAAGATGCGGAAGATGAAAATAATTTAAAAAAACTATTTTTATCTAATCCTTATCTTCACTTCAGTTTTCCAAGCGTTTCTATGACACTTCTTGAAATTCTCTTTTACTTTTTACTGCTTCTTATCAACTTTTTTTAAAGTTTCTTAGGGCGGGTTATGGCGACAAAGTTTAAATCAAAATCAGCTTGTTTAATGACAAAATTCATAGTTACAATTCTTAAAACAATCGTAACTACAAATTTTGACCTTTGATCAGACTGATTTAGGTTTGAACTTGGTCGATACAATTAATATGTTCAATATTACCATACAGCTCATTATTGCAAAATTTGCTACTTTTAAATTTGAAAATATGTACACGTATTAGAAACAGAAGCGAGATATTCATAAAGGTATTAATGGATCTTCTTATTCGCGACATCTTAACAGACATTATGGGATCCACATAGCATTTTAGATCCCTTTGTTTATATAACAACATCACCCCAGCTCAACGTTTTAGAAAGCGTCCGTCTCATCTTTTGTTATTTGGCTTTCCTTGAACTATCGGCCGTTCTGTATTGGCCATTATCGAGATGACCATAATGCATTCTCTGAATCTTATTATAATTGAACTAACCATGTAAGTTTGGTTAATAAGTTAATTAAAAAACGAAGTTTTAAAAAACCCTTTGGAACTTCACGACCCTTCAAACCTAACAGAACTAGAAATTTGTGTCAATTCCATGCGAAGCTCAATTTACTCTTGCTCTAAGCAGGATAAATGAAACCCAAATGATAATCTGAATCAAACCATAGGTCAGGAATTTATGAAATGAATTCAAAGAATTTGTATTCGAAGTCAGTTGTACAAACGAAGCATTCAGTCATAATAAGATGCGTGGAAAATATGACCCATCTCGAAGATGAGAACACTGAAAAATGTACTGTTGCCGAACATTGACAACAATCACAGAATAGACATCAGTAACTTTAAGTTAATTAGAGATGTAACAATAATATAATAGACCTATCCTACATAGTTCTCTATATTTGTTTAATCGAAACAGAATTTAGATAGGATTGGTTGAATTCGCGAAGCAATTATTTCATTCTAGTTTAAATATAGGCATTTTCTATTGCACTTTAGTTTTAACCAGCTCCAGATGTTGCCAGCATGATTAGCGAAAGCGTGTTGCGAGACGGTATTCGAATGCAGTATTTTAACGTGTTCCGGAGACAAAAATTAAATGGACAAGTATTGTATATGGATGTATATTAGTTAACACAGTATCATCTGTTTATTTGCGAGAATGGTGCGATAGTTGACATTTAGTGAATAATTATCCGAGCTAGTGAAGGTTCAACTGCAACTGCAGTCACTGAAGATAAAACTTTTACATTAGTGATAATATTGTTTGCTCCTTTTACTTCAAATAATTTATTTTATTGCGCTTATAAAAAGGAATTACACAGACGATTAAAACCCTTAATTTCTTATTATATCATTTATTATTAGTTTTACTGCTTGTTTTATTGGATATTGTAACCTATTGTTTTAAAATAAAAAATCAATGCCTTTAAGTAATTTATCGAGCTAGGCAAGTTCTCGAGATAGTAGGCAGTGGTGTAGGTTGATTAGGTGTCACGAATTACTTTAGTGTAAACTCGAGTATGCCCCGTAGCTTATTGCAGAGGTATCGAATCAGCACCAGTTCAATTTTGAAAAATGAAATCAATCGTCATTTAACACAAATTTCGATTTGTTTTTCTTAAACTCTGAGATATGTGAAATCTTGGGATTAGATCATAAATATGTGTATGTGCGTATTCGACTCTAGTGTTTCTGAATGCGATCCGATAAATGGCTCAGTTGCTTGTATATACGTGAATCTTCAGCTCTATCAATTTCTCTTGGGAGATGATCAGGAGAGGTTTGTACAGACCGAATCTGTATCTTCTCATTATATCGAAGGTCCTTACGACGTGGTTCATGTACTTGTGTACATAAAATAGCTCATTCTGTTGATAATTCCATTGTATACTCAGAATTTAGGGGATAATCTTCCCATCGGATAAGAAATGTGTTTAATAACTTGCAGGGGAAATAAATAACTCCCCTGCAATAACTTCTTTGTGAGTGCCGTCTAGCCGTCTAACTGTATTTTTGGATCTTGTGTCTATTAATCTTCAATTATCTCCATTCAAGTATCCTGGCCTATCACTTGTACAGAACCACTATTGATTGAGTAACATAATCGTCTGGTCTCAATTTTATTTGTCTTTATAGAGCCAATCTTCTGTAATCCAAAATCTTACATTCACTCCGGGTGATTTCTTGTTGACGTTCAGTTATTTTATCCTAGTATTTCGTTTCTGGTTTTTCACACATCACCTTAACGTCGTCTAGTTATCTTAAGCACTCCCACTGCACCAATGATAATAGTTCCTTTGTTGCAAGCTCATCAGTTTTTTATTCCAGAGTATTCCAGTACTGACACTGTGGTGCACTAAGGATTTTGGTTCTTCTCGGCATTCTCACACCGATTTGGATATATCCTTCGAGGATGCCTGACTGTCAGTACGTCTATTTCCATATGCCTAAATTCCCTTGCGCTAATCCGTTCAGTAATTCTGAACTATTGTAGAAGTATAATGATGTAAATAGTCCCCAGTCACATCTAGTACATCAGACAATCCACTACGAATTCTATCTGCCACAGATGTAGAAATACCAAAAAGGACTCAAGTGGTTCTAGAGGCTCATGTAGTACTTATATAATACTAAAGTAAATATAAATGTTGAATTTAGTTAATTCTTCCAATAGTAACAAAGGAGGTATTTCATGTTTTCTGATACATAAGCTAAAGAAATACTGTAGCCATTCATTTCTGAATACTGTTTTGATCTTAATATAATTATACCCTGTCTTCAAGTTATGATCAACACTCGGTTTTACCATCTGGCCATACTGCTTGGGTGTCCATTTCCACCGGCTCGCTGTTCACAGCATTTCATGAAACTCACAGAACGCAAAAGAAAGTTAGATCAACAGACCAACAGTTAGACAGACCGACACAACATTTTCTTCTCTCAAGTTTTATATGTCGGCGTTTCATGACATTCTAAAGCTTAAAAGTAAATAATTTTTGCTTTGCTTGTAATTGTAATGAAATAATTCTGTTAAGATCTCCTTGGATGAGAAAGGTCAATCCATAGATCGTACATTAAATAGCGAAACAAAATTATCATTCGCTCTGTTCGTTTGCAGAATCTAGCCTGATCAAGGTGTTGAATTTCCTTCAATAAAGGAATTATATTTTTGCATATTTTACCATTTCCTCCTTCTTATATTTGTGAAAATGCTTTATATCTAGTAGTTTCTTTGAAAATCAAAGTTTTGAAAGACAAGCAATGGTATCGATTGCCAGTTTAATGCCTAACTTCCAGGCCATCGCATGTAAAGTAATTAAAACAATTACTACAAACTAATTACCCGTAAAGCACAGGTTGAAATCCAGCTTTAAATATTACTGTTTTAATCTGAGAACTCATTTACGCATTATAACATAATGATTTTACGCTTTATTAATATTATTTTTATTAATATTAGTTCTTCTTGCCAGTAGTATATAATCGTTCTAATTTTAGACTGTAGCCTTGTTTACTTCTTACGAGTTATACTTAACTTACTCTATCCTGTTTTGGACAAATAAATACTTTCAATTGTAGAGATGTCACTTCGATAATTTTATCACACATGTTATTGCCGCAATTTTCTAAACTGTTGCATTAAAGTGAGACATTTTATGGGTTTCTTATTCTATTTGCATTATTAAAAAACAACGGTGATATTATTGCATAAAATATTTGAGACAATCCTTTGAATAGCATCGCTGGGAGTAGAAGTAGGGACGTTGACCCGGGAGATGGCGCTGATAGACGAATAGCGTGGGCCTCTGGATGTCGCATACTGCTAATATATCTCTTCTCTGTCGTTGGTTGTCCATTAACGTAACGGAATCGAGAGCCTCCCGACACATTGATATTGTACAGAATTCAAAAGTGTATGCTTGAATTTACGCAGGGCTTTTTTATTGCCCTTCGCTGATAGATATATTAAATTTACTACAGTTTGTTATTGTATATGGCGATTTTGCACAGGAAAATTACGTTCGGTGCTCGAGAAGCTCATAAAATTCGGCACTCGAGATGATAAAGTTAGTAAACGCTTTTTATTGTAAATGTGAGTTGTTTGACATTCAGTTAGTACAAGAAAATTTTTAATTCAATAATATATGCCCTTATATATATCAGGCATTTTATGTATATTATTTACTAGTCTTTTTAGTACACAATTATTCACAACATCAGATAGCTAAGAAGTATCCTCCATGAATTACCTCGAATGTGGTAAAGGATATCAAATTGACGACACAAAATGAAGAGAGTGCAAAGAAGGCGATACAATAAATTAGAGCGAATTTAATAGTATAAGGGCTAGCGTGCAAATACTTAGGGCATATGTATTAGCTAGAGACATGGTGAATTGTTTACCGTAGAGTATGGTAAACAACAATAGTGATTCGATAATTTTTCTTATCAGTGGCAACTTAATGAATCGGTTAAATCAATTATTAAACAAACATCAGTCTGATAGTTATTATTCATGACCTAAAAGTAGACACATCGCAGATTCAATGTCTGCCACTGAGCGTTAACGAAGGAGATATATTTTGGTGATTATTAAGTTGTAGTTAATCAACAACAAAGAAATCATGTTGATCATGTAGATACTTGTTTGTCATGTCCAGCTTGCAGGTTCAGAATTTCGACCTCTAGACCTCCGTTAACTTGAATATATGCCGGTCATACTCTTGTACTAAGTAGTGATTAGGAACTTTTTTGAAAAAAATTTAGCTTAACCGTATTCTGAAGAACAGGATTAATAACATCTATAGCTGTTATATATGTGTCAGACAATAGGCCTCTTCCATGATACTGTTTTTATATGACTTTTACACGTTTGTATATAGTACTTGATATTCTTATTATGCACTTAGAATTTCATATTATTAACTTTTTCTATTCTCGAGATATATAGGGTTGAAATTAGTAATAGTTGCAAAAACAGTGCGCCTGTTTGTGACGTCATTATACGCAACTTTGAACTCGGAGGTCTACCGAGACCACTAACAGCCGTTCATTAGTCAAGGGCGAACAAAATATGGCTTTTCTGTTAAAAATTGAAAACATCGATTTTCAAAAATTTATAACTAAGCAAATACTTGGAATGGACCTCCGTTCTAGGTCTATATGGAAAGAACGAGATTGGCCCTTTCTTCTGATACCAAATTGTACAGGGAAATTCAGAAATTCGGCTTTGCAAGAGAGAGAAAACATCGAAAACATAAAATTTTTAAACGCTCATTTCTAAGTTAATTATTGTAGTGGAGGATAGACTTCGGTCTCTGTTTAAAATGGAATATTGGCATTTAATCCACATCGTAAGTGTCACAGTGGAAATCGGAATTTCCGCTGGTCTGTGCGAAATAAAATGGCTATTTTCGTAAAAATTGAAAACCGTAAGTAATTGAAAAATTCATAACTAAATTATCTCGCGACACCAAGTTGTATCGGAAAAATCGAAAATTCGGCCCGTCGCAAGCGAAACAAAAGTGGCTTTCCGGTACAAATTTAACCCAAAACGTCGAAAAACACAGAATTTTCAAACGTTGGTAATTAAATAAACACGCCGATTGGAAGCTCGTTCTATGTCTCTATGGTACGGAGAAGGTCGGCGATGAATTGACATTGTAAATTTCAAGGTCAAAATCAAAAATTCGGCCTGATACGAGTGAAGGTAAATCGTAATTTCTTGACATTTGGTAATATTTCTCCAACTCATATTCATCTACAGTCCCTCGACTGTCTGTTCCTAAATTCAAGAGACGAGAGTGAAAGCCGACTTTTGCGAGTTAATTACTCAAAAACCATTAAAAAAACTCCTCCGAATTTATCCTAAACAATGTAGAATTAATTCCCGAAAAACCGCCCCCGCGAAAAGCCTTTGATAGATACGATACGCAATTTTAGAGGGGCGCAGATTAACACGATTAGTATATAGATAATAACAACTAAAAATCAGAGTTGACTGAGATCGCCGAGTCTATGCATATAGTGACGTAGCGCCTGGCCACGCCCCATTATCGAGAGGTGGAGGTTTGTAATTGTTTTAAGACATTAAACGTGCGAATGAAATTCTGATTTTTTGCAGATCCATTATTTTATACTTGCACTTTCGATTTATGAAATAAAAGAAATGCCGAACAAGCCTATTATCTGAGGAAAAAAATTAGAACCGATATAGACGTCGCGGATGCAAACTATGGCTGGCGCACGAACATAATATGCGATCCAATAAAATTTTAGATCTTTAAAAAAATAGAAAAGGATTATCCAACATTATATGGAATATCACACATTATGATGCATTGGTTGAACCAAATGATGATCAAATATTTATCATTTCCAACCTAAATAACCTAAATGAATGACGTGCTTGAATATGCAAAACACTATTTTGTGAATGTCTTTCCAGCAATAATACAATCATCAAAAATCTTAAATAAAATTATGTAATACCTAAATAAAATTATAAACAATATTTTCATAAAAACAAGATAACATTTTTTTAAATTGAAAATAAATGGAATGATTTTCATTTTTTTTAATAATAATTTCTTATTTTTTGTTCTGATCGATTAATCAGTGCTGGATTATGACTTTTTTCGCCCATAGGCAACTATATTATAGCTCTCTCCCTCACTACAAAACTTTTATAATATTATTAAAGTATTTATTTATAATATATAAAATAATATAATATAAAAAACAATATATAATCAGCACAAACAAAAAAAATTAAACGGAAAAAATTAAAAAATAGGTATAATAGTTATTTATGATTCAGTGTTAGAAATGATGTTTTATTTTGTGAGAGGGGAAAAACAATAAAAACAAATATGTTGTAAATAAAACATCATATTTACCACTTGTACCATAAATAATTATATTATATTTTTTCTGGATTTCTTACTGGCGAAACAATTTATAATATCAGAAAAATTAAGCCCACTAGTTAAGTCATGATTTATTGTTACACAGATTAATTATTAAGTCCTTTACTAATTGCATTTCATAAATATGTTTTTGTTCTTTTCAAAGTATAAGATGATCTTTCTCCTGATAAATACTAAGAAATCCCTAACATTAACGATATTCTCTATGTTTTAAACCGAATATTTGAGTAATAATAATATAGTAATATTTACCTATTTACAACAAGAAGTGTCAAAAGTACACTGGAAATAGTAGAAAAATTCAATACATTCCTCAGCAAAACATTCGTCTAAATCGTTTGAATATTCAGCTTTCTTCTATTTCTACGTAAGCCATCAACCGTTTCTTTAATTCTTGATCTAGCCTATCCATACGTGCAATATAACAAGCTGTCCCTGAGTGCTCGGAGCCCAGAGAAATCTTAAAAAATCACCGAAAAATATTTCGGAAAAAAATATCATCAAAATAAGAAATGAGTAATATGAGCATTTAGCCCTCATTGTGGCGCACAATATTGCCATTAGAAATATTTTAATCCAATAATTTGGTTTCGAGATAAAAGATAAAAACCAAAAAATTGTCACTCTCGAAATAATTGAAAATCAATCGTTTTTGTTTACATAAATTGCCATTACTCTGCCGGATGTGAACAAAAATGGTCGATGTTGGGCTCAAACGATTCCGTAGACTCTATCGCTGCCACATTATGATTACAGGAAATGCAGAAAAACATTCATTGTTTACAGTTATTTTAATGTAAACAAATAGTCGAATAATTTCACATTTCAGTGCTTCTCAGGAAAAAAATATCAACAGAATTATTCTATTGTGTTCAAGAATCATTTCTACAAAGTTTCACACCGATTAATGAAAAACTGTGATAGAGCGAGTTAAAAAAATGTCGCGCGACACCGATTGAAACAAACGCCGGGCTACGCTTCTGTTTAAGGTGGTCCGGTATTCGACCCGCATCTGTGAACAAATCTACCAGAAGAAAAGAAATGACAATAACTTTTAGAAACATTTTTATTTTTTGTTAATAATTTTCAAGCATGGAAATTTGTTGTTTTTTTTCGTTCGTCGCCGGCACCCCCCAAGCCGTTGGTGCCCCTAGGCAGCTGCCTACATTGCTTTATGGATAATCCGGCTCTGCGATTACTGAACTAAGTTTCTTGTTGTTTTTTGTTTTTAAATGTGGAAGACAGTGCTCATGGGGTAAAACGCGTTGAGGAGTGCACACTCTACACTTTGGATTTTACCAACGATTTACATGTTTTGTTAGTTTTTGTAGAATTTTGCTATTCAGTTAATCCTAAATCCATACAAATCTAATTTATATGGATCAAGATGCATCAGACCATAACAGTTATGCAAATATATAATAAATTCCAATAAAAAAATGCTGAACACTTAATTAATTATCAGTTAAATTGGTGTTTAAAGCTAATTAATGATCATTTAGCTCAAGTATTAGAAAAAACTATAAATTATAATATAATTGTGTATTGAAAGCCCATTTATTAACATGATAGATTAAAATGTTAATGAATTTGTAACAGAAACTGCGTCTTTACAAAATAATATAAATATAAGCATATACAAACAAAACATAAATACACCTCACATATTAGATAAGCCTCAAATTCAAAGCTAAGGCTCTACGGAAGGGAGTCACACTTTGTAAAAACGAGGACACACATCCATTATCCAACGACATTTTCAGTATCAGACTGGGAATCAAACTCAGCGCATAATGGATAGTGTTTAAGTATGTTCGTCACACAACTGTGCTATCATTTCTGTTACATAAAGCTGAAATATAAAGCTATAAAATCATAATTTTAGACCCTCAATGAGAAACGAAAATAAAAATATTCTCCAAGAATAACTTCTTTTTTACAAATCTGAGATGAAAGTATACGGATCTGATATTAAGTTAATAAACAAATTTGAAATATTGATTCAGTCTACCGGATAAATTACAAAAATATATTTAAATCATGACTGCGAAAATACTTGGATACTATATGGCGTACTAGAAAATCCAAAAACTGTCAACAATATTTGATCAATACTTAATTTTTTATAGGATTTTGCAAACAGCAGAAAAAATAACTATCTATAAGTAAAAGAAAAACTTAGTGTAAACATATTAATGAAATCTTTGCATTATTTCGATAACCTGAATTCTGGTTATGCTAGCAAATTAAAATCGTAAAATGAATTTGTCTAATTTCTTATTTGAGAATTCTCATTATAACACTAGCATCCATACAGTCCCCTACGGCCATGCTGTTTGCAAAATTCTATAAAAAATATGTTTCAATACAATTATAAGCAAACAAATAATAATTCATTTTTAAACAATACTTAATGTTCGTGATTCAGTTCCAAATTATTTTCGTTGTTTTAAAGGCAAGTTCCACATATAAATGTTGAATGTAATATCTTCTTGAAGTAATTTATACTTTGGGAAGTTTGATAAGCTCTAGAAATATTTGTGGGTAAACAAAAGTTGTAAAAAACATAATTAGTTCAAAATCAAAAGATTGTATTTTTGAATGAAAATTTTGTGAAGAGACGAATTAATCATCCATCTTTCTCTTAGATTACTGCATAGTAACCATTAAAGATGCCCTCCTTTATATAATTTAAATAATTAAATTAGGAACCATTTTTTAAAATTAAAACAATTGTTTATATTTGTTTATAATCTTTGAAATTCTAGTTCAATTTCACTTAAATTGTGAATTCTTTATAAAACAAAAGCGAATTCTTAAGGTAGGTAAGTAACCAGAATTTAAAAAAATTAAAGGCCCACGCACATTTGAAGCTGAAATAATAAATTTTCGTGTTTCGGTCACATATACATAAACAAATATTTGATGATTTATCTCAGAATTTGAACTGATTATATTCTTTCAATCCCAACTAGTTAATAGCAATCCAGATCTACAATGACTAATTCTATATCGAATCTGAAAACAGAGCAAACGGTCTGCATGAAAATCTTCAACTAATCGAATACAACAATTAGGCAATTAAGGTAACTAATCCGATATCTCCCATAAATTCCATAGCAACGATTTTTTTTCCAACAAATCCTCCTATGTCACAGCTTTCGATTTTTTTTACTTAATTAAACACAATATAATTAGTTTAACTTTTGATTGTAAAACATTTTTTACCTTGTCACCTTGAAACGTTTTTCCTTTAAAATTGTTTATTTTTTTTTAATTTTAAGTAGTAAGTGCTATTGTTTTTAAAAGAATGGAAACGGTTTTTACCACTTTAATAATGTGGAAGTATAGTAACGTCATAAACGTCTAGATTTTAAATTTGAGTGAAAAAAATGTTTCTGTCTGTCTGTCGGTCTGTCGGTCGGTCTGTAACTTTTCTCGTTTGCATGTTTTCTTTGGAACGGCTTAAGATATTGACTTGAAATTTTTAATACGTATGTATCATAACGAGATCTGCAACTGCTGTTTTTTAAACATACCTGGTGAAGGGTTGGGGGTAAATAGGGATAGATATGGGAAAATGAGTCAATCAAGTTGGTAAGAGAATAGAATCTTGAGATTCGGTGTAGATACTAGAAGCAAAGGGCTTAAACTTTTTTATAACATTCTACATTCCCCACTATTCCCACTCCATTATTAAAGGGGTTGATAAAATAAAATTGAGATATTCTCTTGAAATTTGGTACATGCATGTATTTGTTTTGTTTTTTCTTAACCGCTTCTCAAATCACCGAGATAACTCCTTGAAAATCCAGAATGATTTTGTGTTAGGTAGACTATGTTTTGTGATGATTCCGGTGAAGAGTTTGGGGGTAAGTAGGGATAAATAGGAGAAAATTAGTAAAGCAAGCTAGTAAGAGTACAGAAACTTGGATTTGGTGCAAATACTAGAAAACAAAGCCTCATATGAAAAAAATTTTATAACATTTTTCAACCCCTCCGTCACCTCCACTTCTTATTAAAGGGACTGATAAAATTAAATTGAGATATTCACGTAAAACTTCGATATAAGACATCTGTAACTAGATCATATTTTGAGACGATTCCGTTGAAGGAGTGGGGGGCTAAGTAGAAGTAAATGGGGGAAAATGAGCAAAGTAAGCTGGTAAGAGTACAGAAATTTGAGATTTGGTGTATATACTAGGAGCCAGGGTCTCAGATTTCTTTATCATATTTTTCAAATCCACCACCATTATTAAAGGAGTTGATAAAATAAAATTGAGATATTTATTTTAAATTTGGCATACGTATGTATTATAGTGACATCAGACTGAGATGATTCCGTTAAAGGGGTAGGTAGGGGGTTATGTAAACTAGGAAAAATGAGTATGGCAAGATTTCAGAAACTTCATTTTTAGCGTATATGCTAAGAACCAGCGCCTCAATTTTTTTTATGATTCTGCTTCAAGTATTATTAAAATTCTATTTTCACATACTAGAGTGCAATTATAGTCAAGATGTCTTCCTTTGAAGAGGCTTGGATCGATAATCTGGATGTGGAAGTAGTGATTCCTTAGGTAGCGATTTTTATATGGTATAAATAAATTATTTTAGAGGTAGACAAAAAAACAGTTGTACAAGTGAAATAAAATTGCTATCACTAATGTAAAAAACAAATAACATTAAAAAGATTACCCACTATGAGTCGATACACTTAAATTATAAGACAGAAATGTCGTATATTAAAAAGCATTTTACATTAAAATTTTATACAAAGACATGTATAGCACCTATTTTCGTTAAGACTACTTATGTATTGTTATTATATTTTATTAAATTATACAAACATTTTTAATAATATTTACTTATTTCGAAGTTAACAAATGTTCTGAAAGTATTTTATAGGTGTTCGATATTTGATTTTTTTTGTGCAGAAATTACTAGAATAGGAGATACCTATTAGGGAAAACATCAAATTTGTATTTTACAGCTTATTTGTTTCCTATTTATATGAAGAAGTGGTCAAATATTCAAGTCATCTCAGTGGCTTGTCATACTGAAAACAAACGAAAACAGTAAATTCCTTATTTTACCTTTTTTAATACTCAATTTGCCTGCACTGTACTGGTAGATTAGAATCCTGATTTAGAAAACGGCTTAATCTTCCTAAACCTTTCCGAACTTTTTTGTCAGAACAATTCCATTTGGATTGATTGTACTGAAGGCAAGAACTTTAGCTTTAATTGGCATTTCGCATCACAGATGTTGTATAGTCAGTATTTGCTACTGATCCCTCAGTAAAAAGTTTTTGTAAGCGGCTATAACATCAAAGATATGTGACTCACGACTTTCATAATTTTATTATTATGGCTAATCGTAATTGAACATTTACTCCGTCATAATAAAATTTTCAATATGAAAGAGCTAAGCGATCCTTGAAGCTTATTATGTAGTGCCGCCAACCATTATAAGTAACCAATATAATTACATTTTTGCTGCTTTTTTAAGCCTTGTTAGATCTGTAATTCATACGTTAGAGCTTTTAATTATTCAAGCTATCCAAAAGGGCCATAAATCTTTATGTTTATTTTCGTTGTTTGTAAAATCTATGGCATGGGCGTTCTCGCGAAATCAGATAACAAATATAGCAGTATAATAGCCTACTTAATACCTCATCTTGATTCTTATTTTATAGAACCACTTTTGTTAATTAAGCATTTTATTCAGCTTTGCTGTAAATAATCCTGTTAATTCAAGATTTTTAACTACATTTTTTAAATATGTACACAAAATATTACAAATGTTTCTCGACAAAATTCTAAAATAGTGCAGTAAAATTGGTGTTTCGGCTACAGTTAATTCGGACGAAGATTAAACTTGATACGTACCTTCTTTTTGTCGATCTAAATTACATCATAAAAGTCCTCATAACTCGGCCCGGAGCTTTCGCCTCTATCTTAAAACAATGGCCACGAAAGGACCTTCGTTGCATATTGGAAACAAATCGCGCTAGATATAATAATATCGTTACAACTTAAATATGAAATGAATTTTATGTAATGATAAAGTTTTTTATTTAATCGTAATATATTTTTTTTTACAGAAACATACGACTTGTGTTATTAAATTTAAAATGTCTAGAGTTTGGCCAAAAATTATTAATTAAGAACTTTTGAAATTACAGTTATATTCATTTTCGGGATTATTTGAACAGTCTCGCTTTAGACCATTTAATTTATTTACAAGATATTAACATAGTAGTTGATTATTTAACAAACGCAATAATTTCGGCATTTAATACTCATGCACTTTGTGCACCATTAGGCACTGTTAGGCCGGTCGTTGTAAAGTCAAAAATCATCGATATTATTCAGAAATTTAAAACAGCAACTTTATTTACTATTCTTATAAGAAAAATTGCGCAGAACACGATGGTGACATTAAAAAATTTATGAAACACAGGCTTCATTGTTACAAACAATGGCTTTTAGAGAAAATTCTCATTTTTTTTGTTTTTTGACTTTTTAACGAAAACGGTGCGTCGGACAAAAAGAAGTCAAGATATAATGAACATTTTATCAATACGTGTCGTTTGAGACTTGTAGCGATATTTTCTCTTTGAGCGTTTAATTATTATAAATTTACAATCTTATTTCTGTTCAACAAGAGGTCTTATGGATACTTTATTATGGTCAGAATATTACATTTTGTTCATAGAATTTACAGGTTTTTTTTGTGTCGATATTTCATGTATTTTGCAATGGTTTAAACAAATAAACTAATTTGTTTATTAAGGATTTGCGAATTTCCATAGCATTTTTTGCACTGTATGTCCATGGTAATCGATAGATATTGATAAAAACTATCATTTATGTGCGGTCCTGCCCCTTTTTTCTTTTTTTAATACCCTGCCAACGTTTAAAAAAAATGATTAGTAAACAAATGAAATATCTCTGCTCAAGAACGTCATATCGAGATGTAATTGGCAAATGAAAGATAATAAAAAAAGGAAAATTTTAAGCCTAGATAGACCTCGATCCGTTTACTACAACCGGAGATATAGACCATTTTGCGTTTACAACTGTCAATTGTTTATTAATTAATTCTTTGAAAAAAATCTTGTGACAACATAAAGTTAATATATTAAACTAACTAGTTTTCAATTATCACAAAAATCCATTGTTTTTTTCATACATTTTTTTGTTTAATTTTAATTGTTTCAATCAAGAACTGTGCATCTGACGAGAAGAATGCAAGAGAAAGTTTTTATGTAAAATTGGTCAGGCTACTCAGCAAAAATATCCACATGGAGAAATGTCAGTGGCGTGCCACTTTTTGGTAAAAAATATCAAAGGACATGTTCGCAGGAACGCCACTGATGGAGCGATAAAACAACTTTTCTAATTACAATATGTGGTTTTATATCCTATTAATATGTACCAACATTGAAAATAATATGTAAAGTACTTTCTGAGTTGTTAAAAAATAACGATTTAAAAAAATATTCACGACCCTGTAGCAAAAACTTTTAGTCGTTGCGGACATTTGTTCATATGAACTTTTCTTCATAAAATACCTAAGAAATCACGCCCTGAAATATTAGCACGCCATTAAGGAAAACCCCGTATAAAAAAATTATTAAACTTAAAAAACTTAAGAAGTAAAATAAAAATACATTGAATTGATTCTTTAAACCACTTTGAACCACTTACAGCGCACTTAAAGCAAAGCACGCTGTGAATTTTATATATACAAAGTCGTTACTGCTCAAGTCATTCGGAGCGTAAACACTAAAAAACGTTGTACGGCGTTCATAAATTAATTGTTATAAAAGCAAAAAATGTATGAAAAAAAACCAATGGATTTTGTGACAGTTGGAAATTAGTTGGTTTAATATATTAACTCTACGCTGCCAAAAAAATTGATAAACGCAAAATGGCATATCTCTATCTCCAGTTCTAGTTAACGGATCGAGGTCTATCTAGGCTCAAAATTTTCCTTTCTTTATTATCTTTCATTTGCCGATAATTAAATTTTGAAATGACAGCCCCGTGCTGAGATATTTCATTTGTTTACTATACCACTATACAATTTTTTCTGAAATGTTGGCGGGGGGGGGGGGGAGAAAAAAGGTTCAGGACCACACAGAAATGGTGGTTTTATCAATATTTATCGACTGCAAAAACTGCCGTGGACGGCAAATTAGCTTATTTGTTTAAACAATTGCAAAATACGCGAGATATCGACGCAGATAAAAAACTGCAAATTCTATGAACAAAATGTAACATTTTGTCCACAATAAAATAACCATATGACTTTTGTTGAACAGAAAATTTTTTTTAATTTAGAACCCTTCATTTGTTTAACAATTGAACGGTCAAAGACAAAAGGTCTCAAGTCTCAAACGATGCGTATTGATAAAATTTTCATTTTGTGTATCTTCACTTTTTTTTGTCCAACGCGCCCCGTTTTCGTTAAAATGTCAAAAAACATAAAAAAATAAAGATTTCTTCTAGTGACCATTATTTTTAACAATGAAGCCTGTAGAAAAATTAACTATCTATAAGAACTAAAAGAAAAGCTATGTGTAAAAATATTAATGCAATCTTTGCATTCTTTCGATAACCTGAATTCTGGTTATGCTAGCAAATTAAAATTCTAAAATAAATTTGAATAATTTCTTATTGGAAAATTCTCATTCAACAACTAGCATCCACACAGTTCCCTATGGCCATGCAGTTTAAACTAGTATCTTCATAACCTCTTGCGGTAATGAAGATTCAGTAAAAAATGAGAACAAAGGCCTAAAATCAATTAATTTACTTACCTTGTCTTAAAAATATTTCATTCTAATGGATTACCTGTTTTTGGAAATACTTAGCCTTCGAAACGTTTTTTGCCCTTATTCTGGAGCTCATCAGAAAGGCACAAAGCTACTCATAAAGATGTTCCATGCAAAGCTAAGAAAATTTCTATGAATAAGTATGAAAAATTATATTTTACATTGACTGACAAAAACCTATTTTGATAATCGAACCCAAAATGTTATTGTTATCGGGAACACATCGTCAGTTTCCAATGCAAGCCCAGAAGTACTACAGTGAACTATATTGGAACAACTGTTATTTCCTAATTACACAACCGATATGTTTAGTAAAGTTAAGTACTGTACAATAGGAGGATATGAAGATAATACAAAGTGTACTGTAGTTTTACTCCAAAAATGTAGAAAGCATTATGAACGTTGACGCTGAGTTAAAAGTTTTACACTACTCTTCTGTGTAACAGAATTTGAAACTAAATACCACTAAAACTTTCTTTATGCTGTTTGGTAATAGCCGTATTATACAATTCCACAAAAAAAAAATTTGTTTTTTTATTATTACTATACTTCCATTCCATTACGTGGTGTATACGCCAAGTCAAAGTCTCAACATTTCTTATGACAAACGCCACCTCTACCACCACCCCCGCTCCACTACTGAAGGGAATGACAAAATAAAATTGTGACTTGGATGGGAAATCTGGATGTGGAAGTAATGATTCCTCAGGCAACCGTTTATTATTATGGCAGTTCAGAAATGATTTTGTTACAAGTGGATATGTATAGTGAATCACCCTGTAGATATGTGTGTAATTTCTAGTTATCCACTAGTTTCCGTAATATCGATTCTAGAAACAGATGCACTGGTTTGAATAACAATGATAAAAAAAGAGAATAATAATGATTCAATTCATTTTAATGATGAGTAACAGACGATAAACTTTATAAAGTATTTTGCTTATAAATTTAAGCTTTGGTTATCCATATTATTTATTACCAATCGTTACTTTCATTACTGCTAAATTATATTATCGTTTATTTTGTAGGGATCTCGCCCACGTCAATTTAATTAAGTTATTTAAATCCGCTATTTGCATATTAATGAATGGTCCAATTAAATATTTATTATTTAAAACAATGCATTTATTTTTAGACATCTCATTATTTCGTTTTTACGCCAGCTACCTGTGCATCGATAATTATAGAAAATAAACTAGTTACCCTATCCACATCTAAGTAATAATTACGGCAATATTCATCTTTCTCATTTGCTAACGACTTTGAATTGTGTCTTTTTCTATTCCACTTTGTATGGTGTTAGTTCCTTCTTTACCATCAGTATTCCTTGGTAATGATGAACCTCCCACCTTAGACTTGCGGTATAATCAGTCATGTCCAAGAAAACACCTCTAAAACTCACTTGGCCAAGACTTTGATATATTATTTGTGTGAACAACACAAGATTAAAAACATTCAAGATTTGTTCTTTAAACTTGTCATGTTTGGATTTTTTTACATCTTCAGTTTTCATCAAATTACTCCTTACAAGATGCTGCAGATGGCTGTTAGCGATGATCTATTACTATATACATGTTTTCTTCTAAGAATAGTTTCGTGGAGAACGTGAAAAATTCTTATTTTGCTTTATTTTGGTTGGAGAATTGCGTTGTGCCCCGCAGTTAGCAATTTTTAGTTCATATACAGTTAAATTTATAAAAATTGTGATTTGATAAATTTTACTGAAATAGAAAATAACACGTATTCTTGCAATATTCACAATTGGCCTAAAATAAAAATATATTGCCTGATGATACCTACAAGGTACTCTAAAAGTATATAACAATTCAGGAGCATATGATTTGAATGAAAATAATACTATTAGTGCTAATTTTTCCTAGAATAATGCCCTTTGGAACTACTTGCCATTAGGTTAAATTAAGTATCGCGAAGTACATAAGTTTTTCCAGAAAATGGATCAAAATAAGTTAATTTGTAAAAGCTATGATTTTTTTGCTCTTTTATCTAGAATACCAGTTGTCATACCTCAATACTCAGAAATAAATCAAATAAATAAAAATGTGTTATTAAATGTTCTCATGGAATCGAAGAATTCAATAAATGTATATACGGATGCTTCCAAAAATGTTGACGGTATTGGCTGTGCATATATTGTACCTACTTTGGGCATACAAAGACTATTCAAATTAGACAAAAATACCTCTATTTACAATGCCGAGGCTATGGCGATCCTCAAAGCCTTAGAATACATCGACGGTTGTAAACATCAACAATCTACGATTCTATCGGATTCACTTTCTGTCCTCCAAACTATCGAGAATAGTCAAGTTTTCACTTACAACATCAATCCTTGTATTGCTAAAATTAAAATTTTAGTAAATAACTTAAAACAGCGAGGGAACTTAGTAACATTTGTTTGGGTTAAGGCACATACAGGTTTAGAACACAATGAAGAGGTAGATATTATAGCAAAAAGAAGTATTAATGAAGGAGAAATTTTGAACAGCGGACTACACGTCCAAGAGTGTATAAGTATTACCAAACTTAAAAGTAAAAAAACATGGTCAGCATTATGGACAGAATATGGTATAACAAATCCTACTCGCTATGTAACAATTCAACCAGACATTCCAACTAGATATTGGTATAAAGATTTTATGTATTCTAGAAAAGACATAACAACACTCAGTAGATTAAAGTTCGGCCACGGGTGCTACCCGGCGCATCTCAAGAAAATAGGAGTACTAGATTCAGACCTATGTGATACATGTAATGTCACTGCAGATTTGGATCATATATTTTTTGAATGTGTAAAATACAAAGCAGAAAGCGATCTCTTTCACAGAAAATTAACAGATCAAAATACTTACCATCCTAATAATATTTGTCATTTGCTAGCGCTGAATAAAAAACCCATTTATGATGTGATTCTCGAATTTCTTAAAACTATTAAACTTAATATTTAAAATAGGTTAGGTTAGGTTAGATTTCTCACCCCTTGTTTTTATCCAATTGTATATATTCCTTCCTTTCCGTGGTCTTACTCTTTGTGTGTGCCATTATAAAATGCCCTGACAGACCCCTGGGCGAGAAGAGAGTGTCCTTGTTTTATCCCAGAGTCTCTATTCGTGATCGGTGGTATAGGTTAGGTTAGAATTAGGGTACAATTAGTTAATTAATAAGTGCATATTAACTTCGCATCTGGCTGTATCGACGTAAGTCGCAATGCCAAAAAAAAAAAAAAAAAAAAAAAAAGTTAAATTAAGAAGAAATTTTCTGCTCTTAACTTGGAAACTATTACGATTATCATAAGATTTAGAAATTATGAAAGATATACCACAGATCTAATAGCTAATGAATACCAAAAACTTAAGAAAATTTTTAATCAGTTTTTACAACATCGAGAAATTGTTCGAAAAGTAAGTGATGGGTGACAATACATATTGTGTTTATATTGATCTTCATATTTCTAAAATAACAGTTTGTATTATTCTTCGAAAGAAATTCTTAAATTTTGTAAAATCGCATATCACTCCTTTCTTATAACTTTGATACCTAAGATTATCTGCAAAAATATATATTTTGTACATACTTATATGAATTGAAGTGTATATACATGGTGATTTCCACAAATCTCAACAGGTAGTTTTCGTGATAACGAAAAGAGATATTCAAATCCTGCAAAACCCAATCGGTATATCTGTTCTTGGTGATTTTAGTTTGCCTTTCATATGTTGCCAGTGACAGAGGAGGGGGGGGGGGCATCAGTGTCGCACAGTGGACAAGAATTCAGAGATATCTCAATCGATTTGAAAAAAACACTTTTTTTTAAAATACTCGTTACGGACGGTACTCTATCGTGGTACTCCTTAAAACATGCTCTCCAATTCAATGATCTCCAATAAGCATGTTGAAGCTGACCTTTGTGTGTTTCTCGAACATGACAAGGGCTACAAAGCCACACACAAAAGAAAATTTCTGAATCCGAGATGATATATATCACTTCTGACGTTTTCTGGGTCGTTGATCGTTAAGTTTTTCCGGCA
This sequence comes from Stenurella melanura, assembly GCA_963583905.1. Taxonomy (NCBI): domain Eukaryota; kingdom Metazoa; phylum Arthropoda; class Insecta; order Coleoptera; family Cerambycidae; genus Stenurella; species Stenurella melanura. The sequence continues at coordinate 97,279,779 of OY757314.1, forward strand.
GTTAACAGGTAGATTTTCCACTTTTCTGGAAAATTGTAACGTGATGGAGGAAAGTTGACGCCGGATTGGTGATCAGCGACCCAAAATCATCGAAAATGATATGTTATATCTCGGATTCTGAACTTTGTTTGTATGTGGCTGTACCTTTCCTTGTTCGAGCATTATACAACGTCTGTCCTCAACATACTTATTAGAGATCGTCGAATTGGATATCAAACTTTAAGCTATACTACAATAAAGTACAGTTCGTAATGAGTATTTAAGAGAAAATCATTCAAATCGATTGACATTTTTTTGTAGGTAAATTTTTTACCAAAAATCTGCATTTCTGTCCACTGTGCGGCATCGCGACGCCGGAAACAAATTTTTCGATGGCAGGAACTTCGAATATTTAAAGCACTTTTTGTAATACACACTTTGCAACTTAGTGTAGAAGTAAGTTAGCTATCATCGTATATTGACCTGACATATACGTGGATCATATATTTAAGAGGCCACGTGTATTCTGTGATATTCCTTAACAGTTTCAATGAATTAGAATGAAAAATATATCGCCGTGCGTCGCCTTGCAAAATAGGATTCTGTAAAATGTATAATGTTACGTTGCGCAACTTATAAAATTTTATAATATTATACTTACTACCTGATACTCATAATAGTTAATATCAGTGTTGAGTATTACATATAATATCTTAAAATTTGTATTTTCCATTTCCTGCATAAACTAATTTAATTGCAATGTTTATTATCGTACTTAAGATTTAATTTACCTACTTCTAAGAAGGGTCTCCTTTCAAATTAAAACTATTGTAGACAAACTTTTATTTATTGCCTGGGTTCTTACTATGGGTAATTAGGAAGGGCTAGCCTTACAAAACTGTAAAATTACAATTCATTATCAACACAGCAGCCTAGCTGCACACATCGTTCATTCTAACAACCATTATGTTATTTTTATTTAAGTGTTTGTAAATATATTTGTTAAGTTGAAGCTTTGCTGTTTTACATAAATCAGTCCATGGTCCTTCGAAAATTACATTAAAAACTAGTAAAGTGTTTATACATTTTACACGGGGTTAAGCAACCTAATAACCCCAACATTTTGGTCCTTCGAGCCGGATAGAAAGAAGTCGAACATTTTGGTCTACTTCAAGATAAAAAGAAATTGATCCAAGCTGCAACAGTCCAAGAGTCCTATTACAAGAGTCCTGAGTCCAAGTGCAACGTTTGTAAACGCAAGCTGCAACAGCCCAAGAGTCCCGAGTCCAAGTCCAACGTATGTAAACGCAAGCTACAACAGTCCAAGAGTCCTATTACAAGAGTCCTGAGTCCAAGTGCAACGTTTGTAAACGCAAGCTGCAACAGTCCAAGAGTCCCGAGTCCAAGTCCAACGTTTGTAAACGAACTAAGCCGCCATCATCAGATTAATCCGCCAAGGTGAGTGAATTTTCAGTCCTTATTCCTATACCTATACTAGTCCAATTTTTGGAGTCAATCTGATGGTTATAGTGTGTGCGTTATTGGTTTAATTGTTTGTTAACGTTAAGTCCACATTTTTACGAAACGAATTCACGAATTCAGTCCAATTAAATAATTATTTTAAATCCAATTAATTAATAGCATAATGGCTCAGCCTGCACAGTTAAAAGATTTGAACACTAAAAGAGGTCAAATTAAGGCAAAAATAACTAGGTTAACAAAGTTTTTCGAAGATCGCGTGTTCGGAGATAATATTAACATATTAAAGGTACGTTTACAAAAAGTAGAGAATGCGTGGGAAGAGTTCGAACAAGTCCAGTCAGAGATTGAAATCCTAACTGATAGTGATCCCAATGAATTAAAACAACGCGAAATTTTTGAGGATGAATACTCATTAATTGTTGGCAAAATTACTTCATTTATTGAGTCAGGTAGTGATAAAGAAACACTTAACATAAAAAGCGAAAGAAGTGCACATGTCAGATTACCAGTATTAGAACTTCCAAAATTTAGTGGATTATATGAAGAATGGCTTTCATTCCGCGATCGATTTCAATCGTCAATAAATAATGACGATTCTCTCAGCGATATTAATAAATTTCAATATTTGCTCTCCTGCTTAACAGGTGAAGCGGCAGAAATGATTCAATCCGTGAGATTAACAGCCGCTAATTACTCTGTCGCATGGGAAAAATTGAAAAGTCGTTACGAAGATAATCGTTTATTAGTCAAAAGTCACATAAATGCTTTATTTAATATTCCAAACATAACAAAACACTCGGCTAGTGCAATTAAGAAGGTGCTTGATATTATCGATACCAACTTAGCTTCTCTAAATTCATTAGGGGTGCAAACAGATAATTGGGATTTAATAATTGTATATTTTATTACGACAAAATTTGATGTAGAAATGTTGCGAAGTTGGGAATCTTTTCAAATAAACGGGCTACCAACTCTGATCCATTTTAAAGAGTTTCTGACAAACAAATATAAATGTTTAGAGTCCATAGAATGTAATAGAACATTGTCAACAAATAATTCAAATAAAGTGTCAAAATATCCAAATAGTCATTACCCGCAAAATCATCATAAAATGCATAAATCTCTTACAATTTCTAACACGAGAACTTACAAACCATTTTGCGCGCTGTGTAAATCAAATCACTTATTATATCAGTGCCCAGATTTCTTGAAAATTAATTCAGAGTTACGTCTTCATAAAATACGCGAATTAAAATTATGTGCAAACTGCTTTAAAACTAATCACCAATCATATAATTGTCAGTCCACTGCACGATGCAAAACTTGCAATAAAAAACATCATACATTGTTACATTTTGAAAAAACAAATACAAATAATTCGACAGAGGTAATAACCAGTCCACCCGATTTAACTCCTAGTGAGGTACATCCTCAGCCATCAACGTCTGCATTAACTAGCATTCGTAACTATTCACAAGTCCTGTTATCAACTGCTATAGTCCATGTATTCGACAGTAAAAACTGTATCCATGAATGTAGAGTATTGCTTGACGTTGGCTCTCAATCAAATTTTATAACGGAGGAAATGGTTAAAAAACTTAAATTAAACACTACTAGCAACGATAATGGAACAATAATTGGCATTACGCAAAATCCAATCCATATAAACAAATCCGTTGTAGTAAAAATTAAGTCTCGCGTCAACATATATTCAACCAAACTAAATTTCTTAGTATTACCATCAATCGCAGAAAAAATTCCCAATATATCATTTTCTCCGGAAATGTTAAAAATTCCTCCGAATATAGCACTTGCCGATCCCAAATTTTATTTATCCCAACCAGTAGACATGCTAATAGGAGCTGAATTGTTTTACGAACTTTTAAATATTGGGCAAATTACACTTGGAAAAAACAACCCTCATTTGCAAAAAACACATTTTGGTTGGATATTAGGAGGTACACTGTACGAGCCAATTAATCGTAAAAATCATAAAGTCTCGTTTCTATCATTAGATTCGCTTGATGCAAAATTAACGAAATTTTGGGAAATTGAGGAATGCCAAACCATCACAAAATTAATATCGTCATCAGAATTAGAATGTGAAAATCATTTCACACATACACATCGTAGAAATGAAGAAGGCAGATTTGTGGTCAGGTTACCGTTTAAAAGTGATGCAATGAAATTAGGCATGTCGAAAGACATGGCACTAAAACGACTTTATTCATTAGAGAGGAAATTTGCAATAAATCCTGATTTAAAAAGTCAATATGCAGCTTTCATGAGAGAATACATAACATTAGGTCATATGGAACCTATAAACTCTTATGATTGTTTAGAGTCCGAAATTTCTAATTCCTATTACCTACCACACCATGCGGTCATTAAAGAGTCCAGTTTAACAACAAAGTTAAGGGTAGTATTTGACGGTTCTGCGAAAACTACGACAGGTGTAAGTTTAAATAATAACCTTCTAGTAGGTCCCACCATTCAAGAAGAATTATTTTCAATACTACTTAGATTTCGGTCGCACAAATATGTTTTAACCGCGGACATAACAAAAATGTATCGTCAAATACAAGTTGATCCACTAGACCGTGATTTTCAACGAATTCTCTGGCGTGAAAATCCAATGGAAAAAATTGAAACATACAGACTAACCACGGTCACTTATGGTACGTCGTCAGCACCGTTTTTAGCTATACGATGTTTACACCAATTAGCCACTGATGAGCAAACAAATTATGCTTTAGCTCATTCAATCATCACGAGAGATTTTTATGTCGACGACCTTTTAACTGGTGCTAACACGGTTGATGAACTAACTAAAATTCGCGATCAGCTGATTATAGTTTTACTTAAAGGAGGTTTTGAGTTAAGAAAATGGTCCTCAAATAACACACAATTATTACCCAATATACAAGGTCAAAGTCAAAACATAAACATTAATATAGATAAGAATTTCGACACAAAAACTTTAGGTTTGACGTGGAATTGCAAATTAGATTCATTTAAATATTCCTTAAATAATGAAATACCTCATTCGCGGGTTACAAAAAGAATCATTTTATCTACCATTTCTCAAATATTTGACCCATTAGGTTTGATTGGTCCTATTTTAATTAAGTATAAGATTATTATACAGAGACTTTGGTCATTAAAATCCAATTGGGATGAATCCATTCCATCAGAATTACACACAATGTGGCTGCAATATATTCATGAATTACCAAAACTAAATGAGATCCAAATACAAAGACAAGTCTTATGTGACAGTCCAATTAGTATAGAGATTCACGGGTTTTGTGATGCGTCAACTTCTGCATATGGTGCATGCATCTATTTAAAATCTGTAAATCTTAAAAACGAAACCTATGTCCAATTATTATGTGCCAAGTCACGAGTTGCTCCATTAAAAACAATTTCTATACCAAGATTAGAATTATGCGGAGCTCTGCTTCTGACACGTCTTTTGTCAAAAGTAATATCTTCACTTTCAAACACGACATTTAATAAAATTTATTTATGGTCCGATTCAACTATCGTTTTATCATGGTTAAATACTTGTCCATCCGAATTAAAAACTTTTATAGCTAATAGAGTTTCGGAGATCCAAAATTCGTCTAAATCCGCGATATGGAGACATATTCCCACCGAACATAATCCAGCAGATATCATTTCTCGTGGGCTCTCCCCTAACCAGTTATTAATATCAAAATTATGGTGGCATGGTCCTGTATTTTTACGGCAATCTTTGCAACAATATCCTGAATTTAAATACGCCCCTGTAAAGGATATTCCTGAAAAACGCCCTCAAATTTGTCTAACCGCGACGGTTCATAAGAATCCTGTACTTTTTAAATACTCGTCGTTCTCAAAGTTGCAAAGAGTGATTGCCTACTGTTTACGATTTATACATAATTGTCGAGTCAAAGTAAATAAATCAAAGGATTACTTATCATGTTTAGAACTCAACAACGCTACCAAACGCATCATAAAACTCGTTCAATATGAATCTTTTACTAAGGAACTTACACAGTTAAGAAGAAACGGACATGTTTCAAACGAAAGCAACATGTTAACATTAAATGTTTTTCTCGATGAGAACGAATTGATTAGAGTTGGTGGACGTTTAAGTAATGCACCTATTTCATACAATCAAAAACACCCAATACTTTTACCAAAAACCCATTTCGTAACTGAACTTCTCATTATTCAAGAACATGTCAAACAATTACACAGCGGTCCTCAATTAACTTTAGCATGTTTGAGACATACATATTGGATAATATCTGGTCGAAGTATAGTACGTAAAGTTTTACATAAGTGCATAACCTGTTTTCGCACAAAACCAGTTATTTCCCAACAATTAATGGGTAATCTGCCGAGAGCTAGAATTGTACCAGCTCGCCCCTTTTTGCATTGCGGCGTTGATTATGCAGGTCCAATTTTAATTAAAGACGGTTTTGGTCGAACTCCAAGGGTAATAAAGTCCTACATATCATTATTTGTATGCTTATCGACTAAGGCAATTCACTTAGAATTAGTCTGCGACTTAAGTTCTGATACTTTCTTGAGCGCGCTGAAGAGATTTATATCTCGCAGAGGTAACATATCAGACATGTATTCTGATAACGGAACAAATTTTATTGGAGCAAACAATGAGTTACACGCATTAAAAGAATTATTTGATTCTGACACTTTTAAATCTCATGTCATTAGCTCACTTGGTTCCAAAAATATTAATTGGCATTTTGTTCCTCCCGGTGCTCCAAATTTTGGCGGACTCTGGGAAGCCGGTGTAAAATCGGTAAAGTATCATTTAAAACGAATTATTGGCAATACAATGTTAAATTATGATCAGATGTACACACTATTGACTCAGATTGAAGCCTGTTTAAATTCCCGTCCCTTGATTCCTTTGTCCAATGATCCAAACGATCTATCTGCATTGACACCTGGACACTTCCTAATTGGAGATTCACTCACGGCCCCGGTTGAACCAGATTTGACGTATGTACGAGAAAACAGACTATCAAAATGGCAACGAATTCAACAGTTGTTGCAACATTTTTGGAAACGCTGGTCCAACGAGTATCTGAGCAATTTACAGTCAAGATCAAGGTCCAGATCTACTCCGCATCTCAATTTAAAAAATGGCACAATCGTTGTTTTAAAGGATGATAACTTACCACCGTTGCATTGGCGACTAGGACGAATCGTCGAAGTTCATCCAGGAAAAGACGACAAGGTGCGCGTTATCAGTGTTAAAACGCACGCAGGAGTGCTAAAACGACCTATTTCAAAGGTGTGTGTGCTACCGATTCCAGACAACGACATAGACTCTCTATAATTTAAGTTTATATATTTATCCTATTTTAGTATTTCATTAATCATGTATATCTCCATGTTTTATTTAATTTTCATTTTTATACTCTAGAATTAGTTTTGTATCTAATAACATCAAGTCATATTTATTTCGAAAGCAGATCCTTTCAAGGTGGGCGGCATGTTGAGTATTACATATAATATCTTAAAATTTGTATTTTCCATTTCCTGCATAAACTAATTTAATTGCAATGTTTATTATCGTACTTAAGATTTAATTTACCTACTTCTAAGAAGGGTCTCCTTTCAAATTAAAACTATTGTAGACAAACTTTTATTTATTGCCTGGGTTCTTACTATGGGTAATTAGGAAGGGCTAGCCTTACAAAACTGTAAAATTACAATTCATTATCAACACAGCAGCCTAGCTGCACACATCGTTCATTCTAACAACCATTATGTTATTTTTATTTAAGTGTTTGTAAATATATTTGTTAAGTTGAAGCTTTGCTGTTTTACATAAATCAGTCCATGGTCCTTCGAAAATTACATTAAAAACTAGTAAAGTGTTTATACATTTTACACGGGGTTAAGCAACCTAATAACCCCAACAATCAGGTTTAATATTACAAGTGAACAATTTGCATTGTGATGCTTTACATTTATTTTTGTTTCAACAATTTGCTTTTCTGCGATGTATTTTCTTACTAGGTGTACGTACCCTGTAATAAAAATTAAACCTATAAAATCACACTTATTAATAAAACTTCACAGAATGGCATATTATAAATCGAATTATAAATATATACAGCGTGTGAGATTTAAGATTGCAGCCAATATTATATTATTAGTCTAGTCAGTAAAGATAAAAAAAAGTACAAAATCTCGAACTCCAGTATTCGATTCGTAATTAACAGTATTGCAAGATCTACATGGTCCGAACGTACGCTTTTGATTTTAAGCAACAAACTAGCAACAGATTAGCAACAAAAATAAATAAATGAAATAAAATTTGAATTCCACTTAGAAATGGCTTTTGGGGGTTTTCGAAGCCAGAGATTTCATACACGAAATTGAAAATTCATAGAAAATTGGTATAAGCAATTTAGTAACAAGGCAGAAACAATTTATCTACAAATTAGCAACAAAAATGGACAAGTTTCTACTTGGAAAAGAAGTTTATCAACAAATGAGCATCAAAAATAAATGAATAAGATTTGTATTTTATTTAAAAAATATATAATAAGGTTGAATATTTATTTATTGATCTGTTTACATTTCCTTTTCTTCTCCATCGTCCACAAAATTTTCCATATTTGGGGGAGCATTGAGACAACTGCTGCCATGGCATCCAGTACATACCTGTGTGCAATACAGTCCACTCTTTCGACAGCTACAAGCTGATGTCGCTGAACATTCTTTCTGGCAATTACAAAGAAATAATTTCAGAATATTTTGTGGAGTTGTAGGCTGTCATTGCGATCGGCGTTAGAATGTTTTGATTATATTTTCAAACACATATCTCATGCGTTACATTATTCCCCAACGACTACTGAACTGTACTGTACTGTAAATAGACCTTTAAATGTTCATCTGTTGCGTTTTCTGTATTAGGCAATGCACTTAATTGGACCACCTTCTTGCTTTTTGCAGTAACTTTGACAAATCATTCGTATTGGTTTTCTAACGATAGCTTACTTAATTCTTAAGAATCATTTTGCAGGGAATTTCAAGAGCTACAAGACCAGTAAAGTTGGACTTTCTTGAACCTGAGCTTTTAAGATTTTTGAGTTTAAAACCGGGAAGGTGGTCCTCGCACTCAAATTCGAACTTATAATACTTCAATTCATTTTTATCCTAGAGAAATAAGAAAAAAAATTTCTTCAAATCTACATTTTTGTACTTTAGCGTTTTTTGAGTATCTTCTTTAGTCTTGAGTTATTTCAAAAAGAATTTTTTTTTCAATAATTTCAAAAATCATTTCAAAACCGAATCAAACACATTTTTCCAAATCTAGGCATTCTAAATCCTTCAAATTTCTATAACATATTGTCAATACCTAAATAAAGTAAATTGTAAATGGATTATGTTTAATTTCAATTCCTGCGGTTAAGCAACTGGTTTCATTGGTCCTTTTTTCTCCGACAAAGCGAGACAACCATTTTATTTTCATCATAACTCCGTAAGTATTCATGCTAACGACTTTTACTAAAGCTCATTTTAAAGCTCTCTTCAAGTGCTTTAAAAAAAGTCTGACAAATTTCCCTCCAAAAATCAATCATTTTTCCGTTATTTAACATTGAATGGTTCGAATTCAATTCTCAGCGAGCCATAAGTTCGTATTGCCTCTACAGAGTTCACTAATTTACACCCCCGAGAAGGGGTGGTATCCACCCATAGGGTAAAAGCACACATCGGCACTATGTCGACTTTGTTCCTTGAGTCACTCCCTACTTACTGTTCAAATTTCACGCCAATCGGTTTTTCCCGAAAAAATTCTAAGTGAAGGACCATCAAACACTGGACTATGTTGTGATAGGCGATCACCAAATGATTCTTTTTTTAAATTTCATTTTGGACATACTATCGATAAGGTAAAGTAATTTTTGATATGTTTTTTAATATATGGTGTTGAACTGTAGACATCGACTTCTTATTTTTCTCTATTCTAATGTTTTATTTCAAGAACGATTTAGCTATTACTAATTTCCATGTCTATATTAATGAGATTTTTTTTATTAGTGACAATAATTGAATATGTCACCTTCCATTTTAAGAGTCCTAGAGAAGCTTACGCCTAGTAAACGAGGCGTTAGCGAAAGTTAATGAGGCAACTTTATCCCTGATGCTACAAATGTTTCTCATCATACAGAAAAAATTTAATATCAACTGTCACATATCCAAGTCAAGGCAAGCTATCTACCTATACAAATGTATGTTCAATATCTATATACGAATTTTTACACCATTTTACTTACCGTGATTGTTATTATCCGCCTTCCATCGTACGTTGTAGACTAGCGATGCACTTTTTGCGCAGATCGTCGTATTAATAATTAGCACTTTGGAGGCACTTCTTAGAGATAATAACATGTGATAGGCTCTGTGAGCAATCGGAGCACTAACATTGACGTGACAAGATCGAGTCGATCTATGAATTTCAGTTTCCAAGTCGCACCACAGAATCACACGCAGGTTGTTAATCTTCGATTACATAGCCAAGAAAGAGTCGAATTTAAAAATTGATTGCAACATATACAAAAAATAAAATATGCAACCCTGTCTGCCCAATTGTATATAGAACAATATTGACCAGAGAACACCATCCATGGTAAGTGAGCCTTGAGGACGTAGGTCTCAAGGTGTCGCAACTTCTTACAATTCTCAGAGTAATATGACAATCGACTGGCACCAAGAGATTCAAGATTCCCATTGAAATATGTTTATAAAAGTGGAGTTACGTTTTTGTTAGATATAGGACTAACTGAGATTTGCGCTTTAAATTTTGGTCGCTTTGGGTTGCTTAAGTTCCTTATTTTATTCGATATTCGAATGATCAGGATAATACATCATTGATTGTTTCAATAAACGTATATAAGTTCCTGCTATCTCAAGCGTACTAATGGCGTGGAACTTAATAAAAGTTAAATGCCGCCGCACAGTACTTGAGCGACTTCCAAGGCGATGTCCGCCTATGGCTTTTTACATAATTTTTAGGTTTATAGAATTTTGTTTTTAAAATTTAAAGTTGGCTATTCGGGGCTATAGTAAGTATAGTCAACTATAGTGAGGTCGACATTGGAATGTTCTCCCCCAAGTATGGATCTGTGGAATCTCTTTACTTGTTTCTATTTTTATTGCAAATATCGCACTGTGAACTTCCACTATTTTTGCCAGGTGTAACAAGCAGTAACAATAAACAAATAATAATCGAACAAATGTTTACCCGACTTCAAAATCGATATTAGGTGATTAGGTTCAATTAACAGGGGCACGAGTCGTAAAATTTTCGTTCAAAATTATCAAGAACACTCGTTTCGCAACCTTGGAATAATTTTTTTTATACTCGTTATTTAAATTTAAAAAAAACGTAAAGGAGCCGAATTTTGAATTATGCTAACCAAAATTATTAAGGTTAGCCGAAACGGCTAGGTTCTATTTAAATCATAATAAAACTTTTCTTTATCCAATTTACAAAAATCTTGCTACTCGCTAGTTTTTCAGGTCGCTGAATACGAATCTGATATCCGCATTGTCATTAGTCAACCTGCAAGATGCCGAAATCAATAGCGGTTATAAAATTCTAAAAAATGATGTTTCATTTTTCATCATTTTTTAGAATTTTATAACCCTCATTGATTATTCCACCATCTTGCAGGTTGGTTTATGATAATTTGGATATCAGAATCGTACTCAGAGAGCAAAAAAATTTTTTTATTAAGATTTAAATAGAACTTGGCCATTTCGGCTAAGCTCAGTAATTTTGGTTAGCATAATTCAAAAATTGGCCCCATTACGTTTTTTGGAAATTAAATAACGAGTATTTTAGAAAAAAATTATCCCAGTAGGTTGCCAAATAAGTGCTGTAGATAATTTTGAACGAAAAATTTGCGATTCGTGCCACTGTGGGGCGGCGAATTATTATATCATAATTTTTGTGGCCGTTTTTTTAATATTTTAAACGGTACGACTACAGTATATTTTCTATGTCCCAATAAGAAACAAGAGTACAAGTACGGATACATGAATTGGAGGTATTGCTTCTCATCTGCTTGCTGATGAAGAGCAATAACTCCGAAACACGTGTCGATAGCTACACCCTTCTTTTTTATTGGGGAATATAGCGCTATTGTTGATTTTGGTTTTGTGTGTCCCGACAATTCTTTCATTTTTTTGTCTATAATTTATTTTGTTATCTGCATATTATTTTGATCTTCATAAAAATGTAAGAAATTTTGAATTATGATTCCTTTTTTTTCAGGTTTCTGCCACTGATCCCGACTGCGGAATAAACGCAATAGTAAATTATACGCTAGGAGATGGTTTTGGAAAACTAAAGGAGTTTAAAGTTCGCTCGGATACAGGAGAAATATGTATAAGTTCAGCACTCGACTACGAAACAAGAAATGTATACGAATTTCCCGTTATAGCAACAGACAGAGGTAACTAAATGCATGGTATATTTAGCCTTTTTATATTGTAATAAGTTCTTATTGAAAATACAGTAGTATGTAGAAATTCGCAAACAATCCGGAAACCTTAAGGCACATAAACGCATTGGCGTTCAATGAGTAAGTACTTTAAGTGGCCTGTATTGTTTGAGGCCTATTATTCAGAATTATTGCACTGTCAGCTAGTTTTTAATAGATGTTAATTAACATTATAAATAACTAGGAAGAAACTTTCGATTACATCATGTTTTAAAAGTATGCTTACTGTGCTGTAAGAAATATATTTACTTAAAGGTGTGGTTTAATAATGCGTTTACAAACTTACCACTTCTTCGGTTTTTTTTATCGAGGTTTCCAATTTAAATTTACAGATACTGATATATAAGTACAGAGGCGCTACATAAAAAAATTATGCATAACGTAGTTTCGATTGTTTTTTTATTATGTATTTCTTCCACCAAGCATCTGCATTTTTGAAATGCCTACAGTAGAAATTGGATTTATCAGTAAACTCAACGGCCATTTGTTAAACTGTAGGGAAGCAGTACTATCAGTGTTTGAAATTCTGTTGAAATATGTCATTAGACGCTTTAGTAGGTGTTAGATACGAAGAAAGTTTCTATATAATTTTCAATATTTCATATATTCTATAGAAGGATATTTAGCAGTGTTTGCCTTTTAGCTTAAAAGTGTTAGGACTTTCCAGTAAAATTTAATTAGGGTCTCCTAAAATACACACACCATTTCTGAAGCTAGTATATCATGAGGAACATTCTATTGTTCTTTATTAATCCAAAACAAAATAGAGGACAGTGACAAATAAAAACAACAATGGAAATTGATCAAATGTTCTTAAGCTTGATTTCGTTCTTGAATACTAAAATTAAATGATTCCTCGGTGTTTCTAGTTTCCTTTAAAAACTTTATATTAACATGAAATAACTGTTCTACCTACTATGTCTAACTAATTAATTAGGAAAATGGACAGTAGCGACGATTTCGTAACCGAAGAGAGAAAATGTAAAATAACAATACTAGAAAATAACTATTGTTATTGCGTGTAGTATGGGCATATAGCAATTGGAAAATATGCAACTTCACATACACAGCTGGCTATGCTACCTATTCAAATTAGTTTATAATGCATAGGACAGGTAATCCACGGAAATTAGCATTTGACCTGGACAAAATTATTAAAATGCCCATGAGGTCAATGGGAAAGTTGTAGAGAATAAAATTATCTACAAGTTGTCTTTTTTTGTTTTTACCAACCCTCCCCCCCCCTTTTCGAGATATTCAAGGTCAAAGTTTCAAAGACATGGTTTCTCTAAAATATCCAATAAAATTAAACAGCAATAAAATCTAAGTTTCAAGAAAACAGTTTTCGGCGAATATCTGGCTACCTATATATTGGACCGCGACGAAGTCTACAGACAGATATTTGAAAGAAACCCGTTTTTTAAACTTCGACTTTGAATATCTCGAAAAGGGCGAGGTTCTTGGGAAAAAATGCGCAATACCAATCTTGCAGATAATTGAATTCTCCACAACTTTCACGTTAGCTTTATTGCTGCCTGATTTTTTGGAGCGAGATATTCACAAAAAACATGTTTTTGAAACTTTAACCTTGCATATCTCGAAAGAATAGAAAAGACAACTTGTAGATAATTTAGTTCTCTACAAATTTCACATGAACTCATGGGTATTCGATGCAGGACGCGAGATATTTGCAAGAAACTTTGACCTTCAATATCTTTGATAGCCACTTTGGGATTTTTGTGATTTTTGTGGATTTGGGTTTGGAACATCTCAAAGAACGTCTGTGCAAAAATTCAGATTCTTACTAATTTTATCCGAGTTTTCTCATTGTTTTGGCTAAGGAACATAACTATTTTTATGTTGTTTGACATAGATGTCACATCGACAGATTATCTTCTTACACTAGTGTAAAACTGTCGGTGTAGTATTCGTGGAGATAGGGCCGTGAAGATAAAAAGCGGGCCCGAGGGAAAAATACGAGGTCCAACTGACGGGCCCTTTATTTTTGAAACGCGCCTTACACATGAAGCTAAGTCTTCGAGTATTTTAAAGAAAATTCATTATATAAGATATCAAGTTTACCCCTTTTTTTCACAGAGGGAAAGAAAATATAATAAGTACTTTTTGTAAAAATCTTTCTACTTAATTTTAATTAACATTTAACCCCGGGTCCCTCTAACAAATCTGGGCCCGGGATTATCCCCTCGCCAGCCCGCTCATCAGACCTGCAAGGAGATGTTACTCCTAGGATTAGGCGTTATTCTCTTCACGTTAAGAGGTGCTTAAGAGTTTTTTACCTAAGTTCGCCTTATTTCTAAACTAACAATTATCACTATAGTAACTATAATTGATAATGTTGGTCATAAATCACAACTATACCTACTAAGTAGTTCCGTTCCATTTTACATACCCATACACACATATTTATAAAAAGAGTCAGATATACAAAAACACCGCAAAACTGATAACATTACACTATGAAACTGATTCGTATTTAATTAAATTCTAAACGTCTAGCCGCGTCGCGTCAGTACTACAGCAAATGTTTTATCCTCTCCATTAATTAAAACCGTTGCCTAAGGAATCACTACTTCCACATCCAGATTTTCCATCCAAGTCTCTTTAAAGGAAGACATCTTAACTATATTTGCACTATAGTATGTGGAAATAATTGGTAATAAAATTTTAATAGTACTTGAGGCAGATGTCATATAAAATATAAACTAGTTCCAGATATCGATATAGTATATACGTGTACCAAATTTCAAGCGAATATCTTAATTTTCTTTACAACAAAAATTTGAGGGCCTGTCTTCTAGTATATATACCACATATCATGTTTCTGTACTCTTACTAGCTTGCTTTACTCGTTTTCCCCTATTTACCTCTACTTATCTCCCAACCCTTCAACGTAATTATCTCAAAATATAATCTATCTATAATAATATCTAAATTTTGTTTTATCAACCCCTTTAATAATGGGATGGGGGTGGTGGGGAAGTTGAAACATATTATAAAAAAATCTGAGGTCTTGGCTTCTAGTATATAAACCAAATTCCAAGTTTCTGTACTCTTACCAGCTTGCTTTACTTACTTTCCAATATTTACCCCTATTTAACCCCAACCCTTCAACGGAATCATCTCAAAATATAATCTAGTTATACTTATTTTCTCCTATTACCCCTTTTTATCCCCAACCCTTCACCGGATAGGTTCAAAAAATTACCCAGTTCCAGATATCGTCGTAGTACATACGTGTACAAAATTTTAAGTCAATATTTTAAACCGTTCCAGAGATATCGTGCGGACAAAAAAAGTTACAGACCTACAGGCAGAATTTTTTTTCCGCTCAAATTTAAAATCTTGACGTTTCGTGACATTCTAAACCCATTTCAACGAAAAAAATTTTTAAAATTTTTTTTACGATTACTATACTTTCAATCCACTACGTGGATGTGGAAGTAAAAAGCGGAGTTACTGCAATTGGTAAAATAAATTTAGATAAGACCAGATCCTTACATTTTGAGGTCCCAGTCCTCACAAAAAAGTGTTTTTTAAATAATGTTTGTCTGTATGTCAGTACGTATGGGGACGCGATAACGCCGAAACTGGTGAACATATTTTGATGGAATTTGGAGCTAGAGTTATATTAGTATCGTATATGAGTTGCAATGGTTCTGGTGCAGATTGGGTAACGTTTTGTGCCTTTTTGACGCTTTCTTATTTTCCACTACAGTATGCGTTTTTATCACACTTTTCGAAAGTTGATGTTATTCTTATTTCACCGATATATCACACTTTACTCATGTTCGTTCATATTCCGCTAAACAAGGATTAATCAAGTCCTGTGACGACCGACGGGTCGTTTTGAGTATTATGATATTTTATCTAAGTAGTTGGTACACCGTAGTTGATGTCAGTGTCAGAGCTTTAAGGTTGACAATTTCGAATATTTTAAAAAGTAATACAATGTGTTAAAGGTTGAACCAATTTTGAAAGTATCTACATCACTATACTACATCACTATACTGTTTCTATTTATTTGCTCATGATGGAACAAGAGACTGTTTAGAAGATATTGATAAATATTTATTTTAAATGAAATAAAACATGTTTTCAATACGGTGCCATATTCATGCATTGGGTTTATTACATTAATGCGAAAAATGCGTCAAAATGGCGCCATACATTTTCGAAAACAAGATTTATCGAAATTATATTAGCATTCTTGGTACCTAATTCTATATTTACAAGCTTTAACCACTCAACAACAAATATTTTTATTCCTATCCTCAAGGTCATAGATACTTCATTGTTAGCCAATATTGTTTTTGGTTTCTTTTCACGTTAAGGGTAAATTTCGATTAAAGTGTATTGGTCAACAAATCGTTTGATAGTGTATAGAGCGACAATTCTAGTATACAGACTGTCTATTTTACGAGGGCCACACCAAATATCTCGCTTAATATCTATTGTAGAAGAATAAAGTTTTAGAAACAGTTATCCCATTTTTTGTGAGCTATATTTTAGTAAAAAGAAATTTGAAATCCATAGCCTACTTTATGAGATATATAACAAAAACCTGAAAAATAGGAAAACCACAAACGGTTATAGCTTCCTTATTTGAGGAGATACGAAAAAAGTTAAAGGAATGAAAGTTGACGGCAAAGACAATAAGAATAATAACGTGTAACAAAAAAATCGAAAAATGCAGTTGGCTTTGACATACGCTATTGTGCAAAAATGAAAAATACATATCTCAAAGTAGGCCATGACGTCATTAATTCCGTTATTTTTTTCTCATTCCAACGATATAAAACATGTCACAGATATTTTAACCGATAGTGTCAATATTTAATATTTTACGAATAACACAATTCATATAATTGAATCGTAACAATCAGCTGTGCCATAATAGTAAAAATTCACTTTATAATAATTATAATTCCGTAATTATTTATTACAATTTAATACAAACCAATAAATATCTCATAAATAAAAATACAAGTACAAAACGAACATCCAAAGAAAAAAACGAAAAACTATGTATAACAGTACTACCTACTACTATATTGAAAAGAAAGTGTGTGTATTTATTTTTCTAACTACAAATGCTCAAATTGTGCACCATGCATTCTGACACATAAACGTGCTCTACGAGACACGTCACGCATTACATTTTGGAGCATTTCAGGAGTGACAGCTACCTCTTTAAAAAATTTTAATGGAATGAGGGTGCATGTGATAGCTCATTTGAAAGGGCTTTTAATTCTCTATTCAGCAATATAAGGTTTTTTGAATTTTGTATATTCTTCATGAAGAAAATTAAATTTGAAAATTTTAAAGTGTATCTGAAATGTATCCTAAACTATTTATGCCCATATACCAAATATCTGTCAAAGCTGACTTTGTTAATTAATTTTGTCATGTTATAACATTCAACTTAAATGTATCGATTTATCTGATACACAGGTGGTAAAATAGCAAACAAAAAGAAATAAGTAAAAAGTTTTTTTTACATGCGTTTCGAATTCTGGTTTTGATGTCCTCAATATTTTCAGGGGCAGTTTAAAATACCTTGTCTTTAATGTACCCAGACGAAAAAATCCCAGGGAGTAATATCTGGTGATCGAGCTGGCCATAGAATGGGTCCATAGGTGCCTATCCAGCTATCTGGCATAACTTGATTTAAATAATGTGTACATATTACAGCAGTGTGAGGTGGAGCCCCATCTTGTTGAAAATATGAATAATTTAATCTTTCTGCCACTGTTAATTCATAAAGAAAATCTTGAAATTCGTTTTGCAGGAAATTAAGGTATCTACGAGCGGTTAATTTTCCATCATAAAAATAAGGTCCAATTACTTTAGTCCCTAAAAGACCCAACCAAACATTCGTAGAAAATCTTTCTTGGAAAGCAGTCTCTCTGCACCAATGTGTATTTTCTCGTGTCCACTTATAATGCATATTTCTATTGAAAAATCCATTATTAGAAAAATTTGATTCGTCCGACCAAAGAATTTTGCTACATATCAGCGCGTCATTCCTTTTCTTATTTAATAACCATCTACAAAATCTTACTCTCCTTGGCTTATCTCCCTCATTTAAATGTTGAACTTTCCTCATTTTGTAGCATCGAAATCCGTTTTTTTTTCAATATTTTTCTTGCACTGTCTTTCTTTATGCGACAGTTTCTCTGAATTTGTCTCAAAGAGGTTTCCTCATTTTGGTTAACATAATTCATTACTCTATTCACTTTTCTTACATTATCCGCAACATGCGCTCGCCTTACTACTTTTTTTGAAAATGAACTGTGCGTTTTTAGATTTTGAACTAACTTCCTAAACATAGCTCGATTTGGCTGCGGAGCATCTGGAAATCTATCTCCGTAAACCGTGACTGCCATCTCAGCGTCAAAATTGCACTGACAATAAATGCTAATCATATCGAATTTGTTATTATTGGTGTACACCATAATTACTGATATAAAATTTGTCTTAGAACTCGACAACGCAACATACAACATACAACAGTGACAATCTGTCAAATTTATTAAAAACTGTATACATTGTTTTTCACTAATTATGGCACAGCTGATTGTTACGATTCAATTATATGAATTGTGGTATTCGTAAAATATTAGATATTGACACTATCGGTTAAAATTTCTGTGACATGTTTTATATCATTGGAATGAGAAAAAAATAACGGAATTAATGGCGTCATGGCCTACTTTGAGATATGTATTTTTCATTTTTGCACAATAGCGTATGTCAAAGCCAACTGCATTTTTCGATTTTTTTGTTACACGTTATTATTCTTATTGTCTTTGCCGTCAACTTTCATTCCTTTAACTTTTTACGTATCTCCTCAAATAAGGAAGCTATAACCGTTTGTGGTTTTCCTATTTTTCAGGTTTTTGTAATATATCTCATAAAGTAGGCTATGGATTTCAAATTTCTTTTTACTGAAATATAGCTCACAAAAAATGGGATAACTGTTTCTAAAACTTTATTCTTCTACAATAGATATTAAGCGAGATATTTGGTGTGGCCCTCGTAAAATAGACAGTCTGTATTGCACATAGTTTCATTACGAAATTATAGTCTGAACACATATTTCGTCTACTCGCATCAAAATTTACAATGTGGTAAAATGCCCGCCGTCTTCACGGAAACTCAAGATGAGGAAATTATTTAAAAAGTGCGGCAACAGAGCGCTTTTTGCGTCAATTTCAGATTCAGTTACCGGCTGTATGTTACGTACATCATTAAAAAGCTGATCGGTTGAGAAAACCTGCCTTAATTATTAATGTAATGTTAATATCGCTACCGCTATTTTTTACATGTAAAAGGATAATATTCCCTTCAAAAAAGCAATTAAAATTTAAAAAAAACATCAGTGTACGCCCATGGTATTGGTATGCTATAGCCATAACCCATTAACTATTTATGAAGTGCAAAGAAGGCAAAACAAAGGTAAAAGCACGATGTCATTCGTTACAACTGATACTCACGAAAACGTGAATCTCTATGTTCCAGCGCCAGGAGCAATTTTTATATTGTATACAAGGTGATCTAAAATTAACTAGTTCTCAACCGGTGATTTATGACTTAGAGAATTAAGGTTATACTGAGTGCACTGTAATAGCAAACTTATTTCTTTTTGCTATTTTACTGACGTTTAAGGAGCGATGTTCTTTCTAGTTTAAAATCGGTTTTATGGTTGTACAAGTTCATTTTGAGATGGAAGCGCATAAAAGCTGTTAGAGACTAGAATAAATACATTTATAAAGCATTATTTCAATTTGGAAAATAAAGTATTAAAGGCGAAACCATCACATCATAGGAAATTTCATTATATCAAATTAACAGTTTTAAATTTATCTTGAATTAATAATGTTTCTGAGAAGTCCGTAAAGGCCACAAAACCTGACAATATTGTTAATCTGTTAATCCGATATATCATTTTATATTGACTATCATTCTTATTTCCTCTTATTATACCCTTCACAAATACAAAATGAAGAGTATATTGCATTCGATCGGCACATTTTTAAATCGGTAGTATTGCTCGTAGAGAAAGAAATTTCGGCGCCTCCACCATATGTCGCAACCACCGGAATGGCCACAACAGGGGTCACTTGGCTTCACTAGAGGTTGGGGTTGTCGGGAATTAACAAGACAGATGTAAAAAACAATACAACATTTATTTTCTTGCACTGGGCCATAAAATGGTTTAGGGGCAAAGAACATAACAATAATTGTAACATTTTGAAGAGGGCCTTACCATTGGTGCATGTTGGAAGGAGATATGTCACTTCGGCTACACAAACTAAAAAACTCACTGTCGATACTAAAACATCGGAACTCAATGAAAATGAAAAAAACCAAGAGCCTCGTTTGTTTTGATTATTCGTTTTATATACTTGTTTATTTAGCAGACCTTTATACCGGTCAATGTTATGTTTATATATATTTGTATATTATTATTAAACAATTCTACTATTGGCATTGACTTCGTTGTATTGTTATTAGATATAATATGGACTAGGGACGAATGTGTTTTATTTATACAAACATTTGCTACTTTCCCGGATTTGGCTATTTCCTGCGTGACAATATCACTGTGTTGGTGATCGAATTCTGAACAACTTTCAAAATATCCGTTCGTCTGTCCACCTGTCTGTCTGTCTGTCTGTCTGTCTGTCTGTCTGTCTGTCTGTCTGTCTGCCTGCCTGCTTGCCTGTCTGCCTGCCTGTCTGTCTGTCTGTCTGACTGTCTGTCTGTCCGTCCGTCGCGTTTCTTGTAAGCACAATAACTAAAGAACGGAAAGTTAGATTGTATTGAAATTTGGACAGTACGTTAATGTTAGTTAGAGAAAGAACCCTATTATGTTTTAACAAAATCGATCAATAAATAATAAAGTTATTAATTTCTTAAATGAAAAAAGGTTTGAAACTAATATCATTTAAAAAAAAATACGAAGAGTATCCTATAGAATGTGTAACAACTACATAACAAGTGTAGTAAATCGGGAAAGAGTTTAATGGTTAGCTTGTTCGCATATTGGCAGACATTTCGTGATTCATGGATTTATTATTCTAATTGGTCCAATTTTGCTGCTTAACACGTCTAATAGCATCACGTCTTCTGCCGCGGCTTTATGTTTAGTGCACGGTGCCACTTAAGTTCATTCCTATAAGCTCTTTGACAACATCACTCCAATGTTTGGGACAGCGTTCTCTTCTTTGTCTGAACTACCAAGTGTTTTTAATTGTCCTTCCTCCAGTTCAGGATAAATTCTTTTGTTTTGTTGGTCTGGATGACTTTCATTCGCTTGGTAAATAATAATTAATTAATTTTCATTTTGCTATAATTTACACTTCAAATGTACTCAAAGCTTGTTTTGTCAAGGTTATCCATCAGGTTTTTTAATGGATTCTTTCTTGCTGTAAATAAACTGGTATCAATTGTAAATATTAAGTTGAGACTCTTATTTCCGCCTAGAGCTACTCCATGCTGCCAGTCGTCCAGCACACGTCGCATCGTGTGTTCTCTATGGTTGTTTTAGGGAGGAATAATGACAAGACATAATGCCGTAAGACGAACTTGCCAAATTTATACTTTTCGCAGTGAGTAATGCCAATTTTAACCACAAAGCAGTTGTTGAATAATATCAAATATTTATTTGGTCCCATTTTTAGTCATAGAGCCTACAGTTTTCCAATTCCATATTATCAAGTCTTACTATAATTCATGAAATATAACATTCTCCTACTTTCTCGATAAGTTGTCGTAAATTCAATATTATTAATTCCAGCAGTTTGTAGTAGCAAGTGGTCCAAATAATGAGGTTCTCCCCTAATCAAGATTCTCGTCTCCCATATTTTTTTGTATAATTTGATTCTCACCCTATTTTTACCAACTAACTTACATTTAAGTAGTATTATTAATTAAACCAGAAACAGGGGTAATAGAAAATTAATTTGACGTAATATTAGCTATGTCAGTATCTTGGAAGTGTCTCCAGTTAGTATAACAAGATCTGTGTGGCAATATAATAATATTTTTATCTCCAAAATTTCAGTAATACCTTCCACTCAGTTGATATGAGATCTTATAATTTAGCTTACCACTCTACTACTTTAAATCAATTTAGAGTACACCTGACCAATATTCTTCTCTACAACCGTCAGGAGCACGACTATAGCATTACAATTAAGTCCGACGAGAAGTGTAGACCAGCGGGAAATATTTCTGTGAAGAACGTCGCTTCTTGTGCCGAAGTTTTGATAAATTACGTCCTTTCAATTACCCACTGTTAGTCCATTAAGTCTACAAAACACAAGGGTAGCAAGAAATAATTTCCTTTACATTTACAACGTATATGTAAATGAATTTAAAAAAAATTATAACCCTTGCAATCGCCAATTTAAAATTCTCCGTTCTCCGTTCTCCGTTCTCCGTTCTCCGTTCTCCGTTCTCCGTTCTCCGTTCTCCGTTCTCCGTTCTCCGTTCTCCGTTCTCCGTTCTCCGTTCTCCGTTCTCCGTTCTCCGTTCTCCGTTCTCCGTTCTCCGTTCTCCGTTCTCCGTTCTCCGTTCTCCGTTCTCCGTTCTCCGTTCTCCGTTCTCCGTTCTCCGCTCTCCGTTCTCCGTTTTCTGTTATCCGTTTCTCGTTCTCTGTTCCCCGCTCTCCGTTCTTCGTTCTCCGTTCACCGTTCTTTGTTCTCCGTTCACCGTTCTCCGTTCTCTGTTCTCCGTTCTCCGTTCTCCGTTCTCCGTTCTCTGTTCTCTGTTCTACTTTCTCCGTTCTCCTAATAGCCCAGTCGTCAGGAATTTAAGGCATCACTGTGTTATATGGCTGAATTTTTCAGGATATTTTTTTTTTTATGTAGAATACGATAGACAAAAGTTTATAGCTGTAAGGTGTCGGCGACCCCTAAAAAAATATTGGCTGATATTCGGTTCTTGGCCAATAACTCGAATAATAAAAAAATATCTCGAAAAACTAATAGCAGTAGGCGATATAGGGGGAAATTTCGCAACAAAATCGTATACGAAGTTTTTTTGTATGATCAAAAATGCAGTCTCCAGATTTTTTTGTTTACTCACGAAAATGGAATGAAATTTATTTTTGAAGATGTACACTTCTAAAATTTCAAAAACTTGAGAAAGTGATAAAATTGAATATGTATAACTAACTTTAACCTCTATTACTCTGGTTTAAATCGCGTTATTAGATTTTTGTAGGTGCGATTTTTAAAGCTTGAAATTTGTACTTTAAGATGCTTCAAGGGGATTTACCTTAAAAATTAAGAAACATTTTTCTTTGCTCCAAAATTTGTGAATCTAGGGGTAAAATAAACGTTATTAACGTTTATATAAAAAATTATCTGGCATACCTATGTCGGAATTTTTTAAACATTACTTCAAGAGTAATATGTGAAGGTTTCAGATTTTTATCTTAATAACTGTAGAAATGATAGAGCTTTTACCGATTTCATCGGAAATCACTTCATGTTTCGACTTCATATAATATGCACTATTTCTATGTACAATAATTTTATATTTGAAAATATGATAATCCAATAGCCACATATTTCTCGTTTAAGCTTTCTTGAGCTCAATTTCATTAATTAGTTCAAAAGTTATAACAAATTTAGTGTAGCACGTCCAAGGCCGTGCAGCTTCGCGAGCCGTACTTATGTGTCGCCACGTTCCATTCACGTGCGTTTAAACAAAAAATCTGGAGCGCATATTTTTCATCGTACAAAAGAACTTCATATACGCTTTTGTTGTGAAATTTGTCCGACCATCGCCTAGTGCTTTTTGTACATAGGTGTGTTAAAATGCGCGGGACAACTAATCTTAAATATTATTAACTTGTTGCAAGTTTGTATGTGGTGATTATTAAATTTGACATATATAATGCAGCATGGATATGACAAAGCTGATTCTTGTAATTTAACACAGATAAAGATAATAACATCTGATATTTCAGCAAGGAACATGAACTTAAGCCAACCTCAGAATAGGGGAGTTAAAGCAGTGTGATAAGTGTTCGAAGCTTTTTCACAGATTCTGCAGATAATAATCCCCATAGAACGTTCTGATAGATCTTCTTGCAATTGTTTTGTAGTTGATGGTCCCACCGGTTCATGCAACTAACGACATTTTTTTCTTCCTTGGCGTTCTATTACTGAATTGTCTCGGTGTTATTAACAATGAGCCCCTGTCAGGTTGATAGGAGAATTGGTGCAGTACAGCAAGGGTCTAATACGCGCTCAATTTACTTATTTTACATGTCTTTCTCCAGCTATACTCGGGAGACATTACTTGTCGTTAGTTTTTAATGAGTTAAATGTATCATAGTAATCCTCATTTCAGTACACAGCCGATATTGACGATACTACTTTAACATTCTTCCTAGCTACTGCAAACTATTTTTCTCATTACTTCAGTGTTATCGAACCGGTCACAAAAATGTTTAAATGAGTTTGTGGTAGATGCATATTAGCTAGCCAAGCATCTGTCTAGTAGCTGACGTCACACAACCTAGCCACTCACATAGCCCTGTTATGTAGATTCTCGTCTACTGAAACTTCTCGAACATTCCAAAGCGAAATTATTTTTTTTAAATTTATCTCAAATTTGACACAAACGTGTCTTATTGCAAATACTGTCGTTCTGAATTAAAACAAGGAAATCATACCTGCTATTGTACGAATACTGAAGATTTTCTTGGAACATAAAATATAAAATACATCTCTACATTCTTAACCAAATCAATTAAAAGAAAACGAATTTTGTAAACTAAATATCTAATAAAACTTGTAACCGAGTACCAAAAACTGTAAATAATTAATAAATCAAGATACTTCAAAACTAGAGGGAGAGCATATGCTATGGATAATAAATGTTGTATTAATGTTAATAGCTAACTAGCCTTAAGGTTGATAAATATTTTTGAAAAATGGTCGCCGTTGATAGCATAATGTACAATCCAACAATAAATAACGTAAAAAAGTCTTTAGTCTTACGGTTCCGTGTTCTGTAGTAATATTTATAGAAAACGCTGATTCAAACAAGTTTCAAATATTCGTTTCTATATACTTTATGTTAATGTTTCTATTATATCTAACCAACAAAATAAGATTTATAGCTGGTAACTTGATAAATAATCTGCTGTTTGTTAATATCATACATAAATCACAATGCCGTGCGCGGATTTCAGAAATTGAAAAGTCTGTTGAAGTAAAGTATATCCACGCCAGAGGTTTACCGTAATATTTTCCATAAAATTCACAAGATTAACGACTCACTTGTTCGATACCCCGGTCACAGAATGAGATTATTATAATTATTAAGTTTAAAATATCCGTGTGATAGTAAATATTGGTTATTTGATGGGTTAATAACTGGCAATTTATAAAACTACTTATTTTCTGAATTACCAAACTAAATAGCTACAATTTTACCATCTTTGCCGCTACGCTTCATTTTATAAACAAATTTCTTATTAAAGGAATCCAAAACTGTATTACTTGCAATGTTGGAAACTAATATTTAAAATTTGGTGTTTCACTGTAACTTAAATTACGAACACGTCTACCTAATTAACACTAGAAAATTACTTTACTCTTTTACTACAGCAAGTAGCAAGCGAGCTTAATATGATAGAAAAAATATTACTAAATCATTTTGAAATTTTGCATTTTGTATATACAGGGTGATCAGCTATACATAATATATTGTATTAGGTATAATTAAACTTAGCTGAGCTTCGAAATAAGGCCAATGCAATGGGGTATTTACATAGTTTTTAGATACGGGATGTGGTTCCGGATGGGGCTACCTACATCATAAATTGACCAAAATTTTATTTTTTTACCAAATAGTCACTATGAAATATAAAATTGTTAAAAGAAAGGTTTGTGTTAAGAACATTTATGTTTTTTTGCAGGACGCTCAATGATTTCAAAAATATGAGTTTTACTTAAGAACAAACTACCTCTATTACTTCCACATCCAGGTAGTGGTACGTAGTAATCGCAAAAACAATTTCAAACATTTTTTTTTGTTGTGATAGGCTTAGAATGCCATGAATCGTCGAGATTTTAAATTTGAGCAAAAAAAAATTTTCGCTGTCTGTAACTTTTTTTTGGGCGCACGCTTTCTCTGGAATGGTTTAAGATATCTAGTTGAAATTTTATGCTCGTATGTATTATAACGAGATCTGGAACTGGATTATTTTTTTAACATATCCGGTGAAGGGTTGGGGGGTAAATAATGGTAAATAAGTGTAAATGAGTAAAGCAAGCTGCTAAGAGTACAGAAACTTGAGATTCGGTGTATATACTAGAAACCTCAAATTTTTTAATGATATTTTACATCCCCTACCACTTCCACTCCATTATTAAAGGGGTTGACAAAACATAACATAACTGAGATATTCACTTGAAATGTGGAGGGGTGGGGGTTAAATAGGGGTAAATAGGGGAAAATGAGTAAAGCAAGCTGGTAAGAGTACAGAAACTTGGGATTTGGTGTATATACTAGAAGTCAAGGCCGCAAATTTTTTATAATATTTTTTAACTCCACCACCACCCCCATTCCATTATTAAAGGGGTTGATAAAATAAAATTAAAATATTCACTTGAAATTTGGTACATGTATGGATAATAACCACGTGTGCAATTATATTATACTTTGGACTTTTCGTTCTTAAGTTATCGTGTTGACGCACAGACAGACAGACAGACGGATGGACATTTTGAAAGTTGTTCAGAATTCGATCACCAACACAGTGATATGAAAATTATTAGCTCTACGAACTATATTACCGCTTTTAGAAATGTACCGATCGAATGCAATATACTCTTCGGTTTGTATTTGCGAAGAGTGTAATGATAATGGAATTTGTGCATACATTTCTGGAAGATGTTTTTGCAGAAGTTCCTTAGGACTGAAAAGTTGTCGATAATTGTCAATTATTATTATTTGCTATATAATTTTGTATTCCTCTCCTGACACTAAAATATTAAATTTGTTGCAGGTGGACTAAGCACAACAGCAATGGTGAAAATTCAAATCACCGACGTAAACGACAACCGTCCTGTATTCTACCCATCAGAATACAACGTTTCCCTCCGCGAAGGTGGCGCCTCGTCCTCAGCAACAACTCCCGTAGTCGTTGTAGCAGCGACCGATCCAGATTCCGGACGGTTCGGCACAGTAGCTTACAAAATAGTGGCTGGCAATGAAGCGGGTCTGTTTAGAATTGACAGGAATACCGGTGAAATATTCATCTCAAGGCCTAGTTTACTATCAACGAGAAGTCAACCTTATCATCACCTAAATATTAGCGCTAATGATGGTGGAAATCTGAAATCGTTAAAGGATGCCGAAGTATTCATCAGTATTATTGATTCTGCTCAGAGGCCTCCTATTTTCGAGCATCCCAGATACACATACTCTGTCATTGAAAATGTTAGGAGGGAAACTGTCGTTGGATATGTGAAAGCGGCCGTGATGGACAATGGTAAGCATATAAAATGAATTAAAATATGTTGCCAATTATTTTAGTAGTAAAAAAATTCATAGAAGAAATTTTGTGATTGTCAAGTAGTACACTTCATCTTAACGTGGAGGAATTCATGATTATATTTGCTTTAGAATCGGTTAAAGGATGTTGGAGAATTCGACGAAATATTATGTCATCTTTTTAAGCAAATCTAACCATTATTTCCACCCACCTTAACCTCACAATTTGTCGTTGTTTATCCGAATTTACAAATCTGTACATTGACATAAAGAGCTTAGAAATATTTCCTCAACCATATATTCCGTTTGGACGTTTCGATTTGATAGGGCGTAACACCACCGCTGAGGTGACAACAAGCAGTTTGCTCAGCATTATTCTATTCAACTTCATTTTGTTTTTGCTCTATGCTAACATTTCACTTCATTCCGGTACACTACAGGGATAGAATGAATTTAATGACACACTGTATACAGAGTAATTTATATAGGATTTGAAACTTTTTTTGGAGATGTACAGATACATATAAATGAGAGTCAAAGCAAACATAATATTTTAACTATATCTTCTTGCACGCCACTGGTATTTAGTCGACTGTATAAAAAAATTAAACCCCGTACAAGTTCATATACCGACAAGGGTAATGACAAGTACCAGACCTAACTATAGGCGCCCAACTTGCGTTCTATAAAACCATAACACACGTTTTATTACAATTTTGTTATAATTTTCGTGGTGCCTGCTTCAAGGTAGAGTAAATTCCTCAAGTTTCCTCCTGTACATCACTATTTGATTGTGAAGCTAGAGATTGTACAGATATATTAAGGTGTAAATTATTATCTAGACGCCATGACTGGATATGGCATAATATACCTTTAGCAGCAAATATCATAGGGTTTAGTAAGGTAGGGGGCATTGGCTCGTCGAAGTGTGGCTATTTCATATGGTTGATATTTGATTAAATTATGTTGGTTAAATGGAGCAACACAAAATAGTGTATATAAACAACGCGAGAAAAGTGTACCTCTTGAGTGCTTGACTGTAAAATATATACCTGGATTAGTCCCTTATTGAAGTGGGTGATATAAAGTGAGCAATAGCCGGCCAGAAGTGAATGAAATAGATAAGTTGTTGTTTATGTAGCATTAACAATTTATTTATGTCTTTATTAAATTTTAAACGAGACTTGAAGATCAGAATTGAAGAGATATTAAACATAATATATAGGTGATGAAATGGAAAAACTGCCCAAAATTGAAACCGATTGTTTCAAGGAAACGACATACAGGGTGAGCAAACTATCCCTTCGGAACTCTTTTCTCATAACGCGCAAAAAAAATATTGTTACCGCGGGATAGGGCCCTTCCTAGCAACTCCACCGTAGATGGATATTTACTTGTGGAGCGGTTAATAAATAAAAAAAGAAACGGAAAAAAGGGAAAAAATGCAAAAATAAAATACAAAATAAAAGCTGCCAGATTCAGAGACACAAGAAGCAGAAAACTTAGAAGAACACAAATAAGGAGATGACGATAGATGGAAACTTAAAAAGAAGCATGGAAACTTAAAAGAAGCATCTCGCAAACAGCTGCACCAAACCCCTGCCGATGATGACAAATGGAAACTTAATAGAAGCATGGAAACTTAAAAGAAGCATCTCTCAAACACCCACACTTCCCATCTTATATTCCCACCCGAAAGAAGCATCTCGCAAACAGCTGCACCACACCCCAGCCGATGATGACAAATGGAAACTTAATAGAAGCATCTCTCAAACACCTACACTTCCCATCCTATATTCCCACCCGATGCGTCATGCGGATCTCGCTGCTGACAACAAGGATGTCCAATGTCCAACCCGGCGTATGCAGCCGGTCCGGCGGTATATAAAACATCCGAGATTTGGTTCCGCCACGCGGTTTGGCCGTCCGTTGGGCGTGTTCGACAGACGACCAAGCTGCGTGTGGGAACGAAGCTCCATGGATGCCCGGAATTGGCAGCAATGCCCACCTTACGCCGGAAAATCAATCAATCAATCAAGTACCTAAAATCATGTTTTTTGGGATGGATCGTAGCTGTAGTTTATGTTTTATGTATGGTGTTATCATTGCCAATGCCCCGATGGTTGCAAGGATTGCAAAATTTGTGAATTTTTTCCAAGAAGATCGCTTAAACGAGATAAAAGAAAATTCTCTTCTCTCACAATCTTCCTTATCCGTTCCATTATTTATCCTGTTATGAACTTTGATATATAATCTCGAAGATTTTTAATTTAGCGTTTTTACAAGTTCTTTTAAATTAAATAAAATAAGACTTCATTTAAAAATTCCGACTTGCAGCTTTGCTTTTGGTTGTGGCATATAAATTTTTAATAAATATGGAGGAAAATATAAATATCTGGTGGACGTGGAAACAAATTACTCACATTAATTCTTGTCTACTAATTTCAAACTATTATTACTAAGTTATGTCTTCTGCATCAGCGTGTCTAGTATGACTAAACTCTTCCTTGCCTTTATGATCGCGTCTAAGTTTTCCCTTAGGAGTTCTTTTAGTTTATCGAGGTGATAAGTAAAAATATTGAAATGTAATATTCACTTGAAACGTTAGATTGTTAGTAAGAAGATATTATAACTCATTTGCGAAGCCATGTAACGGCTTTGCACGTATAAAATTATTATAGAAAAGGTATAGAAAGTAATATTTGCTAAAAAAGACGATTGCAAGAACAGAAAATGCCTTGTCCGTTCGTTAGACAGAAGTATCCACATAAGACGCTAATAAATTACAAAAAGAATATTGTATATTTTAATTTATTAGCGTACTACCAACTAACTAACAACAATAAGCTATTGAGCTTTTCATATAACCGATGCACATTCTATAGGATACTCTTTGCAGTTTGTAATGATACTATTAGTTTTAGACAGTTTAAACTGTATAATTCCAATTTACTTGAAAAATTCGTCAGTATCAGGAAAATATAAGAACGATGTACATTTGACAAACTGGGATGTCAAACTCGAGGCTCTTGAATTTTGAATAATAATCATCATCATTATCAAGTTCATTATAAATCTAAAATACCAAGACTTGCTCCGGAGCCCTCCAGACATTCATGATGCAGTAGTAATAATAAAATCTAAGCTCCTTTCGCGTGTCGCGAATAAAAATGCTTCTTTCAAATATTTCAAATGAAAGGATAAAACTAATAAATGAATTGTTGTTTCTACTCAATTACAAAACACATATGTATGAAAACAACTTTAATTTAAATGATTAATACCTACTAATCGATTTTATTAAAAACGATAGTTTTGATTATTGTCTAATTTCAATATAAACAGACTTTTTTCTTAACTTATAGTGCTTACAAGAAACGTGATGGGCGGATGAATATACATATATATGGAATTGTTCAGAATTCGATCACTACGTGCCATATTATGATATAAAATTTTTAGTATTGAAAATACTACTGGGCGCATGATATAGGACCCATCTTACGAAAAACGTATCGAGAGCGACAGATCTGTCTAGGCCGCTGCGCCTACATTTTGATATGCTTTTTATTCAATTTGTGGGGATGATTCATTACATTTTCAGCAGAGGGTCGCAAAACTCGGTGCTTTGGCATGTTTTATTATTTTTTTCTTTTTGCATTGACTAAAGTAAAAGCTAACTACATTTTGAAACACGGAAAGGGCATCGGTTCTATTTTTATTTAGTAAATGAAAATTACTAAATGAATGATGATATTTTAAATATAACATTATCACATCAATTTGTAATATTTTTTAAAATAATTCTATGGAATTCATTTTCGTAAATAACTCGTTTATTTTAAGTTTTTCGAAAAAACTCTATTTCAGATTTTTTGTCCAAAAAGGTCCATGCCTTATACTGGTTATAGAGATCGATCGACGGAATAGTTAATTTTCGATTTTTATTAGGAAACTGTTCGGAATTTGTAGAATTAATAAAAAAAATCAAGTTTTCCAGGATTTGTAGATTCGCTTTTGTTTTTTCAAATTTCTCACAAACGTCAACTAATAGACCTAATCGAGCCCTACAATTGCCATTTTTGAAAATCAAAATCGGACCTTCGGTTCGGGAGTTATTAATTTCTTTGAAAAATCATACTCGGCCCTGGAAAACATACTTGCGGTCAACGGATTCGGGCTGCCAGCAATAGGCTTGATTTGTGGCCGGGTACCTTTGATCCCACCAAGTCTCATCGAAATCGATCAATATTCTGGACAGTTATCGTGCTTCCTAGCCCGATTTCGAGAAAACCAGTTTTTTTGCAAAAAAATCAATTTTCATTTGTTTTTCGACATAGCCTCTGGTATACTTATTTGTAGGGCTTTACCAGCGGCACCATTTCTTTTTTGAAACGTCTCGATCCGACTACCCGTTATCGAGTTATTCAATTTCTCCCGAAAAACTCGAAACGTCTATATCGGGTACTTCCGGTTTCCGAACGGAGCCGAGCTTCCGGCGTTAAGGTTTTCTAAAGACCTCCTATTAACCACCCAAGTTTCATCGCAATCCGAAAACGGATTAAGGGGGCTGGGCGTGACAGACAGACAGACAGACAGACAGACAGACAGACAGACAGACCGACAGACCAACTGACCGACGGACGGAATTTTCTAAATTCGCTCTCGAATCGATAGATATGACTTTCACATCGATCCGACGTTTTTTTCGGGTTTCGATGGTGCACCGGAAAAATGCTAAACGTATACTACATTTTTTTTCAAAATGTAGTAACAAGCTGCCTCTATTGTGTCATTTCGTTTGCAATGTGTTGATAAAAGCTACGACCTATTATAAACTATGCCCCATCAAAAGAGAAGAAGATTTGACTTGGTCATGGAAAAATCGCCCCGTACACGGGGGGATTGCAGGGGGCGATTATCTGAAAAAGTCAAAAAAATTTTTCTTGTATATTTGAAATTTACAGCACGTCAGCTTTGTTTTCACGTAATATTACTTACATATCTTAATACTTAATATTTTTTTCTAATTATTCAATATTGTCTGCGCTATGCTTTCTTATGGAGGGCCTTAATGAATTAACGCTTGCCCTGAAACGTATCAATTCACAAATCCTTTAAACTCATCATAACTCGAAGCGTGTTCATTTTTCGAAAAATACCCCTGAAGCAAACGTTGTACGCTTGTTATCGAGGATTTATTATCTAAGGTATTTAATATAAAATTATTCAGTTTTTCGTAGTATGATTAATAAAAATAATATTTATAAAAAATGAAATACAGACAATAATTTGGTGTAATTTAGCAGGCATATCAAATAGGACGATCCTATAGGACTTCGACCTAGAGCAATATAGGTGCATCTGAAATTTTCAATACGCTTAAGATACTTGCGAAAGATGCAAGAATTTTGTGAATTTTTTCTTTATGAGCTGTATTTACGATTTTCGAAATTTACCGTTCAAGCGAAACATGTTTTTATTTGTTTTTGTATAGACAAGGCGTTCGTATGAAACAATTTTTCCTTTCGATTTTTTGGCATATTCACTTTCGGGATATGCCTGTGAATAAGAATCAAGAGTTTGCCGTACGATAATCTGGTCACAATTACTTAAACTATTTTTGCTTAAACAAATTCCAAAAAATTTTTTTTACTCGATTTTTTTAGGTTTTCTTGGTCATATTAAACAAAAAATGTCTCTTGTCATTTTTTCGTAAAGTTGGCAGTTTCCGACTATTAAACAATTTAATGTTTGAGAAAACGGGAAATCGGCCATTTTCAAGGTTGAAACACAATATTAAAAAAGGAATTTCTTGAGTTCAGCAAAATTCTTATATAATCTTTGAACATCCACTAACAAAATCCTGAGGAGTAAGTGCAGAACATTTAATTCTAAAGCTTATATTTTTAATTGTTGAATAAAAGTTTTTATCCGGGCTCTCGCTCTATCCCAGCCACTGGCGTGAGCACTAATTACTATTGCTGTATGTTTTATAAGTCAATATAATTTGTCATATATTATTATGAAAAATACAAATGGTAAATTAAACAAGAAAAAGTAAAAACATTTTGAATTGGCAAAACATTTATTCGAGTATATTCTTGCATTCATCTACACTACAACCACATAACAATTAAAAGTTTAAGCTTTAGAATGAAATAATCTGTACTTACTCTTCAGGATATTGTTAATGGATGTTCAAAGATTATACAAGAATTTTGGTGAACCCAAAAAATTAATTTTTTAATATTGTGTTTCAACCTTGAAAATGGTTTTTTGTACTTTTTCAAACATTAGATTGTTTATAAGTTGGAAACGGTCAACTTTATGAAAAAATGACAAGAGACCTTTTCGATTTGCGGATACCAGAACCTGTATTTAACGTCTCGCTGTTGCAGGATTCATAACATGCATACCTCTCCAGACTTAAGTTTTTAATAATAATATAAGAAATAGACAATAAAGACAACTACATAACACAGAAAATGACCAGCGTACATTTACTGTAGAGCTAGAATGGTATAAGAAATTTCTGAAACTATAGAGTCGTTTTCATATGTTTTGTATAAGGATTCAAAATTTTGGGATAAGACCTATTTCTTGTAGAAACTCAGGAATCACTAAATAATTTATAATAAATCGATAGCCATATTACAATTTCAAGAGATAGGTAAATTCCATGCAGTTTTGCCATAAATTCTAATTATCACGTGAAAATTGAAGACTAGTTGAAAGACTA
The DNA here is from genome assembly GCA_963583905.1 of Stenurella melanura. Classification (NCBI taxonomy): domain Eukaryota; kingdom Metazoa; phylum Arthropoda; class Insecta; order Coleoptera; family Cerambycidae; genus Stenurella; species Stenurella melanura. The sequence continues at coordinate 97,314,069 of OY757314.1, forward strand.
TACCCTACAATAATAGGGATACTTTTGTAATGCGATGCTACTTTATGCTGATAATTGTTATTCTTTACGTTGAGTAAAGAAATGTTCGGACTTTTCTAGCAATAACTCCAAAAAACCGTTAAGTAAGCTAAATTTTAAATCTACTTTTTATAATTTTAATGTTTACATAGTTCTGGGAAAAGGAGAAATTGTTTTTCTTTCTTGTGATGTCATTCTTATTTAGAGACTAATTTGAAACGACAATTTCATACAATTGAATGCGAGTTACATTGTGGCCCTTAAATTTAGTAGTTCTTCTGTAAAAGTTAAAATTATTCTGGTATGAAATTGGAAAATGCATCAAATCGGCACCATGCGTTTTTAAACTTTTTGGATTGCGCTCAACAATGCATATGTTCGACATCATTCTCTAATAATTCGGTACATTTTCCGATTTGATACCGGAAATAATGTTAACTTTTGCCATAATCTAATTTTTTTTTAATGCAACAAGCCGTTGCCATTTTGAAAACATTTTTTACCGAAAGAAATATTTACCGATATTTACTAAACCTAATTAATAACTTCTTCATTTACTCATCGATTTTGTTAAAAAGCAATAGGGTTTTTAGTCTAGTTAACACTAAGTTACTCTTCAGATTTTAACGAAATCGGACTTTTATTTCTTACGTTATCGCGCTTATAAGAAACGTGACAGACTGTGAGACAAACAGCGAGTTAGACAAGTGGACAGACGGACGGACAGACGATCGAACATTTTGAAAGCTGTTGAGAATTCCATCGCTAACAATGATCTGAATTTTGGTTTTCTCTACTAGCGATTTACGCTTTTAGAAATATACCGATTAAAAGCAATATACTCTTTGTTTTTGTATTTGCGAAGAATATGATAATTAAGGACTATGCTATGAACTATAGAATTACACTTACAGGAGGAATTAATGTGAAATAAATTTGCTCCTTTCTAACATTCACTAGTGAAATCTGTACCGTCATTACTAACATGAACTTGCATCAGTAATCATTAATTTTAAAATTGTATGTAAACTATATGCCAGAAATTATTATTAGTTGGCGTGGTGTGGCTATGTATATTTCATTACTACTACGTGGAAACCTGGCGATATTTTTCTTCTTTAGAATAGTGTGTAATGAAATAAGATTAATCACTCACAGCTAATTAAGGAAATGCCTTATTATTTATTAACTAAACTAAGGAGCGCTTTTGCTTATTTTTCAACTAAATAATAACTTTCTTTTTATATAAAAGAATTGAAATGTTATCTTATTGGTCCATAATTATACAACGTGTTCCAAAAAAGTACTGGCACGAAATACTTCTTAATTAAAATAAATTGTTGGCCATCTTATAACTCTAAGTCAAAAAGGTAACAGTTATTTTCGCTCAAATTCAACCTCGACGTTTCGTAGCATTTCAAACAAAAAAATTTTTGATTTCTCTTTTACGATTACTATATTTCCACTTCACTATGTGGATGTGGAAGTAAAATTAAGCTTTCCCGACCCTGGCAATACAGGTTTTTTGTCAATGATATATCGTATCTCTTCTACTATTTTCATCTGACACTATTTTGGGGACACGTTGTATATTTTCCATTGCTGATTTATTTTACGAGTATGTTTTACTTTGCAAATGATACGAACACATATTTATGTATACGACGAATCCTTAAAATTTTACTCGAGCAGTGCAGTTATTTCCACATCGAGGTAGTGGAGTGGGAGTATAGTAATCGTCAAAATTTTTTTTTGTTAAAATACGCTTAGAATATTATAAAACGCCAAGATTTGAAATTTAAGCGAAAAAAACCATTTCTCTCCGTCTATCTGTCCGTATGTCTGTCTGTCTGTTTTTATGTCTGTCGGTTTGTAACTTTTTTTATGCGCACGTTTTCTCAGCAACGGGTTAAATTGACTTTAAATTTGGTACACATGTGTTCCATGACGAGATCCGAAACTAAAGTATGTTTTGTGCTAATTCGAAAAAATTGTCGCATTTGACTATTTACCTTCCTTTATATTAATGAGAACCATCAGAAGATTAAAAAAACAGAATATTGGAAGAGAAGAATACCGCGCGAGAGCTTTTTTTCAATGAAGAAAAGAACTCAACAGGCCAACATTGGGAACACTGACTACTCCACAGCGAAGAAGACAAGTGAAGATCGCAGGTGACGTGAAAACAATGAGTGCTACGATGCCACACGTGCCCCTATACCCACATTCTTTAAAACTATGTACTAGCTCTCCAGTTCTTTTGAAACTAGGATATGTTATTCTGTGTGAGAGTAGCTCAAGTGCATGCTATAAAGAAAATTTAAAAACTTTCTGGCGCCTGGAAAAAAAAATCCGAAATCCTTTATTAAAACTATGGTAATGAAATCCATGATATATATTTTATTCATCAAAATCGGTCGTCATTTTTTTTTAATTTTCAGTTAAAGTTAAAAGTTAATCTCACACCACTGTCAACTTTTTGCAAAAGTTTCGAACATGTTCTAACGGAAGCAACTTATTCCGCTATACCCTTTGAATATTTAAACTGGTATGCACGACTGTATATAAAAATGTATCACTTTTACAAAAAAATGTCCCAGACTAATCTGTTGCAAATAGTCTTATCTATTATATAGCATATAATTAATCTGTTATTATAGAGGTATTATACTGGTTTGCTGCGTAATTGGTAAGGATATGCAAATCGGTGTTATCTACATATATTTTATATTGTTTATGTCGATGTAGGTTAACATGAATTCATTGATCGAATGAATGTATTTGCTGATTTAAATATGGAAAGTGGTTCGAATGACACTGGAGTACTTAAATGTATTTTGTCAGGAGTATAATAACTGGCTTCATTATTTGCTAAGCGTTAATCCGTAGCATTATTCAAATTATTAAAGCGAAACTTACAGCAGGATTTAACTGATCATGATGGAGTGTTTGCGCGGTACCTAGATATGAGTTGAAAAATTGGAACAAATAAACTAATAGTTAATAAGTATACAATATTTTGAAAAGGCAAGGATCGCTCCGTAAGAGTTTTTCAAATTAATCTACACCGCCATTTTTTATTTTTTTATTTCGAACATATATTTATAATCTACGAGACCAAAAATCTCCAGACACCATCTTGGAAACGCCATCTTGAATTTTTCTAGGAAAAATGTCAAAATGTATTGTGATTTGAACCATATATATGCAAAATTTAAAGTTACGTAACTACTGTTTGAGCTAATAATAGCGTATTAAAAATAGACAAATCTACACAGCTCTTCTATCTTTGATCATTAAAAATATATCCACATGATATAATTTAAGAGATATAGACAGTGAATAGTTACATAAACTACAAGATTTGTCAATTTTTAATAACGCAGGACCTACATTATCGGACATGAGATTTGCCATTGAGCCGCTTGTACTAACACAGGATGAGTATTCACCTTATGATTTAAATAAATCATTGAAAATTTGCCTTTAAAAAAAAATTCAACTATTATTATGCCACCACAACCCATATAATCCAGCGATATGGGTTTCCGTAGACTATATAGGTTCGTATAAAATCTATTAAGATGTTTCGATAAAGATTTCAACTATGTAGCATATTTATAGTACAATTAAATATTTCCTCTACAAATTTATTCTTTATTTAATCTGTACAGCAACTAGAAAGCATTATCTGTATATATTTTCCCTGTATAGAATATATGATTTACATTTATAGCAGATATAAAGTATCGTTATATCATCGATAACTCATTGATACAGGTCCTGTAAAGTTCTCCGATAAAATCATTATAATGTTATGAAAAATGAATTACAACTTTATTAAGTCTATATGTCATCTATAGATATTGTATACTAAATATATATCGAGTCTTTACATAATCGATGCTGATATTTTCTCATTTGTCAAAAATATTGAGTAACATTAAATTATAGAAGAGATAATGCAACTGTATAGGTTTGTTCCGTTTTCTATACCGATTCTATCTTAAAACTTAGTAAGTATCTATGGATATTGAATATAACAGACATTCTTAGAGCTGTGTATTCATCATACACAGCAAAAAAGATTTTTCAAAAAAGCCTTGAAAAGGGAAATAGATTAGATTTCCGAAACGTCGGCGAAATATTTAATTTCAAGTTTTTATACTTATTTGTGTTATTTATTTAAAAAAAGCAACCTTTAACTGATCCTTTGACGTGAAAGTCACAGGCGTAAAGGTTATTTACTAGTAACATACTGGTTAATTGTGATATTTTGTAGATTCCCCGAGCACCGCTTAAAAAGAAAAATTACATATGGCAGGAAGTCCCAAAGAATTGATGAAGAAGAAAATTAAGATAATGCCACAAATAACATTTAGAAAAAACTATGCATATCTCATCGTTTTTTTTGTTTTCTTTTATTGCACTATATAAAGAACAAACATATGCAGCAGCTACACAAAATGTTCAAATGGGCAAATAAGTACGTTTTAAAAATAAAAAATGAACGACTATAGCGAGAACAGGAAATATATAGGAAACATCTGATAAGAGACAGCAATCGTTAAAAATACAAATAAACTTGCCTTATATTAACGCCAGTACTCATTACTTTCTTTAATACAATTTCTAGTAACAACTAATGCTACATTAAAGTAAATCTAACTGACTATCTACTTAATTATAATTATTAAACATTTAGAAAAGGGAACTTGTGTAAATGTCTTACATTTTATGTAAAGTAATTCTAGAATTCAAAAAATGAGTAATAATATGTATCAGCCTTAACTTACAAGAAACCGTAATAATATGAGACTTAACACTTCCGTCTCCAAAATAAAATATAATACATTATTTATTTTATTAAACAATTTATATGTAACAATTAATTAAATTCCACAATTATGAAAATACTAAACATTAAAGTAATCTACGAATATTTCACCAACAAACTAGGTATCATCGGGAGATGATTAAATCAATTTTAATTACATACGATTTAAAAAAAAACAAGGCGCTTCAATTATTATCATGTTTGGAAACACTGAAGTTAAAATCATACTTCTACAACGGTATTCTGGTAATTACGAAATAGTGTTACCCCATAAATTGTTGCTCTTTTAATTAATTTTTAATTGTCGTAAGATCGGTTAATTATAACGTTTTTGGTATCTTCCAGACATTACATGAAGGTTTGTGTGTCTCTGAAGAACACATTTATTTTAAAATGAAATAAAATACCAACATAAAACGTAATTAAAAGTCTTAAGGTCATTACCTTAATGAAGACAAGGGTTCTTATGATCGAAGGTCTCTGTTTATTGCAATTTTATTACTTATTCGTAGTTACAATCAAATGGAACATAAATGTAATTATTGTTTTTTTTATAATGTTGTGCTGGAAACATCAGCACACAGAACTACTGGCTCATTTTATGACCATATGTAGGATTATAGGTATGCAACATTCAGGAAGATTTATGCAGCAATTTTATCAAATTTGATACATAATTTGCTTGGCCTGTGACAAAATGAAATTAAGTACATTTTGAAGTTACCACTTCCTTTTCCTGTTCAGGCACAGAGTAGGCAGCGCTGGCAGTATGAGTGACCATTAACTATAAAGTAATGATATATTGTCGTATTTATTACATTTTATTGTGCCTTCGTTCGCACACGATATAGTCGAACAGTATGAAGTCACGTCGTGGACAAGAAGAAGGGAAGTGCCTTAAAGTTGTATATAAAAACATATTTTAGACAAGTACCATCCAGCTTAAAAAATCAAACATATTTCTTAAAAGTCGAATAGAGGAATAATTACTTTGTTTAAATCAATCATTATGATCAATTAAAACAAGTTTTACTTTATTCTCTGTTAATTTATTATAATTAAAATGTTATTTCTATTTTTTCATTCAACGTGTTATTTTTAAAATTTAACCACTGTATTAGCACAGGACGTAAGTGTGTATTATTTAAAACTATTTCTGTAAACAGGATTCTCTCATTTATCCTTTAGTTGATATGTTCTGATTGTGGTGGATTTTATATAGGTCAAACTGTTTGTACATTTAAAATCAGATGTAGTGGACACGTACGTCCTTTCAGACTGAATGAAACAGCGTTTTCAATTCATTTTTTTGAATTCGGTCACTATTTTCCTTTGGAAACTTTAAATATGTTGGATTGTATGAAAATAATTTTAATATAAATTTATTGGAATCTTTGAAATGTTAGTGGTAAAATTTTTTGAAAAATAGTAAAAAAAAAATTTTTTAAATAGGTTCAGAACGCTATGAAATGTAGAAATTTTAAATCTGAACAAAGGAGAAAAATTGTCCATCCATTTGTGGTAAAAAATTTTTTCAAAATGTTGGTGAAAAAAATTTTCATTTTTTTTTTCTGAAATGGGTTTAGAATGTCATGAAACGTGAAAATTTTAAATTTGAGCAAAAGAAAATTTTTCATCTATTCTGTAGTAGGTAGTGAGTGATAAATAGATTAAAATTTTTTTCAAAAAAATTTGTCATAATATTTAATTTTTTTTTGTTGAAATAGGTTTAGAATGCCATGGAAACGTGGAAATTTTAAATTTGAAGAAAGAAAAAAAAAATCATTTTTTTTTTAAATAGGATTAGAACGCTATGTAACGTGGAAATTTAAAATTTGAACAAAGAAAAAAAAATTTCCATCTATTTTAGTGGTAAAAAATTTTTCAACAATGTTGGTAAAAATTTCAATTTTTTTTCTGAAATAAGTTTAGAGTATCATGAAACGTGAAAATTTTAAATTTGAGCAAAAGCAAATTTTATTCATTACTTATTCCCGTTAACGGTCCACCATGTATATTTTCCAGTGAAAGTTTAACCATTTCTTCGCTGACAGTAGCGTCAACTACATACCAAATTTGACTGCTCTCCGTCAAGTAGTTTGTCAGTTAATGCACCAAGAGACAGACAGACAGTCAGACAGACTGACGGAATTGAGAAACCTATATTTTCGGAATCTACGTGATCTGAAACGTCAAAATCCGAAAAAATCTCGGAGGGTGACTTTTTCTCGAATACAATACTTCACTTCGGTATGCGAGGCACATGTTTAAGTTGATAATCAAAGCCCAAAATACTAGTTTTTTGAAAAAATAGCCTAAATACACGTTTTGCTTCCCTCGCATATCGAAGGGAAGTATTGTATTCGAGAAAAAACCACCCTCCGGGATTTCTTTGGAATTTCACTTATCAGATCACGTAGATTACGAAAATATAGATTTTTTAATTCCGTCAGTCTGTCTGTCTGTTGGTGCATTAACTAAAAAAACTACTTGACGCAAAACAGTCAAATTTGGTAGGTAGATGACGCTACTGTCTGCGAAGAAATGGTTAAACTTTCACTGGAAAATATACAGGGTCTAAAGGGAATAAATAATGAAAAACATTGTATTTGCTCAGATTTAAAATTTCCACGTTTCATGACATTCTAAATCTATTTCATAAAAAAAATTTCAAAACAAAATTTGGACATTTTATAAAGAGAAAAATTTTTTTAAATTCTTCTTTAATTTTTTAAATACTAGAGAATCTATGATGGAATATTTTTTTTTGCTCAAATTTAAAATCTCCACGTTTCATGGCATTCTAAATCTATTTCATGAAAAAAATGTTTTCAAAAAGAAAAATTGTTTGGAAATTTTGTCAAAGAAAAATTATTAAAAATGTTTTTGCTACTATAGAATATATGATGGAAAAAAAAAATGCTCAAACTTAAAATGTCCATGTTTCATGACATTCTAAACATATTTCAGAAATAAATAATTTCAAATGAAGCAGTTTTTTTAAAGTAATTTTACTATACTACTATACCTAGAATAGACGGCGGAAAAAAAATGTTTTGCTCAATTTCAACAATTTCACGTTTTATGACATTCTAAACCTATTTCAGAAAAAAATGCTTTCGAAATTTTTTAAACTTTCTTTAAAAAATTTTGACCACCCGGTATAAAGAAAGAGGGAAGTTCTGTGTAAACACCTTTACTGATTTTTTTTAAACGCTTATATCTCGAGACGAGTGAAGTAAGGTAAAAAATGTCAAGAGTCAAAAAAATGCTTAGTTTTCCATGAATATAAAGCAAATATATTTCAGTTCATAATAAGCGCCCAAAATACTAGTTTCTTGAAATAAAAGCCTAAACGCACGTTTCTTTTTAAACACGTATTTCTCGAGAAGAGTGAGGTTAGGTAAAAAATGTTAAGAGTCAAAAAATGCTTATAATTGTCCAAAATATAAAGTACATATGTTTTAGTTCAAAGTAAGCGCCCAAAATACTATCTCGGCTAATTTATATGAAATAAGTTAATAAAGCTGATCCTGTAGCAATATCTTTATATCCTCTATTGCGGCGTTAATGTCATCATTTGTTATTCACAAATAATACTACTGCAATTACAAGTCTTGCATATATCAGCTAAAGACAAACGACAATAATCATTGTAATAACTTAATTCCCTTGTTTAATGAATTACCATTAGATTGATAGCTAACAATCAACTTGTTTATAAGGAATAATTAGTGGACAAAATACAATTTCATGTAAGAATAAAACAAATGCTTCTTTTCATATAATTCCAGCATACGCTGAGCTGTGAATCAGCATGAGACTGATTTGATTCGTAGAGAATTATTATTAACAACTTCCCTTTGTCTTCGAGTCACACTTGGTGGTAGTCTTCACATTCTTTTCATTACAATATTTATATCACTTATGCATCTATCAAACGTGTCTATACACAGGCGTGATGATATGATATAAAACTACTACTCGTAGAAACCTCAAAATCTCATTTAAAACAGTTCATAAAGTAGATGTAGATACATATATAATAGCACGTTTTAATGATGTGTAATAAAACCGTGTTAATGGATCAACAATTAGTAGAGAGCTTGTTGTAAATCAGAGTAGATGTTCTCATACTTTCTCAATCTTTAAATTTGCTTACAGAAAATAGAGGTAATGCGAATGATACTTAGCTCCGACACTGACAATTTGGAGGCATAATAAATGGATGCCTTTTGCCTACCACAAGAAAAACAATTTTTCAAATAAGTAATCAATCATACAAAAATTACGCAAAGGTAAATCGAAATCAATTTGTTTTTCAACCAGGAGCTGCAGTCATATCTGTTGTTTCTCCATGGTGACTGGTTACGAGTTTTCTACGATAAAAGAAAATGAAGAAAACTGCTTAAAAATTGTTGATTTACAAAATGCCTCAGACGTTTCTTATAAAGTCTGCCTTAAAGAGGGAAACATGTTCTATGAGCAAGCTATCTGAAAGACCAAAATTTGCTTTTTTTATAAAAAATGAGCCATTATGATACTGACTGCAGTCAGATACTTGGCAGATGCTTACTATCCATATTTCATGGGTAAATTCACGACATAACGAAACTTCTTACATTACTAATGCCCAGACTAATAATTTAAAGATCGTGTTGGCTACTTACAACATAAGTACCGACTATGACAATAGGATGATATTGATGCTTTAAAAAGTTAAGTTTCTAAAAACCATATTTTCGTTCTTCTTCTTCTTCTTCAGCCCTTGCGCGTCCACTGCTGGATATAGGCCTCCTGTAACTCTTTCCACAAATGTCTGTCCTGTGCTATATGCATCCAATTTGGATGAACTCGTTTCAGGTCATCTGTACATCTAGTTGGTGGTCATCCTCTGTTCCGAAAAGCGTCTTGTCTCGGTCTCCATTCTAATATCCGCTTCGTCCACCTGTCACCCCTTATTCTTGCGACGTGTCCCGCCCAGTTCCACTTCAGATTTGCTATTTTATTGATCTCATCGGTTACGCCAGATCTAATATATAGTTCTGTATTCAGTATCCTATATCTCGAAGATAATCCCAGCATGGCGCGTTGCTGGGATTGTCTTTGAGAGACTTATAGACTTATAGCCCAGTAAATCCAACCGCTGTGTTTTCTTCAAATATTTATTATTTTATATTTGTATTAATAGAAAATTTACATTCTTCGTCTTCTTCTCTTCTTCTTGATAGTTTGGAATTCGTGAAATGTTCTTGACTTCCCTTTATTTTATCTCTTGCCTGACAGTCTCACAGCATTTGTTGTGGCTGCCTCTTAGATGCACGGCCTTACCAAAGCTCTTTCCCGTCAACGTTTTGGAGATCGCTCTATCCACCTTCGTCAACTAGTTTTTCCATTGTTCTTTCTACGAGTAATGTGATCAAAAAGTGAGAATATTACAGAGAACACGATGCTGAACCCTAGTAGCACAAAATATTGGACCAATATTGAATCAATATTCTAAATATTGGTCCTATATAGGTCCTATATATTCATATATTGGTCCTATATGGATTGTATATTAGTGCATTATTGGTGCTACTAGGGAAGAGTCAATTTGCAGATGTATTAATGCATAAATAAGTCAACTGTTTTCCTCCTTAGTAATCTATTTTTCAAGTGCGTCAAAAAAAATGGAGACAACCAGAGCGTCTGATCATAATGCGCTTTGTAATAATCCTCTCGTTCCAAATATTGTTCAACTGGCAAGTTGCCATCCTATATTCCTCGTGAAATTTCATATTCGCCATTTCCATTATCGCCAACAAAGGTTCTAAGGTAAACCATCTTATTTACTACCTCAGTTACCTTTTACAAACAAGCTCATTATCGCTACTAAGGTTGTTACAAATCTCATCTTACAAATCTTAGTTCTGCTCAAAGTTACTTACCCTACCAGTTCTTCAGCACACGCCCATCACATGCTCATTATAGACGTTAAAGAGGAAATTTATCTTATTACTTTTATTTATTCTCAGTTTAAATATATAGAATTGCTGTCTTACAAATTGTCTTTGTGCTATTAAGTCGCATATGAATAAATAAATAAATAATATGTTGTATATTTTCTTGATTGAATATTTCACACCATCCGTCTAACAATTTTCTGAGAATAATATCTCACGACCTCAAGTTTTCAGTACAAGTGGATGAGCTATATATTTAATGTATATTCGTGTATTTTTCAAATAAATTACGATGAACCTAATTAATAAAATTATTGTCCCATCGTTTTGAGAATAACTTTTCGAAAATTGTTTATGCACTCTCTAATTTAAATCAATATCAGTATCGCGATTGCTCTTCTTCTTTATTTTTAAAATAACTTTATTTACTTCATAATATTAAATTACAAAAAAGTCTTGTAGTGGTTAATTAATCTCGAATCCATTATGCATTAATTTCATACTTACTCATCAATACTTGTGGAGCAATACAGTAAATACGTATATGACCAAAATTAGTACTGTATCAAATAATCTTTAGAAATAATCTTTATTTTAACATATCCTTAAATGAAGTACGATGTATTTTATTTGTAGTCTGCAGCAAGGCATAGCTGTCCTGTAACTGCATCGCTTTTAAAAGTGACTTGCCGCTTGTCATGTGCTCGAGTACCCCCCCAACTCTCCTCATAGAAGCGACGAGCACTGTCGACCCGTTTGGTAAGATTTTGGGGGTATCAAACAGCAAACCAACTTTTCACCAAAGCCATAAATTTTGTCTTTGTGACGTGACAATCTGCGATTTTCAATAGGTGGTTCTCAAATAAATTCTTTATATTCCTCCTAAGCAGCGGGTAAGTTCATAAAGCAGAGTTATAACCTACATTAATAAACACATGTGGATCATCTTCATTGATTATTAAGCTGTGTCGTGTTCAAGGTGTATTCATTAATTGTTCAAGATAAATATTGTATGTGCAGGTTTATTTTAATATTGAGCTATATTTTAATATTTAGCTATATGCGTCATACATACAGTTTTAACAAAATTATTATAATTCAACTATTTCATCGCGTAGGAATATGATCTTTGTAGTTTCTACTAAATATTTTTACTAATATTTACTTTTACTTCATATTTTTTGAAGTCAGTATGAGAAATAAGTAAGCCTTCAATAGTTTTGTAGTTTTGTTATAGTTTCTACTATTTTTATTTAGTTAATGTGGATAGGTGACATTTTCCCAATTTCGCTTATGAAGAAGATCAACCCATAGTAGACGTAGACCAAGGAAACAAAAGCCCAAAATGCAATAAGGCTAACGTAGTAAGAAAAGAAAATATATGGAAGAAAATTGAACATAATTTTAATACTAGCTATGGTGTATTCACAAGCGGCAAATTCCTAAAAAATACATACAAAGACAAATTTCAACAACAGTATTCCCAAAATAAGCAAAATTTTTTTTAACAATGGATGAATAGGAAAAGCCATCAATATTAATGAAAAAATAAAAAAATAATAGACAGCCATGTTTAGAACACACGAAAATAAATACTACGAGTATGTAATAATACATAAGACAATAATAATCAGCATAATCATCATTTATTTGTAAGATATTGAAGAATGTTTTGAACTTCTAATAAATTGTTAACTGCTCTGGGATATAAATCAAAAGGTTCAAAGAACTATTGCGATCCCATTTTTTAAACCAATTTGGTCTGTCTCGTATTATCTTCGTATTTACCCTTCTACCTCATCACTGCTATATGCGCTTAACTCATATTAGTCATAATCCATGATGTTTCAATTACCTGAGAAATAGTGTAATACTTTACATAGACTAACATATTACAACTGTCACTTCGTGTCATTGCAGCCAACATAGATAGCTTTCAAACAAATATACTTAGATTAAGATTTGAGAACCTACTGAAAATGCTCATTCAACTAAAAAAAGATGATGGTGAAAAGTATTCGGACCTGAGACTTCAATGTTTTTATGTCTTGGAAACATATCATAGGCTAATCTAATTTAGATAAACGCTAAAATGGTTATATTCAATTTATAAGTAAATTCATTTTAGAGTTCTTTATTTTCTATCGCAAAAACAGAAAAACTAAAATATTAATAATTCAACAGATTTGGTTTACCTAATTAAATGCTTGTATTATTATTATTATTATTATTAGCAGATACATTTGTATTCCTCATCAGTGCTAAAAATGATTAATTAAACTATCCGAATGAGTCATTAGAGTCACGAGCAATCATAAAAATGTCCAACAAGAATTAACACGACTAAATTGAGAGCTGAGTCACATTTATAAATATTAGACAAGCATCCATAAAACTCAATATTTTGGGCAAGAAGGAATCATGGTTTGAAGAAGTACTCCGCACATTCAAGGGCTAATAAATGAACAGTCATTTGATGATGATATTACAAAACGTAACACAGTCATCACTGAAATGAATTCATTCGAGATATCGTCATTTTTATGGATAACAAATATCCCGTGTTATCAAGTCCGTTGAAGATTACTTCAAGCAGCATGATTGGTCTCGGATATCACCTGACCAAAATCTGATTGAACCAATCTTGTAACATGCTGAAAGGAGTAGTTACGGATCTCCTTTAGGACCACACCATAGCAGAGTAGTTAGTGGCAGCACAACAAAAATGAGATATAATTCTACGAATTGATGACTTGAAACACAGTACAAACAGAAGAATAAAGACATATTCGTAGCACATCTCCAATATCTTGTACAGGCGAATAAAAAATCTAATTGCTAATAATGAAGTTCCTTTATTTGGTCATTATATTAATTTCTAAAAACTTTAAAGTTGTTTCACATTCTTCGATGTTTGTAGTTGATGGCAGCTGCTAGAGTTGACATATTCGAGTTAAAATCAGCATAATTAAATGTTTTATGTCCTGTAAAACTCCTACAATAAACCATACGTGTGCTGTTCTACCGCTGAATTTCATATTGTTTAAATATAAATAAAAAATACATAAAAATAATGTACATATCACGGAAACTTGAAAGGGTTTGGCATATTAACAAAACCATTCATTAATCAATTTCGTGTATAACGTAGGTAGAGATTCACAGGATTTTACATAATTCTGATTTTATTTTTGTTGTATATATTGACGACAGCTATCAACATTTTATGTAATCGTCGTATTAACATAATAGAATTGGCACATAGTTATCACTAATATCTTCTAAAGTTTGTAGTCTGTATGTTTTTCATGAACTCGAAACCAAAACAAGAACTAAATTGTAATGAATATAATAATTTATCTGGACGTTGAAATTATTAATTATACGACACAAATGTAGCGTAGAAATATAACATAATAAATGGACCATCCTAAATTAAATAGAATTAGGAATTATAATATTTTTGAAGTTCCAGGAATAATGGTGCTAATTTCATTCCTTTTTGAGGAGTGAAGTATCACCATTCAAGTTGGAAGAATCAAATACTTACAAAAGTTCTAAGTGATTAAATGAAAAACAATCAATTTTCACAATACTATCTTAATTAACCTTTGCCATATTCTCAAATATAGCTACCGGTATTTATAAATTGCTGAAATAACAAGTATATTTTGTCACCATCAGAAAGTAATGTTTTAATTTTGATGTTTTAAACAACTGGGTTATTATGTTGACCTATACTATCTTGTTTTTAGATTACTCGAAAATTCAGTTCCTCGTGTGGTTGTAACCTTCACACTCTTGGTTAAATGAAGTATTTCCGTTGGTATATTAAGAGTAATATGAATTTTTACGAATATGCTCCAATTTGAAAATTTTCTTAAAATACCAATATTTTTAAAAGAGAATTATTGTTTGTTTGCTTACAATTGTATTGAAATATATTGCTTATAGGATTTTGCAACCATCAGAAAAAATAACTAAAAGAAAAACTATGTGTAAAAATATTAATGAAATCCTTGCATTCTTTCGATAACCTGAATTCTGGTTATGCTAGCAAATTAAAATGCTAAAATAAATTTGTCCTATTCCTTATTTGAAAATTTTTATTCTAATACTAGCATCCCCACAGTCCCCTACGGCCATGTAGGTTAAACTATTATCTACATAACCCCCTGCGGCCATGATGATTCAGTTAAAAATAAGAACAAAGGCCTAAAATGAATTTATTTATCTACTTTGTCTTAAAAAGTTTTCATTCTAATGGATTACATTTTCATGAAACCTAACATTCTATTTCTTGGAAGTTCTTAGCCTTTGAAACGTTTTTCGCCCTTATTTTGGAGCTCATCAGAAAGACACAAAGACACTCATAAAGATATTTCATGCAAAACCAAGACAATTTCGTTATTGACTGATAAAAACAAATAGATCTTCACCTATCTATTAGCTAAACTAGTATTGGAGCCAATATATTCTATGCATGTTTAAAAGTGAATTATTGTTTGTTTGCTTATAATAATTGTATTAAAACATAGAATATATGTTTCATTTCACTTATTTACCGTAGTCCCATTTTCAGTTACTAAGGCCATTTACTAAACCGGGAGAGGAGCTACAACCAATCTGAAAACTTTGCGGAACTTCTTTGTCAGATTTTTGACGTGCCAAATGTTTAATATAAAAGGGACCGACAGCTTTACATCCCTTCCGAATGATAGTATATCCGATATGCAATCCCATCCGAATTTTGCATACCTTCTACGTATGGTATTCCATATACAATTTACTTACATATTTTTGAATATACATAGACCATAGATTGCTGTTCAGTGAGACAACACGACTGGCTGCAATATATCTCTCCTGAGTTCGATTCTCAGCTGCCTTATATAATTGTGTTGTTTTTCTAGTTTAAAGGAGGAATGAAAAGGCTAAACTATTTCGAAATGTTAATATAATGAAGGCATTAAAATAAAATTTCTACAAAATATTGGAATTTCTAAAAGCTATTAATTTGACATTTACATCATTTTTTTGTTATATTTCTTACTGTTAAAAATTTAAGTTGATACCCTTCTATTCCACTTACTACGTGCATTTATTGTAACCAAACAGCAATTGCTATAGTCTAGTGCTTCCTTAAACTTGTTTCTCTTGTTTCAATTTCTGTATCCTTTTACAATATTTATTGGTGTGTTTCTTTCTTATATAGATTACGACTATTATCAGCCAATATACCGCCGTAGTAATATTGGTTAATTGATGACCTGTTATGAATTTGGCGATAGCTGTTACGTTTGCAACATTCCCTTTTATATTTCTGTCAATTGTGCAAATGTACTCAAGTAGTCCCAGTAACTTTCATGTCTACAGTAGATTATTAATATTTTGTTTCATTTAACTCGATAGACATTTAAAAAATATTTTTCATGAGAGAATATCTCACATATTTTTTTTAAGAAATAAGGAGACTGTTATGTTTTGTTTTACATTTATTTCACATTTTATTAAGACGTGCGTTATATGGCATGCATCTTAGAGAAGACCGTGAAACTATCTATATGCTATATTGATGTCAATTAATATCAGTGGAGAGACTTTTCGCTTATAATATATCAATTCATACGTTCAATCTAAATTGGAATACTGCTGTGTTATTTGGAATCCTGTTACCCTAACATATACTGATATGTTGAAAAAAAATATACAAAATAAAATTGTGCATGTACCTAACAAAAACATGGATGACATCCCTTTTTAATATCGTATGAGCACCAAAAGTTGAATTTAATGTAACTCTGTTAAGCAAGCGTCGTGTTAATGCCTAATCTTGTTCATTTTTAATGTGTTATTTAAACTATCGGTAATGAACATCAACGGGATAATGTATTTAAATTATTTAATGTAAATTCCCCTGTCTAAAATTGTTTAGTTACTGTAAATAATTTTTGGAAGACCTTTGATACAAATATTTCTGATAATAATAAAAATAGACTGCTCTCTGATCTGTGGCAAAATATTGTGTCACACAATAGATTTTTATATATTGTATATGAATATAGTTGTTGTTTCCCCCCTTTTCTATTTGTACTTACTATATACATGTAAGTGAAACTTGTCTATTTGCATGCAGGATAAATAAATATTTAAAAATAAACAAATAATACAAATTATTTCAAAACTTTGTCAGGATGTGAAGTTTTCATGTAGTAAATCTTTAATATAATAATTTCTACAGTACAAACTATTTGTAAATACTACCGCGCAAAATAACATTTACTTCAAGTCAAAGAGAGTACGACACAGTGGGCAGTTAACAGAACAAAATAAACCAACACCGCCACAAAATATATTACTTTTTTCCTTAAATAAATGGATTGACAATAAATGTCTGACATTTTGAGAATCACTGGTTTGTTTAGAGCGGCGAATGGAATTAAAACCGATTCAGGCAGGTTAGCGGACGCGGTGCTCCTCGAATACAATGGCCACTTTTCACTTAGCATACTCCCGAAATGTCGTCTGTTAGCGAGGAGACATGCACATACATCCCTTGAAAAATAATTGCCCCCTTTCCGCTTCTTTCCGTTGCCCTTCTTTCTTCTGTCACAATCAACTTGAACTCGTTTGCCTAAATGCTAATAAGGACCTATACAATTCCCAACCAAACAAAAACTAACATGCTATTTATTACTGGCTTTATTGAATTTAATTAGTGCCTAGCCTTCTGGCCAAAAGTTTATTTTTTTTCCGAATTTACTACCGAGTTTGTTCATTTGAATAAGGGTGGACTTTTGTGTCTTTAAAATACGGGCTAATTAAAGAAAAGCCAAATTGACATAAGCAGATTTATAGAGGGGACGGAGTGAAGTAAGTTAAGAAAAATAAAAGAGCTCTCATCTCACATGGCACTAATACGCACAATAACTTACATTAAACCGCTGGAAAACCAAAAAAATACCTAAATAATTGTCAATGTTGTATCAATATCAAAGATGCTTTCTTCATAATGACGTAAAATAAATATTTTCTAATAGTATACTAGCCCACATAAATAGAAACTAGAGAATATGTACGTCCTTATCAAATAATTAAATAACCATCATTGGAAAATAAGGCAATTTAGGAATTAAAAAAAATAATGAAAATTATACAATGCGTTGCCAGGAACAATAAGAATAAAATATTATGATTTAAGAAAGATTGCATAAATTGTGTTCTTCGACATAAAGAAACATTAATATCGTACATAGAATAATTAATTCTTTTTTTATACCTTAGTAGGTATAATGATTTCTTACCTATTTTGACACGTTGAGGAAATGAGAATACAAAAATTTTTCACAATTCAATCCATATGCGAGGTGATGGTAATGAGTATAAATGTCTTGTCTACTTCTCACAATTATATTTTGATTGGGTGTCTACTGAGTAGGAATGTAGAAAAATATTCATGGTTACCTTTTAATCATATATTTGATAAATCTCAAACTCATCATAAGTACCTGAAGATGGGCTGAAATTAGTACTCCAAAGCCGATTGTACAATCAAAATACAATTATAGTGATATAGAGAACAGAATACTTTAGTGCATTTACATTTGATAAAAAAAGGTTTAAATGAGAGGTGGCGTTTACTTAATGAAACAAGAAAGATTAATTTTCTTACCAAAATATATGAAAAATTTAATATCTTCCATGGGAGGACACTAGTGTGATATATTTCTGATGGTATAGCTACTTGATGGTATATAGTAGTAGCGGTTAACAAAGAAACCCTGCAAACTGTGTTAAAAGCGTGAAACTTGGTAGGTACCTTAAATAGGTCAAATTAAGAGTTCTTGCCCGAAGTACCTAATAAAATACCCCGTAGGAGCAGCTCGGGGGCGGAGAATGTTACAAGGGGCCTGGATTTTAAAAATAATTAAATAATAATCTATATGGGTAAGTATAATATGTCATTTTAGACTGATTTGATATTGATGAAGTCAATTTAACCCATATTTTTTTTATAACTATAAAATTTTCAAGATGGCGGCCAAATTTCCAATTTTAAAGGATAATTTTGTAAAATTCGCTAATATTTAAAAAATCTCTTAACCTGTTCTAATGATACTTTTTAGTATCCCTAAAAAATTCAAAATGGTTGCTATTTTTTAACGTTAAGTTTATTTACAGTATACCTTGTTGGATATGAATGAACGAACTGAGGGTATTATTAGACATTTTGTTTTTTGTTCCTCTTTTTATTCAACACGTCAGCAATTTTTTTTGGAAGATAACTATATATGCATATATCTATATATAAAAATTTATATATAAGCGGCATTTTAAGTGTCTTCTGATTCTGGTGCTTCTTCGACCCTAAAATAATTAATAAAACTTGATACAAAAAAATTAGAAAATTAACAAACTTACATCTTGCCAGAGTTACAGCATGCTCCTTTGCATTTTTTACATGGTAGCCCATACCGCCTACAACCGCAAAGCATACTGTCATACCCTTGCTTGCATCCACACCTGTCAAGTTCTCTTAAAGCAGACCAGACAGGGGGCAACTCAGACCACAACGGTGCTAAAGTTAAATTTATTTTTGACCAGCCCCAACTTAAAGGAGATGGAAACTGGTTTGTAATAGTATTTGCTTGACCCCGTATATGACGAGCTTGGTAAGGTGCCCTTAAAATGTGCTGCCTTAAGGCGCAGGATATGGGAGGAATTAAATTTATTGGCTTTTGGCCGCTACAAAAAATATCCGGTCTGGCGAAATCAACACATTTTGCAGTAAACTGACTATCGTACATTTTTACCACAAATTCTTCTAATGGTTCTATACTTTCTCTACTAAACTGCTTCTCTACAGATCGTGACTCCCCTAAATTTATAAAAAGCTTCCGTAGTTCTTGCTTCAATCCAGGCGGACCAAGCACCTTTTTTGCTTTTGATGTGAAAAATGAAACCGAATCACATCCGGTAAATGCGTGAAATCCCCTGAGTGCTCTCGATTTTTCAGATCCGAAAACTTCGCCAATTGTATGAACAGCAATATAATGTCTTTTAGACCCAACACCAAATTGAATCCACAATTCTTTAAGACCATGGCTCTGGATTAAATAAAAGAATGACACCGCGATTACCAAGATATCTGTATCGGAACAACAAATATCAGCTGCGAAACCTCCATGATCTATCACATCCTTTAAGTGCAAAAATATTCTACTGTCGGCTTCTTCCATTCCTGGACAGTCAACACCTTCAAGGTTACTGCATTTATCACGATTGGAAACAATTTTTAAATTTATATTGGTTACCAAATGTAATTCCGTTACCTCTTCAATTAGTACAGAAGCTACGAAAAAAGTTCCTCTTTATTTTGAGAGTTTTTTAAATATTTTTTCTAATTTTTAGGCATTAAACCTGTAAGAATAAAATTATTATTAAAAATAAATACCCTTTATCAACGTAAATATAATTAACATTTTTTTAGAAGATCCCTTTGTCGAATCCCTACATCTTTTCCATCGCATGTTATGCCTTTAAGACTTTGCTCTGAATAAATATCCCATACTATATCAATTCTTGATGCATTTAGATTTTGGACAATAGATAAAATATATGGTTTAAACTGTTGCACACAATATTCGTAAATGTTGTGAATTTTAGCTGCTGGTTTCAAAAGGTGTACAATAGCTGCCCCATCAAATAAAACGGTATTAGTTGTCTCAGGAATTTCAACCTGCACTTGCAATTTTCCCAAAATTCCAGATTTAATTTGACCGTTTGATGACAACGAAGGCGGGCAAACCATATCGCTTACCCACTTAGGTTATTTATTTAATTATATTTAAAATTTTATCCCCCCAAATGAAGTACGCCCCTGAGCTGCTCCTACGGGGTAATTTTTAGAGTACTTTTGGTAAAATCTCTTAGTTTGACCCATTTAAGCTGCCGACCAAGTTTCATGCTTTTAACACAATTTGCAGGGTTTTGGCCAGAATTGGTGTTAACCGCTAAAACTAATATGCGTACGCTGCAACCTTATTCATCCACCATCGCGTGTCCCATGTCTCGTGTCTCATGTCTCCATTTCTAATCTCATGCTGTCTGTCTGTATTTACCATCTCAGACCCCATCTTCGTCTTTTATCTCCTGCCTCCGTTTTCCTGCTCGTACTTCCTGCCTGCTGCTTTCTGTCTTTCGTCTCACGTGCCATTCCGTATGCTCTCATATCTTTTGGTGCCTGTCTTCTCTTTCCTGTCTCAAATCCCGTTTCATGTGTCCTGCCTCTTATCCTCTACCTCCTACTTCTTTTACCTTCCATCCTCTATCTTCTATCTTGTCTCATGCCTCCTACCTATCTCCTGTCTAATGTAACAAAATGATGCTGATAGAATCCGTGACCAAATTTTATTCTATATTACAGATAATTTTTATAAAATTAAATAATATACCTAGTGTTGTACACATCAAAATGATTCAAAAAGTATATACCTGACAGAGTTGAGCTAATAAATGTATTAAACCTTCTATTTTGACTGCCAAAAAACACTTTAATTATCTACATTTTCTCAGAAATTAGTCACAATTTCCACTTTACTGTTATAGATAAAAAGGTCTCTTTTCTGTAGCCCCATACACATAATCAGCTAAACATTTAATTTCTCATAGAGCCATACGAGTGTTTGAAGAACACAAACACAAATTATTCCAGCTTATTTAGTGAACCTCGATGGATAGAGGTTGCCGTGTAGTACTGAAAGAAAGAAATAAAATCTATTTGTGGGTCAAACGTAGATCATAGTATTCTATGTAAATCTATAGAAAGATAAACGGTATTACAGTGACAGCTTGCAAGTTAATATTGTTTTTGGTGGAATAAAGATGAAAAGCAACAAATGCCTTACCGGTTATTGAATTGAAATGTTTCATTTTCATATTGAAAATAAAGAAAATATGTGCGAAGCATGGTTACACTTGTTCCAGTTACTATAATTTCTAAATGTTTGCAATATTGTATTATACTATTTACTTTACTTTAACATATTGTGCTCTTACTCGAAGCGGAATCTATTATTATGATTATTATTATTATTGCAAACACGACATGATTAACTAAATTATATTCATTTAATTGTTTGTTCCTTTTTCAGGTGGAAGAAGCAACATCCGCTACTCCATTTACTCCGGTGACCCTGATGGCTTCTTCAAAATAGATCCAGACACAGGTGCTATCAGAACAGCTTCAAGTTTAGATCATGAAACAAGAGCTAATGTCTTACTTAATATCCAGGCCACAAGTGGTGATCCCCCTGTATACGGCCACACGCAGGTACGTTTGGCAATGCCTATTTTATGTTTTTACCAACACACTTGTACCACTAATAATAATTTATTAATATTCGTTATTATCTTTACCGTTAAAGATGTCTGTATTAATGATGATACTTTTTAAATCTATCTAGTTATACTGTAAAAGTAATTAACTGTAATTCTTTTGATATGTTAATTTGGGAGATATTTTAATACAAGCAAAGTTGCGTGTTTCCTGTTTTATTACATTAATCATATTTTGACAAAAAAGATATAGGCCAATTATTTATTATGCTTGACCGTATATTTTTGTAATACATATTTTTTCAAAGTATATTTAAGTAGGACTCTAATAAGAACATAATTTTACATTCAATTAAGTATATTAATCGTTTATTAAATTTCTAGAGTTAAATTTGATAAGTTTCATTGTTTCAAATCTAACTAGTTCAAAACTGAAGCAGGCCAGGGTCGGATTAACTCAGAGGCAACGAGGCACTACCTCGGGGCCCTCCACCAAAGGGACTCTTGAAATTTTCGGAGAATCAAGTGCGTGATTTTTTTAATTCTTGATTGAGAAACTTGTATCCTCTTGAATCAATATGAAAGTTCTAAGTCATTTGCATGTGTTATGTAGAAATAATAAACATTTTACTAAATGATGCATAGAAAATACATTTATAAATAAAAATCAGCCTCTTTGGTGGGGGCGGGGGTGGAATCATCATGGACATCCAGCGCTCCAATCTATCGAGCTTTTACTGCTAAAATTTTACCTGCTAAAACCCCTCCAATTGTTGTGTTTCCACGTGACCTGGAACTGCTTTTCGCTTCCCATCAGTCCATGGGTCCATCTTTCTTCAATAGTGTACATTGTATATCCCTCTTTCTTTCAGCCAATTGGGGATTCAGGACTAGTTTCCTCTCTTCCCCCTCCTTTATTCTCATTATTCTATTTATTCTCTGCAGTTTCCGTCCAGTTTTGTTCAGACTCCATGATATAACCAATTATATTCTCGGCAGTTAACAGCTCTCTCGGCTCCCCAGCGCCTACAGAAAAATGCGGTGTGTTCCGCATCGTCGTTTTCCCCACAGTACACATACGGACTGGTATCGGTTGGTTCTTCCGTCATATAGGTTTTCTCTGGAATAGTATCTCCCTAGCTTCCCGGTTTTTTGAGCCTTCATGTATCTTGCTGCTTTCTTTAGCTAGCAAGTCTATAGGTGGAATAGATGTCTCCTCGTCCTCTGAACCTCCGTAGCTTTGGGAGAAGGCTATGGAGTTACTGACGCTGCGTATAGTAAAATGGAGTTCACCACGCTGCACATGGTCCTCCTTTTAGTATATCTTGGTCCTTGCACGTTACGCAGCAGTCTCTCCAGTGCCGAAGAAGATTTCCCGGCTTTTTCCGCTGCCCTTTGGTAACCCGTAGGTTAGCCTAGAGTCTAGCCACACTTCCAAGTACTTTAACCCCATCCTGGGTTTGATTTTTAACTGTCCTACCTTAACCGTTAGCTGATTGAATTCATTAAGAACCTTCCATTTGCCTTAAATATCAGCTCGATTTTTGTGAAACACCGATTGGTGAAAACCGCATTTCGAATTTTTTTCCGTTTGCGAGATATCGTCAAAAATTGACATTTGGCAGATTCCGAAAAACTGTCATATCTTTTTTATTTGTGAATATTTTTTCAAACGGTAAAAACTTTCTACATGCACTTTTGGATGTAGAATAAGTAGCATTTTAAAAAATATATATATATCGCTTTTCAATTGTTCGATATCAAAGCTAACTTTGTTATTTCAAATGGAAACCATAGTTGGCTTTGACTTTAAAAAATAGGAAAAAAAATAAGCTTTCCAAAAATTTATATGTCAAGATATGTCTAATCATCCTTGCTGCCAGTATAACACATTTCTCTTTAAAAATGGCATTTTTTAACATTTAACATTTTAACCCAGTTGGCCACACAAAAACAGTTGCTTTGCATATCTAAAAGTTAGTTTGACAGTAAATAAAATAAGTGTTAAAGTTGACATCTGTTATAATCTCTCTGCATTATTCCAAAATGTATGAAAACTGTAAAAAATGCAAGATGTTTATATGCTATATATTGAATCAGGCCGAAATTCTGAAAATGCATTAAATCTATATTTCGAACGTTACCCTGAACGCCAGCAGCCAAGCGAACAAATATTTCCTAGATTGGAAAATGCTTTGATGAATTATGGAGCAGTTGTCAAGCCCAGACCTAAACAGTATGCTATTGAAGGTAGAGACGAGGTGGAGGCAGAAGCAATTGGAGCGGTTTTAGAAAATCCTGAAATTTCTACCAGAGAAATAACTTTAACTAAGGGTGTGAGCAAAAGCCGTAGCCAAAGAATTCTCAAGCAATATAAATATAAACCTTATAAAATCAGGCTCACTCATCAAATATTCCCTGGTGATCAAGAACGCAGGATTAATTTCTGCAACTGGTTCATCAGAAAATGCAATTAAAATGAAAATTTTCACCGAAATGTCATTTGGACCGACGAAGCAAGAGTAACCAGCAACGGAATATTTAATCGATATAATCGGTATCGTTGGTCGAACCATAATGAGCATGTTTTCCAACCTAGAAATATGCAAGAACGATTTGGTTTCAATATTTGGATTGGAATAGTGGGGTAACGAATGATTGGACCTTTTATTTATGACGAAAACCTTAACGCCCAACGGTAGGTTAATATTTTGGAAAACATTGTTGAAACATATTTAGAAGACTTGCCCCTTGCCGATTTGGTACGAAAGTTTTATCAACAAGATTTCGCATCAGCCCATAACGCGGCGGTTACAAGGAACAAACTAAATCAAATGTTCGAGGATCGGTGGATGGGATCAAGGGGGCCCATACCATGGCCTGCAAGATCTCCGGACCTAAGTCCTTTGGACTTTTTTATTTGGCGTTTCGTCAAAGACCAGATATTTAAAACCGTACCACCTTTACAACTCTTAAATGCCTGAAATCAGTAAAGAAGAGATGTCAGTTGTGCATCGACCAAAATGGTAGACAATTTGAACACTATTTGTGATACCTCAATCGTTAAAGATTTGTTACCTACTTAATGAAATATGTTTAATTAATAAAATTAATTTAATAGAAAAACTATTGTTTTCATTTGAATAACTGAAACTCTTGTTTTCCATGGCCAACTCTGCTAAAATGTCATTTTTAAAGAGAAATGTGTTATATTGACAGCAAGGATGACTAGACATGTCTTGACATATATGTTTCTGGAAAGCTTATTCTTTTTCCTATTTTCTAAAGTCAAAGCCAACTATGGTTTCCATTTGAAATAACAAAGTTAGCTTTGATATCGAACAACTGAAAAGCGATATATTTTTTTGACAAATGCATCTTATTCTACGTCAAAAAGTGCCTGTAGAAAGTTTTTACCGTTTGAAAAAATATTCACAAATAAAAAAGTTATGACAGTTTTTCGGAATCTGCCAAATGTCAATTTTTGCCGATATCTCGCAAACGGTTAGAAATATTGAAATGCGGTTTTCACCAATCGGCGTTTAACAAAAATCGAGCTCTAGACCCATACGTCAGGTTTTCTCTAGCTGATCTGAAAATAGGAAAACCAGCCAAAATCAAGTAATTTGGGGCACCCTGTACACATACGACAAGCATTTTTTTCAGATCCTTGTTGCATTTTAAATCATTGAAATATGTCATAAAGTTACTATCAAACAATGGCGAAAAGCAAAAGCTTCGTAATCCATTATGAGACTTTGGCGGCCCATATAAACTTAATTATCATCTGCACCGTAGTTTTTATTACAACGATTATTTAAAAAAAATCTATGCTCTAGCAAAAAACATACGTATAGTACTTTATACCATCTTGCTTAGTTTTCAAGATATTGACGAAAGGGCACGTACAGTATCCAATTTATACCTGTATTTGTTACTGTTATTGTTAATAACATTTCTATCCCAAGAGACAGGGGAGTAAAAGAAGTAAGGGGTGTAAAGGGGTACAGACTAATTTCCACAGATACTCCTTGTTATTAGCTAATATGATTGAAATATTTAGCAAAAGGAACTTTTAGTTAGGTAAGATATTAGATTTTAAATATTCTTCAGTTGCAATATGCCTAATAAGGAGTAAATTTGAATGTGTTACAAATAAACAATTAGAAACAAGAAAGTATAATTACGATGCATTAAAGTAAAATATACAGTTGAATTGAGCCTTATCTTATAACGAGAAAAATTCTTAGTTAATTACAAAATACCTTCGTTAACTAGCTTCCAAGGAAATGTAATTATCATGGTAAAGTAAGCATTTAAGGTGTACGAAATAATTTAAAAAATATTAAAAAACTTCATTGTCATCATATACATACTAAAATATGCGCACATTATATTCTTTAAATAATCATAAAATTTAATCAGCATTTTTGAAAAAGATTATGATATTACTTATTAAATTTTATGTGATACTTCCACATACACCACTTGATTAAAACGTGTAGTGCAGTACCTAATATGGAAAAATATAATTTTGCTTGCGACAAAAAACCTTCAGGAATAATAGAAGCCGATATGAAGATCATAGACATTATACAAGCAAGTATAATTTATATAAAGGTTTTACAGACGCTGCATCTTAGTGGCAGCTAATGAGGTGGATTTCGTTAACAGCTAGGGCTCCTAAAGCTTATATAGAGCAAGTATAATCAATCCCCGGCTCAAAAGTAGTTACCCTAGAGGCGGTGCTCACACACAGATAAACATAATGTTTTGAATCGAGAATATTATGATTTATATAAGCAAATAAATACATAGTATATCTTAAACGGCTCCAGAGTGAACGCATGTACTCAAGAAAAGTTACAGACAGATAGATCGACCGACTCAAATTTAAAGTCTTCACGTTTCATGACAATCCAAACTTATTTCAACAAGAAAACATTTTGGGTTTATTTGTGAATGTCGTTGCAAATAATTCTCTTATGGGCCTCACGGTATTGTTTATCTAGCCTTTTCATTATTTCCTTTCTTTCCTCAAAATATATAGTTCCATTTTTCTTGGAAACAAATTTCAAATCTTTACAACCTGCCCGATTTATTTTTCGGCGCGAAATGAACAATAGAGCTACAGTGCGATGTCAGTGTAACCATTGTACTCCATGAAAGACAAAAATCTACAAAAGCTTACTAGCTTGATGTAAATAGTATACTAAAAATCTACCCAAGGATCACATTTGAGACCCCTCAAAAATAGTCTTTGGGTAGCTAGCGAATTAGGATTCAGGAAAAATGTATAAGGGTAGGGGGTTATTTCTTTGGAAAAATATTTGTTTGTGTGCCTGTGATTTATAGTTAATATATATAATTCAGAGGCAACATTCGAAATAGATTTGACTTCGATCTTATGCCTTCTATTCTCTAAGGTGTCGACGAGGACAATTATTCATATAATCTAAAACACGTTGTGAAACACAGCTTTTGTTTTTTCGTTCATTAAATACCTAAAGTTTTTAATACAGTTACTCTATTTTGGGTGTATAAATCATTTCTTCACTAAGTTTAGAGAATTTTCGAAATATATGTAATAATAAAGATATTTCATCTACCAAAAATCACTGTAAAATGTTAAAAATGTAACAAAAAGCTAGATTCTTGCCAAATGTGATTGCACTAAAGATAACACCAGCTGGTAATTACTGCACGTCGGAGATCATCGTATCTCAAATCTACTCCTGGCAATGCGAACGAAAATCAATTGGACAAACTGCATCTATGTTCATATTGGACTGGCACGATATATATAGCCAAAAAATGCGATTCCATGTAGGACATACCATTTTCAAGAAAAATGCGTTTAAGTAAAATGTTTCATATTCTAATGCACGAATTTTCGCAGGATTTTATTAATTAAAGTGGCAGGGCTTACGTACAACGATATTTCTAAGTTATATCAGAGATAATCGGTAAAAAGCACTGTATAGATGTTGTAGCTCGCTTAGGAAGAATTCCCAAACTTGTATTTACTTATATTAATTTTTCGTCCTATTTTCTCGTGCAGAAGTATCTCATGAACGGTTAGGTGTCTGGCTGGCTTAATGTAAACCCTTAATATTCGTGGTTCGGCGATCTTTGTAAAAAATCGTCTGTGAAATTTCTGTTAAAATTATTAAAAAAGCAAAAATGAAGGAAAAAGGGAGAAATACAAAAAAAAACGAATAAACAGAAACAAAGGATAAAATGAAAGAAAAAATAAGTTTATAAATAAAAAAAAAGCAAAAAAAAAATAACAAACAAATTTTTTATGTAGGAAAAATAATTTAAAAAATCGGTAAAGGTGTTTACACAGAACTTCCCTCTTTCTTTATACCGGGTGGTCAAAATTTTTTTAAGAAATTTTAAAAATTTTCAAAAGCATTTGTTTCTGAAATAGGTTTAGAATGACACAAAACGTGGAAATTTTGAAATTGAGCAAAAAGATATTTTTTCCAGTCTATTCTAGGTATAGTAGTTGTAAAATTATTTTCAAAAAACTTTTTCTTTTGAAATTATTTATTTTTGAAATATATTTAAAATGTGATGAAACGTGGAAATTTTAAGTTTAAGCAATTTTTTTTTTTATTTTTCTTTGACAAAATTGCCAAACAATTTTTCTTTTTGAAAACATTTTTTTCATGAAATAGATTTAGAATGTCATGAAACGTGGAAATTTTAAATTTGAGCAAAAAAAAATTCCATCACATTCTCTAGTAGCAAAAGTATTTTAAAAAATTTTTCTTTTCACAAAATTTTCAAATTTTGTTTTGAATTTTTTTTTATGGAATGTATTTAGAATGTCATGAAACGTGAACATTTTAAATTTGAGAAAAAAAAATCCACCGTCTATTCTAGGTAGGTAAGTATAGCAGTAAAATAATTTTCAAAAAACTTTTTCTTTTGAAGTTATTTATTTCTGAAATATGTTTAGAATGTCGTGAAACGTGGAAATTTTAAGTTTGAGCAACAAATTTTTATCCATCATATATTCTATAGTAGTAAAACAAAATTTTTAAAATTTCCTTTTGAATTTTTTTTTTATGAAATTGATTTAGAATGTTATGAAATGTGGAAATTTTAAATTTGAGCAAGAAAAAGAAAAATTCCATCATATATTCTATAGTAGCAAGAGAATTTAAAAAAAAAAATCCTTTGACAAAACTTTTTTTAAAATTTTTTTTATGAAATGGATTTAGAATGTCATGAAATGTGGAAATTTTAAATTTGAGCAGAAAAATTTCCCATCTTTCTACTGGTAAAAAAAAATTGAAAAAAATTAGAATTTTTTTTTCTGAAATAGATTCAGCATGCCAAGAAACGTGGAAATTTAAAATTTGAAGAAAAAGAAATTGTTTTCATTATTTATTCCCTTTAGACGGTTCACCCTGTATATTTTCCAGTGAAAGTTTAACCATTTCTTCGCAGACAGTAGCGTCAGCTACCTGCCAAATTTGACTGTTTTTCGTCAAGTAGTTTTTTTAGTTAATGCACCAACAGACAGACAGACAGACAGACAGACAGACGGAATTGAAAAACCTATATTTTCGTAATCTACGTGATCTAAAACGTGAAAATCCGAAAAAATCTCGGAGGGTGATACTTCCCTTCGGTATGCGAGGGAAGTAAAAATGGTTAAAAAGAACGTTGTTTAACAATTTTAATGATAACTTCTAATCATCAATACGCAATACTATCGACATATACAGCACGTTTACGACTTGCACTTAAGGTTTCAATCTACAGCAGACTTCTCCAAAATTTTTTATATTAAGAGATTTATGAATGTATGTATGGATAATTATAGTTTAACATGGCACTGTGCGAATGGTACGCTACCCTTGCCACCGCTTTGGAAATAGATACATAGATAAATTTTTTTCCGTATTTCCGCGTGTAGAAGCAGGTCATAAAGGGATAGGTGAAAATTCTGGAACACCCTCTATTTTAGTTCTGTTTGAAATATTTAATATTGTCTACTAAGAAATAGATGATAATCCTATGTAATATCATATAGGTAAACATATTATTTCAGTACATTGTCGAATGACATTATTATCCGTGTGACTTATATTAGTTCATGCATTAAGATTTGAAATTATTTTTCAGGTCAACATAGAAATAGAAGACGTGAACGACAACCCACCAGAATTCGAATCCAGTACTGTAAGAATTTCAATCCCAGAAAACGTAGAAATCGGTATACCGCTGTACGCTGCCCATGCGAAAGACAAGGATTCAGGTTCCAACGGGGTTGTGCGCTACAAGATCGTTAATAATGGCGTCGGAGGCTTATTCAAGATTGACTCAAAGTTGGGCCATCTAACGCTTACAAGGCATTTAGATTACGAAACGACCCAACGACACAGTTTAATTATTACGGCTACCGATATGGGAATTCCTCCATTATCTGCAAACCTCACCATGCTTGTTGAAGTACAAGACGTTAACGATAATCCGCCAGTCTTTGAGAGAAGCGAATATGCGTTGAGTGTTTTGGAATCTTTACCTGTTAATTCACAAGTAAGTGTTTTCTTTCTTCTTATTTGCTTTTGCAAATTAACATGTAAACACACTTCAATCCGATTTTATTTACATTCCCTGTTTGTTCAGTTTCAGATTACTGAAATTATGTTTTGAGCTATAATATATAGTCACTTATATTTTCACTAAATGCTTAAAATTAATTTTGCATAATAATTATATAACTAGTAAATTAGTTGTTGAATTTATAAGTTAGTTAGTTAACATGAATGTTTCTCTTCCAACTAATGCTATTAATCTATTGTATCTTAAAAATATGAGAATCTATAAAGAATTAGTTAATTTTTGAACAATATTAAACTATTAATTTAATTACACAGCAACACGAAAAAAAGTTCAGATCCAGAAATTATACCTAGATTTCAGTGAAGAGCATAAGAGAGAGGACAGATATCAAGGGAGGTGGAGCGCCCACATGATGGCCGACTATTGCTGGTTATTGAAGAGGGATATCCCTTCATTGGCTCAGAAAAAAAGACTTTCTTTACGTAGATCGTTTAAAAATAAAGAGAACAAGATACCACAGCAAAAAAAATGTGGAACGGTGGGAGATTGATGGTACAGTAAAAAGGCGAGAAGAAATTCATGATATCGCTATGATAGCTTTTTACCTGAAAATGTACTTAACAAAATTTAACTTTACAGCCCTCTGGTGATCGTTTTTAATAAAAGAATAGCTGATTTTACAAACTTTCGGTGAATACCCGTTATAATTCGTATCGCAGAGCTTTTTCGACATCAAATCTGGATTGAGCGCGTCAAAATATAAGAATGCTACCTATTACAAAGATAAAATCTATGAAAAAAAAAGACAGTAAAATGATGATGGCGACGTCGAATTCAGGAGATCAAAATTCATAAGGATTGGTAGGTCTAGTTTCTGGGTCTGATTATTTTTGTGTGTGGCTGTGTTATAATCAGTCAGTTTCGAATTCCTCAATTATCTCTGCCATTGTGATACATAACCCCTCTCCGAGGTGTATTGTATATGATTGCATTAGGTTAAGTTAGGTAATTACCCTTAAAAGTGATGGTTATTGACTTCCTAGTATTTGTTGGTACAAATGTCATATTGAAGAAGGAATAATATAGGAATCTCCGGTATGAGCTCGAAATGTAGTGTTTAGGGTATCCACCAAGTACATTTTCTAGTGAATTAATACGGCCAGTTTCTTCTATAGTAATGAGTAATGTTGTTTGTGTTACTTTGACAGAACACTAAACTCTGAACAAAATTATTGTAATCACTTCATTCTGATTTTAAAATGTTGAAAATACATCTTTAACTTATTGTAAACGTCGCCCAAATATGACGTCATGTGCCGGAAAGTAGAGGGGATGTAAGTTTATACTATATACCCAAGCTTTGTTCACAAATCTTTTACAAATTTGCAACAAAATTTCTCAATGGGCTTAATATGTTTTTGCAATGTTTTTCTTCAAATTATTAATAATATGTAAAACTTGCGAATTTCCTGAATCGTGATTTACTACACAAAACAATGGACGAATCGACAAACACCATTCGAAGAAGTTTTTTGTTTAATACATTCTCTAATAATATTTTAAACATTTTAGGATGTAATAGATGATAGTATCATTTTCTCAATTAAACACAAACTGCACATTATAAAACAACATAATTTTTCTGGGTACTAATAGAAACATCTGTATATATGTACACAATTACTTTCAATTAATTGTTTCCCTATGCATTTTTAAGATTTATTTAAAACAAATATGTGTTCTTAACCACCTCGCAAGTCACCCAAAATTCGAAATTATGTCTTAGATGAAGAGAAGCTGGAATAAATAGTATACTCTTCTTTGATTTATTGCACATTTTATATAATTGTTGCACGTTCTTAGAGATACTCTTCGCGGCTTCTGTAAATAATGTTTGTTTTAGACATTTTTTATATAATTTTGAAAGATTAAAAATTTTAACATTTAAATAATTTACAATTTCTATTTATTGATCGACTTTCTCCAAAGGCAATAGGGTTCCTCCTCTAGATCACAGATTGCTGTGCAAATTACTTAAGTTATCATGCTTACAAA
Source organism: Stenurella melanura (assembly GCA_963583905.1). Classification (NCBI taxonomy): domain Eukaryota; kingdom Metazoa; phylum Arthropoda; class Insecta; order Coleoptera; family Cerambycidae; genus Stenurella; species Stenurella melanura. The sequence continues at coordinate 97,346,844 of OY757314.1, forward strand.
AACGTGGCGGAAGAACAGACGGACAGACGAACATTTTGAAAGTTGTTCAGAAGTGATATGAAATTTTTGTTCCCTACAACAAATATTATCGGTTTTAGCAATGCACCGATTAACTTCAATATATTCTTCGTTTTGTATTGCGAAAAGTATAATAACATGATAGTAAATAACATTTCAAAGATTCATTTTTAATCAAAAAACAAAACAAAAAATATATTTTTTTAGATTTAAATTATTAATAATAACTTTTTTATACCAATCGATTTTGTTCAAAAACAATAAGGCTGTTCCTAATGCTAATTTACTGTTCAAATTTTAAGACCATCGGACTTTCTCTCTTAAGTTATTGTGCTTATAAAAAACGTGGGAGGACGGACAGACCGACCACAAACGATCATTTCGAAAGTTGTTGTGAACTTGACCGTCAACGAAGTAATATGCAATTTTTTCTCCACGACAGACAATATTAGTTTTCAAAATGTGCTGATCAAATGCACTATATTCTTCATTTTGTATTTGCGAAGAGGCCCTGTCGTTTATAATAGAGTACGAACCACATCTTCGGAATAATTGGTAAGTAAAATTATTCAACTTTGCTAGCTAAAAGTTTATCATTAAGCTATCGTCTCCGTAGCAGCATTCAGTATGTTTACCTTATTGTATAACTGGGGATTTTTAGTAATATTACACCAGGGATACATCAGTTAATATAAAATTGCAACAAATTGCTTTTAATCGTATAATTCAAATTGTTCATTTCAAATTTTATTTAAAATCATTTGATGTTTTTAGTATTTAATGGCTTTGGATGCTTTGTCGCGGCCGAAGCTTTGATACATAATTCGCATGTGATATACGTTTCATTAGTATATCCTAAAATGAATTACCATTTTTTGACACAGACTCGGATATATTTCAGCATTTACAACATAATTTATCATTATTTTAATGAACTCCACACACCAAATGAATACTTCTGCCGAGTTGAAATGATTATTAATTGAACTGATAATAATTTGGAGCGTCTGCTACCGAATAATTCTAAAATATGGTTACGAATGCACCTTTCTTTCAGTAATAAATAATTAAAACATAAAGTACCTACATCATAAAAATGCACATTTCATGAGTATTAAAATGCTAATAAGCTTAACGGCATATCAGCCGGGGTTAAACTCCAACACATCACTGTCAAAACACAAAACAGGATCGTTATCACGAATACAAAACGAGAAAATAGTAGGACATTCCGAACCCTCGACCAAGAACACTGACCTACGACTCATGTTATGGCGTTTCGTATTTTCTAGAGTTCCGTGACGCGCCGATCAAACTGATCAGTAATAGTTCATTTGAGATAATGAGCTGGGCCCTTTATGACCCCTATCATCCGCCATTAATCACCCATTCAAGGTCACTTAGTCTAGTCAGATGCTAAACGAAATCTTCAGTCCTCGGTCACCACACAGCACTAAATCCTAATGGCTAACCTAAATAGCTCTTAAGCAATTTATCATTGCACTAAATATGGTTAATAAATCAGATTTCAAATGTTCATTTTTATTTTAGTATGCTTTGTATATTATTCATAAAGCTATTCAGCTTCCAGATTAATGAGCATAACAACTTGGAGTTTTATTTTTTGTGCTATGTGGTCATTATTTCATTAATATCAGCAGTAGAACAGTTTAAATCTTTCCTTACTTGCCAAATATGGGTAGAGAGGGAAAGTCTTTGTAAGGTATAAATTGTTTTAAACAGATAATACCTAGTTAAAACTAAAATATATTCTAGAATGTTACAATATTTAATTGTTTGTTCATGCAATAATTATAAAATCTTATTTAGGTAACTTAGTTTATTGAAATTTACGTATAAATTCTTTCATAAATAACTTGTTACTTAATTATAAATAATCCGATGTACACATTATCCAGAGTTATTAAATGAGACCAGTTAGCATCTTTAGAGCAGATCGAAATTAATTTGAAACCCATCACGAAGAGGGAGGTGAAGTTATGACATTAAATTTATTGTCACAAGAAATTATAGAACTTCCATTAGAAACTTTACATGTAACTACATTAATCCAACAACTTTTGCTCGACAACATCTTGAGTATGTTTCAATAATATGGTGTCCAACTTACCATATATACATAGAAAATTTGGAAATAACTCAACACCGTTTTTTGGAATTTGTGCCTTTTAATGCTGATGTAACTTATCTTGGCATGAGTTAACCACATCAAGAACTACTCATAGTATTTCTCACCATTTCCTACCGTAGACACCGATCACGTTTAATTTTCTTATACAATATTTAAACAGTAATATCGACTGTTAGATATATTCACTTGCACTATTGCCAATATAAGCAATCTCTAAATTTATAATTTGTACTTTTTGTTGAATTACGATACGCCTCATTATAGACTATACTTGTCCATATCTTAATTATATTTTTTATAATTAACAATCAACTGTTTAATTTAGTTTATGTATCCGAGTTTGTAATTAGTATTTTACCTGTTGAGTAGTGCACCAAATAAGTAAATAAATTATATCATATTTAGCGATCAAAAACAAATTTGTGAAATAACTTGAAACACTTCTGACACTATGTATCCTAGTTACAAAATGTGCTACAAGTTTTACTTTGTTGCAGATTCTCCAGCTGACCGCTGTGGATGCAGATACCGGAAACAATGCTCGCATTACATATCGATTGCTGTCCTCAAATATATCCGATGATTCTGATATAAGAGATATTTTTGGAATTTTTCCAAACAGCGGTTGGCTATATCTACGTGGAAACTTAGATAGGGAGTCAAGAGATCGCTACAACCTAGTAGTGGCAGCTTCAGATAATGGCACACCATCAGAAACTGCTACAACTAAAGTTACCATTGAAGTTTTGGATGCAAACGATAACGATCCCATATTTGTTCAGGAGTTCTACGCGTTTAGTATCGAGGAAAACTTGAGGAGGGGAACTTTCGTTGGTAAACTACTAGCTAAGGATGCCGATAGTGGGGTTAATGCAGCAGTGAGATACAGCTTGATTCCCAGCAACAGCAGTTTCCAAATCAACCAGATTACTGGTAAGTGTTAGTGTCTATCACAATGATTTCTAAATATTATGCAACTCAGGAGAAATATTTCACAGATGAATCGAAGAATTAAGAATGTTTCACTGGTTATGCAAAGTAAAGTGTAATTTTTAATAACAATAATTTACGTTTTATTGAAAAAAATACAAAATTTCATCGATGAAGCTTGGCATAGGCTACACTGCCACTTAACTACTAGGAATCATAGATGTGCCACATTATAGACATTATAATAATATAGACATATGGATTCCCGCAATCAACAGGGTTCTATTTTCCCTTTAGAATAAATTTCTATGTGATAATGAACGTATATAATTATATAATATATAATAATTATCTCTTACTTGAGAATGCAATTCTGTTCGTTACATTTATATTGTGGAAATGTAATTTTTTACGGTATGTGTTTGACTATACATTATACAAATGTGGATATAAAATAAGCAATTGTTATTTATTGCACATAATATGATTAAAATCCATTTTTAAACGGCATTACCATATAATAACTTTATCTTAATACTAATATAAATTTTATTGCTGGAGGAGGATTCATTTTATTAACAAGTCTAGAAATATATAAAGCTACTTTTAAAGCTATAAAATCGCTAATAATCTCTTTTAAAGTAATGAAGTAAACCTTATCACTATCACTTTTTCATTTCATAATTGTATCTCTCATTTTTTCATACTACTTTTATGTTGACCAACTGTTCAAATAAATACTATTCCACTGATACAATCTGAAAAATATGAGAAATAAAGGATGTGATATCCACTTGAATACTGAATAATCTTTATATGAAGAAAGACGACTTAAATAGGAGCAGAGTTTTATATGTTTTGTGATAATTAAGTAGCATAAATGCACCTTGTGTCATTATTACCAGTTCCTTTAAAAATATCGAAATACTGAATATCCTTCTTTGGATATTTATCGCTCTTTTCACAAGATCCGACAGAAAATTGAAGCTTATTTTCTTATCTTGCTACTACCACACAACAACCTTTGGTTTGTAATTTGTTATCTGGGAACATTATTACTATAGTTATGTAAGTACATTATACATTTTTCTATAAAAGCATGCCTGGATTATTCTTTGATAACTTATTAATCAAAGGACAATATTCTCCCGACAATATTACCTACTTTCATCAGCTTCATTTCCAGTATATTTGTACCTTCTGGGTTCATTATTAACAGATGAAGAAACACATTGCTCATACTCTCGACATGAAAAGAAAAAAATTACTTTTTGCTTTTTTCCAAAACGTCACAATTAGCTTTTCTTACTTCAGTTTATTGCCATGGCCAGGAATGAAATCATATTTTGAGATCAATGCCAAAATCAAATGACATTATTAGTCGTAAAACAACTAGATCGAAATTTGACAGCGTTGCAATAATTCATACGTGTAATGTTTTTTCTGTGACTTTCCGCAAATACTTTTGATTTTAAAGTATATCTATAATTAATTTTACTCGGGTTTGAGTGCGCACAGTTAGTATAACGTATCGTTTAAATTGTAATGATATGTACCTAGTACATATAGTAATATATAAGCTGACCGTTGTCTGTCTACAGCTATTCCAATTTCTCTTTAATGTTTCGAATTCATTTCATACAGTGTTAGCTAGGCTGTTGTAACTTAATCAGATAGAAAATCTTTCAGGGAAAATGACACATAAAGATTGTAATATAGCTCAAACAGGAACAAGTCAAATACAGCATGGTTTCAAAATATTGATCACTAAAATTTAACTGAAATGCCTACTAAGAAGGAAAAACAAATATTGCACGTGTAAGCCAAAGAAGCCTTGAAGCTACACATTGAGATAAGTTAAACATACTTGGTCTGGAAAGATATAAGTTAAAAATATACTTACGGAAATTCATCAAGAAATAACAACACATTAGTAAATCGAGAAATCATAATTATGCACTGTTCATTACAATTCGTAGCACTTATTGGACCCTTCTATACTTACCTGTTATTTCTTTTCTTAACATAAATTGTAATAAACTCACTAATTTTCATTAAATGAGAGAAAATTAAATCAAAAGATATTTATTTTACCGCTGCGTTGGTTATAGCTAAGCATTCATTAAAACATTATTGATTTGAACTTTGAACAGATTCTAACTAAAAAGAAACTTTTTGAAATGAACTAAATTCAATTTTTATAGTTTATATAATAATATTTACCAAATTTAAGTACCGACAGTCTCAAATTTTACAATATTCCTTGTGCGGCATTAACTGAGATTTAAAACCTACTTCTAAATTAAGTCGGTTTGGAAAGCTTAATAAAAAATTGAAGAGACGTTCAAGTATGTAAATAATGTCTCCGACTAAATAAAAGGGTATTTGTATTTCATTTACTTTATTTGACCTCTATGGTATTAAGACGCTTTCGACCATATGTTTATTTAAGGGTACATGAATTTGCTATTAACGTTAAAATGGCTCTTAGGTAGAAACATGATCACTTGACCCTATATACATTTCTATTTTTTAATAGAGGAGGCATTACTTATATAAAATGGTTAGTCGTTATTCCACTAGCATCTTTTGCTGTAGCATATTTGCTTTAATAGGGTTTTAACAAATATTAGACCCAACTTCAATAACAAAAATAAATAGTATCAAATTGAGAATATTCCCAACCCCTTAAAAATTAAATAAAGGCCAAAAGTAAACTAGTTAATAGAATTTATGTACTAAGAAATATCTTGTACATTTTTCTCTACTGATAGCAATCTTCATAGTTTTAGAATATTTGTTTAAGCTCCCCATAGCACCTCAGTTAATAACTCGTTGACGATTTAGTAAAGAATCCTACAGATTATAGTGGAGTTCGAACAATCTCTTTGCTAGGCCTCTAATCAGGTGCGTAAGGGGTGCTCCGCACCCTTGAGAAAATTCCAACATTAACTATGTGGAACTATTTTGAATATTTTCCTAAATTATACAGGAATTGGTACCCCCTGAAATCCGATGAGCACCCCCCTACAACTTATTTTTGGCTACCGGCCTGAACAGCTTGCAAATTAAAATCGGACATGCTAACCTCTAAGTTACAGTCCTTGGTCTACTTCATATTCTTAGATGTGTCCATAATTTCTAAAACTGCTCAGATTGCCCTTAGATAGTAGCGTTTTTGGCATAGGTTCATTTTCTCCAACAAAGTGTATCCCTTGTGTTGCTTAATTCAAAACAATAATGATTGGAGAGGCTGACCCATGTTTCGTTAATTTTTTAATGAAGAATCATCAGCAGGAATAAAATTAGGTGCTACTATAATAAAGATATAGTTCTGGCATATTTTTGAAACGTAATAAACATGCAGACATGCAAAATGCTTGTTTGATATTTTGATTCAACTTATTAATTATGAAACGTGTTTCTGTTTCTTTTTCTATGAAGATTATTTTAAAAAATTGTACGTTATTTATTATATACCCATTTGACTAAATCAAACAGGTACATTAACGTATAAGCATTATTATAATATTTATTACCTTTTTACATTTAACTTTGTTATTGTCCAGTAATTTAAAAACATATTTAAATAATAGTTCATTTTCATGCAAATACTTAAAAACTTTAATGTATTTAAAATGCTTGAGGTATTTTATTGTTGTTGTGAGGCCGACAATAACTGCACCAGACATAGGATAAAATAGTCACGCACATTATTTTTAAAACTTGTTTTTTCTAATGAACGCTTTCATCCCGTACAGAAGGTTAATTTTATGGTTTCTATTACGTACAACTTTATGAGCAGCATTGCAGCAATAATGGCTGTTTAGCTAATAGGTTGAATATACTAATGAACGTGAAGCATCATTCTGTAAATGTAATTTTTAATAAAAAGAATTGCACTTGTAACATCACATATTTAATTTCGTATTTTGATTTTACGGTTTAACAAGTAAATCTTATTAAAAGATTTTAGTGTCGAATTACTTCATTCTGAAATAAAAAAAATTCAGGATTAAGCAATTCGACACTTACATTTATTATTCACTTAGAGTATAGTGAGGATGCGCAGAATGAAATTGTTATTATCATTAAAGTGACGAAGCCACACTAACTTTCCTTCCCTGGCACATGGTAGTAATAATGTTGACCTATGACACTTATATTGTTATTTATACTCAGTTTTAATTAAGTTATTAATACAATCATAACTGTCATACAACTCTTTATTTTCCAATCATAAACAGCATAGTTATGGAAATCATTAAATCCTGGTCAGGGTCAATGGCTAGCTCTGCGCGCTGAGAACTTTCTATTGTTACAATATCTCCTTTTACAAGTTGAAATAATTGACTGACCCAACTACTGCATTAATTTCGTCAGCTATGGACAAAGAACACATTATCATGTGTGTACCCACATAACAAAGTGATATGCAATCTACATACACTGTATATTCAATCTATGGATATGGATATCCACAAGATGGAGAAAGCATATCTAATGTACATCTAATGGATGTGGAATTAACATACCTAGCATATACATTTGTCGCCGACTTCCATATCTATTTCATATCCAAGGAATGTACATAAACATATGCAATGTACATTCACTGGATATGAAACACACATCATATACACAATCGCATATATTATGAATATATATTACATATCTCTGAAGTAGTTTCCACGGACATCAAAACACTTATTGAACACTGCACTCGACGCATGTTGCCCCAGTTATGTTGGCATCATCGGGAGATGATTAAAACGAACAGTTTTAATTATCTCGATGATACCAACACGATTGGTGCAGCATGCATCGAATGAAAGTGTTCAAGTGTTTTGATGTTCGTGGGAACTACTTCAGAGGTGTCCATATAAGAGGTAATAAAACACAGATAGTGTAACAAGAAATATGTTTTATATAACTATTTGAAACATACACAAACTTTACAGAATAACCTAAATTATTACAAAATAATTAAAACTTTCGATAGGTTTCGAAGGTTAAGTGTAAGAGTAGCCTATGGCTAAACTTCGCCTTAATAAAGACGTTTTATTATTATTATTATTATTTACGTATACTTTTTTGCCTTCCAGTAGTTTAACAAATTGTAAACATATGTGTAATACTATAGTTACTCATGTCCTATATATGTGTTTAAAACATTCTCAACGATCAGTAAGTTATGTTATATGAACGTGCGTAATTTTTATTCACTATGTTTATAAAATACATACCCAATATGACTTGACATAACAGCAAATCTTTAGGTCTCTGTCACTTTGAGCCATCTTAACTAAACACACCTGCCACAATCAGTTAAATATGAAACTTGCAAATTTTCTAACCCCAAAACAGTATGTATTTACAAATCTAAAGAATTGCATTATAATAAATACACTCTTTAATAATGGGAGCTTCATGCAAATGTAACAGCATAATATAGCAATAAGCAAATCTAAAGAATAAGAAAGAATTAACTTCAATCACACATAAACATTATACACGCAACACTATAGGGCTTAATGGCTGCCGGCTGTTGCCAACAAAAAATCCGTAAACAAATAATGCGTGGTGCGCTAACGTACCATACCATAAATTAGTAGCGCATACGCATTAGATAATGAGATAAAATTCGTGTACGTGTATAATTTAATTATACCTTAATAGATATGTTATGTATAAATTATTATGTATATACTTATCTCCAACAATATACATTGTATATGACACTTATGGATGTCAGTAGCTGAATATACATTTCATATCATATGTATATTTAACAATACTTATTCAAATCCCCATATCTAATGCATATGCTATGGATGTACATATCCATGATATGTTATGTGGGTATATCCATTACCTTTCTAAATATGCAAAAACTATATCTTTTTTAATGGTAGCCCCTTAATTTTATTATTGTGCGTGATTCTGCATTAAAAATAATGTAAGGTGGATCAGCCTTACCGATCATTATTGTTTTGAATTAAGCAACACAAAGGATACACTTTGTTGTGCGAATATGAACTTATGCCATAACCGCTACACCTATCTAAGGGCAATCTGAAAAGCATTAGAGATTAGGGACACAACTAAGAATGTGAGGTAGACCATGAACTGTAATTTAAAGGTCAGCGTATTCTAGTTTGTAAGCTGTTCAGGGTTGTATCCAGAAATAAATTGTAGGGCATGCTCCTGGGAATTCAGGGGATACCAATTCCTATTTAATTTAGGGAAATATGCATTATACTTCCACACAGTTGGAATTTCCTCAGGAGGTACTCAAATACCCCCCCCCCCCCCGACTCTTCCTCAAAGATCCAGTGCCAGAAGTGATTCTTTGGCTACTTGCTTCTATTTGTGTTGTCCTGTCTGAGGAATCATCTTGATGATATTATTGTCCACCTATAACTTCTCAGCTGTTACCGCATTTCGCAGTTTTGCAGTCTAATTAATGATTTATTTTGTGGTTTGGTACGTGTTATGATGGTTACAAAAGATAAACTGTGCTTATTGTTAGAGGATGTTCAAGCAGAATAACAAACAAAGGTTATGTTATTTAGATTTTCGAAGGACAAAGAATATTTTTTCGCTCTTAGGCTGCCACCAAAAATATAGTCGAAGGTCACCCCAATTTATTAAAAGACATCAAACATTCTGTCAAGTCGCCTGTGATATGGACCTTCTAGGATCCAATCTTTTAGATATGACGACATATTACATTACTGTTGCATTTGAACATTGTTGTGAGTTTTCCGGCGACATTTCACATCGGAAGCCCCAGACAGCTCTGACGGCGGTTTCTAAGTAGTTTGTTTTTTCTGTTTAACTCCCACAATGGCATTGTAACAGTGAAACAAAAGTATAAGGTGTACTGTTCAATCTATCTACAATACATTCTCTCGTGTACAATATCAAAGTCACATGACGCTCATTGCCAATTAGTTCAAAATTGATCTGCAAATAGCCAGAAGCATACTGATTCCATGCCGCATTTTAATATTCAGATGAAATTAGAATTTATTTTGTCTTAGCTCAAAGATGGGGCAAAAAGCGTTATTTTTGTGGAGAGTTTTTAATAGAAGCTGCTTAGTCGATACATGTCCTGAAGATAATAATGCACGCTCACGCTGCAAGTCTTGCAAATAGTTTTATCATCGCTGTGGCCAGCGCACTCTCCGGATTTAAATCTAACAGAACACGAATTTTGCTCCAAAGGCGATTTTTGAGCCGGCTCTATTGAAAATTTGCATAAAAATCTTGTTTTTGCAATTGTTAAGAAGGTGACTTCACAAACATTTTTGGTTGTAGAATTATCTACTTTTTATCAGCACTGAGTGCATAGTCTTCTAAGAAGAATTTGCAGAACTCAGCACTTTCTTTACTGAAAATTGCTAAGAGGCCATCGACACGCATTATTATGTTATGTTCAAGAATACTATCTACGTCATTTTCACTTCTATAGTTTATTCCGTCAAAGCTTGAAATGACGAAGTCCCGAGTTCGAATGCTTGCCCAGACATGGATGTTTAACGACGTTTTAAATGTGCTACTGAGACACATTTCCAGATAGAAATGTCACAGGAAATGGTTGTTGTGTTGATGTCTACATGTACAAGTAAACCATTTTAGGATGGCCAACAGCCGCGCAGAGAGAGAAGAAATATCGTCGCTGTTGAATAGAGACAAGTTTCTTAACTATGAACGTAGTACAGTCGGGGGAAGAAGTTTAAGTAAAAGGTGCTCTCTTATTCACCAACAATACGGGTATGTCATAGGCCAATTAATGTTTTCGATTGAACAACAGTTCTTTGTACACGTAACATTAATGTTTATAAGTAGATACTTCTAATAGGTACCTATGTGTTAAATATAAGTTATACACTACAAGCACTTTTCTCAAGACTGTACCGATGTTTACACGAGAAAGGAACATAAAAAGTGAGCTCCGTAAAGGTGGGGGGGTTTCAACTACTGCGCATCGTAATCTCGTTGGCCATTCTAGGATGGTCGACCTGTACGTATCCTGGTCGAGTGGTGCAATAGCTATGGCTAAACTTCGGCAGGACATTAATGTCCATTAATAAATCGTTTAATAAAAATACCTTGAAAAGATCTTAAACACGTATCTACAGATTTTTGCCGATATCAACAATTCAGTTATTTTCACTATACCTTGACAAATGGCATGAACTATTGATTTAAATTTTTAAATAGACTCTAATAGTTCAGTAGCAAATTGTTTTCTAAAAAGTTTAATTTACTGAACAGGAATTTTTCAAAAATTTCGATTGTATTTTTAATATCAAATATTAATGATATGGCACTGTAGCTCTTTAAGTCAAGTTTTCTTCTTTCTTTTCTATATTATACTGCTTAAATGTACCCATTTTGACCGGAGAGAGCTGCAAAGAGCCAAATTTAAAAAATGTATGGAAGGTAGAGTGATTAAATGCATCACTTTCTTTAATAGGCACACTGAGATTTCATCATGTCCTACTGATTCTTAGTTCTTTATATTTTCATTGACTTCTTCCGATTTTACTTGTAATTCCGTAATGCCCTCAATCGTCAAATATGTTTTGCGATTCTTTGATTGTGATTTTTAATTAATGACCAAGTAAGTTGCGCTTTATTACCAAGGGGTAAAGGTAAATTCCATATTTAATTTTTTTTTTGCTAGTTTTATTACGTACTTAAAAATACTTGAATACTTGAATAACCAACGAAAAGTAATCCGTGAATGCCTTTGTGATGTAAATAAGCTTGAACCCGGGCTCCGAAGAAAATAAAATAGTCTGTATGCTGCAATAATTAACGAAATAAAAAAACTTAACCAAAGAACAAAATTTATAGCGGGCTAAACCTCTAGGAAATTAAAGCGGATCCTGACTGGATTGTCACTTATAAATCATATTTAGTATATCACAGATCGGATTACGACTATTGGAACAAGATAAATGCTGTTTAATCGTATTAAAGTTCATGAATCAATCTCTGATACAGGTTCAATGTGCCACTTTCATAGATGTTATAACTCAATTCCTTGTGCTTCGAATTTACATCTTCCTGGATGTCACATCGTGAATTTCTTGCCCTCGACGTATTGTACCGATATTTCTCAGACCTGCATGGTTGCACCCATAGACGGGACAGAAAGGGGTATTCATCATGTGAAATTAGGTTCTAAGTTAATTGAGTATAAAGCTTAAACACGATCCTAATTTATGATAGTTTTGCATGAATATTATTGTTAAGAAATTATAGTGATGTTATTTATGATGTTATGCTCTGCTGCACATTATACTCATGTTGAAAATAATGGTACTAGTTACTAGGTATACCATATGGCGTAGTTTGCCTAAAATGATTATAAAATATATGAGAGTGGGTCAGTTGAGGTATGTTTGAAACAAATAATAGTAAACGGTGTGCAGTAATGACAGCCAATTTATGAAGTAAACCGCAAACGTGAATTTAGAAAAATAATAATTGGCTTATGGCTTTGAGCCAAGTAGGGAGTTTGACAAAACTATCAGTCTTAAATTTTATATTGATAAAAGACAACATTGTAAGTTTTATTCCCCAGAAAATCTTACAAATATAATAATTTGGCAATTTTCTTTTTCTTATCGTAGCAATAATAACAAGAGGAAATGATATCAAAAGCAATCATCTGTCGACAAATATTAAAGCGTGATATCAAATAAACCACAGAATAAACAATTAGCTGTTTTAGTCATTATGTTTTGGTTACTTAACAAAACATTTGGTAAATCCAATGCACAGTCCGGGTCTTCCTGTCTATGCAATTTTATTTTACATCGAATATAATATTCGATGTAAAATAAAATTACATAGACAGGCAGACCCGCCAGCTGCTAGCCTCGCGTTTCAAGTGAATATCGCAATTTTATTTTATTGATCGTTTTAATAATGGTGGTGGCGGGTGGCAAATATCGTAAAAAATTTTAGGCCTTGATTTCTAGTATATGCACCGAATCCCAAGTTCCTAGACTCTTACCAGCTTGCTTTACTTATTTTCCTCTATTCACCTCTATTCACTTCCAACCCTTCACCGAATAAGTTCAAAATATATTCCAGTTCCGGATCTTATTATAGTACATACGTGTACAGAATATTAAGTCAATATCTTGAACCGTTCCAGAGAAAACGTGCACACAGGAAAGTTACAGACAGACAGAAATTTTTTTGCCCAAATTCAAAATCATGACATTCTAAAACTATTTAAAAAAAACATTGACATTTTTTAACGATTACTATACTTCCTCTCCACTACCTGGATGTGGAGATAAAAATGTTTGATTATTCAACTATTTTGAGATACTTTATTTACTTTTAATGAGTGTTTTCAATTAAAATGAGAAATACATCAACCGATGCATACAGCAACAAAAGCTATCTAAAAACTATTAAAAGATGTTGCATAGAAAATTAGCTACAATTAAAAAGTCGTTGAAGTGGTGAAACCAATCAATTCTACATTGATTTAACTATATTGTACTAATAACGGACAAAGACTTTTGCGGTTATAAAATAGATCATATAGTACGTGCGGTGTATCTGTGTAGTTTTTACAGTGAAAACTTTGATTAGTAATGCTTTGAGGGAAGCGTTTCACACTTCTGCCCGACTTAACCTTCATGGCGACCATAAAAATACTTCAGCGCCGTACTGTTTATGCCTACAGTGGTACTCTTTTTGTGTACTACATAAAATGTGATTAAATTGCAAAGACGTACAAAAACATCTTAAAATATTGTGTCAAGTTACGACTTTAAGTCATATTTGTACAGTTCAAGGTTAATAATTTTGTTTCAAGATTAATTAGATTGGCAAAAAACAGAAACACACACGTTTTTCTGTGGTTTTATAATTCGATTAAAAACTTGTCTCATTATGTTTCGGCCCTAACTAGAACGGAAATATTTCGACATCATACTATTATAATTTTATGTCCAACATAATACTATGTAATATTTAAAATAGAGTATGAAGACTTTGCCAAACTGATAATTTAGCTCGTTTTAGTTAATTTTGTGATTTAACAAGGTATTTTTTAGTCAATTGAGCTGTTGATGCAATCGTGGAACTATCATAAGCGAAACTGCAACAAATACAAGTAGTAAAAGTGTTACTCTTTATCAATCGACTGCTTTTTTACGAACAAATAAAATGAGTAATAACCAATATTTTAATAATAATTGACAATCTGCATAAAATTTAAATATCCGCTGTGTAGGTTTATTTACTAAGACTATTGATCTTAAATAAAATCTGACGAAAGTATGATGGATGTGCCGGCCCACTTTCATGAACTGTCGCCGGTCTCTTTTTAAAAGAATATTCCATTGTTTCACTTATTTACCTTTTATTTTTAATGCAAGATTAGACACTGTCCTCTAGATATGGTACCGATATCTACTGAAGATAAACATAATTTTTTTAATGTCCTGTTGTCTCAAACCCCTGATAAAGGTGTGTGGCTTGTGACTTATTTTGCAGGTTGAGTTGAGAGGAAAGGGTCAAACTCCAGGCGTTTATACTACACATAGGTGTTTGACTAAAGACTCAAATAATATAATTCGATTTTAATTTGTTCTCGATTACGGTGGCTTAAACATCTATTAACAATTAAAATTTTGGGAACAGTGGTCTTCAACACATTGTGTAGTAGTAGTAATTGTAGACAAGATATAGATAAACTGAAAATCATTGATTCAATGGAAGAGAGCCCTGGTACTAGCTCTCGAAGAATTGTCGCCCAACTTGAAATTTACTCCGACACTAGCGATCCGAATACTATATAAGCTGGGCTTATATCCAGTGATGTGAAATTGCATTTAACTTATTTTTATGTAATATTGCAGGGTATTTTCACATGTAACATTGTAATATTATAATTTTATGGTACAATATTTCAAGATGTATTCATTTATTTGCGCCATATATTATTACAAATCCCATGTCAACAAATCCAAGAATATCTAATAAAATAGAAAAGAGTTCCAGTAATATTTATTTATTAGATAGATAAACAAAATAAACTTCTGAAAGAAACACATCATAACGATACTAAGTAACCTATTAAATAAACTATAAATGAAAACTGTTATCTAATTCAGCATTATTTTCTGTTCTAAACTGACAACTAAATCATCTATGTCTACGTCTCCTTCGTCTGATGACTTAGAACTTTCAAATGAATAGTCGTCAACATCAAAACCAGAAAAACTATCATTATCTGGTTCAATCGGCCTAAAGCACCATCTCTTATTTTCCAATACCGAAGTTCCTGCCACATTTGGTGCTGACTGAAGATCTACAAAGTCTGATATTTCCACCAAATCTACTTCGCGATGTTTTCCTTGAGCGTTTTCAGAACAGTTGGTGGAGTGTTCTGTACTTAGCTGTCTTTTTTTCAGTATTTAGACTCCCCTGTGTTCTTAGTAGTGGTATATTGAACTTTGAATAGGTCAGTTGTTTTGCTTTATCGTCTTTTAGTCGATTTGTATTTTTTTTATTGTCCTGTACACTAAAACTTCATTCAAGAAATCGTAGTTCCAGTTTAATCATTTCTCCATCAGGGTAATACCATTTCCACCAAATAACTACCGGCAAATCTTCTGCTGTTTTCCAAATATCCTCATTTTGAAATTGTTCTAATTTGCCTCGATAATTGGCAAATTTGATCATAAATTTGATTTCATCAACGCCCGGTAACTGAGTACATAGATAATATAAACATTTCGCCCCATTTGGTTACGCTTTTTTGCACTCATAAACTCACATCCTTTAAGGGGATCTAGTATATTTACAATTTTATGTACAAAACTTAGACAAAAAGTTGTTCGGTTTCCGATTATCTTAGCTACGATAATTTCATCCTCCCGAGTAATTCATTTAATATTTCACAAACATGACTTGGTTGTGACGAATCACTTTGTACTTTTTTAATCGAGATGTATATTGAATATGATAGTTTATGAAGCTTGTCCCAAAGATTGTCATTCAACATATTGGACCTGCTTTCTCGTCCTTTTCATCTATTACCAAATGTTTCAGAGCCATTTTAATTTTCAATAAACTGACCGTGCACGTGTAAGCAATGCAGTGCAGTTGAATCTTGATGTGTAATATATGTGTAAGTAATATATCTTTAGCTGTGTAATATTACACAATATATTACGTTACACTTTTATATTACGCCTACATCCCCGCATATCCACATCACGGGTACAACATCTGAAACCACCGGGGAGACCATGCTAGATGCATGCAATATTTGAGGTGGATAAATGTTAAACGTTACTTGGTTCCTTTTATACCCTTTACCGATAAAACCACATTCATTGGTGAGAGCATCAACATACCGGTAACTCTCATTGATAGTCAGACGAAAATCCACTGCAGCAGTAGAAACAAATTTTCAGCATTATTTTTCAGTTAATGTGTGGTGTATTATTGTTGATGGCTACCAGTCCTTTCATTTTTGAGAATCGTCTATCGGGGAAAATTGTCTGTTTTTTTATTTGATTTAAGCCCTAGCAGCTCGGGCCATCTGGCGCATATCACTTTATGCTTATATCTTGTGATACAAGCTAATACACCGTATAAAATCTGAAAAATTATTTATTAATTTGGTAGTATTAGACAGTGTGACACTTAACATATTTGTAATTTGATTTAAATGGGCGGGAATCTTTCTATTCAGGGCTTGTCTGCAGAATGTGTTCGACAGTAAATATTGCATTACATTGCTGATAGAGAAGTGCTTCATTTCTCAATAGGAGATCCAAAGAGGTAATGTTGTTATGACCTTTCTAAGGTTTGACACTTTAATTATAATAGATTTCAGCTTTCAGTTATTGTGTGTCTATTGTTCTTGCCAGTGGTCTACAATTTTACTTTTCATGTATGCGATTGCGTCATCGGATCAAACAAAATTGAAATCTTGATTGGACTCTTTAATAGCAGCTTCTTTGCAGCTAAATCGGCTGCTTCATTTCCTGATACTATAATATGGCTTTGGGTCCAGATAAATACAACTGATTTATTTAATTCCACCAAGTTATCGACGGTAGCGTGGACAAGGTAAACCAACGGATCGCAGTTAAAAGGGTTGTTTAAGCTTTAGATAGAGTTAAGTGAATCCGTACAGATATTTACATTTTGATACTTGAAAACAACAGTGAATTTTAAGA
The DNA here is from genome assembly GCA_963583905.1 of Stenurella melanura. Classification (NCBI taxonomy): domain Eukaryota; kingdom Metazoa; phylum Arthropoda; class Insecta; order Coleoptera; family Cerambycidae; genus Stenurella; species Stenurella melanura. The sequence continues at coordinate 97,364,181 of OY757314.1, forward strand.
CGTGAAGTATTGCATATAGTTCAGCAGTATATACTGATGCAGAGTTGAAAAATTTCCACCAATGGGGCTCATTTAATATTAAAATTGCACTAAATACTAATCTGTTTTTGTTGCGAAATAATTTATAAGCATTATTAGATGATGTTGCTTTAAACATAAGAATTGCTATGTATTATCGGCACCTTAATATTCGCGACGAATTAATTCCTTGCATTTTGAATAGTTAAGCTCGGACAAATGGACATCAAGATGAAATCGAAAAAGCTACGCTCTCTTCATGATCGAGCCATAAAATGTCTGGACGTTTTGTTATTAACCATTCTGTAATTCGAAAACAAATGAAAATTAGATTCTGCTTTGTAGAAATAAACTTATGTGTAATATACATTTCCGGAACCTGGCACTATCCTTTCGACTCTCCCTGTATGTGTAGATATAAAAGTGAAAACTGTTTCTGAAAACAAGAATAAAAACAAAGAGAAGTTCTTGACCTGCAAAGAGAGAAAGAGAGAGAGGGAGACGAAATGGCAAATACACAGATGATTGAAATGTATGAAGGGCTACATGCCAGTCACGTTGTCCGAATCTCGGGCGGCTCCAGAAGCTAAGGAATGCTTTTAGCATTCCGCTCTCAGAACAAATAATAAACCGTTGACACTTTCTATAACTACTTTGGTCCAATCAACACACTTTTTGTGTCCCAATTATTGTCGGTATATTAAATTACCACACTGATAGCCACTGTCGATGTAGATGGCACTACTGTCAATTATGAATATCAAAACACATATCTTTTACTCACCAGCGCACAACTTTTTTAATGTTATTCATTTTTATCTTCAACCCATTATTGGAGCATTTCCAGTACAACACTTCGGCTTGTCCTTGGAGGATCTTGAGACAAATGTTTACTATTCTCCTTATGTATAACTTAGCGAATCAGAAACAGTTATATGTCATATTTTATTTTTATAAATAAATAGTGCAGTAAAAAAGGACCAAAAAAACGATTAGATATACATAGCAGAGTGGAGCGCTACTATAGGAGGGAATTTTTATTTTTACTATTGAAAATTGTAATAGTAAAAAATAGGTGCTATAGTAGATTGCAAATATTACTCCAAGACCGTTTTGCAAACAAGCCGTATCGTCTGCCCTCTACCACTCCTCAAAGGGGATGAAATTTTAATAATTGTTGTTGGTGCGTAATGACGAAAAATAGTTGGTATTATATGTCAAAAGTAAAACCCTAAAATATTCCTGAAATATATTAACAACTTTTGCCCTCTACCGGCTTATTAAAAGGTTCATGTACTCCACCAGGTCCTCGTCAACATCTGACTAATCAATTGCATCTGGTTGGGAGGAGTTAGTGCAGGAGTTCCCCTTGCAGTTGGCACAAATCAATGAGCAATTGATCCCAGCCTTCCGACACGCACAACCACCTGCACACCCCTTGTTGCATTTGCAGAAAATTGAGAGAAGAGACTGTGGGGCTGGTTCCTTGGAGGTAGGAATGTGGTTAAGACCAAACTTTGAAGCCTGGTATCCCCAGAGGAGCGGATCCATCTGGTGTCCTAACCATATTTGTACTTGTAGATAAGTTCTCAAGCAATGTTGGCCGGCTGCTCCTGATGTTGGTGGTAGGGATGCCAGATTGAATTTGGATTTCACTGGGGTTTTGGAAAACAGGTCGAATCGCAAATTATCTAAAGGGTTGTTAAATATCGTAGGCCAGCTTTGGCAATAACTTCAGCTTGAGTGTAGTGCTCGAAGAAAGGTTTGAGTTCTTCGAGAAGACATTTATTTTCGACCAACAGCTTGACCACCTTCTTGTTACCCTGCCTGAAATGTGCTGAAGTTGTGTCACATCCACCTATGGCGTGAACTTCTGATGTTGTTTGCCAGTTTGAAGCTGAACAATCAGGTGGTCTGCGTCTTCATTATCTTGCTTTACTGAGAAGCCTTCACCTTCAAGCCTCTCAGTAAGCAAGCTAATAAGACGTGCTTTATTTCTGTCGTTGGAAAGAAATTATTCCTAAGTCATGGTAACTCGGTAAAAATGACTTCAGGAGTAGTGTCTTTTGCTTCGACGGAGGCGCTTAGCAGATTTGATGCTCTTGGTGGGCAGGTCTTCTGGGTAGCCATCAAACACCACACTTGTCGCACTTCGGTTGTAGTGTCATTTTAGGTAGTCAACGTATTTGGTTTGGTTTCACCATTCTTCCACACAACCCGGTGGAGAATAAATCCACCATCGAAGATGGCGCTGCGACTTCCAGGTTTATCTCATTCAGTGGTGTAAAGAAGTCATATAACACTGACTTGGGAGTCTTCCTGATTCCAACTGCATCAAACAGAAAGAACAATTGGTAATTGACAAAAACTAAAAAAGTCAAATATTTCGCAGTTTTTTGGGCTTCTGACTAAGACCTTGAAGTCTGCAGTGGTCGTAAACTTCGATTTAACATTATTTTGTAATCCTATGTGACATATTAAAAAAACATAGATTCCGGATTTGATGTCAGGTAGCCCTCTTTTTTAATGACAACGTTACTGGACCACTATGAAACATACAAATTGAAAACCTTATTGTGACTACGACTGTACATCTCCCTGGAAAACAACGACGATGTTTTTCAAGTCATCTGAAAAATGTATGTAATGAATGGGAACGAAATTTGAAATGGGCAGCCCCTACAACTTGACTTAATATTGATAGCTATGTATATTGAATAACCAGGACTTTACTCACTTTTGTATTGGATATTGTATACATTGAACTGTTCATATTAATATTGCGTGATATGCACCAAAATAATTATGTAAGAAGTTGTATTAAACTTATATCCTGTAATATAATTGGGCAATCAGTCATTTCTTACCTGCAGTACCCTTGTAATTCCCACAGTTTTTATATGGAGTATAAAATATTATATGATAATCGCATAATAATAGATAACAGCCAATTATTAGCACACCACAGGGTATGAGATTAACCTGTGTAATATTTATTAGCGCATTTAGTAGATTGTTATACAATATAACAATTGGTAGATATAAGATGACGGTGGGTAGAGCATGATCTAGTTGCTGCTGCATGATCGGAGTACGCGTGAAGTATGTCCATGGAATCCAACGAGTGCGACGTCGAGGGGGCTAAGGCTGAAGAAGCGGTCCAGCAACATTCCCGGCCGTCGAACGAAACCCACCGAAACCAACTTCGCATGGACCGCTTCCCGCTACACCATTCAGTTACTGACTGCTCTCTCACTACAGATTTACTATCCTTACTATCTTCTACTACATTATGAATAATAAGTGACATAGGTACCACGTAGGTACATTTTGTTTCGACATTACGTAGAATATGAACTTATTGTTGTAATACTACTTGAAACGTGTTCGCTCGCAATAAAATTGTATTGCCATAACATGTCAATCCGATTTCTAGGCCAAAGCTGTTAGACGTACTTCAACCGGCAAATGTAATTTTAAACTGAAAGGAGTTCTAATGAAACCTTGCGGATGATGCCTACAGAAGACGTTGTAAATACATTTGCAATCGGGCATTGACGACCACAGTTTCTTATTTGATTTATGATAATGCAGAATTAGATTCAACAATAAAAATTTGCATTGTTTAGAAAACATCCTGAATATTATACAATATCTGTATTTTATATCACCATATTAATGCCTGTGATGGATCTTTTACTATTTTAGTTTTATAGTGCAAGCAACTGTTTTATTTATTTTTCATCTCTACTGTCTTTAAATGCATAGGAAACAATATGTTGCAATACAAAATTATTTATTGAATTCTTTTGTACTACAAAAATAAAGCCTAGGGTATTTACTGTTTTAATTCTTCTAGATAACATAGTTGATAATATGGTACATAAGAGTGTTATTTTACCTTTTGCTGATGATTTGAAACTCTTCAAGGAGCTAAAAAGTGTAACGGATATGATTGAAGTTCAAGAGAATTTATTTATGATTTATTAATATGCAAATTTTAATATAAAAATATGTAAACAAAATAAATGATAATTTCTCTTTTTTGAAAAATTCCATTAAACTTTGGTGCAGCTTCAACAATGTTCTATTGGAGATTGTGGAAGAAATCTAGACCATCACGCATTAAGAAATTATCATTTATTAATATTAATGGTACAAGTATCGTAAAACTTCACAGCGTTGATATATATCACAGTCCTTGATGTTCCCTATCGAAGTAGTTAGAACCTAAGTTCAGTTTGACTTACACAGTGAGGTTTCTTCTTCCTGTTGGTAGAATTTGCGCGTTATATTCTCTGGCAGACTCATTGAATTCATACTTCTATTAAACCGAAAAGTCCGGTTAGAATGTCCACCTTTATCTTAAAGACCTTTCAGTTTTGGTTAAGTAGGTCTTCCGTAAAAGTCGGTTGTTCGTTAATGACCTCCTTGGCGTGTCTCTGTCACGGGGAACTATTCCATCATTCTGGTTTTTTATGTACCCATCCCTTAATGGATGCTGGTCTGCATTTCCCAGTCACACTACACAAGATTTTCTACCCTGGCCATTCTATCAGCATTCTCATTTCCATTCTGTCCCTTATATCCTGGTACGCCACCTATCATCACTTTAGTCTGATTTTCTAGATTTATAAGGGCATTCACAGAGTCCCAGACTAGTCTTTAATCGACCTTCGAATACTTTCAGTGTTTGGTTTATATTTATACTCTTCGCAAGCACGAAAACGAAGAGTATATTGCATTTAATTGATACATTTCTAAAACCAGTAATACCTCTCATAGAAAAAAAAATTCTGTCACAATTTTAGCGATCGAATTCTCAACAACTTTCAAGATGCCCCTGTGTACGTCATGTTTCAACTTAAGAATGAAAAATCAGATTGTAATAAATTTGGACAGTATATTAGTGTTAGAGCTAGAGGAAGAATCCTATCGTTTTTTTTTTTTTTTTTGTTGAAATAGATCGGTAAATAAAAGTTACTAACAATTTAAATAGTAAGAAACTGTGTTTTCTACTACGCATTTGAAAAATGCAGACAACATCTATTACCCAACTGCATTGCCATTGTCGAAACTGGGGATCGAACCCAGTACACGATAGGCAGTCTGATTAAACGTACTTGCCACTAACTTGCTTTAACCGGCTGAGCTGCAGGTTGGTAAAACCGAAAAGAGATCTCAATAAATTTCAGTCACTTTAACATGTTTTTGAAAAAGTTTTTAATTCGACGTATGAATTTTCTGAAGTTATTTCCATATGCATAACAAGATTACTATGATTTTCAAATAAGTCCCATGGTTGTGCAGTGTTTTGATGTTTAGAGTAGCTGTCTGTTTATCGCAAATTGCAAGAGTGGACGAAGCACAAATGTTTAGATTGAAATTAATTGCATAAGATTTCCTTGGCTTAAGTGTCAACCATAATTATTAGAGGTAATATTAGCAATAATTAAGTGATTATTAATTTGTTCCATTGCTACATTTACGTTACCTGATTTACACGAGTTACAGTCACAGAGGGATTAAATGGTCGGGGTTCATGTACAGTATGTAACAACATTTGATTAATCAATTAATATAAAGTTAGAAAACTATCCACATCTTCATTCTTTTGATGGCATTAACTTGGTTGTGACCATCGCTTTTCTAGTTATGACATCATTAGTAAATTTTTCTATGGGATACATGACTTCATTGCATTTTGATAATGTTGTTAAAGGCTCTTTCTGCAGGTGTATATTAATCGTAAACAATGTGAAACTATAATTGCGATACATACTAAAGTAAATCAGCCAGTTCCTCCTTTTTAAGCCAAATGTAAGTTATGGGGAGAAGTTAATGTTATAATTAATGCTGGAGAGAAACAGAAAATCTATTATGGGTAATACTGTATTTTTAAATCTGTAATAATAATGCATAATAGAAGTGTGTTACGAAAAATTAGATCTAAGAGAGACAAACTAACTTCATATCTGGATAAGCAAACTAAATGATGGATGGTAGTCTTGTGATAAAATGGATAAATGGCGTTTGCCCAGTGTTATTTGAAACCAAACTGTTATGGTTTTTTAGCATATAATATTATTTACAACGCATTAAAGTGTATCTGATATTCAAACTAATTATAAACCACCGGCGCGGCGCCTTGCGTGTGTTAATTGATAAATTATTTTTAATAAAATGTACGATATATGATACGTTTTGCTCATCATCACATATACTATTTCAAACCATGTTTATTTCCACTTAATAATTAATGACACAGTGATCTTATTACAATCGAATAAAATAGAGCATCAAAAATACGATATGAATAATTGCTTAAGCGGAGGAGAGGCAATTTTTCATGGAAGAACAACCTATATGGTGTTAGAAATATTGTCAAGTTTTGTGCAATGTGGACGGCGATATATGTTTTTCAAAATTTAACTTTGTCTTCAAAAATCGCTCATCTCCCACATTGAATACAACTCTTTTAATTGCTAAAATTCATAGATGATAACTACTTGTTCAAAATTGTCAAAATTCGATCTACAATTACCTGTAAAATATGAACTCCTCAAACAGAAAAAATAAATACGATTTACTCTTCTAGAGGCAGGCTTGGGAAATCAAACTGACTCAGGGCCAACTTATTCAAAATAATTATTGCAAAAATTGTTTGAGGATACTCTTATTTTATCAACTAATGACTTATTTCAAACAGGAAATAGACATTATGCATGTCGTACTTTTCATAATTCAAAGGTCTAATTAAATAATCTAGAGGGGTTACATTTTAAGAGAACTACTACTGCAGCTACTGAAAGCGGCTGGAACCTGTTCCATCAAATGTTTGCGAACATTGCTTGATTTTGTTAATAACCGGGCTTGTTACCATCATCATCATCATCATCATAACCAATTTTATGATGTATACAGACATTGCCTCCCCAGATCAGGATCAGGTGCCCACCAGACAACCACGGCGCGCAGCGTCGTGGTATGAATGGGGTTAAATGGATCACGACTGGGTTGGCTCAATAAAATACCAGTTAATCTGCCGCCTGTAGCGACTCAATATCTATCTTGTAGATTTAAAAGAACGTAAACTAACAGTATAAAATTAACACTTGGATTTGAAGCACTGAATGAATTTCGATTGCTGACACGGAAAAAAACTCAGCAAAAAGACCCGTTCGAACCCGTTGCTCTAACTGAACTCATTCGTTATTTTCATTGAGAATACTAATAGTGTAGTAAATCTAAGGGTCTAAATCGCCTAGAAAGGCATTGCCCTACTATAGCAATTCTTTTTCTGGAACTTGTTGAAAACATTTCAAGAAGTATAGTAAAAATTTTGGATTAAATCTGTGTGGCGGAAAGCTTTTGTTTAAACAAATGAAAGTTCAGAATTCTGTTATTACGTAGTTCTCCTTAAATATCTCTGGTTGTATAACCCGTATCGCAATACAGAAAGAGACATAAATTATTCACAATAAAATTTGGAAAACATATAGATTTGTCCGAAACTTTTTGGTCAATGTGCCAAGTCGCAATACATGAAGACATTTTAAGGAGGCCATTTTGAAGCAATTGATGATAACTTGAACACTAATGCACATATTCTAACGAAACTTTCTAGTTAAAATGTTTACAATAACTCCTAAGAAACAATCGCAAATTCGAAAATCGAATCCTCGACTCTTTATGGGCATCAAGTCGTACATCAAAAATGTTTTATTTTAGATTACAGTTGTTTTTATGTTCTTTGTGGTGGCATAAAGAAAAATAAATTTTAACATTTTTAAGACCCAAATAATGTTCAAGTCATTATGTCTCTTTTCTTGCTTATAAATGGTCATAATGCAAAAAAGTGTCATATCTAGGGTCCCAACTGGTATAAACAGAACAACTTTTATTAAATAGTCTATTTTTTATGTACTTTTAATATATTCCAATAATTTTAATTTTTGGGCAAAATAGTATTGAGTAACATTCATTTGTTTAAAAAAGAAAAAATAGAAGATTTGAATAAAATTGGTCTTAAAAAATTTAAAATATATTTTTGTTTATGCCACCACAAGGAACATAAAAACAACTATAATCCGAAATACAAATTTTTTAAATACGTTTTGATGCCCACAAACAATCGACGATTCGATTTTCGATTTTGCAATTATTTTCAACAAGTTCCAGTAAAAAAATTGTAAGACAATTCCCTAAGCATTTCAATTTTACTCCACTATAACTAGAAGCTATATTGGGGCTTTTTCAGATTTTTTGCATCTTTAGTTTAGAAACTGGAAAGAGGGAGATATCCTGATAACGACTTTGAAAGCCGATATCTGTTTAAAATTAAAACATTTCTTGTTGCATTTAAGATGACCCATCCAACGAAAATTACGTTTAAGCCCTTGAGTAGGGTTACTCAAGGGCTTAGGTGTAATTTTTTTTTTTTTTTTTAGGTTTACTTTCTGCTCTGGGATTTTTTTTTTGTAAATCTCTTCATTTCTGTTTTTGGGCTATCAATTTTCATCTATGTACCTTTCATATCAATAAGTACAAAAATAAGATAATTGGAGGTCTTTGACAAATAGATAGACCTACTATAATTGTTCCACAGGAACCATTATAGCTTATATAGTTATTCAACTATTACAAGACAAGACAGTTATTCAAATTAAGGATGAAATTGTTCCCGAAAAGAGTGAAACACATTTTATGTAATTTGTACAAAGAGGAACTTCCTAAAATCAGAGCCATCAGGCTCTTATGCCAAGTTCCAGGTTCAACCCATAAATTAACTAACAATTCTACGAATTGTATCGATTTATTGAAATACATTCTAACTGCAATTGTGTTTTCATGATTTAAATCCTGAGTTACTACGCACATAAGCAATGACAGTAATGGTAAAAACTTAGTATAAGTATTCCAGTCATCTCTAGTTTTTCTTCCACTATGAGTGTCACGAAGGCTATTATAATTATTATAAATAGAATTCCTGTATAGCAAATACTGTAATCGCAAGTTCACATAAATATCACTTTCCATTTCAAGGCCTGTAAGTCGAGATTTACCGCAAATATCTCGATGTCAGTAACACATGATTAATCCTGACACCTCGACGAGTCCCGATTTCGCTAAGAAGATACCATAAGAGGCTTAAAGTTTACACAGAACAGGCGGTGATTTGCTTCTTGATTACAAATATAAAAGAAAATAAAATATATATAGCCAACTAAAAAAACAGTATAGTCTTTTGCTTTACAAAGTGCAAAAGTTATGATGGTAATAACTCAATAGATTCTGTTCGAGAAGCAGCGTTCATGTATCTTTCATTACCTGTTACAACTTATCAATAATTATAATTACTATTTTGGTGCATAATTTAATTAATTCTCGTTATCCAGTTTCAAGTATTAATAACTTAATTAAATTAAATTAGCTCCAAAAAACCGTTTGAAAGAACTAAACTATAAAATATTTACTTTTCATATTAGTAAACTAAAAAATTCGAATTTTTGGGGTGCTGTCTTACTATAGTAATTTCTTTGCTCGAACTGTAAATACTACAAGAAGTGTAGTAAATAATTTTGGATGTAAGAATATAGTAATAAAGAAAAGGAAACATTGAAATTACTAAGAGAACTAGATTTGTCCGAACGTTTTAACATTGGAAATGTTAATGTTCGCGTGAACGTATAGGACAAAAGTGACGAGATTTTTCCAAGGCCATCGACATGAAAGTATCAAGGTCAGATGATATAATACTGAGCGAGAGCCTGTTACTATGTGGGAAGCGAATGCGGTGTAGTCGATCAGCTGCGATCGATATTGTACCGCCTGTTCAACAAGAGGCGGCGCGAAGAGAGGAAATCTTGTAGCATCGAGCCGGGACGCATTAGTGCTGCTGCGGCGGACGAATAAGGAAGCGTGATATCATTTGTCTCGCTATTTATTCCTTGCCTTAGTGTTCATCTTCAGCCGTTCGGTTGGCGCATGGGTAATGTTCTCGCTTACGGTGCGAATGGTCCCGGGTATAAACTCCTACGACTGCTGAATTTTTTTATTTAATTTTGTGATGATTAATATATTTTTTCACAAATTCTTTTTTATGATTTCTTTAGGTTAGATTAATAATTTTTTATTCTGCTTAAAATAAATTCATTCTTTCATGCGCTTTCTTTAGGTCAGGTTAGTAGGTTTTTATTCTGATACCTAATTATTAATAATTATTAGCGCCGCAGGCAGTATCAGCATTGCAGACAAAGGAAAGGGGATGCGGGGGTGTTCCCCGCTTTTTTTAGTTATTTTGTACCTAAAATTATGTTTTTTGGGACGGATCGTAGCTGTTTATGTTTTATGTATGTTGTTATTATTTCCAATGTCCCGATGGTTGCAGTGATTGCGAAATCTGAATTTTTGATCAATTTGTGAAGCTACAAAACATGAAGGCCATTTTTAAACGAATGATGATAACTTATACAATAATTCAGATATTTTAACCAAACTTGTAGAGCTACACCATCAAGTCAAGTTTCAAATTAAAATGTTTATTATAACGCCTATATAATATTTGCACAAATCGAAAATTTAATCGTAGATTGTTTATGTACATCAACCTGTATAATATATTTTTTCAGATTATAGTGTTTTTTTATCTAGTTTTCGGTACTTAATATTAACAAGTATAATTTGTTTCATTATTCAAACCAATTTTTGTAATTTCCTATTTTATTTTTAAACAAATGCACTTTACTTATCAATACTTTGTCCAAAAGCGAAAATTATTGGCATACATCAAAAGCATATAAAAAACTTAAAATTTAAAAAAGACTTTAATCTGCAGCAATAGGCTTGTTCGGCATTTTTTTATTTCCTAATTCGAAAGTGCAAGTATAAAATAATGAATCTACAAAAAATCATAATTTTATTCGCACGTTTAGTATCTTAAAAACAATTACAAACCACCACCTCGAGAAAATGGGGCGTGGCCAGGCGCTACGTCACTATACGCATACACTCGGCGACTCAGTCGACGATTTTTAGTTGTTATAATTATGGGTATTTTCAGATTATATGTGTTACGTACTTCTTAATTGATTCAATGTGATTACAAAGAAAAAGAATGTTAAGTATTATGTAATCCAGAATGCACAAATACAAGTGAAGAGGAGCATGACGCTGTAGCTTTTCGAGGGGTCGGTTTTCGGGACGGCACCGGTGCCGTTCGGTTCGGGAGTTAATTGCGAAAGTGTTAGGATGAACTCGAAGGAGGTATTTCTAATGGGCTTTCCGCAATTAACGCGCAGAAGCCGGCTGTCTCTGTCGCCTCTAATTTTTAGGAACGGGCATTGGAGGGATAGTAGCGGAGTTCGATTTGACGAAATTTACTTACTTCTGAACGGCTATTAGTAGTCGCGGTAGATCTCCGAGTTCAATGTTGTGTATAGTGACGTCACAAACAGGCGCACTGATCTTACAGCAATTACTAATTTCAACTCCTTATATCTCGAGAAAGAAAAAAGTTAATAACATAAAATTTTAAGTGCATAATAAGAATATCGAGTACTATTTAAAAATCATATAAAAATAATATCATGGAACCTATTGGGAGCCCAAATTTGACATTTTTGCAATATAGCCATTTATAAACATACAAAGTGACATAATAACTTGAATTTACACTGAACATTTCTTAATATTTAAACTCTTTGTTTAACATTTTACGATTTTTTAGTGACATAAATTGGAGACAAGATTTCGAATTAAAATTGCTCGACAATGCATCGAAATATTGTCGCGCATGGCCTACTTTCATACTTTAGGACACTCGATCATTTTCTGCTTCATCACTCTTCAACCTCATAATATCGCAATGTCTCTTTCCATTTTAAATAATTGTGCATTCTTGTAAATTAATATTTTACTGCCAGATTTTAAAGTAAATTATCGATTTGAAGAATACTGTGGAAATTAAAAATTTAAATCGGATTTCTGTATTTCCTCCATTGCTTTTTTAGCAGTTGAAATAACGCACTCAACGCAAAATAAATATTGACTGAGGAGCTATAAGTAATATCGCTTTAACGCTGTCTCCAATCTCGACAAGCGTTAAATTATTTTTAGTGCGAGCGTTCGAGATATGTCATTTCCCGCATTTGTTATTCTAATATTCTCGTCTTTTGTACATATATCATGCGAGATTTGGGTTGTTTATACCCTAACTGACATATTAACAATGCAACTAATCGGTCTTATATAAAAAGACGCCACACTGGTAGCGAAATAGTTGCTTTGCATTTGTAATATAGTTTGTGGAAATATACGAACCAGAAAAAAATGTGATAATCATGATTGTTAAATTTTGTTTCATCCCATTGTTAATTTACGTATTTTTCTAATTACAGGTGATATCACTACCAGGGAACCATTGGATCGTGAGCGAAAGGAAACACACGATCTAGTAGCTGAAGCTAGAGATCAGGGTACTCCATCTAGAAGCACAAGGGTAGCTGTTAAAATAAGAGTCCTGGACGTAAACGACAATGCACCTGAAATTGTGGATCCTCAAGAAGATGTTGTTAGTGTTCGTGAGGAGCAGCCTAGTGGAACTGAGGTTGTCCGAGTTAGGGCAATCGACGTAGATAACGGCTTTAATGCCTCCGTAACATACTCCATACTTAAAGGTCGCGACTCGGATGGCTATGGGGTTTTCAGCATAGATCCCACAGCAGGGATGATAAAAACACGGATGGTCTTGGATCATGAAGAAAAAACAATATACAGACTGGCTGTTGCTGCAACAGATGGAGGACATCCACCTAAGCAGACTGTTCGCATGTTAAGAGTGGAAGTACTAGATCTGAATGATAACAGACCGACATTTACCAGTTCGAGTTTAGTATTTAGAGTTAGAGAAGATGTAAAGATAGGGCAAATTGTAGGATCGGTTGCCGCTATTGAACCCGATCAAGAAAATACAATAGCTGGAAGCAGTGGTGGTCACATAACTTACACATTAACGTCACTTATGTCCGACGCTATTGGCGATGCTTTTGATATTGATCGTAGCACAGGTTCCTTAGTTGTAGCGCGCGAACTAGACAGAGAAACCCAAGCGGAGTACCGCTTAGAAGTAAGAGCCTTAGACACAAGTACCATGAATAATCCTCAAAGCAGCGCCATTACCGTTAGGGTGGACATTGCCGATGCAAACGATAATTCTCCAAAATGGACTCAGGATCCCATAATGATTCCCGTTAGTGAAAACACAGAAGTTGGTATATCAGTTTATAATTTCACCGCATTTGACGCAGATAGCGGCAGTAATGGAGACTTGAGATATAGTTTAGTGAAAGAGTTTCCAAATTCTAACGCTTTTACTGTCGATTCGCTAACGGGTACCCTGATTTTGGCGACAAGTTTAGATTTTGAAACAATTCAAGAATACACCTTAGTTGTTAAAGCCACTGACCAGTCTCTTAACGTTTCTGAAAGACAGAGCACATCGGTGACGGCAAGGATAATAGTGACGGATTTCAACGACAATGCTCCAAAGTTTGTTGTACCAACCACATCAACTGCCTTCTTAGGTGAATCTGCTACGGTAGGCATGACAGTTATCCATTTAGTAGCTGTAGACAGAGACAGTGGAGATAATGGAAGAGTTACGTATGTAATTTCAAGTGGCAATGAGGCGGGGGTGTTTTCTTTAGGATATGACACTGGAATTCTCACTCTAGCAAAGCCTTTGCAGTACAATCAAAAATCGTTTGTTTTGAATATTACCGCAAACGATCACGGATTGCCAACAAAGAAAGCTAGCATGGAGCTGAAATTGTTAGTGCAGGGATCTCTGAACGGTCCACCAAAGTTTATGGATTCTGAATACACAGCTACAGTTTCGGAAGATATTTTCATCGGTTCGGTTGTTACCAAAGTTACAGCAAAATCTGGATTAACTGAAGAGAGTAAGTAGTAATTCATTAAATCAGAGTGGTAATACGAATAGTCGAATTTTGATTTAAGTGATGTTGTTTAATTAATTTGCAGCATATACAGACACACGGATTTATTTTGTTAACAGTAAAATACGAGATATTGCACGCTACTCATATTTTACCATCCAAACTGGCATCTTCTAGGGAAGTATCTCTAGATAGTGCTAAGTTTTTTAAAAAAACATTGTAATTATTGAAAACTATTGCAATATCAGTAATATACAAAAGCTCTATTGGAATTAAAGTATATACCTGAAAAATTTTTCTCATCGCAGTTTTACGAAATATTAAAAACAAATCAAATCTAAAATTTGTGGCTATACAATAGAGGAATTCAGATAAATATTAACTAGTAAAATTGTCAAGTTTTTTGTCTTTTATCGAAATTGAAAAAAAAAGAATTTTCTTCCAATTTGAGTAAAATAGCTTGATATTAATATTTACCTCCGAAATCAAGAAGTTTCCTCTGTATTTCTTACGGAAAAGATATTTTTTCTTAAGTTTGCGATGAAACGTCAACACGAAGTGGAATAAAACTCGCTCGCAAATACTCTTTATCAGAATTATGGAGAGAATAAGCTTTAAGAATCCATGTTTAATTTAAAAAACCCTATAGGACTCTTCTATGGTTAACTTGCTTAATTTTATTAATTAAATTTAATTGATTTGCTAAGAGTTCATCGCTATTTTTTTTAGAATAAAGCTACAGTGCTTACTCTATTTATACTTATGTTTAATACACAAAATATGTTTTAAACAATAGCTAATTGTTTCAACAGTTACCATATTTTGAAAAAATACTGTATATTTTCGAATCATAAAGAATGGTCCTACGGGGGTTTAATTTGAAACAGAATTAAGTATTAATTTTAATTTTTTGGAAATTTCGAAGAGAAAAAATCCTTTTTCCTTTTTCCTTAAATGTTGGCCTTGGTGCCACTTGTTAATATTAATTTATTTTGCTCAAACTTGAAGAAGATAATTTCTTTGAGATTTCGGCGACATATTTTCAACTTAATTTCTTGAGTCGTCCTATCATTCAATAATACCATACAATTGCTAATATATTCTTTAAATTAACTAATTTTATTAGAATTTAAATGCTTAGCGAGAATTCTTTATCTATTTAAATTAGCTGCACTTTGTTTCTGAACAAGACTTCCTTATATTATCCTCAATAATTGCAAGAAGTTCATCAGATTTAAACAATAATTAATCTTACAAAGTCATACCGGCATGCATATTCATTTAATGCATATGAAGATTAATATCCATAATATCAAATTCAATCATAAACCCGTTAATTTTTCCTACTAAGACTTACACAATTAGATTAAACTATCAACTTCAATCTACTAGAACTCTTATGGGCAACTTTTGATATTAATATTTATTTTCCAGGTGACAACTTAACATTCATCATTCCTCTAGGAATTGCAGATGACACTTTTGAAATTAAATCACCAAGTGGAAAAGTACTAACAAAGAAACATTTAGATAGAGAAATAACAGAAACTTACATAATCCCTGTTTATGTCAGTGACTCATCCAACAGCGGCGTAACCCTGTTTGACCTTAGTACCTTAATCATCAAAGTAGGAGACGTAAATGACCACTCACCCCAGTTTCAACCAGGTTCTTGTTATCGATTATCTATACCCGAGAACAGCGAAACAGCAGTAATTCACACAGTGGTGGCAAAGGATTTAGATGTGGGATTTAATGGAGAAATATCTTACAGCATTACAAATGGAAACGTTGGGAACAAATTCAGCATTGACATGAAAACTGGAGACTTAACTGCAAGACCTTTGGATAGAGAAAGCCACGCTCGATATTACCTAACGATAACAGCACATGATCAGGGAACACCCATGTTACAAAATTCCTGCAATATGTCCATTTCTGTTGAGGATCAAAACGATAACGACCCAAAATTTGACTTGACTGCATATTCCACGATGATTCTGGAGGACGTACCGATAGATACTTCAGTTCTAAAGGTACACGCAACTGACGCTGATATTGGAGTCAATGCGAGAATTATTTATTCGTTAGCCAACGAAAGCCAATGGTTATTTCGGATTGACAACAAGACTGGGATTATTACCACTTCCGGGTATGTATTATTACTAGCATCGGAATCGCACGACTCTAATTGATGAATCTAGAGCATGCCCGATTTCTATTACTTATTCACAGACGGTGTAGAATAATTGTCATTTATTCAATCTTATATCGGAAAATATTCACCAAGTATATTCTACTCTGTTATACAATTTTCAGAATAGCTGTTAAAAATAAAAAAGAAATTTTGTCGTGTATTGCTCAGTTCTTAGTTGAACATCCGGATGGTATAAGTCAAGTTAATTTCATTTATATAAATTTCTTGTGAATTATTTGAAAATCACAGCAGCTCGAAGTTTGAAAAAATTTTCTCGAGCATCCTGTCGTTCTCTGTTACTCCTACAATATTAATACTCATTATTTAATTTTGCAATCAAGTAAAATTGATTTAATTAGTGTTATTTGTTTAAATCAGATGAATTTAATTCTTGAGTCTTCCTTGATCCGTCGAGTGATTTTGTATGGTTGGACTCTCTCCACACCACGTCAGATTACATAGTGCTTTTTTACGTGGTTTATCCTGTAGTCATAATCCGTGACTGAAAATATCCAACTATTTACGTACTCTGCGTTTCCTCGTTGACCCAAGTCGGCGATGTCCATGTTTTCTTCACTACACCGGTTTCAGTCTCAGCCAAACTTTCATCACCGAAATTACGGCTTGGTGCAATATCTTCCAAGACGTCTTATTTTCTCGTTTCAATCATTGTTGCTTCCAAGTGGAACATGGTGTTCAAAGTAGAAATATTTTCCTCTTCCTCATTATCAGAAGCATTGTTTACAGTCCTTGCTTATTCAATGTTCAGATAGAACAGAGTACTTTAAGCCAGTGTTCCTGGAATCACAAGCTGCACTTTTATGTTTTTGATATGAGTCGCAACAAAGTTGAAGGAGAAGATGGCTATATTTAGCCGCTAAATGGCTTCTAAGTATTACTAAAATAGAGGCTTTACTTAAATCTATTTATTTTCGCAATAGAATCTATGATAGTTCAATGTACGCGGAATATTGGGACATCCTCTATACTGAAAGGTTAAAATTAATTCAAAACTGTTCCTTTCAAAGTTTGAACAACCTTAATTTATACAATTTACTTCATCATCAGATTCGATGTTAGTTATTTAACTCACAAGCTACAAACCATTTTATAATTCTTCTCTGTCGGTAAGTGCTGCAACTTTTCCTTCATTGAAGCTACTGTGTCGTTAGGATAAACAAGATCACACCGGTGAGCAACAAAAGTAGGGCATGTATATGATACATCATTTAGGAAACTGCTATTCTTCATATTAAATAGGTTGTTCCTTTGTTTTAGATTATTCGACAGAGAACGCCAAACAGTTTACAATTTCCTAGTTGTTGCCACTGATGGAGGAAAATACAACGCCAGATCGCAAAGAGTTCCGGTTACCGTGAGGATTTTAGACGTAAACGACAACAAACCAATATTTACCCAATACCCATTTAGAGAAAAAGTGTCCGCTTACATTCAACCAGGTCAAACCATTCTAAAGGTATCCGCAAAAGATGCAGATGAGGGTACCAATGCTGAAATTGTATACAGTCTAACAAATGATGGCTCTTATGGAAAATTTAGAATTCATCCGAACTCGGGAATGTTAACAGCTACTCAGTCACTAGCTAGTAATATCGGCAAAGTAGTTTATATTAATATATTGGCTACGGATAAGGGTAATCCTCCAAGGAGCTCCACTGGTTTGGTTGAAATAGTTGTGGGTGACATTCCTGAAGGGGCACCCCAATTAGGATTTCAGAATAGTACTTACACGGTTACAATGCCTGAAAATGCGGAACAGTTCCGAGATATTATACAGGTAGCGGCTGTTAGGACAGATGGGCGACGTCAGCGAATATTGTATTCGTTCGGAACAGGAAACGAGGAAAACATATTTGTTATCAACTCAGAAACTGGAATAATACAAGTAAGAGATCCTAAAAATCTTGATTATGAGCTTCACAAAGAGTTGCGACTGGTTGTAGAAGCCAGAACGGAGGGTAGTCCGAACTTACATGGATATTGCAACGTGATAATAAAACTTACTGACCAGAATGATAATTCCCCAAAGTTCACTCAACAACAGTATACTGCAAGTGTTTGGGAAGGCAACAAGAAGGGTGCTTACGTACTACAAGCATTTGCTTTTGACGCAGATGAAGGCCCCAATTCAAGGATTTTATATCACATTGTTGATGGTAATCACGACAACGCATTCAAAATAGAGCCAGCGTTCAGTGGGATTCTGAAAACTAACATAGTCCTCGATAGAGAAATTCGCGATACATACAGATTAACCGTTATAGCTACTGATGAGGGAGTACCGCAGATGACTGGTACAGCCAGAATCCGAATAAATGTTGTCGATGTCAATGACAATCAACCCACCTTTCCACCGCATAGTATTATTACTGTCAAGGAAGATATGTCAGTTGGTACCGCCTTGACAACTGTCACTGCGAATGATGTTGACACACATCCAGCACTCACTTATAATTTTGCCATAGAAAACGATAACGAATTTCTGAAGTATTTCAGCATTGATAGATTTAGTGGTAAAGTAATTTTAAAGGAAAATCTCGACTTTGAGTCTTGGCAAGAATGTAAACTACGGATAATTGCGTCAGACACAGCTCATGTAGCTCAAACAACACTAACTATCAAAGTTACGGATGTTAACGATAACGCTCCAGTATTTTCTCAAACAGCATACCTAGCAAGTTTACCAGGTAAGACACCTATCTAATAGATATTGCCATTATCATATTTCCTAATCTTTAATTGGAATCTCAAAAATGTTATAATACTGCCATAGAAGACAGGTGAACTCTGCAGAAGCCAAAAGCTTGCCGCGGTACCCTTGATATCGGAGAATCTGATTTCTGTGACCTCGAAGTCACAGTAATATGTCGTACTACGCTACATTCTAGTTTCGTATTATTCATATCTATCAAGGTGCTTTTCAACTGCTAATTATTTTGTATAGTTAGCACTACTTTCCAGTTGTTTCAGTAATGTAAATTTGTACCAACCTTTCAGAATCTTTTGGAAATTACCTGTCTTCGAAGGGCATGGTGGACAATCACATTTCCTATATCCTTTAAGACCCTTTTATACACCAAAAATCAAATAAATAAATAAAAATGGAATAATTAATTCTCAAAAATTAAACGAAAAGGCCACCAAAATCATCAGCCACCATGTGAACTTTGTGAGATTGTCAATCGCACAACACCAACAATTGTCATATGGATTTTAACAGATATATACTCCATCACCATAGTGACTGAATAAATTTCATCCCGTTGCAAATGCTAGCTTTCGCTTTTGTATAGTTCCTGTCTTCTGTTGTGCTGCAACGATTCTAGCTCATGTTACGGATGATATTCTTAGTACTTTGGATAAAGAGAATTTAACTGTACTTGTATCTTTAGACCACCAAAATCATTGATACGTTGGATCATAATTTGCTTTGTGCGATACTTAGTATTATGGTTTTGATACATTTTTTCAAATCTCATTTACATAACCACATTCATTAGTTCTTTTAGACTAAATAAGCTGCAATATATCTCCCATCACATCAAGTGTTCTTCGAGGCTCCGTTTCGGGCCCAGTTCAATTTTTTATTTCCACTGCAAATATTTTCAATTATTTTAAATAATCTTTGTTATGCGCAGATGGCAGGCAGCCTTTAATGTCTTTGGTTTAACGAATATTGACGTTCTTTCTACGTAACGAAATACTGATATGAGAGTGATATCAGCACTTATTTAAAAACAATACTCCCTTGAAGATTCTGAAGAATATAAAATACTAAGGCTTGATATTTAAGAGCAACAAGTATCTCTGTTAGTAAACAAAATATCTCCCATTGCATCAAGTGTTCTTCAAGGCTCCGTTTCGGGCCCAGTTCTATTTTTTACTTCCACGGCCAATATTTTAAATTAATTTAAATACTCTTTATCATACGCAGATGACAAGCAGCTGTTAAAGTCTTTGATTCAATGGATATTGACGTTCTTTCTACGTAACTAAATATTGATATGAGAGCTATATCAGCACTTATTTATAAACAATACTCCTTGAATATTCTGAAGGATATAAAATACTAAGGCTTGATATTTAAGAGCAACAAGTATCTCTCTTAATAAAGAAAATATCATGTTGCATTGAAGCTGTTATAAACTTTAAGATAAGAATGAACCAGTAAAAAACTCCAGTGATTACAATATTGCATTATTTTACTATAGTAGGTATATTTCTTTTGATTGGGCAATTTAACAAAAATTGGTCTTCAACATATCCAAAATACTTATTTTAGATTTGAACTTAAATTGGGAATTTGGATTCAGGTTTCTCAAAAAATAAAGGAACTTGATTGGCTAAGAATCGTAAAATTTAAGTATCGTATATTTCCAAATAAACGAGATTGCAAAGTACGGATTATCTCTATGCCACTTTGGTCATTTCTCTATAACCCAGAAAAGATTACAATAATCTACCATTTCAGTAAAATTTTTCTCTCCAAACAAATGTTGTAACCTTGGCAAATACATACATTTTCATTTTCATTTAGTTGAAGTACCTAAGGTCGAGTTGAATAGTTTGACTTCTTCCTTTTTTTAGGTAAATTAAATGTAAATTTATATTTTTCTACATAAAACTCATTTATTATCGTTATTAACTTCTTATTATTCATCTCTTTTTAGATGGGCAATCTCCACCTCTTGCAGATATACTGGTGTTAAATGCAACAGATGCGGACACCGACGATAATGCAAAAATACGTTTCTCCATTCTTAACCAAGTACCTGGATTTTCAATTGGACCGATTGATGGAATACTTAGGGCTAACTTGTCGAATGTCTCGACTTTGACTGAAGATGTTTTATTAACCATCAAAGCGACGGATCAAGGAAGTCCTCCTTTACATTCGTTTGTACCAGTGAGAATAAAAGTTAGTGGCGGTTCTGGACCAGGATCTATTTCCTACAATAAAAGAGACTATAAGTAAGTTGCATCAATTTCTTAAATTATTCCTCATTAATAATATCATAATGTTTCAGGATAAACATCGCAGAAAACACCACTGTAGGTACAACCATAATTCATCTGGCTAAACCAGCCTCGCAGAGCCAAATAACATTCTTTGCAATCGTTGAAGGAAATGATGATGGAGTTTTTGAAATTTCCAACCCTTCAGGAGCCTTAATATTGATTAGAAATTTGGATCGTGAATTCCAGGACCACTATAATATTAAAATATCTACTGACCCCACAAATCTGTCGGTGATCCATGTGCTTATTAATGTGGATGATTCAAACGATAATGCTCCAGTTTTTAAACAAGCTGACTACGAAAAGACTATTAGCGAAGGTTTGCCAATTGGCTCATCTATAGAAAAAATAGTGGCAACTGATGCTGACTTGGCTGGAACTCCTAACGCTCAAATAACCTATGATATCACTTCTGGAAACGACGAGGGTTGCTTCAGGATGAATAGCACTAGTGGTATTTTGTATGTAAACAAATCTTTGGATTATGATCAAGGAATTACCGATTATAATTTTGTTATAAGAGCTTGTGATAAAGGTATACCACTACTATGTACTCTCAACACATTCCTCATCATGCTGCAAGATGAAAATGATAATGAACCGAAATTTCCTGTATCCGAATATTTGGAATTTGTTGGAGAAAACGAACCCGTTGGTACAGCTGTATTTACTGCACATGCCACGGATCTTGACAAAGGTTCATATGGCTCACTCAATTACTCAATACTTAGTTCGAACAACTATGCCCAACTGGATAACTCCTGGAAACTATTCCATATCGACTCATCTACTGGAGTTGTGACTACTTCGACAGTTTTTGATTACGAGCAAAGAAGCAGATACAACTTTATTATAAAAGCAACAGATGTAGGTGGGAAATCTTCTACAGTGAAAGTTAGAGTGGAAATTGAAGGAAGAGATGAATTTCATCCTCAGTTTACGGAACGTACTTATAAACTAACTCTAGCCACATCCGCCGTGTTGCCTGTCGGTTACGTTGTCGGTCATGTTGTTGCGACCGATAGAGATAAGGGTCCAGACGGTAGAGTGGCCTACCAACTAACAACCCAACACTCTTACTTTAAGATCAATCGAACAACTGGTGACATAATAATAAAAAAGAAATTCGACAATTCTGAACTACTAACACTCGGTCGAGAAATCAGTTTAGTTGTAACTGCTAGCTCAGGAAGACAAGGATCACTAACTAATATGACAGTAGTTGAAATTATACTGGACCCACTTGCTGATCCGGGGACCAATTTAGCGATAAACAGAGAAAGCAACAATGCGACTGCTACTCCGTCCAATGGAGGCATAGCTGACTGGGCGTTAGGACTTCTCATAGCTCTTCTGTTGTTAATAATTACGTTTGGTGCGGTGTTTGTTTTCCTTCACATGAGGAACAAACGTAACAAGAAAGTAAATAAGCCAAACTTAAACTCCGAGTCTGTATCTACGTCTAACAATTATGTGGACCCTAGTGCATTTGATACGATACCAATTCGAGGTGGTGTAGGACCATTGCCAGGAGGAAACAACCAGTTCGCTCCGCCCAAATACGATGAAATTCCGCCGTATGGTGCTGGCCATGCGGCCAGTTCAAACTCCGGGGCCGCTACTACTTCTGAATTATCTGGTTCAGAGCAGTCTGGTTCTAGCGGAAGGGGCTCGGCAGAGGATGGGGAAGATGGTGAAGATGAAGAGATACGAATGATCAATGAAGGACCGCTTCAAAGAGATTCCGGAATTCATCGGCAGAACGATGAAGATGATAATTTATCTGATGTATCTGTAAGAAATACCCAGGAATACTTAGCCAGATTAGGAATAATTAACAACAGTAGTTCGGGTCATCCGCAAACTGCTTCCAGGTTATGTACAGATCCCAGAGCTGGAAGCAGTAAAGAGTCACTTCACCACCACCAATCAGTGCCTTTAGATAGTCTTCATATTTTTGACGAAGAAGTTGGCAATGAGAACGATATAACTAATTTAATTTACGCAAAATTAAACGACGTTGCTGGTAGTGATAGGGCGAGTTCAACAGATGAGGGTGGGGGAGTGAACGCCTCAACTTTAGGATCTACAATGGATCATGTGATGGCTATTGGAGGTTATGGAGACGTGCCGGCGGTCACTCATCAACCCTCGATGAACGGATCTTTAAGCTCAATAGTACATAGTGAGGAAGAACTAGCCGGTAGTTATAATTGGGATTATCTGTTAGATTGGGGTCCCCAGTACCAGCCGTTAGCTCATGTATTCTCAGAGATAGCAAGACTGAAAGATGACACTGCATCAGTGCATAGTGGCGCTAGTGGTACCTCTAGTGTTAAAAGTAAGAGTTCCGTAGCTCCTACGAAAAATATACCACCTCCTTTAATAACAAGTGTTGCTCCACGGTCTATAGCAATGCCTGTGTTGAACTCGAGAGGCGGATCTAGTCACCATGGTGGAGTGGGACATAATCAAATGATGATGCTACCAAGGTCTCCTATTAACCATGACGCCTCCGGAGCCACTTTCAGCACCTCTACTGCTATGTCGCCTAGTTTCTCACCGTCATTATCACCATTAGCGACAAAATCGCCGTCTATTTCACCTCTAGTAGCACCAGGATTGCCAACTGCTCATCATGTTATGCCAAGGCAATCGACGCAAAATAGGAACAAGTCAGTAGTGGACACAGAACTTAGAATATGATGTGTTCTGTTCTCGTTTTATTTTAAATTAATGTGGTATGGCTGTGCTACAAATGCAGACTGATTCAATTTTGAAAAACATTTAAATCGATTCTTTGTGTATATTCGTGTAAATAATAATAATGAAATGCTCATTTAGGTAGTTGTTTTCTGCCTGCCATGTTTAGCCATAAATACGACTAACAATGTCAATTTTTATGTTTGTTACATGTTCTTTAAATTATTAAAAAGTGCTGTAGATATTGTATCTAGTTTTTTTATTCCTTTTGTAATTATTTTAGTTAGGAATATCTAAATTATTCAAATTGAATTGTTAACCAAATTTACGTAAATTGTACTTGTTCAATTGACTGAATGTGTGTATGTATGAATGTTTTCTTATTAAGTACTGAAGATTGTGTCATAAGAAGAGTAGATGTAAAAAATGTACAAATAAATAAATTTATTAATAACTGCGTCCATTTTCTTTTGAACCCTTTTATAAGTAGGTACCTATACCTAGTTTAGATAGAACGCCCAATTGGCGAATAGTTCCACCAAATATACAGGGCGGACCATTAATAATAGGCCATAGTGCAAGGGCACCTAAAATAGTTATCGAACAAGCAATAGCATTTGGCGGAATTTAAACTAGTCGTGCAACTAAAAAAAAATGTTCCATTTGTTGCACACTTAATCGACCACACTGTATATCCTGGGTGTAGAATCAGGCATGCATTGTCATCGAAACTGAATCAACATGCAAAATTTCAAGTCCGTAGATTAGGGGCAGTGGTTCTAATTCAGCTTGCAAGATATGACCTAAATAAACGAAAAGGGGCTCTAAAGCCACTTTACATTAATGCAATATTGCAGGTGGCATACAAATTATTATTGCGCGCATGCGTACATCGAGCTATTTCGATCAGCTGATTGCAATATTTGTCATTGCATTGAATTAGCGCGTGTTCTAATTTGATTGCATTGCAGATGCAATATGAACCGTTTTCGTTTACAGTGAACATAATAAACAGGATTTCAATGAACAGAATCATATGATACAAAATTTCATAGTAGGGACAGAGATAACACGTGAAACAGATTCCTTATGATTACGAATCACTCTGCTGAACGAAAGCAGCTATAGTTACTTTATTTGGAAATGGGAACAAACATTTTGGGAAAATAATATCATGTTATTATTTTCTAATAAAAATTTTCACTTGATTTTTTCTCTTTCTGTTCATAGTGATCATGTATTGTAAAATAAATAAATAAGCAATAATCATAATCATTCTTCTCGTATGTTTGGTGGTTCCAACGATTTCACAAAATATGGCAATAGTGTAAAGTGCTTTTAAGATGCAAGAATTATCACGCAAAGTTTTACATGCCATCCATTTCATTGCATTGCATAGTATACTATGCCGCTTTTACATTTATGCAATGCAATGAAATTGATGGCATGCAAAACTTTGCGTGATAATTTTTGCATCTTGAAAGCACTTTACACTACTGCAATATTTTGTAAAATCTTTGGGACTACGAACCACGAGAAGAAAAACTTATGACTATGTTTATTGTTTATTTATTTACTTTACTATAACTGATATACCTATGAACAGAAAGAGAGAAAATCAAGTGAAAACAATTAGAGGTAATTACAGTGCCACTCGCAACTTCAACACTCTTATTAGAAAATAATAACATAATATCAATTTCCCAAAATAATTACAGAATACAATATGTTTGTTGCTTCCGTTCCTTTAATGCTTGGTTGGCAACCCAGATATTTCAAATAAAGTAACTATATTGCATCTGCAATGCAATCAAATTAGAAAACGCGCTAATTCAATGCAACGAAAAATATTGCCATCAGCTGATCGAAATACCCCGATGTACGTACGCATGCTCGCAATAAAAATTGGCATGCCACCTGCATAAATTTAAGGTAGCTTTGACACAATCACATTGAAAGTTAAATAAAAGCTTTTAAAAACAATGAAATAAAAAAGGAGTCAAACACCCATCAGGTCCACGCCGTTGACTCTGGGTAACGCTAATAACGGGATATATTCAAAAAATGAAATAATTCGTGCCACAATAAATATCGTAAAACTATAAGTCAAGGTCAAAGCCAAGGTCATCAGAAGTAAGTTTATTCGATTTCCTACAACTTTTATCTGGGTAAGTTCTTACTAAATCAGAATTTAGAAGCTATTTCGTAACAATAACTTCAGATGACTTTCACATGACCTTCATGGGTAAATATTCTCTTCTCTTTTCCTTAAAAGATTCATATCTTAAAGTAGGATTATGAGCTTTTTCTGAATCAGAGGAGCAAAATGTGGGTTTTATTGAAAAAGAAGAGGTAACGATCAAATGACTTTGAAAATATTGCTAAAAGTCAAGTCAAAGTTATTGCAAGGTAACTTACCGATTTTGCTACAACTTTTGTTCTAGTCAATTCCTCTGAAATCTCAACACTGAGTTACTATAGAACATCGAGTATATAAATAATCTTTATTTGACCTTCAAGTGACCGTTAGTATGGACTTTAGAGACCTACTGCACGTAAGAACTATTGTTCGGAATGGTCCAAAGAAAACATTTCCGCTGGTTTTAGCTCAAACGACTGTATAACTTTTACCGTGTATTTTCTGCGGGATCTTTTAAAAAATTAAAATAATTAATAACTCTTGTATTTTTTAATCGATTTTTTTCAAAAATGGAGGAATTCGTCCTCTAGCTAATACTAGCTTACTGTCCAAATTTCGTTCTTAAGTTATCGTGCTTATGAGAAACGTAGCGGACAGACAGACAGACACACATGCGAACAGACAGATGGACGGACATTTTGAAAGTTGTTCAGAATTCGATTACCAACACAGTGATATGATTTTTTCCCTACGAGCGATATTACCGGTTTTAGAAATACAATGTACTTTTCGTTTTGTACTTGCAAGGAGTATATTAATAATGATAATATTGGTTTTATATCGGCTTCTCG
Organism: Stenurella melanura; assembly: GCA_963583905.1. NCBI lineage: Eukaryota > Metazoa > Arthropoda > Insecta > Coleoptera > Cerambycidae > Stenurella > Stenurella melanura. Next base: position 97,391,088 of record OY757314.1, read on the forward strand.
TAAGTCGCAACGCCAAAAAAAATAAATAAAAAATATCGGCTTCTCATTACATATTCAAATAAAGATAGATTTTCCCTAGAAAAAAAATCTATTATTTATGGCCCATGACAGTACATCAAATTCAATAGAAAATTAAAAAAATACTGAGTATCCATAATGAGTGAATCACATAGTATCTGCAAACATTTATCAAAAAATATTAAAGCTATCATATCTCCTGGGATAGACGGTATAAATGAATTTCCAATTAGTTTTAAATGATGTACTACTTATTTCAGTTGGTAAAACGAGATAAGTGACAACAATTTCGTTGTCTCAATTTAACTCAAATTGTAGGTAATACTAATAACAGTACAATTTTGTGCGCGCCACGCTAATCTAATCTTGTGTTTACAATATGAAACAGACATTATTTTTGTACGTCACGTTACGCCTCACCTAATTTTACAACGTTAGTGATAACAAACTTTATTAAACATGGACAGTAATCGAAGGGGGACATCAAAATTCACCTGTTACTTCTGCAACAAAACTATAGAAAATGAAACGGAACTGGTAAGTGTTATAATTTAAATTATTGTTTGAAGTATATGTTAGATAATCACCTAATTATTTATTATTAAATTTTATTAATTTTGTGTCCAATTCTAACCTTTATGTGTACGTGTACTTTCAATTGTGATAATAGTATACTTAGTCGTTTATATAACTGTATTTAAATTAGAAAATAATATCGTTTCGTTCTAATTGTTCACGAACAATACTATTAATACGGTATTGTAAATACATTAACTTGACAATAGATAATGTTTATTGTTTATATTTGGGAGTTAAAAAACACGGCGTTTCTAGTCACTTATTTCTCAAGTGAAAATAGCACAATTACCTATAAGTATACTTTTAATACCGTTAAGTACAGTATGTTAGAGTTGATTTACACGAGCATGTATTATTTACTAGCACTAGTAGTTATTTTCGCGCCAGTTTCTCTTGCAAGTCAGTGTTTTCATGTGTGCATATAAAAGTGAGGTGTATTTACTTTTCAAAGTGCTAGTTTTGATGTAGGCCCGCCTTTTAAAGAATTTAAAAAGATAATGTCAAATTGCAACTTTTGCATTTCAGACGTTAAAAAAGTGCATCTACTTTGCAGAAACAAACTTACAGATAACAGAAAAAAGTCAGTGGAGGCAGTTCCCTCTCTATTTGGCACCTCTTATTACACTCTTCGCAAATACAAAACGAAAAGTATATTGCGTTCTATCGGCACATTTATAAAATCAGTAACATTGCTCGTAGAGAAAAAAATTTCATATCACTGTGTTGGTGATCAAATTCTGAATAACATTCCGTCTATTTTTCTATCTGTCCGTCCGTTACGTTTCTTGTAAGCACGATAACTTAAAAACGTAAAGTCCGATTGTATTGAAACTTGGACAGTCAAATAGTGTCAGCTAGACGAAGAATCTTGTTGTTTTTGAACAAATTCGATCAATAAATAAAAAGTTAATAATTTTTTAAATTTGAAAAAAAACACTTTTTGAATTTTTTGTAATTAAGAAAAAATGTCTAAAACTAATATTTTTTACAAAAAAAACTGCACAATCATATAAAAAGTGTAAAAAGGGCATTATATTTGCGAAGAGTATAATGGTTCCTCTAGTTTATTCATTATTATTCTGTTGGGTTGCCGTTCAATATATATTTTTTAAGATAGTTGACATACTTTTATGTCAGATTTCCTCCTTGGTAGTAGTGTCAACTTCACTCCAAATATTACTTTCCACCGATATTTCTTAATTAACAATTTTTTAGGATGACTACTCTGCTTTTTTAACTCAAAAAATACGGTGGGAAGCATGGAGGTCACTTTAGAGAAATAATTATTAAATGTTGAAGGATATAATATAGTCATCACTAATGTCGTAAAGAACCTAATATACTTTAAATTAAGAATATATACAAAGTGGTCGCTCTAAAAAAATATTATTTAAAAACGATAGGGGAGGATAATAATCAGAGGGTAGCAGTCACTATTGCTACAAAGAAAACCCTATATACTCTTATTTAAAATTATAAACAGGGTGGTCATCCGACAGAGAAAATAAATAAAAAAACCGCTGCCTAAGGAATCACTACTTCCACATCCAGATTATTCGTCCAAGTCACTTTAAAGGAAACATCTTGACTATATTTGCACTCTAGTATGTGGAAATTATTGGTCATAGAATTTTAATAATATTTGGAGTAGATGTCATAGAAAAGTTTGAGGAGTTGGTTTCTACCATATACGTTAAAAATGAAGTTTCTAGTTTACCCTACTTATTTTCCACTATTCACAATCTACCACCTCCCACCCCATCTCAATCGGATGTCACTACAATACATACGTGTACTAACTTTCAAGTGAATATCTCAATTTGATGTTATCAATCCCATTAACAATGAAGGGGAGGTGGTGGAGTTTGAAAAATATTAGAAAGAAATCTGAGGCCTTGGTTTCTAGTACGTACACCGAATCCCAAATTTCTGTACTCTAGTTCCAGGTGTCGTTATAATACATACGTCTACCAAATTACAAGTAAATATCTCAATTTTATTTTATCAACCCCTTTAATAATGTAGTAAGGGTAGTGGAAGTGTTGAAAAATAGTATAAAAAATCTGAGACCTTGGCATCTAGGACATACACCTAATTTCAAGTTGCAGTACTCTTACCAGCTTACTTTACTTATTTTTCCCTATTTACCTCTACTTACCCCCACTCCTTCAACGCAATCATGTCAAAATATAATCTACTTTCAGATATAATTATAATACATAAATGTACTAAATTTCAAGTGAAAATTGAAATTTAATTTTATCAACTCTTTTAATAAGGGAGTGGGGGTGGTGGGGAGATGGAAAATACTAATAAAAAACCTGAACCTTCGCTTCTAGTATATATACCAAATCCCAAATTTATGTACTTTTACTAGCTTGCTTTACTTATTTTCCCCTATATACCCCAATTTAACCCCTAACCCTTCAACGGAATCATCTCAAAATATAATCTAGTTCCAGATGTCGTTATAATTCATATGTGTACCAAATTTCAAATGAATATCTCAATTTTATTTTATCAACCCTTTTAATAATGAAGTGGGTGGGGGTTGAAAAATATTATAAATAATCTGAGACCTTGGCTTCTAGTACATACACCTAATTTCAAGTTTCTGCAGTCTTACCAGCTTGCTTTACATATTTTCCCCTATTTACCCCTATTTAACCCCCAACCCTTCAACGGAATCATCTCAAAATATAATCTAGTTCCAGATGTCGTTATAATACATATGCGTACTAAATTTCATGTGAATATCTCAATTTCATTTTATCAACCCCTTGAATAATGGAGTGGGGGTGGTGTGGAGCTGAAATATATTATTAAAAAAATCTGAGGCCTTTGCTTCTAGTACATACACCGAATTTCAAGTTTCTGTACTCATACCAGCTTGTTTTACTTATTTTCCCCTATTTACCCCTAAATAACCCCCAACTCCTCAATGGAATCATCTCAAAATATAATCTACTTCCAGATGTCGTTATAATTCATACGTGTACCAAATTTCAAATGAATATCTCAATTTTATTTTATCAACCCTTTTAATAATGAATTAGGGGTGGTGGGGGTTGAAAAATATTATAAATAATCTGAGACCTTGGCATCTAGTACATACACCTAATTTCAAGGTTCTGTAGTCTTACCAGCTTGCTTTACTTATTTTCCCCTATTTACCCCTATTTAACCCCTAACCCTTCAACGGAATCATCTCAAATTATAATCTAGTTCCAGATGTCGTTATAATACATACGTGTACCAAATTTCAAATGAATATCTCAATTTTATTTTATCAACCCTTTTCATATTGGAGTAGGGGTGGTGGGGGTTGAAAAAATATTTTTAAAAAATCTGACGCTTTGGCTTCTAGTACATACACCGAATTTCAAGTTTCTGTACTCTTATCAACTTGTTTTACTTATATTCCCCTATTTACCCCAAATTAACCCCCAACCCTTCAACGGCATCATCTCAAAATATAATCTAATGTCAGACGTCGTTATAATACATACGTGTACGAAATTTCAAATGAAAATCTCAACTTTATTTTATCAACCCCATTAATTGGGTAGGGGTGGTGGGGGGTTGAAAGATATTATAAAAAAATCTTAGGCCTTAACTTCTAGTACATACACCAAATTTCAAGTGTCTGTTCTCTTAGAAGCTTGCTTTACTTATTTTCCCCTATTTTCCCCTATTTAACCCCCAACCCTTCACCGGATTTCCTCAAAAAACAATCCAGTTCCAGATCTCGTCATAATATATACGTGTACAAGATTTCAAGTCAATATCTCAAACCGTTCCGGAGAAAACGAGCGGACAAAAAAAGTTACAGACAGACCGACAGACCGACAGACAGACAGACAGACAGAAAATTTTTTTTTCGCTCAAATTTAAAATCTCGACGTTTCATGACATTTTAAACCTATATCACGAATAAAAATTTTTGAAAATTTTTTTGCGATTACTATACTTCCAATCCACTACGTGGATGTGGAAGTAATTAAAGGTGTCAAATGGGAATATTGGGAATACCTTTACAGATTTTTATAATAGTTCGATTATATTTTGAGATGATCACTCTATATGCTTCACCAATAATATACTAGCCTTCCTTGACAATTGTGTTAAGTATATGCCAAATAATATTGAATGAATGAATCAATGAATGAAGTTTATTTATCTCAAGGATATTACATGTCACAGGTACATTTATAAAGGTACAGACAAGTAAAATAGTTCAATATTACATACTTATATCTACTTTATATATAATATTACATATTTTTATCTAGATTCTAAATTCTATGTAAAAGAAATAGCTTAACTCAAGGATCTTAGGTTGTTTTGAAGCTTTGTTTTAACTAATTTTACAAAACTAGCACCTTTATGCCACTGTTGAAAGTATTAAACTGGATAAGACCAGAGTGAAACAAGCTATTCATAGAGCTAGTTTTAATGGTTGTATTAATATAAATATTATGTTTCTGTCGAGTACTATATTGATGGACACGTAATTTGCCAACAAGTAATTAACAACTTTAAAAATAAAAATTATTGTGTGCATGTAAAAATATGTCGAACCAGTTTAAGATATTTAACATCAAATTAACGCTTGTATACAAGTTACATTCTAAAATAATTCACATTGCTTTGTTTTGAAGTATTTGTAATCTCTCAGTGTTTGAATTTGTGGTGCAAATTAATAAGCAGCAGTATGTAAAGTGTGACCTAATTAAAGAATGATATATAGTAATTTCACTTCCAATTGAGAGATACTGGCTTATTCTTCTAAAGAAGCCAATTTCTTTACATATTTTCTTAGGCACGTAGTAAACGTGATCGTTTAGCTTTAGTTCCCTGTCTATAACGAGCCCTAAGTATTTAATATTTTTTACACGTTCTAGATTTTCATTATATAAAATGACATTTGAATTGCGTTCTTTAAATGAGTTGTATAAACAATTTGAACCAATGAACATCCATTTTGACTTAATTTCATTTATTTTTAATTTATTTTCCTTAAATTTATTTGTTCTTAATTCCAAGTTTACCATGTTCACCAATTCATTAAAATCATTATCATCATAATATATTAAAGTATCATCTGCAAAAAGATGGATCTTGCATTTTTTCAAGATATTCCTGAGGTCATTAATATATAGAATGAAGAGTAATGGCCCAAAGACGCTTCCTTGGAGTACCCCGAAATTGTTTACCATAAGCCCTGACGTCTTATTACTTACTTTGATTATTTATTGACGATTTGAAAGATAACTCTCAAACCAATGCAACACCGTCTTCGAGAAGCCATATGCTTTTAATTTTAATAACAATATCTGGCACACTTTTTTGATTCTTTATTATTTTTAAAGTATCAACCCTGTATAATCTCCAGTGGAAGTAATAACTCATTTCTTCATTGGTAGTAGCGTCAACTAACTAATAAAACTGTATACTTCTCTGTCAAATAGTTTTTAGATATAGCGCCAACAGGCAGACAACATGTCGACAGATAAACAAATAGACAGTCTGAATGGAATTGAAAAGACCTTCATTTTCGTAATCTACATAGTCTGAAATATGAAAATTCGAGGAAATTTCGAAGACTGATTTTTTTTTCGATTACAAGACTTTCCTTTGGTAGGGAAGTAAAATGTAACAGTATACAACGCAATAAGTGTTGAAAGAAGCATATTACACACGAATGGAGAAGTCACGCACGAAGCCGTGTAACGATTTGTGGGTATTTCGATGAGTGTGAAATTAGTGTATAATTCGAATTTTGTTTTTTAGAATTTTTGCTTTGGATGAATTCCATCAGCCAAGTTTATTAAAATTAAAAGACAACTTGGCATATTTTTAACATTCAACGATATTATGCAACAAATATTTTGTCAATTTTGATAGCGTTTGAAAATTAAGTAGGTGCATTTATATTTTTTAACCTACATCAAAATTATAAAAATATTTATAGGCGTGATACCTATATGGATAATATTTGAGTAACTATAAGGCCGAAAATGTAAAAAAAAGAGTAAAAATATTCTACCGGTATCATTTGAACTCTAGAAGTCATGTGTGTGTGAAGCCTTTTCTTCGCCACTACCCCACCTCTTATGTTGCTTACAGTTTCTTGAAACGTTGCGCTTTAACTGTTTTGTTGATTAGATAACCTTTTTAGACCATCGGGTCCTTCTAAATATGCGACCAGGAAAGTAAACTATATCGCCATCAAAAGATCGAAATTTAAAATTCCAGCCTACAGGAATTAAACAAAAGTGGCATTTTTTGACGTTGACCGAATTTGAAACTCTGTGTTCCGTACGTATTGTTAGCTATTCGGTTTATTTATAGTGCGTTTGTGTTTACAATACGTAATACTTACGTGCTTTTTACTATTCACAGAAGTGATAGTAGTAAAGATACACAAAGGAACACACGACTTAACTCACTTTGGTGCTCTCTATTAGTTTCCTCCGGTATTCCTTCATTGATTATTTTTTAACTGGATCAGCCTGTATATTTTTCACTAAAAGTATATCAGGTTTCCTGCTAGGTATTGGTGGCAACTATATTCCAAATTTTATTTCTTTGAAAATTTCTATTGTTTTTACGGTCAGGGTGACCATCCAGTATATTTTTCATTATATGTAACAGGCTTCTTCTTCATTATTGTCTGCCGTCGTATATCTTTCGTGATTCATGTTTCTAATAGTGTCCACTCTCAACATTCTTCACTAAAAGTATAGTAGGTATATTTGATTTCTGGCATTGCTCTGTCATCGCCAATGATAAGTGGCTTCTTATGTCGAGACAGGTCAGAAGTAAAAATTTAAGATTTTACATTTATTTTGAAAACGAATTTTAATTTTATTAAAAGACTCTGCTCTGTTTCTCAGAGCAAAATGAACAATATGGCCACAAAATTATATAATCAATCTACTTTACAGCAATTTCACTATAATGATATTAATTAAGAGAAAATGCAACCCCAATTTCATTCAAATTGTGCATTTTGTGACCCCTTCATTCATTAATAATAATATTCTTTGACATTAATTCCATGTACCACAATTGCTGTAGCACCACTGAAGGGCGTCGATGACAGAATAGAGCACCAACAATAGATGTAAAATTTCATAGCTGTTATTAGATATTTTTGAAAGAGAAAATATTTTAAAACTATTCTGAGGCACTAAAAACTAGAACCAAAATGGAATTCTATCTTCCCGTCTACTAAAAATCATTGTAAACCTACCGAAAAAGGACAGTTCTACCAAATGTGATTCCGCTTCGATACCTGAACACAAGCTGGTATTGGTTGCGCGTCGAAAATCACTGTTCTTTAAATCGCCTCCTACCACTGCGGGCGCTAGTCAATATGTACAAAATGTTCAATATCGCATACGGTTCCCATCTGCATGTACTTGATGTTACTTTTTCACTGATCTTAAAAATGAAGTTTGTGATACAGTGTGTTTCACTTCTCGTGAAGACACCCCTGTATCTTCTTTATTTGAGGCCTAATTAATTTCAAATTTTTATGAGGTTTACAACTCTGTAAGGCGACTTTAATCAACACATAAATGTCGTTTAGATATAAAACCTCGGCTTACTGTGATAAAAAGAAAATCGAGATTTTCGAGAAATCATAGTAGGCTTAGATATAGATGAAAATTTTATTAATAAAAGTTGTTCAGAATCACTAGATATGCCCCCCTATAAAATTTGGTGAAAATCGGAATACTTTGAAAAAAAAATTTTTGTTTCACTTCTCGTGAAGACACCCCTGTATCTTCTTTATTTGTGGCCGAATTAATTTCAAATTTTTATGAGGTATACAACTCTGTAAGGCGACTTTAATCAACACATGAATGTCGTTTAGATATAAAACCTCGACTTACTGCGATAAAAAGAAAATCGCAATTTTCGAGAAATCATAGTAGGCTTAGATATAGACGAAAATTTTGTTAATAATAGTTGTTCAGAATCACTAGATATGCCCCCCTATAAAATTTGGTGAAAATCGGAAAACTTTGAAAAAAAAATTTTTTTTCATCTCGTGAAGACACCCCATCTTTTTTTTATTTGTGATCGAATTTTAAGACTAATTTATTTTAAAAAATGTATCAATTATACAACTCTATAAAATGACTTTATCCAACCCACAGAGAGAACTTTTTCCAACAAACGAAAGTCGTGAACAAAAATCATGATTCAATAAAACGCTAAAAGGGCCACTTTTTATTACATATCAAGTTGTAACACTGTTCCTTTTTTTTTGTTTTTTTCGTTGTCAATGTTCTTGAGGAGTAACTTTCCATCATATCCTTCTTATCGACTCAGAATTTTAGGAACATTAGGGGTTTTTTGATTTTTTGTTTTAAATGTTAAGAGTGCCGTGAAATTAACTGTCAATAACTATTTTGTTTATTTCTCCATTCTTACTTTTATGACAGAAGTGATTATTGTTATTTATTGTTCAGTTCGTAAGTTTAATTATTTAATTTTTTTAATCATAATGGTTAGAATTCTTTTAACCACTGATGAAAAAGTAGAAATAATAAAGATAGTCGGTGAAAATGTACGGTCTTCAAGAGAAGCTGCAGAAGAATTTAATTTAAGACATCCTCTAAGACGACCAATACACCATGGTACCGTTGCAAGAATATGTCACTTGTTCAATACAACTGGTAATGTGCTTAAACCGAGAGTACATCTCAGTCGAAGACATGGAGAGGATGACGTTATATTAGCGGCGTTTAACGCCAATCCAGCCTTAGAAATATGGCTCGTGACCTCAATTTGTCGGCGTCAAAAGTTTGGAGATGTTTAAAACGCCATAAGTTACAACCGTTTAAACCAAAATTTGTACATACCTTGGAGGAAGGTGATGAAGAGAGAAGACTAGAATATTGTTTATGGATCCAAGGTAATTATTTAAATAATAGAGACTTCTTGAAGAAAGTAATTTTCACGGACGAAGCAACTTTCTCCACCAACGGGGTAGTATCATCACAAAATTCTAGATACTGGGCAGTAGAAAATCCTGATTGGATAATAAATTGTAAAAGGCAATATTCCCAGAAGGTAAATGTGTGGTGTGGAATTTTTAATGAAACAATAATAGGGCCGTTCTTCTTTTTTCAAAATATAAATGCGTTACATATGCTACAATTTTTAAATAATGATCTGTGGAATGCAATAGTCGATTTTCCTTTGGAACAATTGTATTTCCAACTCGACGGAGCATCTATCCATAATTCCGTAGTAGTAAGAGCATGGATGAACGAACATTTTCCCCAAAGATGGATAGGACGAAATAGCCCTCTAATACATTGGCCACCCAGATCTCCTGATCTCACTCCCATGGATTTTTATTTTTGGGGTCATATTAAAAATAAAGTTTATAAGACCAGACCTCAAAATGTGGAGCAGCTTTGTGTGAGGATAAGGCACGCGTGTTTAGAAGTTACGGCTCAAGAACTGCGAAGAGTTGTAATAAATAACAGAAAGCGGATTGAGAAGTGTATTACACTTGAGGGTGGGTTAGTAGAAAGGGGCCGAATATAATAGTATAATAAGTGGCATTTTAGTCATTCACTGTAAATACTGTTTCATTACCTTTTATTTAATAAATAATTTTAATAATAATTGTGCACGACTCATTTGTTGGAAAAAGTTCTCTCCGTATGTTTGGACAATATCGCTGTGTAACTGATAATTTTTTTAAAATAAATTAGTCTTGAAATTCTGTAACAAATAAAAAAGATACGTGTTTTCACGAGAAGTGAAACAAAAATTTTTTGTTCAACATATTCCAATTTTCACCAAATTTTATAGGGTGGCATATCTAGTGATTCTGAACAACTATTATTAACAAAATTTTCGTCTATATCTAAGCCTACTATGATTTCTGGAAAATTGCGATTTTCTTTTTATCGCAGTAAGCCGAGGTTTTATATCTAAACGACATTTATGTGTTGATTAAAGTGGCATTATAGAGTTGTATACCTCATAAAAATTTGAAATTAATTCGGCTATAAATAAAGAAGATACAGGGGTGTCTTCACGAGAAGTGAAACAAAAAAATTTTTTTTCAACGTATTCCAATTTTCACCAAATTTTATAGGGTGGCATATCTAGTGATTCTGGACAACTTTTATTAACAAAATTTTCGTCTATATCTAAGCCTACTATGATTTCTCGAAAATTGCGATTTTCTTTTTATCGCAGTAAGCCGAGGTTTTATATCTAAACGACATTTATGTGTTGATTAAAGTCGCCTTACAGAGTTGTATACCTCATAAAATTTTGAAATTAATTCGGCCACAAATAAAGAAGATACAGGGGTGTCTTCACGAGAAGTGAAACACACTGTATATTTAACTTTTTTCTTAGGGTCATACGGCCATGTGTGGCAATGTTTTGGTACCATGTCCAAACAAATGTGGCTCCTACATACCCAGAATGGAGTTGAACAGACATAAGCGAGAATGTATAAATCGAATTACCAAATCTATGCCGAGATTAGCCGCTTTGGATGAAAACTCTACATACAGGAGACAGGATATCCCTGCCAGTACCGCATCTTTAGGTAAATGGTAATTATACTTAATTCATTTATTGGTAAATAGAATTTTCATGACCGGCGAGTAATTGCATACCTTTCAATCGGAAATGATCTTGAACAGTGGTCATTTCTGATTCAATTTTGATTTTGGAAAACCGTAGTGAAAGTCATTCAAACTTCTATCAAATAAGATTAAAAACATAATGCAGAGTGATATTTTAATTAAAAAAAGTTAAGGTAGAACTTTTGATTAAACCGAAGTGTATTTTTGGATTTGCTTATGTTAAAAAATGCATATTTATTACCTGGTCTCGAGGGCCACAGATAAACATTTAGTATATATTTCTGCTCCATGTTATTCTAAACCATAGTTAATTTATATTGAGGTTTACTCAAGGCTCTAAGCGGCACTTCACGTTACCGAATGGTTCATGTTAAAAAATTCCATACGTACTCTATTGGAGTAAACTCTGAGCTAAGAGCCTGCTAATTTGTTCCAATGACATTGATTTATTGGTGATATACGTGGTGTTTCAAAATTGTCATCCGACATTTCTGTGGCTGATAGTAAAAAAACATGCTAACCATTATACTCTTCGCCGATTTTCTGCTCTTTTTATATAATTGTTGCACATTCTATAGCATACTCTTCACATTTTTTTTTGTAAATAATATTAGTTTTAGACATTTTTAGTTTAATTACAAAACATGAATTTTTTTTTTTATTTAAAAAATTAATAACTTTTTTATTTATCGATCGATATTGTTCGAAATCAATGGCGTTCCTCCTCTAGCTAACACTTTTTCGTTCTTAAGTTATCGTGCTTACAAGAAACGTGACGGACGGGCGGGCAGACGGACAGACAGACAGACAGACGGCCAGACGGCCAGACGGACAGACGGACAGACGGGCAGACATACAAACAGACAGACGGACATACGGACGGACGGACAGACAGACGGATGGACGGACGAACGGACGGACGGACGTTGTGAAAGTTGTTCAGACTTCGATCATGAACACAGTGATATGAAAATTTTTCATATTTTAAACTTAGTCCTAGGCCATTTTGACACTATAGACGAAGAGCTGGCTACGGAGGTTGGTATGTAAGGATCAGGCGTAACCACGAAGCTTTGGTAAGGTAAGACAGCAGCAACGTATGGCGTGATGCCATCATACAGGCTATTCAGCCAGGGAGACCAACCAGAATAATGCATGAATTACGAAACGTACAGTATATGGCAAAGCCAATAAAATCAAGTTACATAATAAATAAAATTATCAATTTTTATATTGATGGGTGGATATTATTTTCAAATCAATTACGTGTTGTTTGTTATGTGGGAGAGTGATAAATTAATTTATGGAGTCCTTAAGTAACCTCGTACTAAATTCGATAAAATAATTGGATAAGGAAATTAAATAGCTTTCTCAAATCGTAGTTCCTCTTTGTATGGATGTATAACTACATAATTTAACAATGATAACTGTCTTTCAAGTTAAACAAGTTCTTCTTCGCATAGAAGGAAATGTTTATTTATAGAGATTTTATCTTTGACAGATTTGATTACCAATTTTTCTACCTAGATACATCACATTTCTTTTCATTCAAAATATTGATTTCAAAAATTTGTAGTATAATTAAAAAGTACTATAGCGGTGGGAAAAATAGCAACAATGTTTTTATCGACCTACCAGGATTTCTGTAAAATTACTTTGCGCTTATCTAGCTTTTTGTGTCAGTCTTGATATTGATAACGATGTGATAGAAAGCTACTAGATTATTAATAATCAAAATCTTGTTTAAGTAAATCAAATATCAAAAACTAAGTTTTTTCCGATTCTATCAGACAAGATAAATAGTATACAGGATGTTATATAAAATACAAAAGTTAGTTGTACTTTCGCTTAAATCCGAAGTGTCTTTGTGGATGTGGTTAGTACAAAAAATATATTGTTGTGCCAAGTATACGTTATATTCTAATTCCACATTTTTATCTTAAGAAATAAAATGAAAAAGTGTTTTGATATAAATCGTAGAAAAATATATTTGCATTTTTCTTTTTAAATAAATATCATATTACTGTATGATATACAGGGTGTCTAGTGTACATGTACAAATATTTTAAACCATGCGTTGTTCCAAAAGAAATTAAAAATTAATATAATTTTGTTTTATAACTCTATTTTTCTATTTAAAATTAATCATTAGACAATATTTGTAGCGTATGACTACAAACAGAATACATAAGAGACAAGTATGTTGCGCTCATTTGTCGTTCTATTGATATGAATTCTACAGTGTTGCCGCTTGTTGTCTAAAAAACAGTATTGCTTTCGCCTTGCTTAATCAGTTCAAAATTGAAAACAGGAATTGCAATTTATTATTAATTTACTTATAGCCACTGTTTAGCAAACATCACAATTCATATTAAGTAACTAGTTCCATAATTTTCAATTGCTTGCACAACTAAAAAATCTCTAGACTTTAAACTACGAGGCGATAGTTATATATTTTACGTAGAGCTGAAAATAACTATATAGTATATATTCTAGTGAAGTGAATTACAATATTTCCATTTTATTTGTTTATTATTATGCAACTTATTGAACCACTATCAACAATTACCTTTAATTACATTTCAATAATACTTAATTCATCATCTCATTCATCATATCCAGATATTACAAATTAGTCTTAAAACTAGACAAATGAACCACACTAAAAGCACTATATGATTGGTAAACTGCGTTACAGCTTGGAACTAAATAACTCAATTCCGAAATACGCTTGACTTTCTGAGCTACCGACTCCTGTAAAGGTAGTATATTTACGATAAACAGCGGCAACAACGTATAGTTCGAACGTGTTTACTGCTTCATTTTTCCCTATGGATGCAGTGGTCATAATAAAAAGGGAAATGTACGCTACAAAAAAAACTTAAACTTGGTTTACTTTGTTTGGTGTTACTGACCAATATTATCAATATTGTAAGTACTATCGCTCCTTATTTCTGTGAGCGGAGGATGTCAGAGTGAACTAACGTGTCTCTTGATTATCTGGCATAATTAAAAAAAAAAAACCGTTGGAGTAAAGCAACATTTTTATAATACTTTTTACTTCATTTTGGCCTATATATTATCGTAAAAAATATTTGTATTAATACCTCAGACATTCCGTATAATCAATTCTTTTATTTTAGATAGGTATTCAAATGGGCATCCACAGAAAACATCTGACCCAAGGATAGCTGAGCTCTCTCGAAAACTAGCTGATTTAGAAAAACGCCATTTTCAGCAACAACAGACTTCACAAACCCAGAATATTGTACATAAATACGAAGGCTTAAAAACTAGTCAAATGCAACAAAGCTTAGAAATAGAGAAAATGAAGTATCAAAACAAAATTACTATGGATTGGAAGCAAAACATTGAAGCACAGTTATATAATTTAAATCAGTCGATATCTCATTTCCAAAATGCTAAAAAAGAAGCTGATATGCAGTGGATGAGTATAAAAGATAGGTTAATGGTACTGGATAGAGTACAAATGGACTTGAATTTTTTAAGAGATTCGTTTGTCCAAGAGCAAACTTACAACAGGCAATCAAATAAAAATGTCCAGCAAGACTTAGATGCCTTTAAAGATATATTTACCCAAGAAAATGCTACGACTGCAGCTGTATTTAATGGGCACAACGTTGCAATAGATAGATTAAAACATGACACTGAGGATATTAAGAAAATGTTTGAGGAACAGAAGGCAAAATTTACGAATATAGTTTTCGATCTGAGGGCGGCGAGTCAAATTGCTTCAGAAGCATCGGAGAGGATTGAAATTCATGAAAGGGATTTTGCTGAAACTAAGAAAGAACTTGAACAGATAAAGTTAGACTTAGAGATATTGGAGGGACTGTCTAGTTCTAGTGATAATAATTTTAATTGCGGAAGGTTACTATGGAAAATAACTGAAGTTGAGTCTAAAATGCAAAGAGCCAAAGATTTAGATATCGTACTAAAAAGTCCAATATTTCATACGCATGAGTATGGTTATAAAATTCGAGTAAGTATTTACAACTAATTCTTAATAATAAGTAGGCTTATTCCCCATTGCAGAATGTTTCCGGAAGTACGCAGATAATTTCGGTAATACGGATTACGTTATTATCATTTCGACACGTGAATACGCTAATTAAATTAAAAGCTATATACATGGTGCACCATTAGAAACTGCCAGGAAAATAAAATAGATGTTTGAGTTCTGTAAAGGTCAATTACTAGAATGTGTAAATGGTTTTCGTTTTAGATGTAAATCGTGTATTAATATCGGAAGATGTAAATGGCGCCATGCTGCACAAAAGTTTTTCGATGACAGACACTTTGATATGGAAGGTATTTAAAAAAGCTTAAATTTTCAACAAAATTTTATTATACCCATAAGATATTTTCAAAAATCCAACCGTTTTCAAGATACTCGCTTAAACATTGTTGTATTTGCTATTGTCAATGTTTGCTAGGACCGCGTTATCTTCATATAGTTCACGAATAATGAAGTTCAGGTGTCTAGTTATTTTCATCTCTAGTGCTACAGTCCGCAACTTGTCCAATTCCACAAGACCAAAATTGTTACCGTGGCCTGCCAAATAGGAGTATATTGGCACCTAACTTTTACCTCTGTTTTTTCGATAAGTATTTGTTCATTGGTGCCACGTCCTTTAACAATGCCTGTTTACTCAAAGATATTTCCGAAGATAGATGTTGAGGTCTGAACTTCAGCTACTTTGATAGTTTCTAACGAGGTTTTTAATTTTGTATTAGTACAATTTTTTTATTGCTGTTTTCCGAAGTACCTAGAGGATTGATAGCCAGGGACCTATTGAAGTTTTTTATGGACTAATAAAAGTTTAAACGTTTAGTCCAGTCAATGAAGGTTCTTACCTCTAAGTCCTCAGGGATAGGTCCGATTTTGATGATTGTTTTTTTAAATGTGTTTATTAATATTATTTAAAATCAGAAATATTCTAAGTGGCGTAAATTATTATTTATATAGTTTCGAGGTGGATGTCATCCCTTCTCGGGGGTGGAACTCATTAATCTCAACGTAACCACAGAAATCGATAGGGGGATGAATTCTAAGCAAAAAATGTTCTATGAAGTTTTTTTAATAAATCAATATTATTCGAGTTACTTGCGATTGAATATGTTGATTTTTCATCCAAAGAATGCATTTTTTTGAGCGATTTTTCGAGTAACTCGAGAACTTATGTTTTATCAAAAAAAAACATCAGGAGCAAAAATGAAGCTTATAATATAACAGATAGATTCGTTTTTTTCTTATTTCTGTAGACGAAATAAAAACCGACTTCTGGCTCGTTGAAGATGACTGTTTGCTGAAAACTGAATATTAACCTTTCGACTTTAAATGCCGGAAGAAATTAGCTTAGTAAAAGTCGTTAGCATAAAAACTTACGGAGTTATGATGAAAATAAATCGGTTGTCTCGTTTATTTTGGAGAAAAAATCAGCAATGAAACCAATAGCTTAATCGCAAGAACTTAACTTTGTTTCGTACTAAGAATTCTAGAAGTTTGAACGATTTAGAATGAGCAGATTTGGAAAAAAGTTTGATTCAATTTTGAAATGATCTTTGAAATGAAATTTTCTTCTTTTCACAATATAACTCAAAAACTAAAGAAATTACGTAAAAAGTGAAAGAGTGCTAAAATTTATTGCTAAAAATTGCTGTTTTTTATTTCCCTAGGATGAAAATTAATTGAGATATCACCGTTTTAAGTTCGCATTTAAGTACGAGCACCACCTTCCCCGAGCCCTTTAAATTAAAATATTACAAAAACGAATGGTTCAAGGAAGTTCAACTTTACAAACCCTTGTAGCTGTTGAAATTCCCTGCAAAATGTTTTTTTAAGCGATTAGATGTCTTAAGAATTAAGGAAGTTATCGTCAAAAAACCAATATGAATGTTTTGTCAAAGCTACTGCAAAGAGCAAGAGGGCAGTCCAATTAAGTGCATTGCCTCCCACCAAGAACTATGCAGCTGAACATTTGAGGAGGGTCTTACAAGTTCAGTTATGGCCTGGGAATAATGTAACGCATGAAAACTGTGGTTGAGAATATAATCAAAATATTCACCGATCAAAATATTCTGATATCACTTTTTAACTTCCTTAATTCTTATATATTTACGAAATCTGTTGCTATGTTTTTAAAAACAAATCAGCGTTTCTTACAAACCAAACACATCACAATTATCAAACAAGATTTAAAGATCAGTTAATTCCACATCAGCACACAACAGCATTGTATCAAAAAAGCGTGTATTACAACGGCTGTAAAATTTATAATCATTTACCCACTGATGTGAAAAATTGTAAGAGCCTATTTACTTTCAAAAAGAGAATAAAGAATTTGTTAACAGAAAAATGCTTGTATGATGTCAATGAATTTTACTTAGTCTGACCATTTATATATCCATTTATTTATTGCGTGTTTATATATTTATATATATTTTTTTTGTGTAGTTTGTTAATATGTTAGTGGTTTGTTTTATACAATTTTAGGTGTATTTTATTTTATATTATTTAAAATGTATTGTTTATGCATATTAGCTTCGATTTTGACGCACTCCTAAATTACTTGTATGGTTATCAATTAATTGTATTTGTGATTGGGAAATAAAGATTATTATTATTATTATTATTATTATTATTATTATTATTATTATTATTATTATTATTATTATTATTATTATTATTATTATTATTATTATTATTATTATTATTATTATTATTATTATTATTATTATTATTATTATTATTATTATTATTATTATTATTATTATTATTATTATTATTATTATTTTTATAATTTTTTTTTTTTTTTTTTTGTTAAAAACCAGTCACCCTTCTCTGTGGCTCCGATCCTCACCGAGGGGAGCTGGTAGTACCGGTAGCCACTCCCCACACCGTGGGGTAAGTGACTACTGGGTCCGGGAATCGTGTGCCCTGAGTAGACGTAGCGAACCGAGGATGACGGCCTTCTGCATCCTACCGGCTAAGATCTCTGCCGAGTTTCGGCATGCCGGTATGATCTTCAGTTCCGTAAGCAGTGTGTGCCTTGTTCCACCTAGGGCTCCTATTATCAGTACCACCAACTTAACAGTATGGTCTGGGTAAAGTCTGCGGAGTTCGAAGAGCAAATCTCGATATTTTGTCCGTTTTTCCTCCTCCTTCAAGACAATGTTGTTTTCCGCGGGAGCCGAGAACTCCACGACAAACATTGTCTTGAGTTGGTGATCGAGGAGAACTACGTCAGGCTTGTTGGCTTGTATTTGCCTAACGGTGGGAAACGAGTAGTTCCAATAGATTAGACACTTCTCATTGCCCACAACGGACTCAATATCCCCCGGAGCATAAGGCAGCACTGGTGTCTCGTCTATCCCATACGAGTGCCTTAAATGGTAATAAAGCACTCGTAATGCTCCGTTGTGCCTTTGGATATAGGCCGAGACTGCATATGTCGGGCAAGCCGACAGCAAGTGCATTACAGTCTCTGGCGCCCTGCGGCAGGCCCTGCATCTGACATCCGGGACCTCTATACCCATAACACGGCTACGATAGACCAGAGTGTTGAATACACCATCCTGGCAAGCCATTATGAATCCCTCAGTCTCAGACTTCAGCCCGGCTGACCTTAAAAAGGCAAAGGTCAGCCTTTCGGATAAGCCAAGGTTTTCTATATTTTTATAGAAAACTCCATGCATTGGCTTATCCATGTGCAGCTGCAGAAAGATGCTGTGTTCTGCAGCTTTAATTTGGGCTTTTCGTCGAGCAGGTTCCAACTCGGTGACGGAGTCGCGATTTACCCGCTCGACGTCGAAGGAGAGACCAAGTTCATCAGCTGCTCTCTGTGCTGCCTTAAACAGAAATGCTCCTACCCCTGCATTTTCATGGCCCCGGACCATGCAGAGGAGGGGATCCGAACTCCTGATGACCTTACAGGCTCCATCCAGAACCATCCTGTTGTGGAGACTCTCCAAACTCAAGAGTCCACGCCCTCCCCGATGTCGCGGGAGGTATAGCCGTGGAACGGACGATTTGGGATGTAAACTCCTATTGAGGTACATCTTCTTGCGGGTTCCTACATCGAGTTGACGCAACTCCTCTCGAGTCCACTTCACAACTCCAAAGGAGTAGAGAAGGATCGGAACGGCAAGCATGTTGGTTGCAGACACCTTGTTCTTCCCAGACAGTTCTGAAGACCAGATCTGTCGGAGCCGGTGCTGATACTTGCCGCGGAGAGCGTTTTTCACTACACTCACTTCTTGGGTGGAGTGTTGCTCAACACCTAAGTAAGTGTACGACTCTCCGACATCTAGATGATGTAAGATGCTTCCGTCTACGAGCTGCGCGTCCTCTCCGTAGTCCCCGCATCGTCCTCTCTTAAGATGGACCAGTGCACATTTGTCTAACCCGAACTCCATACCGACAGCCTGCGTGTACTCCTGTACCACCCTGAGGGACTGGTGCAGGTCCCTCTCCCCGGAGGCATAAAGTTTAAGGTCATCCATATAAAACAGATGGGTGACCTTATGCCTCCTGTCTCCTGGGGTACCGCAGTTGTACCCACGGGTTTTTCGGAGCGAAACGGATAATGGCAGCAGTGAGATGCAAAATAGAAGGGGGCTGAGGGAGTCTCCCTGAAATACTCCCCTTCTGAACGTTACCGGCTCTGTCTGGACTCGATCGTTACCCGATGTAATGGTAAAGCGAGTCCTCCAGAGTGGCATCAGTTCTTCAATACACCTCACTACTGGACCGGGGACCGCAAGACATTGGAGCAAGTGTATAATTAGCTCATGCGATGACATGTCAAATGCCTTGCGGTAATCGATCCAGGCCATCGAAAGATTCCGCTTATACTGCATGGAGTCCTGCGTGACACACCTGTCAATCAGCAGATTCTCCTTGCAGCCAGCGGTACCTTTCTTCGACCCTCGTTGCTCATATATCCGTTCGTACACTGGTTCAACTGCGTGGAGCACCCGCATGTACAAAATGCGTGTGAACACCTTGTAGCATGCGTTTAAGCAGGTTATCGGCCGGTAATTCTTTGGGTCAGACAAATCTCCGTTCTTTGGGATCAGCACTGTCCGCCCCTCAACAACCCAAGAAGGAATTTGCTGCTCCCCACTTAGCCAGGCATTAAAATTTCTGGCCAAATGGTGGTGGGTACTTGGTAGTTTTTTCCACCAAAAGTTATTAATCCCGTCGGGACCTGGAGCAGCAAAGTTCTTAGAGCCTTCAAGAGCTCTTCGAACCTCTTCTGGGGTTATTGGTTGGCACACCTCTTGCGGTTGTCGAAACCTTTATTATTATTATTATTATTATTATTATTATTATTATTATTATTATTATTATTATTATTATTATTATTATTATTATTATTATTATTATTATTATTATTATTATTATTATTATTATTAAAACGTCTGATCGCCCGGAAAATCATTTTAAAGATCTCTTAAAGTATTTTAAAAAATGTCTGATAAGTTTTCCTCCAAAAAGTCGTCGTTATTTCGTTATCTAAAGTTAAAAGGTTCGAATTCAGTTTCCGGAAAACGATCTTCACCTTCAACAAGCCATAACTCGGTTTGTATGGCATCTACAGAAATAAGAGTTATACATGAAAAATCGCTTCAAAACATGCATTTCTTTGATTAAAAATCAACATGTTCAATCTCGACTAACTAAGAAAAGGCTTCATAGAACATTTTTTGCTTAGAATTCATTCATTATAATTATTTTAAGTTTAGTAATTTCCACCCCGTGAAGGGGTGACATCCACTCCGGAACGATATAAATAATTATTTGCGCCACTTGGGATGTTTCTGATTTTGAATAATATGAAAAAGCACACATTTAAAAAAAATCATCAAAATCGGACCCTGGCCCTGAGAACTAAGAAATTTTAACGATTTTTAAGGCTTCATTGACTCGACTAATTGTATTTTTTTGAGAATTAAAATTTGTATAACTTATTTAAAATAAATTAAGGACGATAGGTAACCAGAACTTTCTTCATGAAAAGTTGATGTAAATGATGCTGCAATAGAACGAAATTTACTACTTCTGGTTTAACTGGAAATTCCCTTGTTTTTTAACTTTTAAATGGGACACTCTGTATTTTATCACAAAATAGTAATACGATATAACTATGGTGATAAATTTAGGTTTAGTGGAAATATTAATGAAACAATGCAACAAAACATTTTAGAAAATCGGTAAAGATATTCACATAGAACTTCCTTCTTTATTTATACAGGGCGATCACTCTAAAATTTTTTTAAGTATTTAAGCTGTGACATATGAGAATAATAATCGAAATGTAATTGTCAATATTACTACAAAGAAAACCTGATAACTTCTGGTCAAAGAAATATAGAGAGAGGTCATTGGAAAGCAAAAATTAAATTTTAAATGGAAGTGCCAAATATGGAAGCCTTGTGTAAACACCTTTACAAATTTCCACCATAGCTGAATTATTTCTTAGAATTGTAATGAAACATATTCTTTATAGGATTTTGCAAATAGCAGAAAAAATACTATATGAGAACTAAAAGAAAAACTATCTTTAAAATTATTGACATTGCATTCTTTTGATAACCTGAATTCTGGTAATGCTAGCAATTAAAATTATAAAATGAATTCGTCTTTCTTATTTGACAATTCTCATTCTAACACTAGTTTCCACACAGTCCCCTACGGCTATGCAGACCAGTATTTACGCATAACCCCCTACGGTCATGAAGACTCGAAGATGAGAACAAACGCCTAAAATGAATTTATTTACATATCTCGTCTTTTGGAAAATTTTTCATTCAAATGGATTACATTTTCATGAAATCTATCGTTCTGTTTCTTGGAAATGCTAGCCTTTGAAACATCTTTCGCCCTTATTCTGAAAATGATTCTAAAATAATGACATTTAAACATTTCTTAGAATGACCACCATTTTTCTATAAAACTATAATATGTGTCTTCCTGGCCAATTGGGTTAACTATATGCCAAATAGTATTGCCATCTCTCATATTTTTACTTTCACATTCACGTAGTGAAGTGGAAATACAGTAGTCGTAAAATATGTTTGTTTTTTTTTTTCAATAGGTTTAGAATATCATGAAACGTAAAATTTTTCATTATACTTTATACGGTCATCCCTGTAAATGTTCAAAATTATTGCCAGTTTCATTTGTGCACAATGAAAACCTATTCATCAGTTAGTTCAACTCTGCATACTTTCGGTAGTGTATTCCTGTTGATGACTGACATTAGCATATATTTTATGAAGATCGGCTATGTCTTCTATTGGTCCCGTATACACCTCAATTTTTAAGTAACCCCACAAACGGAACTCTAATGGATTCAAGTCAGGAGATCTAGCGGATCACCTGAGTACTACATATTTGCCTATTCTTCTTCTTGGATAAGTATGATGAAGATAATTACTGATAGTGTTACTATTATGTGGACCTGCACCATATTGATGAAATCACATTGTCTGTAATTAAATTGGCAAATTATGTAATAGAAAGGTGAATCATTTTATAAAAACTGTAAGTAGCGATCACCATTTAAATTTCTTTCATACAGGTATGGTTCAGATATGAATCCATTTGTAATACCACGCCAAATATTTACCCCAAATCGTATTTGGAATTTGGTATGCTTCACCCTCTTAGGATGTTCTTAAGACCAGTATCTACAATTATGTTTGGTTACAATTTCATTATTATGGAATCGAGTTTTAGGAAATTGATTCATAACTATAAAACAAAAACTAACTTTCAATGTTATTGGGTATTTTTCTTTTATGGGCTGTATAAGTAAATAGAAAAATAGCTGCCTAAGTGATCGTTACTTCCACATCCAGATTTCCCATCTAAATCTCTTTAAAAGAAAACATCCTGATACTATATTTGCACTCCCATTTGTCGAAATAATTATTGTTCATAGATTTTTAATAATGTAATATTTGAAATCATCTTCCTATACATAATGGTAATACAAACAAATTTTTTTACAACCTTTGTTTTCATATCCATACCAAAAACACAATTTTACTTTGGTAGCTCCTGGAATGTTGGAGGTATGGCTGGACCCGAAGCTCTCTTTTGGAGTACATGACGCGAAGACAGCGAATAAGGCAGGAAAGACTGCTACAGCCATAGGTAGACTTATGGTGAACACGCATGGACTGAGAGTAAGCAAGAGGAAATTGCTGTGCAGTGTCGTGCACTTTGTTCTTCTATATGCGGCTCCGATTTGAGAAAGGGCTATGACCGTGGGGAGAGTAAGATTCGGGACGGCCAGAACACAGTGCAGGGTGGCATTAAGCCTCTACAGGACTGTATCATATGAGGCCATACTAGCGGTTGCGGGGATCCCCCTCTGGCCATAGAGAGACTGGAAATATTGAAATATACGCGGGAAGTGAGGAAGTGAGAAGGGAATAGCCAGGGATAAGCTGTTCCAAGGTTAGCAAAGCAGATGGAATACTTCTAATAAAGGGAGATGGACGAGACGCCTCATTACTAACGTGGAGGTATGGACGTAACGGAAACACGGAGAGGTGGGATATCACCTTACTCAAGTCCTGACTGGGCCTGGGTTCTTTGCAGAGTATCTGTTTGATTTCGGAAAGATTGACAACCGGAAATGCATATACGTGGTAAAAGTGAGGATGCAGGACACACCATGTTCCGATGCAACAGATGGGGGGAAGAACGGATGCAGGAGATAGCGGGAATACAGCTATCCCCCGAAAACATAATTGAGATTCTGCTGCAGCCTTAGGAGAACTGCCAGAGGATCGAGGCTGGTATCAGCAGCATCCTAAAATGGAAAGAGGAGTATGAGAGAGAAGTGGGTTGGAACCCTTAAGATGATAACGACAACTCCTTTATTAGAGTGACCCGCTGATTTCATGCAAACGAAAGTAGTTCCAACTCAACAAGAATACATCGAAAAAGGGAGGGGTTTTAGCTGGTAAAAATTCGGCACTATCCTGCGCTGATTATCGAAGTGTCTTCTTGAAGATTTGCCCTCCCCGCAACAAAGAAAGGAAATGTCGAAGGTAATGGCAGGGGTGACAGATGTCATAAAATAAATTGAAACCTTGACTTCTAATATATACACCAAATCTCAAATTTCTGGTCTTTTACTAAGCTTGCTTTACTTATTTCCTATTTACCTCCTAATCCTTCAACGGAATAATCC
This sequence comes from Stenurella melanura, assembly GCA_963583905.1. Taxonomy (NCBI): domain Eukaryota; kingdom Metazoa; phylum Arthropoda; class Insecta; order Coleoptera; family Cerambycidae; genus Stenurella; species Stenurella melanura. Next base: position 97,415,557 of record OY757314.1, read on the forward strand.
CAAAATATAATCTAATTTTAGATTTCGTTATAGTATATATGGGTACCAAATATAAGTCAATATCTTAATTTTATTAATTGGTAGTGGTAGTAGCAGATGTGATAAGACAGTTTGAGGCCTTAGCTTCCAGTGTATACACGAAATTCTAAGTTTCTGTACTGTTTCTAGCTTGCTTTACTTATTTTCCACTATTTACCCCTATTCACCCTCCAACTCTTCAACAGAATAAATTAAAAATATAATCTAGTTCCAGATTTCGTACATATGTGTACCTTTCAAGTCAAGTGAACATCTTAAACTTTCCCGGAGTGTGCACAAATGATTTACGGACCGACAGAAATTTTCTCTTTTGTTCAAAATTAAAATCTCGACGTTGCATGATTATCTAAATCTAAATTATATTAATTTCATTTTCTAGATATTGTTGTATTTGAACGGACTTAAAAAATGGAAAGACAGATATGCCCTGTTATGTATAAGTGTGTTGAAAGGAGAATATGATATGTTATTAAAATGGCCTTGCCACATAGAAGGAACAATAACAATACGAGACCTACAGAATTTAGATAAGGTAAGAGGATAAGAGAAAATGGCGAACTTAGTTTAAACATTGCACTAAAAATATAAACACCCCTACCCAGGTCCGCCAGCTAAATTATAAATTCTTACTCAAATAAAAATTATAAATAGAACTAATACAGGTTATTTCGCGATTTTGAGTAAATCTTCTGTGTAATTATTTTTAAATGTTGTGAACCGAAGTTTGTTCTTTTATTTCAATGACTATGAAATAAAGTAAAATAGATGTTATACATTTGTAGCAGTTTTCACCAATTTTTGTAGGTTGCCTGTATAAATTTGTCAATCTATACTTGAAGTATATAGTTGTGGTGCCTATGTAAATGAAAATGCAGACGAATGGTTTATATTAAAGTACCATTCGATGCATCAGATTAGATAAACGAATTGAATACATTTTCACTTAAAATATCCCTAGTGCTTGAAAAATTTCCGGACATTAGTTGAAGCTTGTGGGATATTCGGTAAGAAAATTTCACTCTTAAATATGTACTTTTATGTAAAACCAAATGTCAAATTTGATAGAGAAATTTCCAGGATAAATATTTTTGGAAATTTTTTGAGTTGCTATGGTGACGAAACCAAGAACAAACTTCTGATTGGCTAAAAAAGTGCTGCGTGAAATTTTCACATAATATCCCTAGTGCTTAAATTATTTCCAGAAATTTTTCCGAGGTCATGAATATTTTAAAGATTAATAATTTTCTTAAAATATTCATGAACGAGAAAAAAATTTCCGGACATTAACTTAAGCTAGTGGGATATTCAGTAAGAAAATTTCATGCCTAAATATGCACTTTTAGGTAAAATCAAATGTCAAACTTGACAGAAAAATGTTCACTTAGGTAATAATTTCGCTCAGGGAGGATAAACATTTCAGGAAATTTTTTGAGTTGCTATGGTGACGAAACCAAGAACAAACTTCTGATTAGCTAAAAAAGTGATGTGTGAAATTTTCACTTGTAACCTCCCAAGTGCTTGAATTATTGCCGGAAATTTTCTGGTACGTGATTTTTTTGAAAATTATCCCAAGTCGCGCAGCGACGAGGGTAGTTTTCTTTAAAAATTCATGTACGACTAACAGTTTCAACAATTAATTCAAGCACGCAGGAGATTCAGTAAGAAAATTTCACGCGAAATTAAATCAAATAAACTCTAATTTCAACTGACATTAAGATTATTCTAAGACAACAAGGTATAAGATTAGTAGGCCATGAATGAGTCTTGTTAACAACATGACAGAAATGCATCGGAATTAGTAGTGTTGTTGTGTGAAAAGATAAAATTACAAGAGTTATTTAAAAATGGAATAGCTATATACCTATAATAGATTAATATCTTTTCCACTCGTTTTAGTTTCCAAAAATTACTGAAAATTGTTTAGGAAAACTCTATTTGTATGTTAGGGAATACGTTTTATTCACTAAAATAGGTGGAATGTTGTTTTCTTTATATATTTTCATGTTTTATACACATAGCATAGCACAGTTTCAGCACAGTATAACTTGACAGATGGCTCTGATACAAAACGTCATTAATTATTTATCGTTGTTTCATTGACAGTTTAACCAGTTTAAGCTCAATATTTCTTGTGGTTGAAGTTATTTTCGAGATTTTTAAAGAATAAGATTACAAAGTATGGAAAAAAATATAATATGCAATATGCGCATATTGCGAATAACTTTCTGACAAATCTCATTGATGTTTTCTATAATTATCGTTTAATATGAAAAATTATTATTATTATTCAACGAGCATATAATGATGGCTATTATTCACGAAGGTGAAGTTCGTAAATCACCAGAGTGAATAATAGCCATTATATGCCAGTAGGATACTGTACTTTGTCCACGACTAATTTTAAATTAAAATTCACCTTCATTTCATTTTTCCTATTTGAGAAATATTCATATCCTCATATATATTTTTTTCCATTTTTCGAGCAACAAGTTTACTGAGGTGATTTCTGCAGCTTCCTTTATCTCTGGCGATGTCAAATAAATCTCGTTTTCACTGTCAGTATCCATTTATGTAATTATATTACTCTTTTTGAGTGCCTAATGTGTAAAATTATTGTAAATAACGTTGGCGTTGAAATCGCACAAATTGTGACGTTTCAAATCAATTACAGAATTACGCTTTGACAACATTCTCATGGCTTACTAATACATACAGTTTGCAGGCACGTAGGTAAATGGTTTCAAAAAAAAATGTTGGGGATTGTCGCGTGTTGCTAATAAATGCTTTGAAAAAATCTTACTAATGTAGTTTTTGAGTGTTCATTAAAGTACCTCTTCGGCATGTATCATTTGAGTGCTTCCTAGAAAACTTACAGAGACAACAGTTGTCTTTTGGTTGCTGCAATTTTCAATTTAAAATTTTCAATAAAAAGTCCACTAATATCATTTCTTATAAACAACTGACTGTCCTGATTATTCACTGCAATAATGAACTCATTATTCACTGCAGGGAATAATGGATAGCATTATCATTGAGGAAACACATACATAATGAGAACATTATTTAATAGTCGTGACCAAAATTCCATTTTTATGTAATAGCAAATGTCAAATATGATCATATGTCAATAATTTTACAGAAAAAAGTCCACTTATTAATTTTGTTCAGGAAGGATAAAAATTTCCAGACATTTTTTGGGTTGCCATGGTAACGACACAAAAACCAACTTCTGATTGGCTGAAAAGATAACGTGTGAAATTTTCATTGAAACTAAACATTTATTTTTAATTTAAAAATATCTGAAGAAATTGAAGTATTGTCGATATTTATGTCACTTTGAAATACTTTCAATTTTGTTAATCATTTGTATACCAACCTCGTATTATTTTTTGTTTCTTACTATTAAAATATTATTGTGTAATAACAAAATATCGCAGACATTGATACGTATATAATATAATAATATAACTAACTGTAAAAATTATATTAACCTTCTACAAGTCCTTTTTATTATTTAATTGTATTTATTCACTTTTTAGGGTAAACAATTTTCCAAATATATCACAGCCAGACGACAGTGTGGTGATGAAGAAGGTGACGAACCTCAAGAGTCTTCCTCGACATTCATATTTATTCCACATACAACATTATTGAAACAGAATTTCATAAAAGAGGACACTATGTTTATTGAAATTAAAATCGAGCAGAATACAAAATTAGAAACCAGCTTGTAGAATGTTTGTTGCTCATACCTGATATGTACATAATCGGCTTTGTAAAGAGAAATCAGAGTTAAATTAAGTCGCTTAACAAATTTGCATACCATCGATTTCAAGTAAATAAAGAGAACACGTCCACAAAATGTTAAAGGGTACAGTTTAGCATGTAATTTGTTCACGTCATTTTTTGCTGCATATCATCATAGTCACCTGCCTCCATAATTTTAGTATGCGTCACTGAAACCGCAAGTATTTAACAAGCTAACCATTATATTCTTATAAATAAACAAAACATTCTCACAATGACTAAATGATAAGATATTAATAACTTCATTACAATGTATCGTGGTGTTCTTTTTGGATTACAATAAGTAAAGTGCTATTTGTTGCCGGACGAAGCTGATTGTTGTTCTGAAAATCTTGACTTATTCATTTTCCTAAACTCTTTAACTTATTTCTGATCTCTTCAGAACCTTATCATTTTTCCCTGTTTGCATATTTGTTAAGAGCCGTTGAGAGTGAATATGTTGGAAATCTTAAAACTATTGTTCTTTAATCAGCCTTTTAATTTTTTTCTTCATTTGTATATTTTTTCCTCTGATGGCACGGTACATGTATATACGTTTGGAAGTAACTTTATATTTCTGGTTGTCTCATACTTCCTATTTTTGTAAAGGGTTAATTAATTTAGTTACGGTTTTCACCTCAAGATTTGGCATTACTATGCAGGTTTATAGAACAACGAAAGCGACGCTGATAAAATATCAAGAAAGATGTTACGAAATTCCTAGATACAACAAACTGGAGAAGAACAACCGAAAATTTTGATGTGCATAAATCGAAATTGCCGAAAGAAGAAATCGCAGGAGACTTGATTTTTGTCATTGCAACATTAAAAATCGAAATTGGAAAAGAGAACGGTAGAGGGCGGGGGCGATATCGGAAACTCATGTACGCGAAAGAGAAATAGGAGGTGAATGATGCAAGGTCATAGAGAGATAGAGAGAGAAATGTGGGAGCTAGAGAGACGAAGTTGTTTGAACAAATTTTGTATTAAAACGTGTTCTCTCGGAAAATAGCCCATTTTCTTGAAACCAATGATATGCAAATTAATTCAGTATGAAACTGATGTAGCTAAGACATTCTGTATATAAATATATTTAACAGTTTTTATTTATTTATTTTAATAAATCATAGCACAAATTTGTAGTTTAGCTACATAACTCAACCAACAAATTTGTTTTATAATTAAAATATTCTACAATTATTTTGTTTTATTGTTATTTTATCAATGCTTCTAAATGCCAATTGATTATATTAGAGTTCAGAAAATACAATTTTGTTGTCTGCAACTATTTTATAAATTTATCATAAAAACGTTTCTGCAGCAAAATTTTAAAATAATGCAGTTAAGAAATTATTATATAAATGTTTTCGTGACTAAGTTATAAAATATTTCTGCTTATAAAACTAAATCATTTTATAACGATTTTTTAGTAACGTTCAGCAGTATTTTTAGCACCGTTATAAATATACATTCGAATTGATTTATAGTTATTTCTTATCATCTTACAAAACAGTTATATTAAAGATCTGTTTATGACAATTATGCTTTTAAGAATAAATGTTGTTCCAGAGCATGTTATATAATTATTATATAGCATTGTATTTGCTGTAATATGGAAACAGCAACAAAGTCATTACAAAACAAAATTGTTTACTTGAGCATAAAATGTAGTGGCCAAACAATACAATAAAACATATTTAAGAAAATTAATTTCCTGTGCTAGCTGTGTATTTATATTTAGTCATAATTAAGGTCTGTCTTTTAACGAAAATTTATCATAATTATTATAGCATTTAAGTTTATAAAAAAATTATTCTCCCAAAATTTTGGTTACCGACATTGACAAGAGCGGTGCAGATCTTGACAGATCATATAACGGAGAAACTAAAAACACCAGATTTAGGACAATGGAGAAACTTCAAAAGTGGTTGTAAAAATATTAGGCACATGTATTAACAACGCAGTGGTTTCGACAATAATAAGCAGTTTACACTGCTGTAAAATGAAACAACCCATTTCACTCACTGCACTGTTAATGTATCAGGTCATATGTCAAGGTACCGTTGCTTCCACTAGTAAAAGTAACTACGTGTTTTTGGCAATAAATAAACCTTAAATAAACAACTCTATAAATAAGGTGATTTACTGCTATTAATTTCTAGGTTATATTTATGCAAACTGAACCAATTCTATATCTATGGTTGCGTTTCCAACTCAGTCCCAACAGATTTATCAAGAGTTACAAAAGTATCGTAAAAGTGAGTGATTTATTTTATAAAATTCACGAAAAAGTTACACTAAGGCGCATTATTGTATAGATGTTTTATAGCAATCGTCTAATAATTTAAATATTGTAAAATGCTTGGCTACTAACACAAAAGTATTTTATAGCGAGAGGCCATCTTGAAAGGCCAGAGTTCGTGGTGGTAAAAATTGACAAGATATGAAAATTTAAAATATCAAATGTTTACTACAATTTATGGAATCAGAAACGTGGTAATGGGCTTGTTCCATGATATTCTTTTTATATGGTTTTTATACTTTTTCATATAGTACTCGATATTCTCATTATACACTTATAATTTTGTATTATTAACTTTTTCCGTTCTCGAAATATAAGGAGTTGAAATTAGTAACAGTTGCAAAAACCGAGCGCTCATTTGTGACGTCACTATACGCAAGTGACGTAAGGAAAATGGCTTTCTGGACCTTTCAAATTTAACCTGAAAAGTCGAAAAACGTGGAATTTTTAAACACTGGTAACTAAATAAATACGTCGAGTGAAAGTTCGTTCTATGTCTCTATGGAAAGGAGAAGGTCGGCGATGAATTCTAATCGTAAATTGCACGGTCAAAATCGAAAATTCGTCCCAGCAGGAGCGAGAGAAAATTGTAATTTTTTGACATTTCACCTAATTGCAGTCCCCTACTGTCAAGCAGTAAGCAAAACAAACAATACTTCGAAAACACTTATAATTATAACAAGTAAGGAGCATGAAGTGTATAGAGATCGCCGAGTCTATGCGTATAGTGACGTAGCGCCTGGCCACGCCCCATTTTCGCGAAATGGAAATTTGTAATAGTTTTTAAGATACTAAACGTGCGAATAAGATTCTGATTTTTTGCAGATCCATTAATTTATACTTGCACTTTCGATTTATGAAATAAAAAAAAAAATGCTGAACAAGCCCATTATATAGTTATGACTGCTAAAACAAATTAGTGTAAGTTATGTTTGAAATTAACTCGGAGGGTACCATCATCAGCTTTGCTGATGATACAGCAATTTTCTATGGAAGTGATACATGGAACAACTTGCGGGAAAAGGTGCAGAATGACTTTGAAAATATAAAAGCATGGTTCGATAATAAGCTTCTCTCGCTGAATTTTGATAAAATAGTGTTTGTACCTTTTACCTCGTATAGTTCCTTCCTACCACACTTCAAATCCCTAGAAATAAAAGATGATCAACAGAATAGCTTTTTAATATCTTCTCAAACATATCATAAATACATAGGATTAATTATCGACTGTCATCTAAGATGGGACAAACAAGTAAACTATGTTACAGAGAAACTAAGAATACATATCCATCTTTTTAAATTTCTAAAACAAGTACTAGATATTAAACACCTAAAAATAATTTACACGGCCCTTGTAGAGCCACACATTAAATATGGCATAATAGGATGGGGAGGCGTAATGAATGTACATTTAAATAAGTTAGAAATGACACAAAAAAGAATCCTTAAAATTATGTACAACAAAGATCATACCTATTCCACTGATAATTTATATAGAGAAATGTCATATACATTGGGTTGATTCTACGGTTGGTTCCTTGTGAAACATTCTTCAATAATTTAAAATATACAGGAAAATTATGCTTTTTAATGTTTCAGAAAGTTTTATTAAAACTCTACACGTGTTTCGGCTTATTAGGCCTTTATCAAGAGTACAAGATAATACTGATATTATCTTGTACTCTTGATAAAGGCCTAATAAGCCGAAACACGTGTAGAGTTTTAATAAAACTTTCTGAAACATTAAAAAGAGAAATGTCAATTATGGATCCACGTCAGCTATTCTTCTTCAGTCTGACCGTTGTTCAGTACTCTGAAAGTAAAAATATTCTACGACATGAATATAACACCAGACATAGAGGCAATCTAATACCTGTTAAATAAATATACAATACAATTGGACAACGATCCCATGTATTCTTAGCACCTAAGGCGTTTAATTTTATACCTGAAACATTAAAAAAATTATTAAATAAAAAATTATTTAAGAAATATGTAAAAAAATTTATAACAGAAACTCCCAGAATTGAAATACGCAAATTACTAGACTTAAAAAACACTTAAAAAAAAAGCTAAATAAATGTGATACTTACCAAATTTTAAAAAACTATATGCCCTATCAACCGACCATATACTTCGAGCATAAAACTGTAAATAAAAAAAAAAAAAAAAGATGCTACAAAATTGTTAGAAATTGGAAAATTAAACAGTACCTAAAATATGAAAGAGAGTATGATTGTCTATACTCTGCATTCTTATTATTTTATTTCCCAAATAGAATATCTTAAATGTATACTAATCCTTTTTTAATTATTGCATTAATTTGTAATTTTTTTTCTATGCCCCTTGTTACAGTCACATTCAAGGTTAAATTGAACCTTCTGTGGTTTCTTTTCATGTTTATTTGTATTTAGATGTAAGTGTTGTCTTATATTTATATTCCTATCTCAAATAAACATTATTATTATTATTATTATTATTATTATTATTATATTGCAAAAATACTAAAATTCATAAATTCGATATTTGTAAAATTTCAAAAATTATTAGAAATCATCAATAAATGTGAGGCCTGTTAAAAATATATTAAAAATATGGCCATCGTTCACAGTAAAATTTTCTCCGCATCAAAAATTGCACAGAACGAGCTTCTTAAATAATTATTGTAGGTTATTTGGTATCTAGTATTAAATCACAATGCCATATGATTTTAGTGTTAAAAATTTTTCTTCAACTTTTAGGATACATTCTAGATATCATTTTGTTTTATTAGTGTGTATAAAGCGGAATTTTTTTTAAATAATGACTGTTTAAAAGCTCTTATAAAAGAGTTGTTTAATTGTTTCACAGAAGTAATTTAACAAACAGTGGAGTGTGTTTTACAGTACAAATAAACGAAGCTTTAATAAAACTGCTATATAGTGATGGTACTAAATTTTCATAAGGCTTCTGGAAATGTTTATACAATTATTTTGTAATGGTTCCAATAGGTGTTACAAAATATCAAGAGCGACTGAAATATTTTATAGAATAGTGCCAATTTGCTGCTGTGAAAACGTTATGAATGTGTTTCTGAGAGTAACGTTGTTTTATAAAATTTGTGTCAGGAACATTCCTGCAGCTTTTATAAAATATCAAATTGCTAGTTGGGAAGTCCTTATTTTTATTTCAATTTTTTAGAGAAATATTTACTGTGTTGGATTGAATAAAAATATGAACTGAGAAAATTAACAAATTGTTCGAACTCGGTCGCACTTCCTACCTTTATTGGCCGATGTTCTGGGCCTGGTTATCTTCCCTCTGGGCTCTGGTTGATTCGGCGGGGGGGGCAGCGGAATGTAGTTGGATTACCAAGTCGAACAACTGAACGTGATGTAATTCACACACTATTAGCGAGACGAGCGAAAATGAGCGTTTTGAGCGATAAGAAAAATATGTATAGAGAATATCGAGACACAGTTAGTACACGTGCTCGTTAGCGGTCAGATTTAAAACTGTATCACAGACCCACTTCTCCACCTTCTCGTAGCCGAAAAGTAGGGTTCTGCGCGACCGAGTATTTTTCGCGGGCAACTGCACAAAATTGAATTTTAGAATTTATTTTAGGGCAACAGATAATATTTTATGACAATCAACTTAAACACTAAATTAAAACTTAGAAACTAATACGGAAAATTCACTGAATATTGAACACAAACCTTATTCTTTTTTTTCACAATTGGCTCTCGCTTTAGGAGTTTCGGATTTGAATCATGACCAGAGCTCTGAAATGTTTTAATTAATTAATCTTTCTTTCGGACAGCCTATTAGAAGCTTTGGATTCGGGTGTTGTCTGCTATGTGTGCTGTTTATGTTATGTTATGTTTATATAAAATTTATACAAACCCTCTATTGGGATACAGGAAGTTGCATGGTGTTTAAGTTTTACTTTAATTATTCTATACGATGACATCATTTTAACGGTCTGAGAGGCGTCCTGGCCCTTCACCTGCGAAGTATTAACTGTTCTATATTTTTTGTCTCCAGTTGATTTTACAAAAAAATGGCAGCATACCGGAAAATACGATGCTGAAGAGTGGTTTGGAATGGCGTATTTCCCGGCGAACCAAGCTATTAATGAATAAATGGCTCCAAATCCTCATTTCGAAAGCTCTTAATTCAGCGTATTTAGTTGATTTTAATTTGCTTGTTCCACAATCAAAATTTAGTACGGTTTGAATATTGCTGGGTCGCAGGAACAAATCTATACTTACTCTAATTGTATTTCTTCCATCTTTACTCGCTTGAAGTCGGCGTGTCTCAAATTATAAATTATGCTTCCGTCTATTGCGGCTCCACATGCTCGTTCTGTAGAATAATTCCCTTAACATGTTCACTGGTTTTAAAGATGATTTGTGACAAATTCCAAGCCATTCCTGATATCGGCTATATATTTATATAATTTATTGTTATCGATTTTCATAGAACCAAAGTTTTTCTCATTTAACAATTTTGAAGAAAATATATTAGTTTTATTTTTCACTCTATCTTGTCAACATGACAATTGAAGAGCTTAGTGGATGAACATGTTATGTTACAAATTGCTAAAATTGAGATTTTATTGTGGAAGAACATGTTAGGCACCCATTTGTTCCTACCTTATTCTTTCATTTCAATAAACCTTCCACAGGGACTGTCAAGGGCGGTTGACACTTTTATCCACTGGACAGTGTGCAACTAGAGCTACATAACATGTCCTTCCACGAGAATCTCTTGAATGCTGCCTGAGCATGGATCATTGTAAAAGTAAGAATTCAACACTTTGACTAAATCAGCACGTGTACGCGCATATGTAGAGGTTGAGGTTGTTATAAAATGTTCATGAATTAACGTTTTTATTTTTGTTATGGAAACAAGAGCCAGACGCATGGTAAAGGAAGCTCTTAAAAAATTGAATTGTGCTTCAAATTCAACTGATGACACGAATAATGAGAACTGAAACAGTGAGTAATTAAATAAAGTATTTTAGACGTATTGACAAGGAGCTGGGGACACTTTTAGTTGTCATATTTGGTTTATATTGATTTTTTTAAAAATATGGATCCCAAAATATATCATATTTCAGATTCACATTACCAAGACTGTGACCCAAAAGAAGAAACATCGTCAGTTCAATTGAAGCGAAATATTGACCATGCAATTTCGAGTAATGTTAAGGAATTCTATGGAGATGAGTTTTCAAGATGCATGCGCACACTGGCCCAAAATAATATTAAAATAATTATTTATGATACAAGTGTTTTTAAAAATGACTTTTTATTTAGTGTTTCTAGAAAAAATATATTTTATTGTAATAATAATTTTATTCCAAATTAAAACATGTTTTTTTGTCTCAGATGTTGATACCAGCGATGACGAAAATTTTCCAGAGCCTGAGTCAAGCTCATCCGATTCAGATGATTCTAATGCTGATAGAAGAAAGCGTCGAAGATTTGCCAATAACGATGGTAAGAATACACGGTCCTCAAATGAAACGCGCAGTACCCAGTTAGATCAGTCCTGTAATGAGATTGCTTGCGGTGAAAATAATAATTTTAACGATTTGGGTTCTTATGTCGACACAAACATTGCAATAAGCATAAACTCTCAAAATCAGGTGCTGCCGCCGGCAGGGATTCTTCTGTTAACAACGATGATATAACGTTGGATATTCAAAATGTAAATCCGAGAAAGAAATGTAAGTTATTCCCTCCAAGAGATAGCACATCGAGAAAGAGAAAACGTAACCCTGAGGAATGGAAAAGAAAGAAGCAGCTATTTTGAGAGAGAGGAATCGTATTCAGTAAAAGAGATTGAAGGATAAAATCCCAATTTTGGAGTGTTGTGCAAGCATTGTCATCTCTTTTCCAGATTGGCAGAGGAAAAATCGATCATATTCAAAAATCGAGTAAGACTGACTGCCGTGGAAGGCATATAAACCGGCCACATAAGATCGTTCCAGAGGTAGCTGAATAATTCGAGCAGCATAACGCATAAGAATATTTACTAAAAGTATTTTTCTCTATGTCTTTGACGAAGATATTTCAACTTTACAAATTGAAATATGTTGAAGCTGATAAGCCTGGACATTTTAATATTGCAGAGAGCACTTATCACCATATGTTTTCTTCAAAATTTAACTTATCTTTTGGCCACCCAAGAAGCAACGCATGAAGCACTTGCGACTGGGCAGAAATAGATGAAATTCATGTAAAAAACTATCTAAAAGCATTTGATTTACAAAAACTCGACAAGGAATTACCAAAGGAGAGAAATGACATTGCTTATCTCACAGTTGACTTACAACAAACTATGCCACTACCAAAACTAACTGTAAGTAAAGCTTTTTATCTTAGGCAAATGTGGTTTTATAACCTGGAGCTGCACATAATAACCAACTCCAAGAATGCTGCTCCTAACATTTTCACGTGGACTGAAGACGTGGGAGTAACGAAGTAGCAAGCTGTTTATTAACTGTTTTTGAATTTAACGAATCCCTGAGAAACAAAGACCACCTCATTATCTGGGCAGATTCTTGCTCTGGCGAGAACAAAAATTCAACGATGCTTTTCCTTTACCAATATCTCATATTAAAGGGATATTTTAAAGTGATTGAACACAAGTTCCCAGAAGTAGGCCATTCATATCTTAGTGATGATAGAGATTTTGGAAGAATAGAGAAAAACTTGAGAAAGTACGAAACGAAATTTCTTCCAGACCAATATCACGAAATTATAATGAAGAGCGGAGAAAACAATCACGTTACCGACAGGACTCAGAATTTCAGGAATTTTAAAACACTTTCCAATAACCTAAAGCTCATCAACCGGAAAAAGAACGTCTTAAGCAAGAACGTGGCCTTCAGGGACGGAGTGAAGTGGCTGCGAGTGGAGGAGTTCGGCTCCTACTTGTACGAGGACTGCTACGATCCCTATACGCCATTCAAAAAAGTTGACTTGTTTAAGAAGAGTTGTCGTGGCCCGGTGCCCGTACGAATTGGAGATGTAGTTGATTTGAAAAGATCCCTGGAAATGGGAGGTAAGCTTACACCAGAAAAAATTGAAAATTTGCAGCAACAACTTCCTTACATTAAAAATAAATGTAAATATTTTTACGAATCAGTTATTCGAAAGGAAAAAGAAAAACAACAACAACACTTCTACGGAACCCCAAAAAAAATTATTACATTTTTTTAAATATTCGTTTTTTAAAACTACTTTCTTAAGTATGTATATCTTTAGTTAGAACGTTATTATGAAGCCCTATCTTTATTTTTTTATTGGTAAATAAATCTTGTTTGGAGAATCATTATGTGCTTATTATTCATACATGTGCCTAAAGTATAAACTTCATTCATAAGTAATAAAACTTAATTATCATTAAACGTTGCACATGCACATGACAGCATCATCCACTAACATGATGAACTGCTTACAAAACATTTGAGTGAATGAAGGTGTTAAGCACACTAAATTGCAATTTTTTTTTTCAGTCCGACAGGAGCTATGACTATTATAGCAAGTACTTTTGAAACCCTACATCTGCGAAAGACTGCAGGAAAAATATTGATTATGCATACTAGACAAAAGAGCAACAAATAAACTTTAAAGTACTTTTTCTCAATTTCAGCAATTTATAACATAACATGTTTGTTCATCCACTAAGCTCTTCAATTGTTTCGTCACACAGTGGCTTCTTCGGATGTTGAGTACTCCTATACTAATTTTACAATGCATAAAATACAAGGTTTTATACAATTTTGACTTAATTCTATTAAATACTAAGTGGAAAGTACATATTGAATATAATTTTAACAAGTTTAAGGAAATAACTTTAGTAGTAGGTATGAATGAGCTAGTTTGAATTTGATCATTTAGTAAAATATTAGATAACATAAGTTTATTTATTTCTAGAAATTCGAATAAATTGAGTTTTAACCATTTTTACTTCCCTGGCATACCGAAGGGAAGTATTGTATCCGAAAAAATCACCCTCCGAGATTTTTTCGGATCATGACGTTTCAGATCACGGAGATTACGAAAATATATGTTTTTCAATTTCGTCAGTCTGTCTGTCTGTTGGTGCATTTACTAAAAAACTACTTGACGGAGAGCAGTCAAATTTGGTAGGTAGTTGACCCTACTGTCAGCGAAGAAATGGTAGAACTTCCACTGTAAAATATACATGGTGGATCGTCTAAAGGGAATAAATAATGAAAAAAATTCTTTTTTGCTCAAATTTAAAATTTCCACGTTTCATGACACGCTAAACCTATTTCAAAAAAAAAAAAAATTGAAAATTTTTTTCACCAACATTTTTGAAAAATTTTTTACCACGAAAAAATTTTTTGCCTGTGTTCAAATTTAAAATTTCCACGCTTCATGGCATTCTAATCCTATTTAAAATAAAAATTTTGAAATTTTTCTTTCCAACATTTTTGAAAAAAATTTTACCACTGGAATAGATGGAAAAAATTTTTTTTCTTTGTTAAAATTTAAAATTTCCACCCGTCCATGCATTCTAAACCTATTCAAACGAATGAAAAAAATGTTTGAAAAATTTAAAAAAAAATAAAAAAATTTCTATATATTTCTATTTGTCACTAAGTACTTACTATAGAATAGATGAAAAATTTTTCTTTGCTCAAATTTAAAACTTCCACGATTCATGACACGCTAAACCTATTTCAGAAAAAAAAAAAAAATTTTTACCAATATTTTTGAAAAATTTCTTACCACTAAAATACATGATTTTTTTTTCTTTGTTCAAATTTAAAATGTCTGTTTCATGGCATTCTAAACCTATTTCAAAAAAACAATTTTTGAAATTTTTTTTATCAACATTTTTAAAACATTTTTTACCACTAAATTAGTTGGAAAATTTTTTTTCTTTGTTCAAATTTAAAATTTCCACGTTTCATAGCGTTCTAAACCTATTTAAAAATTTTTTTTTTTAAATCAACATTATTATTACGGTTTTTTAAAAATGACGCAGTTGCTTCTGTTGGATAGCCAATGTAAGTAATAACGTTGAAAGTGTTATTTTTGTCTTTTATTTTTGGATATAATATATAGCTTTAATAAATGATATTTTACAATAACATTGTCTATCATTTCGGTGTTGTAACCATTATTAATATTTTTTTCTGATAAGGGGGCAGTTAAAAGCCTATATATCATAATGTTGAGAGCTGGAATTTCTGGTTACTGAGGATATGCCGGTCTTATGTATTGTGATATCAGTGTGAGATGGTTTTTGAAAAACTGAAAAATCGTGTTTCATATTGAGTCTTTTAATAGTCAAATCTAGGAAGTTAAGAATGTTTTCCGTTTCAGTTTAGAGGATAAATTTAATTTTCGGGTGAAGTAAGTTCATTAAATTTAGAAAATTGTTGAGTTGTCGTTTAGTGCGTGTGAAACAAGTTAAAATATCATGGACATATCTGTCATGTTGACAAAATAAAGTAAAGACTAGTTTTCTTCCCAATTGTTATTATAGATTTTCATCAAGTAACGGCACAATGTTTTTCATTTACTTGGTGAATAATTACACAGGTTTACAAAAAGAAAAAGTTTTCTGGATCTGGGGTCAGACCATACGTTTCTTATGTATTTCTCGACGTTGAATTCGAATTTGTTTTTAGTTTTGCTCACGTCAGGATTTTGAGATATTCTAACCTAAAAGTTGGACATATTTGAGGTTATGTAGCTTTGAGATTTTTTTTGTCTTAAGAAATCATGTGTGGGATCTTAAAGTACAAGTCTTCACCTTTAAAATACCATTGAGTTTGCTCAAAAACCTTTTTTTTTCGCCGAGATATTGCAATTTAAATAATGACCATAAGGTTTCCGTAATAATCAAATGTATTGGGAAAGACAAATATAAATTGAAAAATATGAAAAAAAGTTGAGGCTTTGGCTTCTAGTATGTACACCAAATTTGAAGTTTCTGTATTAGTACTAGCTTGCTTTACTTATTTTCCCCTATTAACCCCTATTTAATTCCCAACCCTTCAACGGAATCATCTCAAAAGATAATCCAGTTAGAGATGCCGTTATAATACATACGTGTACAAAATTTCAAATGAGTATCACAATTTTATTTTATCAACCCCTTTAATAATGGACTAGAGGTAGTGGGGGGTTGAGAAATATTACAAAATAATCTGAGGCCTTGGCTTGTAGCACATACATCAAATTTCAAGTTTCTGTACTCTTACCATCTTGCCTTACATATTTCCCCATATTTAACCCTATTTACTCCCCAACCCTTCACCGGATATCTTCAAAACACAATCCAATTCCAGATCTCGTTATATTATATACATGTACAAAATTTCAAGTCAATATCTTAAACCGTTCCGGAGAAAGCGTGCGGACAAAAAAAGAAGTTACAGACAGACAGACCGACAGACAGACACATTTAAAATCTCGACATTTCATGACATTCTAAACCTATTTCAAGAAAAAAAAATATTTTTTTTACGATTACTATACTTCCAATCCACTACGTGGATGTGGAAATAATATAATAATTTATCAGCACAAGGGTTCTTATCCAAATAACAGAAGAATAAATTAATTCAAGATGTGTCGTATTTATTATGCTAAGGTAAATTATTTATGTTGCGGCTAATTATGCAATTGGATTTAAATATTTGCTAGAATTATTAAGTGTTGCCTAACGAATTAAGGTTAAATATATTTTGCTTTCTTTATCTTTTTTTATATAATTCGTTTCTTGTGACAAAACCAAAAAGAAAAATTACTTTTTAATTTGAAGTACGTATTTTTAATACAAATTTCTCACATGACATATTCCATATAAATATCAAGTCATAATTTAAATGTTGTTGATAAGTTTATGTGTGCTTTTGGTTATGAGTAGACTTCCTAGGGTGAATTTTGTGGTGGCAAAGGCGGTTCTTTGTTTATGGGGTAGTTTCCTGTACTATACGTTTTGTAAATATGGAGATTTTCGCATTAATTGATGTATGGGTCGCATTAGTTGTCCAAATGTCAGGTCCGACATTTCAGTTTTTATTGCGATTTTTTTTTCATTTCTTTATAATAAAGACGCTCGCATTTATGTTTGTATAGCCAGCTCTTCGATAATAAGTGTATCTATTTTCATGGGTCAACAGCCCAAAAATATTGTTTTGCGTGAACTCTGAACTCTCATCAGTAGAATATTTGAAGCGCCGTTTCAGACAAGGCAGCCATACATTAGAATTGGCTGAAAAATTACTTTGTATAAAGTCTGGTTATTCTCTGTCGATAATTTACTTCACCTGTTAATCAGCAAGTACAGTTTGCTTAGAGCTGCATAGATCGTTTCCTCAAAGAGATCTGCAAATATTTTATGATTATTTCTGTTATAGTCTTGTAGTATGTGTAGGCGTGAATATTTATGGTGCATAGATTAAAGATAAGGATTTGTCCTATGAGGAACTCCGGTTAGTGTTCTTGTTGTTTCTGATAATGGATATAAGACATATAGCTTATTTACTGTCGGGAATCAGCTGACTAGGAAAGAATTCTGAGAGAATTGAATTTATGTGGACAATGACACACATGTTATTTGAAAGATAGCTAGTATCTAAAAAGCAAAGTGTTCATTGATTGTGATTAGCAATTGACAAATAGGAACCCATTGAACATGTCTGCGGTAAGCGTACACGCGAATATAAACCTACTAAAAACAAGACCTTTGCTATCATGCATGTCACCTGTATGCTTTTAAAAACAGAAAACATCCAAATCAAAGTGTTCTCAAAAGAATGTGATTAGTCTGCACAAAGATAAAAGATATCAATACATTTTGTATTTTGCTAAATATGGCTTCGTCACTATAACCGTTTCGCCATAAGATCATTATCTATTTATCTCTGATATAAACTAAAGAACAACGTAATCAATTATACGCATATAATATATATCGGTAATAATCATAGATATAGTATTAAATAAATAAATGTAACGTAACACAAATTGTGTAATTTATTATTATTAAATTTTCACTGGTGTTCTCGTTCTCGTCTGTAAGATTAAGCATGTCACATGACCCATAAAAAGAAGTGCGATATCATCCTCGGATACCGTTTTCCAATTATTATTTCACTTTAACGTAGTGAAGCCAGACCACCAAGAGATCAAAAGGCATTTCAAATAAATTAAAATTAACACGTACCTACTGATTTTGTGATTTCTACACTTGATGATATCTACATGTAATAATAATAATAATAATAAAAATAATAATAATAATTGAACTGAATTAAACTGAACTTCTGCCACCTCGTCTGAAGGTCCAAATAAAAGCTGACGAACAGGAACATCTGTTTAGGCAGCATGTCGATAAACCCATGCACGGTGTATTCTATAAGAACCTAGAAACACTGAGTTTATCAACAAGGCTGACATTTACCTTTTTAATGTCAGCTGGGCTAAAGTCAGAGATCGAGGGATTCATTGTGGCCTGCCAAGATGGTGTAATTAACACATTGGTCTACCGAAGTCGCGTAATGGTTGTAGAGGTTCCTGATATTAACTGCAGGACCTGCCGTCAGGCACCGGAATCCTCATGCATTAACTGTCTGCATGGCCAGTATATGCGATTTCGACCTACATCCATCGCCATAACGCGGCGTTGCGGGTGCTGTACGACACTCGTATGGAGTAGACCAGTGCTGCCTTACGTCCCCGGAGACATTGAGTCCGTTGTCGAAAACGAGGGGTGCCGAATTTATAGGAACTTCTCGTTTCCGACAATCAGGCTAATCCAAGCCAACAAGCCTGATGAAGTCCTCCTCGACCATCAAAACAAGGTGATGTTTGTGATCGAGTTCTCAGCACCTGTTGAGCCAAACATCGCTTTGAAAGAGGAGGAAAAACGGACCAAATACCATGATCTCCGGTACGAGCTCCAAGTGCTGTACCCGGGCTACTCGGTTAAGATGATCGTAAAAGAAAGTTATGGACGAATTATTGGAAAAGGAGAGAACTGAATTTTCGTAAGGTTTTAACTTCGTTCTTTAATTATATTTAATACTAATAATATGGAAAAAACAATGTACATGCAACGTACTGGGGGGGAAAATTTAATTTTTTACAAAAAGTGTTCTTATAAAGATCTCCAAATTTGCATTATTTTTGAGTTATTTTAAAAAAACTTAAAAAGTGGGCTTCCTCGGATGGCTCTCAAAAACGCACCACCAAATTTAATAGTACTTTGTGATTTTGTCGTTTTTAGGCGTTAAATTAACATATTAAACAATAAAAGCCCTTTAACGCAATTGTTCCTTACTAAAAGACATATTTAATAGCCTACCGATGGAACTAGTGTAATTTATTATGTATGTTTAAAAAAATGAGGTAAACACAGCAGTTTCAAATTAATGACATGGGATCAGTCTATACGCGAGATTGCTTGCATTGATATTTTAATCGTCTGGTAGCAGCCGCTTCTTATCAATGGATTTAATAATAACCTAACGACTTTACTTATAATATTAATAAAATTTATGATGGAGAAGTAAAAATAGAATAACTAATTCCTATTACATGATAATGTCACCAAGTGATTCATGGAATCCTCATGTCTCATTTAGAACAGACATTGTATTTAAAAACGGTGGGAAAAATCAAACTATGTGTGATATTATGTTACAAATATTTTTTTAATTTTGATAACGCACAGGGACGGCTCCAAAAGAGCTGACGCCGTGAGGTTGTATAAAGATAGCAAATGATAAAATGGTTGGCGCTAAACAAATTACTTTTCTTCAAAAATCTCAACTAATGATTGTCGAAATAACATCACGTGCAGCACTGAAAGTTTCACAGGCATTACTGGCAACTCCATTGTTTCCTGTAACATGTAATAGAACAAATAACGAGCTGTAAAAGAACCACCTGATAAGCAACTTCTTTTTTTCAAATGAGAATGAACTTTTTTATATCTTATTACACGAATTAATAAAATTTTAGTTTTAATAAAAATGCAACAATTTTTTTCCTAAAAAGTTTGCGTGTTTTCACCACGTTGCTCCAAATGTCTTTGAGCTCTCTTTTTTGCATTTGCATAATCAAAGATATTTTATAGGAGAATGGGATTGCTGTTCATTTTTATTCTGCCATTCTGGCTTGAATGTGTCCAATGCTTGGAAATACGAACTTGAAAGATTGAATTCTTAATAAAGGAGCCTAAAATGAAATCACATGGGGTAATGTCACATGGTACTCTTGGAAGACATTCTTCCACAACATGAAAACTAATTACGAGATATTGAGAAAATGCTTACATGTTCATTGCTTTCGCTACTTTCTGCGGATGAAGAAGCGCTTTGACATTCAAATTTTCCGGTTAGTCAGCATACATAAATTTTCATTTAATGGGAATTAATGTATCCACTGAAATGAAGCCACACTTCGCCTCATGAGAAAATTTTCTCTAAGAGTTATCCACAAATTGTTCAAGAGCCACCGTCAGAATGCCATTATCGTAGATAGTTGACTTCAGTTAACTCTCAGATCTAACTAGAGCAACGTGCAAAATATAATAGAAAGAATAGAATAGAAAGAAGTTATAGAAAATAATAACAAAAAAGAGAAATTAAGCAATTTGACATTGATTAGGTGACAGCTTCCAGAAACAGTTATAAAGTTTATCCTTCAATTTTTTACTTAACAAATGGTTTTTCTTAAACCTCCTATGAAAGATGATTATTTATAAATATTGATATGGACCGTGGCGTAAACATATGTGTATAACAAAATTTCCAAAGTGGGGCTGACAATAATTAAAGCCGGCTATGATTACTTTTCTGAGAGATTTATGATATAAAATATGATACAAGTTTACTGAGGTGATAAAAACACATCTCGGTGTAATTTAATAATTTTAAGAATGTAATGGAATGTGTTGTATTATAATTATTCAACGAAATATCAGATTAGTTATGTGTTAGTAGAGAGATTAAATGTGCTTATATATTTTTATTAGTAGTAGTAGGTATAAGTTGCAATATTTCGACAGACATCTTTTGATTGATGCGTTAATCTAATTGGTCTATTTGCTGCATTGCACATCTATCACGATTTGCTTGTTAACCGTATGATCATCCTTAAACTCTTTCCCATCAATTCCAGCACTTAGGTATATCCATAGTAATATACACCATTTTTCTCAGCTGGTTTCAATTTCTTGATTTATCGATTATTAGGCTTTTATTCTGAGTGAAGAGATTTGGAAAGAGGAGGCATTAATTACAGATACAATGCACACCCTGTACGATTAGTCAATAATTTAATTTGTACACAATTTGTATATTTAGTGAAACCCTCTGAAACTTTTAGACTTTTCAAAGGGAGCAAATTCAAATTTTGCATCAGTTGAATATAAACTCCGATTCTCTCGTGATCTAAGTAGGATTTTTTAAAACTCAGATGTAGCAGTTGTTCATATATTGACACATATTTCAACAACTTTCAACTAACTAACCCAAGCGATAAAATCGAATCAAACCGGAACGGACTTCCGAGATTTATGAAATTAGGAGAGTTGTAATTTGAATGTCCAACTAAAACAAGACTCAAGGAACACATAACCCGTCTCAATAATGGAAATTCTGAAAGGTCTGCTGTCGCCAAATTTTCCTTGGATAACTAATAGATATCAGTACCTAAAGTTAATTAGAAATAATAGACGTGTAAACGCCTTTGAAATATTAGCCATTTCAAAATGCAAAATTAGTATGAATAATGACGAGTGACCTGTCGCAGATAGTCCAGTTAATGATTATTAGGTTACAATTAGATGAACCGAGATAGAATTTAGATTGGGATGATGATAAGTTGAGTAGATGAGTGAAACTCATTTTATATGTATCAATAAATTTCCAAAACTATGATTATGTTTTCCTCCACATTATAACGTCGGAAGCAATGTTAGCTTTTTACCTTAACCTTTTAAATTCATTCTAATAACTTAAATTACCTATTTCTATTTACTCAACACCTTATGTGTTCCCTATTATTATTGGAAAAGAAAGTCAAGATATATACATTTTGACTTTTTAGAATTAGAAGCTACGAAGCATATTATTTACAGGATTTTGCAAACAGCAGAAGAAAATAACTATCTATGAGAACTAAAAGAAAAACTATGTGTAAAAATATTAATGACATCCTTGCATTCTTTCGACAACCTGGATTCTGGTTATGCTAGCAAATTAGAATCCTAAAATGAATTTCTCTAATTTCTTATTTGAAAATTCTCATTCTAACACTAGCATCCACACAGTCCCCTACGACCATGCAGATTAAACTAGTATCTACCTAACTCCCTACGGCCATAAAAATTCAGTTAAAATGAAAACAAAGGCCTAAAGTGAATTAATTTAAGACAAGGTATGTCTTAAAATTGTTTTTCATTCTAATAGATTACATTTTCATGAAATCTATCATTCTGTTTCTTGGAAATGCTTAGCCTTTGAACCTTTTTCTCCCTTATTCTGGAGCTCATCAGAAAAACATAAAGCCACTCATAATGCTGTTTCATGCAAAACCAAGACAATTTCTATAAATATGTATGGAATAATTATATTTGACATTATATAGTCAAGAAGTGAAAATCTGGATGTGGAAGTAGTGATTCCTAAGGCAGCGGTTATTTTCTGCTGCCTGCAAAATTCTATAAAGAATATTTTTCATTACAATTATAAGCAGACAAATAATAATTAACTTTTAAACATGCATAGAATTAGAAGCAGTGTTAACAAACTGTAAATTTAATTTAAATCAAAACTGGCAATTATCCTCTCAATTTGTTCAGTATTATTTTGAAAGTTTCAATGAGTACCATCTAATTTTCAACTAATTACTAGAAAGTTCGTACCAAAAAATTAGAAAATAGTATAATTTTATTACTTCCCTCGCATACCGAAGAAAAGTATTGTATTCGAGAAAAAATCACCCTCCGAGATTTTTTCGGATTTTCACGTTTCAGATCATGTAAATTACGAAAGCATAGGTTTCTCAGTCTGTCTTGTCTGTCTGTCTGTCTGTCGGTTTGTTGGTGCATTAACTAAAAAACTACTTGACGGAAAACAGTCAAATTTGGTGGGTAGCTAACGCCACTGGCACCGAATAAATGGTTAGACTTTCACTGGAAAATATATAGGGTGGATCGTCTAAACGGAATAAATGGATAATGGAAAAGGAAATTTTCGTTCAAATTTTAAATTTTCACGTTTCATGACATTCTAAACCTATCTTAAAACAATTTTTATATCAAAATTTTAAACAGAAAAAATTTATAAATGTTGAAAATATTGAAAATATTTTATAAAATGAGTGATGAAAAAAAATGTTTTTGCCCAGATTTAAAATTTTCACGTTTCGTGACAATCTTAACCTATTTAAAAAACAGTTCTTTTTTTGAAAATTTCAAATAGAAAAACATTTTGAAATTTTCAAAATTTTGTAAAAATGGATGATGGAAAAAATTTCCACGATTCGTGACATTCTTAATCTACTTCTAAAAAATAAATTTTTTTGAAAATTTAAAATAGAAAAAAAATGTATAAAATGGATGATGGAAAAATTTTTTTACTCAAATTTTCACGCTTCAAGACATTCTAAACATATTTAGAAAAAGAAATTTGTTTTAAACATTAAAAAAAAAAAATTCTGTATTTTTATCACTACAATAGAATAGAAGGATTTTTTTGTAATTTCCACGTTTCATTATATTCTAAACATATTTCAACAAAGAAAGTTTTGAAAACAAAAAGAAAATTGAAATTTTTTTCCTGCACCACTATACAGTATGTGATGAAAAAAAGTTATCTGGTTTTCTCTGTAGTAATAGGACTAACTAGATGCCTATTATAATTCTCATATCTCAAATTAATAATGTTTTAGCGATCGTCTTGTATGAATAAAGAGGGAGGTTCTGTGTTAATACCTTTACCGATTTTTATTCTATTGATATTCATTTGCGTCGATTATGAGATCAAACATTATCACTTTAAATATTCATTTCATTGTTGTAATATTCACCCCTTTAAAATTCGACAACTGTTTTTGAGAGCTAATTAATTTAACTGACAAGTTTATGTGTTCAGAATAAACCTCTGAATAAACATTAGGACGACCTACCACAACCCATATTACAACTAGTTGAAACCGCAAAAGTAAAGCAGAGCTTTACCTGCCTTAGTCCTGGAACTACCAGTTGAGAAAAACGCGCAAGTCTTAACATGCGCCTTTTCACAGAAAACAGTAGAACTTTTAATTTGGACCCATCTTATACTAGGTGATAGGGACGAGGCATAGGCTGTCAGTGGGCGTCGGAAAAGCCGAAATAACTCGAGATCTAATAACTTAAAAGTTGTTAAAACGTGTTCGTTGTGTGTACTTTTTATAATAAAATTGTATTTGGCTCACGTAGGAGGGCTGCAAAAATAAGATATAATTGTTTAACTCTGGGAAAAAATGGTTTTTGGGTTGTGAAAAAAGAAAATTTTCAAATGGCTGCCAAAATTTTGATTGTGGTCAGATCACTTAAAATTTTTAATGTATGTCAAAAATCCCCAAAGGATCTAAAAACCGAATGTGGCATACGTTTTAGCCCCTTGTTGCAGTCTAACAAGCCTTCGAAATACAGTGTAAGAAAGTTTACCCTAATTATTTTTATTTTACTTTCAAAGAGTTTTCAGACCGCAACAAATGGCCCAAACGTACACCAAAGGCCAATTAGAATAATGACAAAACTTTTTTCAAGACATTGTGAATAAGAAAAATGCAAATTTTTGAGATTTTGTGTTCTGATGTTTTTTATCAGGCCTATAGTTTTTGGAATATTCCCTCGAGCTAGAAAGCCACCGACACAGTTAAGATCTTTGGGAAGTACTTAACATACAGTCAAAATTTTATGTCAATCTAACCACAAACAGACTTTTGGCAGCCATTTGAAAATAACTTTTTTTCACGACCCAAAACAATTTTGTTTCCACTTTTCTTTGAGAAAAACCGTTATATCTTTTTTTTGCAGCCCTCCAGCTTATTATAAAAGTACATACAACGAATATATTTTCACAACTTTTGAGTTGTTAGGCCTCGCGTTTCTTTCAACTTTTCCGACGTCCACTGACAGTCTATGCCTCATCCGTCGCAAAAACATACTAGTATAAAATGTTTCTAAAAGTAAAAGTGTTCCGTGAAAAGGCGCATGTTAGGACTCGCGCGTTTTTCTCATATGGCAGCTCCCCCACTATACAAATAGAGGCAAGATACTTCCTAAAAACAAAATATTACTTTATTGATCCCAATATTCCCTCTTTTAAATCCATCATAGTTGGTCTGAGATTACCTAAATTAGTTTTCAAATTTGAATCACTTTGATTCTGCATTCGATAACGGCAAATCAATCACTTCACACTGGCTTGATGTAGTAAATTAGCTCATTTCGTACATCGAAGTATGGCTCAAACTAATCTTACTTGGGCCATAATTGTAAGCAGAGAATTTATTATTTGAGTATGTCTCTCATCATATTCTTAAGCTGATCAATATCTCATTCCGACAAATTAAAACAGCTATTTCTTAGAAACAATGTCGTCAGTTACATGTACACGAATTTATACTAATTTTCTTTGCTGGAATAAATAGAAGTTTATTGGGCATTGACACTTTCTTTACTTACCTTTATACATAGTTAATAGTTATTCTCGGATTCAGATAAATATCTCTACTGCAATTTTATCATTCTTTCTGTATGTATCATTATTATGTATCGTCATGTTTAGCAGATATAAGGCTTGACAGATTAATACCTTTCTCTACAAAGTAGAGCAACGTTACTTGCAACGGATGTAAGCAATACACCTATAAAGAATGTAAATCCGACATTACAAATTTTTTTACAGCACTCATAAAAGCAACTTCGTTGAAAGTATAAAGTGTTTTACCTCACTTTCTAGATAATAATTACTATTCTATATATTAACATATTCCCATTAAATGAGCTTAGTCTCCAAAATAACTAGAAAAAGTTGTTTTCTTATTAAATATTCTGTTATCTTACGAAATTAACATACTTCAGTGAATTATTCCTGTGGAAGAAGATATAAGGTGCCAAAGGATGCATAGAAATAGGTGGAGGCCACATCGAAAAAAAGTTGCAGAAAATAGTTCATAAGAAAGTCGGTGAATTTGCATGGTTATCACCCTTTAGTATTTACTTACGTTGTGCAATTTTTTCAGTAATAAAATGTTTCCTTTTCAAATTGAGTTTGTTTTCAAAGAATTCTTGAAACCTTTTGCGGCAATTTTCTCGAAAAGGGTGGAATTACCAAGTTCTATCAGGTAAACTTTTTACACAGAAATAACTCTTGCATGAGATTTTCAAGTCAAAGATGCCTCAATGTTTCGTAAAAAAAGAGAAAAAATATTCATTGTCAGGTATAGGTCGTGACGCACCCTCTACAGGCTAGCATGATGTATTACATAAATTATTATTCTTAGCTTGGAGAAGATTGGTCGAGAGGTAGTTGAGATATTGCAAGAAAGGAAATAAATATACAACTTTGACATTCTGTATCTTCTTCCACAGCAACAGTTTATCAAAGAATGAGCCCTATAATTATGGTTTGTTACTAATGGTCCACCCTGTATATAAGATTGATATTAAATCTGCAAATGTAAATTCTATGTTGTGTCTGTTTCTACTTTCAGAGGCTTTTCGTACTGGTCCATAAGTTAGAAGATTGAAACTAAGATTGAGTGGAAATTCAATCGGAGTTTCAATCTGACGCACCCTCTACATGATGTATTACATAAATTATTATTTCTTAGCTTTAAAAATGTTTCTTTACGAAATTTGGAGAAGATTGGTCGAGAAGTAGTTGAGATATTGCAAGAAAGGAAATAAATATACAACTTTGACATTCTGTATCTTCTTCCACAGCAACAATTTATCAAAGAATGAGCCCTATAATTATGGTTTGTTACTAATGGTCCACCCTGTATATAAGATTGATATTAAATCTGCAAATGTAAATTCTATGTTGTGTCTGTTTCTACTTTCAGAGGCTTTTCGTACTGGTCCATAAGTTAGAAGATTGAAACTAAGATTGAGTGGAAATTCAATCGGAGTTTCAATCTGGTAACCAAGAATAATGTGAAAGGCCACAAGTCTAGAGAATTCGAAGATGGGCTTACTCCTTTGCCCCAAAAATTCCCCATGTTCATGTTATAGGCAAAATAGAAACAATATAATTTAAAAGTTTTTTGGAGTCTCTATCCTCTAACCCTTCATTACTAGGTTAATAAGTTAGTGGGCTTATTATTAAACCCTCCACTGCGACCATTGGATCTACCGTAGCTCTGACTACCTTATGTGGCTTGTTTAATTCTATATAGGTACTTGAATGGTACCCAACCTTTCTAAAACTATCATATTTCGTTTAATTTCCAAGAAATGTTATGTCTGGCTATTTTTAAGACTGGTAAATGCGGTACCGTTCATAGTGTTCCGAAATTCAAATCAACTCAATCTGGTTTAGTTTCCAAATAGAATCCACAAATTCACAGTTGTTTTTTGCCTAATACATTAATATCAAAATGTGCTTTAAGATAAGAAAAATCAGGGAAACATTTTTAAGATAGAAGGGGCAATCTCGACGATATCTTAATTTTCTGATGTTTAATAATATCTTGAACGGAGTTAGGCAGAAACAATCGCACTCAGCGCCAGTCGATATGGCTATAAAATCACAATCTATAATCTTACGATGTTAATAACAACATTTGTTTACCTAAATTTGAATAACGCATATGTATTGTTTGTTACAGGGAAAGCATACACAGAATAGGCAATTCCAAACTGTCCTGATCTGTAAGAGAGACAAAGTATCTTTATTTGTCGCTTTGAGTTCCGATATATTAAAGGTATATCTCGTACTGATTCTACTTTTAGAAACAATCGGCCTTGTCAACTCTCTTTCTCATTAATTCTTTGGCGACATCAGCTAAACGCATTAGAGGTTTTCTTTTTTACCTTTTTCGTTTGATTTTTCCTAGATTATCAACCATTCTACATTAGCTTTTCAGTTGTCCCCTCTCCAGTGTACAAGAAAGGTTCAGAAAAATACGACGGTATTCGTTACATTGTATTCCAAAGTATTAAAGGAGTATCTCGTGTCGGTTCTACTCATAGAAAGAACCATTTAAAATCTAAGGTGTTGACGAGGATAGTTGACATAAGAAAAGAGAAAAAATGTTCAAGAAAAGAGTCAATGGCATCAAGGCCTTAAAATATTTATGAGACAGTCTTGTTGGAAGAAATTCATTTAAAAACATATCAAGTACAACAGCGGATTTTCTCGTCTCCCAAACGGAGACCAGGCAGGAGATGGAAATATGAATGAAAATTGATCACTTTCACATTGGAAAAAAGCCCCATGATGCTACACCTTATTAAGATAAATGTTGCAATAGATACTATTAAATTGTGGCAATCAACAACCACTCATTCAAGCATATTGGCGAGTCTGGAGCTAGGAAACTAGGGATGTACTGTGTCTATTCCTCAAAGAGGTGGGCGATCAGTTTCGAGGAGCTGGATGACAATTACATCTTCAGAAGATTGTCAAATGAAGCTCAGTTCTGTTGCTGCAGGACTCACTGAAAAATTATATTACTTTCTCGTTAAAATTTAATGGAAATGAATGAAACTAAATCCCAACGCTAGCGCTATTTATGATCTTCCCGAGCAAGCGATCAATAAAGTATTGCAAACTTAAATTCTACGTGAAGGGGAGCATCTTATGATTGTCTCAGACTCAAATTCTTATTTTGTACGTATTTTTTAACTTAAAAATGTCGCGGTTTTACACGTTTCAAATAACAAAGGTATAAACATTTCATTAAGATTTCTGTTTTACTGTATAAAATTTCAATAATCACGGTATGGCATGGCATGGCATGGAAATTGCATCCCAAATTACCAGTTATTTTCATAAAAAAAGATATAGAATATTGAGGATTTATTATATACTGTAGGTACAAAGCTCAAATAGCTGTTTTACTTTGCTTATTTAAATAGAAATATTAAAATGTTGAGGTAGAGCTAGTTCTCCACCACCGACTAGAAATAGATTACTTGAACAAGCCTGGGGAGATTCATCCATCCCCTTGGATACCGATCGTGCACCGCGCTAGACGTGTCTTCGAATAATTCGTCGCCAGATACCGTTACCGCCAGAGTGCATACTCACTCCGGGTGTCCGTATTGCATGTCTATACTACCGCCCGTTTTTTACCGCTTTTCACCGTAGCCTAGCATTAAACTTTAAGCTTTTGGTTGTTTGTTTAGATTGTAAATAGTAGTTTTTGAAATAATAAATATTTATGAATATAATTTGAACCATGCTTTTTATTGTTGTGTATGTGAAGTCTAACTATCCCCAGATCCTCTGGAGGACATACGGATTCTTCACTGTAGCTATCCCAGCCTTACTGCAACAGGCTGTGTTAAGAGGCTAGTGTGGGACCTTTGCACCACGAAAAAAATTTTAAAGGTGTTACCCGAGCTTACCGTCAACCGACCGCCAAAGCTCGAGTGTCAAAATGACGGGTGAATAAAACGTCACAATAAGAATTATAATTATTTTTTAACCGAAAGATTTCCATATAAATCACTTAAGCAATCCCAGAGAAATGATTGAACAGATATAAAAAGTATACATATTGGTCGAATGGAGAAGCTTCTCTTTTTTACTAAACTGTAATTTGACTCATTTTGTTCTTTTTCTTATTAACTAGTTATCTTAACTAAGAAAAAATGAGCAAAATATTTGTTATGAGTAACCCTTATATCCCTTTAAACTGACTGCACTTTATGAGACAATGCAATTTTTAGATTCCACTGAGAATGTCAAGCGCTCTTTGACAGTTTCTATGTTCCACTGAGAAAATTATTTTCATGTAGTGTGCACTAAGTGCATATTTTTTGCATGAGCTTTGGTAGTTCGAGCGATCGTGGGATTGTAATATAACGACTATGAATAACCTAGAAAGAAAAAGATCATTTACTGTAATCGATGATTTTTTGAGTAGCTCTGCGGAAAGTAATAGGAACGAAGATATGCTACTTAAAGGCTCGTTTATAAGTTGCCAGTTACTGGTATGTCAGTTGAGGTAGCACTGGCACTATGAGGGACGGGCGATTAACTGTTTACACGGCGCTATAGTCTGTTTTTAAACCAGGAGGAGTAAACGTGGAAGTTCCATTCCCACCATAAATGTAAGCAGAAAATACACTAAAACCTTTTTGGCGTTTTGGGCAAACAACAATACACGACTACGGTGTTTTTATGTGTATTTTATTACATTATATAATGAGTCGTCCTTTATTTGACCTCTGGGTATTTTATACAGCGTCCATACCATTTACGCAATATAAAGGCACCAAGTAATTAGCTACTTTTATACAAAAGATATTAAAAACTGATATATAATGTGCAAACGATAAAATAGAAATTATAACCAAATAATTTATGGCATGAAATCAAAATTTTTACAATGTCAAAATTTACGACTATTGCCTTGTGTAAAACTGGCGAGGGCCTAGCCAATCACAGATGTATGATTTAGCGCGTTAAATTTAAAACGCTCCTCCTGGTTTAAAAACAGACTATAGTAACTGGCATCCAAGTTGAGGTACTTTAGTGTCTAATACCAGCTGTTGGCCATGTACTTGGCAGTATTTGTTTACATAGTGTAAGTCAAGATAGCCGTTATATTTAAAAATAGTTAAAAGAAATTCACAGATTTCTCTATCCTTGCAATCATTGCAATGGGACATTGGAAATGAAAACACCATACATAAAACATAAACTTGCTCAGAATTACGTCATCTGATCTCGACTCTTTCATGTAAGCGGCCTTGGATAAAATTCGTAACTTTGAATGATACACGAACATTAATATTTCCAATATTAAAAAGCGGAGGGTCTGTTACCCTAATACTGGTCACTCAGTTATTAACCAATAAATAAAGCAATAAATACGTAATATGTAATTGGCTAATGGAGAAATCCAATGCGAAACTTTTGAAATCGCGGTATCTCATGAATGATGATTCTTTGAAAAAAGTATTGGAACAATTTTGTAGATAATTGCATAATCTACAAACTTTATATAACCTATCTTTACGATAACACTTATCGCTTAGGAGAAATATGCGGAAAACTGATATTTGTGACTTTTGATATGGAATAAAATTCTTTCCGACATGGGATCGGTGGGAACTTTTGACATTTCATTTCCAGGTCTGTACCAATTTTTGGCTCTACACGAATTAGTACGAAGTTGAATGCTTATTTTGACTGGATTATTACGTTCTTTTTGTCAGCATCTCGTAAAAATTTACTTGGTTTTTTTTTTGGTAATGAAAAGTGTTCACAAAACTATTTTTTTTATTTGTCAGGAGAGAAAAATATAAAAATTAACTGTCAAGAAATAAATGCTTAGAATAGGGTCGTTTCCTTCAACAAAATTTATAAAATATTATTATACTATCAAAAAATATACTAAATATATGTTTCATATATCATATTAAAGAAAGTCCTAATAGTCACATGCAAGGAAAAATTGGTTTTCAAAATAACAAGGCGGTAAATGTTGACGTATATAATGAGAATTCAATTTTAGAGATTTTCATGTTTTCTCTGTCATATTGGCGGCA
Organism: Stenurella melanura; assembly: GCA_963583905.1. Lineage (NCBI taxonomy): Eukaryota > Metazoa > Arthropoda > Insecta > Coleoptera > Cerambycidae > Stenurella > Stenurella melanura. The sequence continues at coordinate 97,447,454 of OY757314.1, forward strand.
GTGCTCGGTAGATTTGTTGTTTACATTGTGTTGATTTTTCATTAAATTATAACCTAAAAATTTTAATTTTAATTTTCTGTCTTAAAACATATCTGCAACAGTATATTATTATTAGAAAATCATTTACATACTTACTTTAGCTTACAGTGTACTTCATGTTTTAATCAAGTTAAATCCTAATAACAATAACAATAGTTTCAAGACAATTAATATGACAATGACTCACGTCAATACCATAACCACACTACTCTGTGCTATAACAGTAAATAAACGACGCCCGTCGATTATTCCTCTATTTGTTAACTGCGTCACAGCTGACGTCACCATAGGCGCTAATTCAAAATTTCGTAACTTAAATAATTAATTTCGCCAATAAAATGAATTTGGAATGTGAAATAAAAAAAAACGGGTCAAATAAAATTTTATAAATCACTTGATTATAAAATTTAAAAAAATGGTCGACGACCCTATTGTCCAAAATATAAAGTAAACATGTTTTAATCTATAATAAACGGCCAAAAATAATCGTAAGTAGGTACTAGTCTTTTGAAGAAAAAGCCTAAATACATGTTTTATTTTAAAACGTTTATATCTCCAGAACAGTGAGGTTAGCAAACAAATATCAAGAGTCAAAAAATGTTTAGAACTGTCCAAAATATAAAGCCAAGTTTCTTTTAACTTAGGAAAAATTTTTGGTGACCGGAAATAGAGGACTTCTGTCCCAGTTTACGATCGGAAATCAAAAAAGCATCAGTTTCTATGACCCCGACTTTGTCTATGCACCGTCTCACATAGAAATCAGGTGGGGCGGAGTCTCATGTTGAGGTTTAAGCCTCTTTCCTGCTTTATTTCCTCGACTAATAGACCGCTATTTCTATAAGACGAATTATCAACCAATGACACGTTGAGAATGCGTTTAAAAAACGTATTTGTGTTTACTGGGCTACTACGTACATGACTATGCTGAATAATTAATGGTGTAAAGGCATTATTTATAATATATTTTTACAGTAAAGTGCAACAGCGACTAAATATATAAATACAAAGTGAGAAAATATTAAGGTGGCCATTCCCTAGAAAGAGACATCCGACAGGGAAATATTTATTATTTTTGGCTATAACTTTTTTTTCTTATTACGTATATTTAAAAAACTATAAGAGTACCTAAGTAGAACCATAACAAGACTATTACTATGAATTTTCACTTAATAATTTCAGTGCTCCATTTAATTTTAAAAATTATGTTAATCTTCCTATTTTGTACTTTTAAATCGACCTATTTTGCAAACCACTGAAATTACTAAGTTAAAATTCATATTAATAGACTTGCAATGGTTCTACTTAGGTAATCTTATAGTATTTTTAAATATACGTATTAAGAAGAAAAAGTTATGGCCAAAAATAATAAATATTTCCCTATCGGATGTCTCTTTCTAGGGAATGGCCACCTTAATAAACTGTAAAAACTTATTTTAGGCCATATCAAGGGCATGTATTGTTTTCTGCATATAAATAAGTCATTTAATGAATCACTTGTTATCAGTAGAAGTATTATTTTAAACACTAGTTTTAACAGGAAAACCACTTTCGACACAAATGAAAAGTAGATTATATTTGAATTACTTCTATGTCAAAAAATCTCTGATAAAGGTTATTTTAATCTAATTATTAATTCCACATCCACGTAGTGGATTGGAAGTATAGTAGTCATAAAAAAAAATATTTTTTTTCTTGAAATAGGTTTAGAGTGTCATGAAACGTCGAGATTTAAATTTGAGCGAAAGAAACTTTTCTGTCTGCCTGTCTGTCAGTCTGTCTGTCTCTGTAACTTTTTTTTGTGTCTTGATATTGACTTGCAATTTTTTACACGTATAAACAATAAAAGGTTCTGGAACTGGATTGTTTTTTGAAGATATTCGGTGACGGGTTGTAGGGGTAAATAGAGGTAAACGGGGGGAAATATGTAAAGCAAGCTGGTAAGAGTACAGAAACTTGGAATTTGATGTATATACGACAAGCTAATGCATCAAAATTTTTTATATTTTTCACCCCCCCCACTCCATTATTAAAGGGGTTGCTAAAATAAAATTGAGATATTCACTTGAAATTTGGTACACGTATACACTATAATGATATCAGAAACTAGATTATATTTTCGGATTATTCTGATGAAGGGTTGGGGATTACGTAGGGGTAAATAGGGGAAAATATTTTTTTCAACTCTCCACCACTCAATTACTCAAGGGGTTGATAAAATAAAATTGAGATATTCATTTGATATTTGATACACGTATGTACTATAACGACATCTGGAACTAGATTATATTTTGAGATGATTCCGTTGAAGAGCTGGGGGTTATTTAGGGGTAAATAGGAGAATATAGGTAAATCAAGTTGGTAACAGCACAGAAACTTGAAATTCGGCGTATGTACTAGAAGCCAAGGTCTCAGGTTATTTATAATATTTTTCAACCCCCCACCACCCTTACTCCATTATTAAAGGTGTTGTTAAAATAAAATTGAGAAACGCATTTCACTTGAAATTTGGTACAAATATGTATCATAATGACATCTGGAACTAGATTGTATTTTGAGGTGACTCTGTTGAAGGATTGGGGGTTAAATAGGGGTAAATACGGGAGAATAAGTAAAGCAAACTGGTAAGAGTACAGAAAATTGAAATTCGATGTATGTACTAGATATACTCTGATTTTTTACAATATTTTTCAACACCGCACCACCCCTACTATCTGTTATTAAAGGGGTTGATAAAATAAAATTGGGATATTCACTTGAAATGAAAAATATTACAAAAAAATCTGAGGCCTTAACTTCTTGTACATACACCGAATTTCAAGTTTCAGTACTCATACCAGCTTGCTTTACTTATTTCCCCCTATTGACCCCTAAATAACCCCCAACCCTTCAACGGAATCATCTCAAAGTATAATCTAGTTCCAGATGTCGTTATAATTCATACGTGTACCAAATTTCAAATGAATATCTCGATTTTATTTTATCAACCCTTTTAATAATGAACTAGGGGTGGTGGGGGTTGAAAAATATTAGAAATAATCTGAGACCTTGGCTTCTAGTACATACACCGAATTTCAAGTTTCTGTAGTCTTACCAGCTTGCTTTATTTATTTTCCCCTATTTACCCCTATTTAACCCCCAATCCTTCAACGGAATTATCTCAAAATATAATCTAGTTCCAGATGTCGTTATAATACATACGTGTAGAAAATTTCAAATGAATATCTCAATTTTACTTTATCAACCCTTTTCAAATTGGAGTAGGGGTGGTGGGGGTTGAAAAATATTATTAAAAAATCTGACGCTTTGGCTTCCAGTACATACACCGAATTTCAAGTTTCTGTACTCTTACCAACTTGTTTTACTTATATTCCTCTATTTACCCCAAATTAACCCCCAACCCTTCAACGGAATCATCCCAAAATATAATCTTCATTCTAGACATCGTTATAATACATACGTGTACGAAATTTCAAATGAATATCTCAACTTTATTTTATCAACCCCTTTAATGAGGTAGGGGTGGTGGGGGGTTGAAAAATATTATAAAAAAATCTGAGGCCTTAACTTCTAGTACATACACCGAATTTCAAGTTTCTGTACTCTTACAAGCTTGCTTTACTTATTTCCCCCTATTTACCCCGATTTAACCCGCAACCCTTCACCGGATTTCCTCAAAAAACAATCCAGTTCCAGATCTCGTTATAATATATACGTGTACAAAATTTCAGGTCAATATCTTAAACCGTTCCGGAGAAAGCGTGCGGACAAAAAAAGTTACAGACAGACAGACCGACAGACAGACCGACAGACAGACAGAAAATTTTTTTTCGCTCAAATTTAAAATCTCGACGTTTCATGACATTCTAAACCTATTTCACGAATAAAAATTTTTGAAATTTTTTTTGCGATTACTATACTTCCAATCCACTACGTGGATGTGGAAGTAAAATAAGTAAAGCAAGCTAGTAAGAGTACAAAAACTTGAAATTCGGTGTATTTCCTAGATGCCAGGGCCTCAGATTTGTTAATAATCTAGGCAAGACTAAATTGACTTGAAAAATCTGGATGTGGAAGTAGTGATTCGTTTGGCAGCGGTTTTATTGTAATTGATATCATACAGTGTACATCACTTGTGATTGATTCATATCGATAACTATATTGATCTTTTAGATGAATTTTATCTATTCCAGGTAGATTTTAAACAATATTTCACTTTTACGTGGGTTCCCTTACAACAAAATGCGAGGGGAACTGTTATTGCTTTTGCTAAGTCTTGCCGTAGCCAAAGCTGAAGTTAATCAAACTTTCATAGTAGGGTATGAAAAGTATACAATACCCGACATAAAATACGTCTGTTTAAATTATGAAATAACTGCCGATATTAGTGCACAATGTGGTGAACAGTTAGAAATTGTGTGTCAAAATGGATCAATACTTGCAACAAGTAAGTACATGTGTTCCTTAATTATTTCATTTAATAAATAGTGCTACTTATATATAACTGTCAATTATTAGTCTTTTCATTAACCTTAAACCTGATTAACAAACTCAAAATACTTCAGTCGTCAGGTACTATCGTATCATTTAAAACCTTTTTTGAAGAGGAGGCTCAGAGCCTCTCTAGGACCTCCAGAATGTGAACTCAATAAAAAAAAAACTAACGATTCTTTCAATTTGCCTAATATAAGGTTCAAAGTAGTTCGAAGCAAAAATCAAAGCTACTAAAATTCTGTGCAAAGCAAGAAAAAGTCCTGATAGATTCTAAAATTCATCCCCTTTAAATAAACATATTTTCCACAATGTTTTACCAAGAATACCTACTCTTTTGTTCAGATTTCTTAAAATGCAGTTATCTGATTAATGCACCTAAAAATCGTCCAGGGTTAAGATAGAGTAAATTCAATTTTCCATCAAAACAATCCTCTAATCTCAATGGTTCGCGAATCATTTTTAGAGCCTGTTTCACAGGATTGCAGTTTTTCCAAAATAACTTTTTTTTATCGAATATTAGAAATAATAAAAAACTGTAATACCCAACTTGTGTTCCCGTCGGTAGAAGTGCGGCACTTTGAAGGAAATTATTTATATCGAACTTTTTATACCACTAATTATAAGAATGTAAATAACTCCTTCTCTTTCGGCACAACGCAAGCATAATGGCCGCAGGGTTTTTAAGAGGATTTGTTTACATGTGTTTTTTAATTTGGAACAAAGCTATTGTAGCTTTAATTGACGTTTATAAGAATTTATAAAATTTAAAAGTGGTTTATTAACATTTGTAACATTGTGTTAAAAGCTTAAAAAATTATTAATAGTAAGCTATTTTACTAACCTCATAATAAGTTTTCGAATTGTTCGCCATTTCTGTCCATACAGTGATACAGCCGGCTTTCGAATTCTTCTCGCACTTTCTGAAATGCGGGACTCGGAATTGATCTACATTCCTGCATAATTCGTTGCCGCAAATCTACAATGTTTTCGGGCGAAATTTTGTATCCAACTGAGTTAAGGTGTCCCCATAGAAAGAAATCTGGGCTGGTAAAGTCAGGGGATCTGGCTGACCACTCAATAGGTCCTCTTCGTCCGATTCATATATTTGGAAACCTATCATTGAGGCATTGACGAATCGCCATGCGATAATGAGGTGGAGCCTCACCTTGCTGAAAGTAGAGCAGTTCTTCACTTAAAATCTAATTCTCCTCTACTCACGCTGATTTTCCAACGCTTCTGCTATTAAAGGGTCAATAATATTTTCCAATAGATCAAGGTAAATATCGCCATTCAAATTTCAGTCAATGAAGACTGGGCCAATAATGATATCCCCAAGTATACCCGCCCATACATTCAGCTTTTTGGGTGCTTGAGTATGACTTTCTCTGAAAATGTGAGTGTTTTCATCGCTCCAGTAGCGACAGTTAAAAAAATGTGCACTCATCACTGAAATAAATATTTTTGACTAAGTTTCTATTATTGTTTAATCCTATGTGTCATCACTTCACAAAACTCAACTCTGCGGCCGTAATCGTCTTCACCAAACTCTTGATGGATTTGAAGTTTGTAGGGATAGAATTTGCATGGTGTCGTTACCCTCCTAACTGTACTATACGAAAGTTAAAGCGGGAACTTTCCGGAGTGAGCTGGTAGGATCCATACTGAAGTACCCTAACACTACAATTTCAGCTGCTTCATCCAAAACATTGCGATTTGTTCTCTTTCTGTTTGCCACATAGCCAATTTCCTTGAATTTTGCAAGTAATTCTGTTACATGCTTATGTCTAAAGACATTTTTTTGTTACAGTGTTGGATGCAACATCAAAATTTCCATATACCGGTTTAGGCTACTCATCAAGAATGGACTATGGAAATTTCGATCAATGCCTCAGTGTTGATCATAGGTATGAAGGTGGTAGAATTTTAGGAAAGTACTGTAGTGCGGGACTAATTATTCCTGATATATTCGGCAACGTGTCAGATCTTAACGTAAGTATATTTTTGCTTTGGTCTTTTGTATAGAGAACTGTAACTGTGAAAAGTGAGAAATGCATAGATTTTTAAACTACAGAGGGTAGGGGTATAGTGGCAATTAGCGACCGTGATGAGGTGTAGTAATAGACGAGGAGGCAGCAACATACGTCATTTCCTTAAGGCTGTTCTTCTAAGATAGTATCCTATTATGGTCCACAAATATCCGGGATAAAGTCCACGAACGTCATTACAAGCAATGGCGGTCTGCTCGATGCCGCTGATCATGATTTCGTCGGATCGGCAATTTCTGAGACTAGGGACGCTATATTTCGAATTCTGCTACTAACGAGCAACAGTAGTAGATGCTTTCGTGGTGCTACAGGGGTACTGTTGGTGAGGATGAATTCTATGAAAGTGAGGGGTGGGCGATCCGCCAAAGTCGTTCTATGGGCACAGGGGGCGGCAGCAAGATAATTTATCAGGGCGGTGCTTTGCTATAGGGGGAAAAGAACTCAAAAAAATGTAAAACCCTGTAGGTAGAAAAGTTGTGTCTTGATAATACAATATGGCTCATATTTCTTTCAAATTTTTTCGTTAACTCCTTCCACTCCCCCACCCCCCGAGTCACTGAAAAATCCACCAATAGAAAAAATTCTTAATTTGATACTCCTGTACGCATAAGAATTGAGTATTAACAAAATAAAGAAGCCATATTTTCATCGAAATTTTGTATCAATTTATTCCTTCTCCCTACTATCATTTAAAAATTCGTCACTTTAGGCAAATTGAAAATAGAGAATGATAATACACCTGAGCATGGAAATATTTTAGCTTAGTATGAATATACAGTTATCAATTATCCAACCTGTCCACAACCCTTCAACGGAATTATCAAAAAATATAGTCTAGTTCCAGATGTCGTTACGATATATACGTGTACCAAATTTCAAGTGAATATCCCAATTTTATTCTATCAACCCCTTTAATAATGTGATGGTGGAGGGTTGAAAAATACTATAAAAAAAAATGAGGTTTTGGCTTCTAGTACATACACCGAATTTCAAGTTACTGTACTCTTGCCAACCTGCTTTACTAATGACCCCTATTTAACCCCAACCCTTCATCAGAATAATCCCAAAATATAATCTAGTTCCTTATTTCATTATAACATATGCGTGTACCAGATTTCAAGTGAAAATCTCAATTTTATTTTATCCATCCCCTTTAATAATGGAATGGTGGGGTAGTGGGAGGATGTAAAAATTATAAAATATTTTGAGGCCTTGGCTTGTAGTACATACAACAAATTTCAAGTTTCTGAGCTCTGACCACTGTCTTTACATATTTCCCTCTATTTACCCCCCAACCCTTCACCGGATGCCTTCAAAAAACAATCCAGTTCCAGATCTCGTTATAATATATAAGTGTACAAAATTTAAAGGCAAAAGTTACAGACAGACAGACCGACAGAATTTTCTTTTTTCACTCAAATTTAAAATCTCGATGTTCCATGATATTCTAAACCTACTCCAAGAAAAAAAAATTGAAATTTTTTTACGATTACTATACTTTCAATCCACTACGTGGATGTGGAAGTAAAAGCAAGAAATCGGATGTGTTTCAATGATTTGGGTAGTTCACATTTTACAATAAAATAAAACTAAAACGTTTCAACCACCTGTAAATTATATCATTTTTTTTACAGTCAGCTTATCAGTTGTCAGTATGTAAGCCAGATGCATGTTCTGCCGAAGATTATACTGCAATAGTAAATAGTTTAGCGGAAGGATTGCCGCTTTTCTTTCAAGATGCTGTGTGCCAAACTGTTGAATCTGGAAAAGATATTACAGCTGCAGACATTGTAACTATGTAAGTGAGATTGTTTCGCCTTTTATTCTAATAACATTGATGAAATTAATTACATGAACTGAATTAATCAATACATTCGGTTGTCCCTTATAAGCGAGGTAATTGAAGAGAAATAGAATTATAATTAAATGAAAATGCAAATTCCCTACAATGTAAGAGTAATCTGAAATAGAATTGAGGAAATGAATTCTAAGCAAAATACTTTGCTAGCTATATGTAACGAACAACATTGAATTAAAAGAAAGAAATATGCACATTACGTACAGCTTAACTGTCACAATAATTTCAATTTTAATTTTAAATTATCCTGTTCAATAAAACCAAAAAAACAACTTAAGGCAAAAACACTTACCAAAAAACTTTAGAAATTTTCACATACACGTGTTTCGGTATCCTACACCAAGGGCACAGTCTTCAGTGCTACTTCTTTCAAATTATTGCATAAATATGTATTACCTGGTAAGTGACTATTCAGTCCATTTTAAACTTTGAAAGAAGTAGCACTGAAGAGTGTATCCTTGGTGTAGGACACCGAAGCACGTGTATGTGAAATTTTCTAAATTTTTTTGGTAAGTGTTTCTGTCTTTAGTTGTTTTTTTGTTTTTGTTTTGTTGAACAGAATAATTTAAAGTGACAGTTACCTACGATGTACGTAATGTGCATATTTCTTTCTTTTAATTCAATGTTGTTCGTGGTATATAGCCAGCAAAGTATTTTGTTTAGAAAGATATATGTTTTTGTACTTATCTATGATAAGTCTTTAGTAAGAGTTTGAAACAATTACGATTATTTTTTGCTAGTAATATATTCATTTCCTCAATTCTAGAAACAGAATTTGCAACCACAACTTCTCAGCGGGGTGCTGAGGAAGCTATGAAAGAGTAGCAACCAGTTAGCTCAGGGGTTGGTCGAAGGTCACTCTGTGGCGAGAAGAGTTATTTAATAAGTTATTGAATGTTACAAAACAAAAATAAACAAAGAAACTGGGCGCCAGCGTATTCTTACAACTGATATTCCTGCAACTGTTTAAGGAGGAAACAATCAAAAACAAAATTTAAACAAAATAACAATGTATTGAAAAAATTACAAAAAAAAATTTACAAAATCTTTACAATTAAATATGCATTTAAAAAAAATGACATAAGTTAAATTAAATAGCTAGAGGATAAAATTTTGTATTATTTAAAAAGAAAATCTCTACAAAAAAATTAATTGAACAGATCAACTGGTTTAACAATTAATAAAGTTATCTTCTGACCAAAAAAAGGTGACAAAAGAGAAGAGACACGGTGAATGTAGCTTACGTAACTTTGGCGGTGGGAGTGGAGTTCAACGAGGTCGAACCCTGGAGATGGCCACAGGTACCTGGGAGAGAGGACTTATTGATCGTGTCCTGTTCAACGATGATGTTCCAGGGAGACGCTGCGTTGAGAAGATGTCGAGCCAGTTACAATTTTTATCCAGTCAATAGCAAATCCACCGTGTACTTGGTCCAAGGTTGGTCGATCCAGATTATTACATGAAAAACAGTGGTAAATCAGGAACCAGTTGATACAAATTGAGTTAAATTACACAAGAAAGAAAACAAATGATTTAGATTTAAAATGACTCTAAATAAATTATTAATTAACTTTAAAACTTATTAAAAAAAAAAAATGATCTAGCAGAATAAAAATTGAATACTCTTGGTTAAGCCAAGGTCACAAATTTTATAGAAACTACAAAAATCGGTATTAGAATTTGTAAAATTTAAGCAATGAATCGAAAAAAAAAACAAAAAAACTAAACACCAATAAAAAAACTTTACTACTAGATTATCACAAAATTTTGGCCCTGAGGCTGTGAATCAACAAAATTGTTCTAAATTATGATGAAATGGTTAAAGCAGCATAAAAGAAATCGATATTAAGATATGACATTAAGAAAAAATTAAATAAGAAAATTAAAATTTTGGAGATAGTCTCCGTACTATTATAAAAATTAATTTAAACAAATTGACTTTACGTCTCGTACTTTAATAAATTCAATAATTAGTATACTAGTCGTGAAATGAGATTATCTAAATAAAAGTTTTAGAGCGACCCTAAATACCAAAAAAAAAAAAAAAATATATATATATATATATATATATATATATGTAGATATAACGAAGGATTTGAAGACCGAAAATATACTAAACGCAGGTTTTGAAGACCAGAGTCGGATTTGAGGACCAGAGTCGCGGATTTCAGGACCAGCCGATGGTTTTCATAGTAATCGGTCCTCAAAACCAAAAGTGGAGGGGGGTAGGGGAATATCATTAACAAACAATCGGTCCTCAAAACCGCACGACAGTACGTTTTGCGAATCGTTTGCCAGTTGACACATCCTCCATGTTACATATTATGCCCCGGTCGTCCAACAACCATAGTAGGAGAAATGCGTGATCAGTAGGAACCGCGTCCTATTGGTTGCCGATAATCACAATCTTGTATATAAACTGGTATCTTCTACTCGATTTTTCTGGAACTATAGAGACACGCAGGCATTATTGGCAGCCTCCTTAACATCGCTACTCTCACTGTTGGTGTACATTTCAAGATAGTACCTAACTGGTAAAAAACTATAATTTATTATTATGATATGCGGACATCCAATTTTAATAACTTATATTTTCACCTTGTTCATATAAATAGGGTCCTTTGCAACTAAGGTTTATAACTGGTAACTTCTGACCAATGAGCGTGTAAGAACTAAAGCGTTGCCTCGTCACCGAGATGTATCCATTTAAATTTCTCGGTCAACATTATTTACTTATGATCGTTTCTCCACGTTTATCCATTAATTTTTTAAATAAATTATTAAATTTGGTAATGCTATGAATAATGTATATGAGTTAGACAATAGACTGCATTTTATTGAGATTATTTCGTTAAGATCTAGAAAGGGAAAATAAACAGACATTTTTCATTTTTAAGCAATTAATTAATTTACAAATTTTATCACTTCGTTTGCATATTTTGATAACATTTTTGTGTTTTACCTTTTTTTCCTTTAAAATTGAAAATTATTATAACTTATATAATATCTGGAAGTCTGCAAAATGATTTTATAAGTTTTAAAGTTATTTTTTGAGTCATAAATTTTTTTTTTTTAAATCTGAAAGATCTAAATCACACTATAAACATCAAACACAAAGATCAGACACTGATTATTTTTTTTATCACTCATATATTACAAAGTGGCAATCGTCCGGTTTGAAAACCGTTGCTAATGGTTACCAGGCAACTTACTTATCTATAAACCTCGCTTAGTAAAAGACCGTCAGATAGTGACGGATTTAGGTGCCCCATTTTCCCATACAAGCCTCGAAGAGGGTTGAAAAGTACATCGATGTTGAGTAGAATGAAGGGAAATTTACGATTGGCCCTGGCAATAACGTGGAAAAATCGATTTTCCTTAACAAAAAATAGAATATTCTCCATTTTTTTACGCAAATCGTGTTCACTAAATTATTAATTAATAGGACCTGGCTTTAGAAAACCAAAGGCTTGAGTGTTGCAGGTGGCTAAAGGGTTGAGATAAGGGCGTAATCTTGTAAGGATAAATCGAGATTTTGACCGAAAGTATGAAAACGTTCATCGTCACTAGCCCAGAAAACATATTGGCTTGAGTGGGGCGAATGGATAAGTACATTTTTGGGTCGGAAAATTTAACGGGAATTTTTTTTTCGGAAAAATCGATTTTTCCATATGTTGTCCCCATTGGGCACTCATAAATTTTCCTTCATTCTACTCAACATCGATGTGCTTTTCAACCCTCTTCGAGACTTGTATGCCAAAATGGGGCACTAAATCTGTCACTATCTGACGGCCAATAACCACATCGCTAAATAACTGTTTGCCATCTAGAAAAAACGCATCTGATAAATGTAATGATGACAGTAAATAAAAACTCGTCATATTGAAATAAGGTTACCTGAAAGACGAAGTGAATCATTGATCCTGGTAGCTACCAAAATAAAGCCGCCCAATGGGAAATTGACAAAAAAAGCGGAAGTGCTTTAAATGTCACAGAGAGGGACATCTGGAGAAGAACTGCCCAACTAAGAAAACCGACCCAACAAACATGAATCATGCGGCCCTTTAAAGTTAAAATTACGATTGCCGACGAGTAAGCTTAAGGGCCTTTATTGTACAACTACATTGGCCCGGCTAGCCCGCGTCCCGCTGGCCATAAGGCGGCCACCAGATAGTGTACCGCTGATTACAATGTCGGCCCCTTAGCGGCAAATGGTTGGCTAAAAATCTTCTCTATTTTAAGGTACATCGTTGGGCAATCACGTATTTCTATAAGTGAGTATCAGAATACCACTACTGGTTCGCTTATGGCAAAATAATTTAACGATTTTGGGTACTTGTAGATATGCCAACAATAGTGTGTTTGATTTAGCGTTTCACAGCAGTTAAGGAGGCCATTCCCTAGAAAAAGACATCGGATAGGGAAATATTTATTATTTTTGGCCATAACTTTTTTTCTTGGTATGTATATTTAAAAAAAACTATAAGATTACCTAAGTCGAACCATATAACAAGACTATTACTAGGAATTTTCACTCAATAATTTCAGTGGTTTCCAAAATAGTTAGATTTAAAACTGAAAAATAGGAAGATTAGGATAATTTTTAAATTTAAATCTAACTATTTTGCAAACCACTGAAATCATTAAGTGAAAATTCATAGTAATAGTCTTGTTATATGGTTATACTTAGGTAGTCTTATAGATTTCTTTAAATATATGTACAAAGGAAAAAAGTTATGGCCAAAAATAGTAAATATTTCCCTATCGGATGTCTTTTTCTGGGGAATGGCCACCTTAACTGCTGTGGAATGCTAAATCAAACACACTATTGTTGGCATATCTACAAGTACCCAAAATCGTTAAATTATTTTGCCATAAGCGAACCAGTAGTGGTATTCTGATACTCACTTATAGAAATACGTGATTGCTCAACGATGTACCTTAAAATAGAGAAGATTTTTAGCCAACCATTTGGATGTCTCTTTCTAGGACATGGCCACCTTAACTTTTTAAATAATGAAGAAATTTAAAAAAGTGTAATATTAATACTTTACTTAATTTTAAACCTTAGAACTCGAGAGTTTTAACCTGCCAAATCTTACATGATTTTTCAAAGGCACTTACACTTTCCTTACTGATTCATTATTGAAAAACTTATCTGCTCAAAAAATTATAAATAAAACAACAGAAAAAAACTACATTTAAAAAACAGTTCAATATGAGCTTTACAAAACTAATCTAAATGCGGTCAGATAAAAACTTGAGAAAATAGTTTTATTCAATTATTGTTTAACGATATTAAATAATACTCAATTACCTATATAAAATATATATTATAATATGAAACAATGAACAAATTCTTTGATTCAGTACAATGCGATAATAATTAAAACTTTTAAACAAAAAAACTTTAAAAGGAAAAATATAATAATTGTTTGGACAACTTTTTCACATAATTTTTAACTCAAATTTAATTTATAAATTTTTGCTCTTCCTCCTCTTCTTGCTCTATCTGAAGCTGTTCGGAGCTACACTTTAATATTATTTTCTATGGCAGTCAGTGTGGCCATCTGAGACAAAGGATTTTTCCTGGTGCAAACTGTGAAAAAAAAAGGATCATTTAGAAAATTTGTTCAAATCCAACTACGATTATTTGTATAAAAACATAAAAAATAATTTAAAAAATACTAGACGATCTCTTCTTGTGGATGGGTCACCAGAGTCTAATTAGTAGTAATTTAAACTAAGTGTAAAAAAATAAGTGTAAAATATGGAATTTATAATCCATCCATGAAAACAGATAAATATTTTATGCGGAGATCAACTACCAACTTTACTGTTCATTCACCACAATAGTTTATCTCAGTTTAAATTCAGTGCTTGTAAAGATAGGGAACGCGTGCCCTTGTCTCTGATTAGTACATTTGTTAGCCAAGTTTATACAGGGGAAATTAGTAAATCTGAACAGATTTCTTATTTTATTCTTACTGCAATAAAATAAGAACATTTATGCTGTAATTTAAATTCTATAAATTCAGAGTATTTATAAGATCGCCAAATGTCAAATGAAAGTGAATTTAAATCGTTAATTACTTCCACATCCACGTAGTGGATTGGAAGTATAGTAATCGCAAAAAAATTTTCAAAAATTTTTATTCGTGAAATAGGTTTAGAATGTCATGAAACGTCGAGATTTTAAATTTGAGCGAAAAAAAATTTTCTGTCTGTCGGTCTGTCGGTCTGTCGGTCTGTCTGTAACTTTTTTTGTCCGCACGCTTTCTCCGGAACGGTTTAAGATATTGACCTGAAATTTTGTACACGTATATATCATAACGAGATCTGGAACTGGATTGTTTTTTGAGGAAATCCGGTGAAGGGTTGGGGGTTAAATAGGGGTAAATAGGGGGAAATAAGTAAAGCAAGCTTGTAAGAGTACAGAAACTTTAAATTTGGTGTATGTACTAGAAGTTAAGGCCTCAGATTTTTTTATAATATTTTTCAACCCCCCACCACCCCTACCCCATTAAAGGGGTTGATAAAATAAAGTTGAGATATTCATTTGAAATTTCGTACACTTATGTATTATAACGATGTCTAGAATTAGATTATATTTTGGGATGATTCCGTTGAAGGGTTGGGGGTTAATTTGGGGTAAATAGAGGAATATAAGTAAAACAAGTTGGTAAGAGTACAGAAACTTGAAATTCGGTGTATGTACTAGAAGCCAAAGCATCAGATTTTTTAATAATATTTTTCAACCCCCACCACCCCTACTCCAATTTGAAAAGGGTTGATAAAATAAAATTGAGATATTCATTTGAAATTTTCTACACGTATGTATTATAACGACATCTGGAACTAGATTATATTTTGAGATAATTCCGTTGAAGGGTTGGGGGTTAAATAGGGGTAAATAGGGGAAAATAAATAAAGCAAGCTGGTAAGACTACAGAAACTTGAAATTCGGTGTATGTACTAGAAGCCACAGCGTCAGATTTTCTTATAATATTTTTCAACCCAACCACCCCTACTCCAATATGAAAAGGGTTGATAAAATAAAATTGAGATATTCATTTGAAATTTGGTACACGTATGTATTATAACGACGTCTGAAACTAGATCATACTTTGAGATGATGTCGTTGAAGGGTTGGGGGTTAAATAGGGGCAAATAGGGGAAAATAAGTAAAGCAAGCTGGTAAGACTACAGAAATTTGGGATTCGGTGTATATACTAGAAACCAAGGCCTCAGATTTCTTTCTAATATTTTTCAAACTCCACCACCTCCGCTTCATTATTAATGGGATTGATAACATCAAATTGAGATATTCACTTGAGATTAGTACACGTATGTATTGTAGTGACATCTGATTGAGATGCCTCCATTGAAGGGGTGGGAGGTGAATAGTAGAAAATAAGTAGGGTGAACTAAAAACTTCATTTTTAACGTATATGGTAGAAACCAACTCCTCAAACTTTTCTATGACATCTGCCCCAAATATTATTAAAATTCTATGACCAATAATTTCCACATACTAGAGTGCAAATATAGTCAAGATGTTTCCTTTAAAACGATTTGGATGAAGAATCTGGATGTGGAAGTAGTGATTCCTTAGGCAGCGGTTTTTTTATGTTGTGTACCAATAATGGTCTTCAGACGGCCTCGCTTGGGATTCTACTTACTTGGGAATTCCCATGTGCCTATGTAAACTCTGCTTCGCTCTTAACGTAAACAATCTAATCTGAGATCTGCTATAGGATGTTAGTAAAAAAAATTAATTTAGTAATTACCACAGTTCCAGCCAGAAGAGAGACTTCTAATCTTCGATTTTATGATTCGTATTTTTTTTTGTATTTTGATACGAATTAGGCTTAAGGCTGAAGGACCTAGGTCAATAGCCTATTGAATCAGTTTGTGGTGATACGAATTGTACTAGATATTACATATTATATTATTGTTATTGCATATAGACATATGAGAATGTTCTATATAAAAAGTACGATAAAAAATGTATTCTATTTTTGTATTAATAATTTGAGTCATTTTTTGAGAACAGTTTGTAATATATTTTAACCCTGATAACTCTGTATTAATTTTCATATAGGTATAAATATATTATCTTTTATTTATAATAATAGGTATCTTTTATAGATGGATAAATTATTATTCAATTTTACAAAAAAAATTAGATTGACGTTGAAAAAATCAAAGAGTAAAACACACTCGGTAGACGATAATGCTAAAGTATAAGTGCCATTCCCTCCCATGGATATGATTTACCATAGGAGGAAATTGCACTTCTAACTTCTTAAACTAATTTCTAGTATAAATTAAATAAAATGATTAAAATAATAATTTAAGATGTAAAAGATCTTATTCAAATAGCGTAACAGTGCACTACGGAGCAACTAGTCACTTTATCAAGACGAACTTCAGTTTGAACCTCTGACAAAATATTTATAATCTTTTCATTACTTAAGCGATTGATTTGTCGTCGACTTCTTCATTTATGATCAGTTTGCACGGTTCTGAATTTGATTAAACCAATATTAATGAGTTGTACCATAAAAATTGAGGTATACTTACCTATCACCTATTTTAAATCAATTAAACAAAACACTCGCGTTAACTCATTAGCAATGTGAAAAATTATAAGCCACACTTTTCTTTCACCACCAAACATTTTACAATACAAAGCAAGAACATTGATCAAACGAATGAAAATGTCTCGCACGAAAGTCACATATTTCCATATTTGACATACAAATGAAGAGAAGTTACCAACATTACAAACTAAATTAATTACCAACCTCTTCGACTTAAAATTTATGGAAAAGGCCCGATTTCGGTTCAATGATGGCAAATTTTTGTCGGTGAATTGCAAGAAAGCAATTAAAGGTCCTTTATCAAAATGCCGTCAATTTACCTCTCTAGTAATATTGACGTCAGCATTCAATTCAGCCATTAACTGTACACCGACATCGACATGCAGCCGCCGTTAACTACAGATGGCCAACATTTTACCGATCATTTTTGTTTGCTGGGGAAAGTGGGTTAAGTTCGGCGGGAAGTTCGAAAAAAGGAAGTGACGCCATAGGGTGAAGAGTTCGTAAGTATTGAAGGAGTGACGGACACTCATTGAACTCTAATGTTTAATATAGAGTTCAATATGGACACTGAACAATGGCTTGCTGACTTGGGTGTGTCGGCGCATATGACACACAACAAAAACTATTTCCTAACCTATGAAATTTTCGAAATTCCGCTAGAGGTACAAATTGGGAACGGTGAAATGAATCACGCATATAGACAAGGTACCATTAACGTGTAAATTAAAGTGAAGCTGATATTAACAACCTACAAGTTGCCAAAAAAATGCTTATTATTGTTAGATTATAGTAATGAAAATGCTCGTAAAATAAATGTAACTGATAATTACAACAAAGTAGGTAGGTACTAAATAGTTGTTGCAAGTAGACAATCCACAATATTTACAATTTTAAAAAAGTCCGTTCTAAATGTCTCAAATAAACAATATTTATAAGTACACAAAAATACAATACTAAATAAACCTAGTGTAAACACTGCAAATTGAATATGATATAGAAATTCGATATAAGAAACATACTATAATATCCCTGTAAGAAACAGACTATAGATAATATTTCAATAAAACAGAGAGCCAATCAGCGTTGCCCGTTTTAACAATTGTCAAACCAGCAATCTGAATATTAGTCTGTGATGATCTAGTAATCCAATCCAGTCTAGTTTGCCAATGTAAATCAAAGGGATTGTGGGCGTGGTCGAGTCAGATACCAATTCATTCATTTCTATAGTAGAAAAAAATTAAATATAGGTATGTTTTTTAACTTAACTAAACAAATGTTTTTCTTAATTTAAAAAAGTTTTCTTTTGAGTAACTTTAGAATGTCACAAGAAAATAGTATATTCTACAACAAGTTATGGAAGGGCCCATATTCCACATGAGCGAAAAGTTTGTACGGTTCGCGAGTGTGGGATAAGTATGCCATTTCAAACGTGTTGTAGACTATACTTTCTCTAACACTATTTCAGAAACTACAAATTCCACTACTAAAAATTGTTTGGAATGATACTTGTTCCGACACAATTTTTCTGTTATGGTATAATACCGCACGGATTTCGACCAATCAGAAGCCGTCAAGTCATATTTAGTGGTTCGGTTACTATGGTTACGTCGAATAAAAGGTAATCATTTCTAACCTCGCATACCTATCTGACGTTTTCAACCAAATACTCCTATGACTCTTATCATATCTTGTTTCAATACAATAGATTAATTTATTGTTTTTAAATTTCTATCTACACCTCTAATTACACAATTGCTCTGAATGTGGTGTCAAAGTCAGATTGTCAAAACATCAAAACAATTCCCTCTCCACTTTTCCTCTTACCCCTGGTCCTGAAGCTGGATCTGGATACTCGCTTGAATCCGAGTATTAAAATTTCATCCGAATAATATACTCGGATTAATATTAAGCAAATAAACTCAAGTTCGCTGTATAATTATTAAATCTTATTATCTAATATCGAAATGAATTTGGTTAAAAATAAGTTCTGTTCATTTTTATACCGATCTCAAAATTGATATTAGACAATCCAACGACCTGTCAAATGTAATTCAATATGGCCGACGTTGGCATGTTGTTAAACACGGTGTTTATTCTTATTAACTTGTGGAAACGTAACCATAAGGCAACAGAAAAACAAACTCTTTTAACCAATGAAAACGAATGTTTGCCGACAACGGCCATATTGAAAGCCACGTGGTTTGGATTGCCTAATTAAAAGGTTTTATTTTTGAATAAAATTAATTTTAATCCGATACATCACTACTGATGCAGAAACAGTTACGCTCCCCAATTTGTATCACATGTTGCATCAATGCCATATTGAGAGATGATAATATAAACATTTGAAATATGTACAATAACTGTGATAATATACCGTGATAATTTTAAAATGGTTCCCGTTGGTTCAATGCGCAGAATAGGTAAAATTCTGGTCGCTGGGACCAGCAAATTTGTTAACTACGCCTTGCTACAGCTACTATAGAATTTGCGACAGCACAATCTATTAACGAGTAGCAGTAGTACGAGTACTATATGAAGTTGGAAATTACTGCAAGTATTCGATCATAGAGGGAGCGCCAATATAATGAACATTAATTATTAATATCAATACATTCATTTTTATCAGTAAAACTAATGATTGATTATTGTATTGTCATCGGGAATACATTATACCAAGTTTCAAGGCTCTATATTCACGACAAGTGGTTCAAAATTGACTTGCAAGATTTGACCTAAACTAAAAACAAACATGTGAAAATGAATTTTATTCATTTTCACATGTTTGTTTTACAGGCTTTTGCCTGTAATAAAAAAAATCAAATAGAACGCTCAACAAGTTAGATTTCTTATGTTTGGTTCATTTCATATGGAAGGAAACACCTAACGTACACCAGGGTGCAAAAAGTCAGATATAGAATGTGACGTAAATCTTATGTCATTGCTATAGTAATATTTGGTATTTAATCTATAGTCTGTTTCTTATACAAGGGTATTATAGTATGTTTCTTATATCGAATTTCTATGTCATATTCAATTTGCAGTGTTTACCAAGGTTATTATAGTGTTGTATTATTGTATACATATAAATATTTTCATTTAAGTCGATATTGACGATAAGACGATTGCTCATTTGGAACGATATTGATTTTAAAATTGAAAATATTGTCTACTATTAATTAAACTCATTCTTTATAGGATTTCGTAACCATCAGACAAAATAATCTACGAAAAATGAAAATTGTCCACTATTGTCTACTTGCAACAACTTTTTAGTGCAATAGAGCAATAGCAGCTGACATCACCAACAGATGTTAAACGAACTTGTTTTGCATTTGAATTCATACTAAGTAAGCTGCTGCCAAAAAGGAAAAGGTACATTTCATTATAAGTATCATGCAGTTACATATTTACTTTAAGGTGGCCATTCCCTAGAAAGAGACATCCGATAGGGAAATATTTATTATTTTTGGCACTAACTTTTTTTCTTAGTACATATATTTAAAAAAAAAACTATAAGACTACCTAAATAGAACTATAATAACACTATTACTATGAATTTTCACTCAATAATTTCAGTGGTTTGCAAAATAGTTTATTTTAAAACTACGAAATAGGAAGATTAGCATAATTTTTAAATTTAAATTAAAGTATTTTGCAAATCACTAAAATTAGTGAGTAAAAATTCATAGCAATAGTCTTGTTAAGGTTCTACTTAGGTAGTCTTATAGATTTTTTAAATATACGTGCTAAGAAAAAAAAGTTATGGCCAAAAATATTAAATATTTCCCTATCGGAAGTCTCTTTCTAGGGAATGGCCACCTTAAGAGCACAAGATATTATTGTTAGGTACCTAGCTAACAATATATTTTGTTATTTTTTTTGGGCAACTTGCAGGTTGTTAATATCAGCTTCATTTCCTGAATCTTAAAATGGGACCATGTATGTTAAATGTGAGTTTACATATGTACCGCTCAAAGGAAGAGTTACTGACATGGAAGGAAAGGTTACCGACGCAGGTAGTAGATTACAACCTCTCCCTTACAATATTACATTAACTCGATCCATTTCATAAATCGACCAATAACATTAAAGATTCTGCGGTGATTTTTACAAATTGTAATGTTGAGAAAAGTGAAACTTTCATTGTTCTCAACAATACAATTTCAAAAAATCACCAGAATCTTTAATGTTATTGGTCGATTTATGAAATGGGTCGAGTTAATATTATACATACGGAATATTTTCTCATATGGGAAACGTTTCCATGGAAGTCGAGAATCGAGCCCCTGCATGGATTAGTAAATTGCAAAATTACTTTTAAAACATCAAATATATTTTTACTTCCCTCGCATACCGAAGGGAAGTATTGTATTCGAGAAAAAATCACCCTCCGAGATTTTTACGGATTCTGACGTTTCAGAACACGTAGATTACGAAAATAATGGTTTTCCAATTCCGTCAGTCTGTCTGTCTGTCTGTCTGTCTGTTGGTGCATTTACTAAAAAACTACTTGACGGAGAGCAGTGAAATTTGGCAGGTAGTTGACGCTACTGTCAGCGCAGAAATGGTAGAAATTTCACTGGAAAATATACAGGGTGGACCGCCTAAACGGAATAAATAGTGAAAAAAATTTTGTTTCGCTCAAATTTAAAATTTCCACGTTTCATGACGCGCTAATCCTATTTCGGGAAAAAAAATTTTTGAAAATTTTTTTCACCAACATTTTTGAAAAAATTTTTACCAAGATAAAAAAAAAAAATTTGTTCAAATTTAAAATTTCCACGTTTCACGACACGCTAAACCTATTTCTAAAAAAAAAATTTGAAAATTTTTTCCATTTTTGAAAAATTTTTTACCATGAAAAATTTTTTTTTTGCTCAAATTTAAAATTTCTACGTTTCATGGCATTCTAAAACTATTAAAAAAAATCGGTAAAGTTATTTACACAGAACTTCCCTCGTTATTTGTGCATGGCGGTCACTCTAAAAAATTATTAATTACGGAATGACATTGAGAATACAGATCGGAATATAGTTATTGCTATTATTACAAAAAAACCTGACAACTTTTGGTCAAAAAAATATACAGTGCTCATCCAACAGCAAAAGTTCAATACTAAATAACAGGTGCCAGATATGGAAGGCTTGCGCAAATACCTTTACAAATGTCCACCATGACATGAATTATTTCTTGGGATGCCATTATTCAATAAAAGTATATAATAGGTGCATATGCCAAATATTATTGCCATCTGTCACATTTTCAATTCCACATTCACGTAATGGAGTGGAAGTATAGTGGTGGCTAAAAAATACAAAAAATTTTCAAAACTTTTTTTTTGAATAGGTTTAGAATGTCACGAAACGCGAAAATTTTAAATTTGAGCAGAAAAAAATTTTTCGCTCTATTCCAGTGTTACATTTTTTTCCAAAATGGTGAAAGGATGTGGCAATTTTTTTTTCCGAAATAGGTTTAAATGTCATGAAACGTGGAAATTTTAAATTTGAAAAAAAAAATATTTGGTCTATTCTATAATAGTGATAAATAGATTACCTAAACATGTTTTCAAAATTTTTTAAAAAATTTTCAAAAACATTTTTAAATTTGTTTGAATAATTTTATAATGCCATGGAAACGTGGAAATTTTAAATCTGAACAAAGAAAAAAAATTCCATCTATTTTAGTGGTAAATTTTTTTTCGAAATTTTTTGAAAATTTTCAATTTTTTTTTTAAATAGATTTAGAGCGCTATGAAACGTGGAAATTTAAAATTTTAAGAAAAAAAATTCCATCTATTTTAGTGGTAAATTAAAAAAAAAAAATGTTGGTAAAAAGTTTTCAAACATTTAATTCTTTTAAATATGTTTAGATTGCCATGAAACGTGGAAATTTTAAATTTGAACAAAGAAAAAAATTTTTTTAGTGCTACAAATTTTTTCAAAAATGATGGTGAAAAAAATTAATTTTTTTTTTTTTCAGAAATAGGTTTAGCGTCTTATGAAACGTGGAAATTTTAAATCTGAGCAAAAAAATTTTTTTTACTTCCTTCGCATACCGAAGGGAAGTATTGTATTCGAGAAAAAATCACCCTCCGAGATTTTTTCGGACTCTGACGTTTCAGAACACGTAGATTACGAAAATATAGGTCTCTCAATTCCGTCAGTCTGTCTGTCTGTCTGTCTGCCTGTGTGTCTGTCTGTCTGTCTGTTGGTGCATTTACTAAAAAACTACTTGACGGAGAGCAGTCAAATTTGGTAGGTAGTTGACGCTACTGTCAGCGCAGACATGGTAGAAATTTCACTGGAAAATATACAGGGCACTGGAAAATATACACGGAATAAATAGCGAAAAAATTTTTTTTTCGCTCAAATTTAAAATTTCTACGTTTCATGACGCGCTAATCCTATTTCGAGAAAAAAAATTTGAAAATTTTTTTCACCAACATTTTTGAAAAAATCGGTAAAGGTATTTACACAGAACTTCCCTCGTTATTTGTGCATGGCGATCACTAAAAAAATATTAAATACGAAATGACATTGAGAATAATAATGGAAATATAGTTATTGTAATTATTACAAAGGAATCCTGATAACTTTTGGTAAAAAAAATAGTGCTCATCCAACAGCAAAAGTTCAATACTAAATAACAGGTCTCCCATAAATTATTTCTTGGGATGACCACCCTGTATATTTTCCAATAAAAGTATAATAGCATATGTCAAATAGTATTGCCATTAGACAGTTCCACATTCACTCAGTGAAGTGGAAGTATAGTGGTGGTTAAAAATTTAATTTTTTTTTTAAATTTTTCAAAACTGTTGGTTAAAAATGTTCACTCCTTTTTCTTCTGCAATAGGTTCAGAATGTCATGATACATGGAAAT
Source organism: Stenurella melanura (assembly GCA_963583905.1). Taxonomy (NCBI): domain Eukaryota; kingdom Metazoa; phylum Arthropoda; class Insecta; order Coleoptera; family Cerambycidae; genus Stenurella; species Stenurella melanura. The sequence goes on from OY757314.1 coordinate 97,471,381, forward strand.
TTTAAATTTGAGCAAAGAAAAAAAAAATTCCATCTGTTTTAGTGGTTAAAAATTTTTCAAAAATGTGTAAAAAAAATTTTCAATTTTTTTTTTCTGAAATAGGTTTAGAATGTCATGAAACGTGAAAATTTTAAATTTCGGCAAAAACAATTTTTTCCGTCTATTCCAATGGTAATTTTTTTTCCAAAGTGGTAAAAAAAAATTCATCTATTCTATAGTAAGTAGTGAAATAGATTTTATCAATTTTTTTCTATTTGTTTGAATAGGTTTAGAATGCTATGGAAACGTTGAAATTTTAAATTTGAACAAAGAAAAAAAAATATTTTTGAAATTTTTCCAAAATCTTGTTTAAAAAATTTTCAAAATTTTTTCTTTTGAAATAGGTTTAGAATGTCACGAAACGTGTATATTTCAAATTTGAGCAAAAAAAAAATTTCCAGTGGTAAGTTTTTTTCCAAAATGGTAAAAAATGTTACAATTTTTTTTCTTCCGAAATAGGTTTGGAATGTCATGAAGCGTGGAAATTTTAAATTTGAGCAAACAAAATATTTTCTTCTGTTCTATAGTAAGTACCTACTTAGTGATGAATACATACATTTTTTTCAAGAAAATTTTTCGGAAAAATTTTTAAATTTGTTTTAGTACGTTTAGAATGCCATGGAAACGTGGAAATTTTAAATTTGAACAAAAAAAATTCCACCTATTTTGGTGGTAAAAATTTTTTTAAAAATGTTGGTAAAAAAATTTTCAAAAAATTTTTTATTTTGAAAAACGTTTAGAATGCCATGAAACGTGAAAATTTTAAATTTGAAGAAAAAAAAAATTCTCATATTTTAGTGGTAAAAATTTTTTCAAAAATGTTGGTGCAAAAAATTTTCAATTTTTTTTTTCTGAAACAGGTTTAGCGCGTAATGAAACGTGGTAATTTTAAATTTGAGCAAAAAAAAATTTTTTTTCGCTATTTATTCCGTTTAGACGGGCCACCCTGTATATTTTCCAGAGAAATTTCTACCATGTCTTCGCTGACAGTAGCGTCAACTATCTGCCAAATTTGACTGCTATCCTTCAAGTAGTTTTTTAGTAAATGCACCAACAGATTTTTCAAAAAAAGCCTTTTTTGAAAAATCTTTTTTGCTGTGTATTTGTCACACACAGCAAAAAAGATTTTTCAAAAAAAGCCTTGAGAAAGGAAACAGATTAGATTTCCGAAACGTCGGCGAAATATTTAATTTCAAGTTTTTATACTTATTTGTGTTGTTTATTTATCAAAACCAACCTTTAACTGATCCTTTGACGTAAACGTCACGGGCGTAGAGGTTTTTTTACCAGTAACATACTGGTTAATTGTGATATATTTTGTAGATTCCCCTAGCACCGCTTGGAAAGAAAACATACATGTGGCAGTGAAATTCCCAAAGAATTGAAGAAGGAAAAAAAATTAAGATAATGCCACAAATAACATTTAGACAAAAATTTTGTTTGCCCAAATTTAAAATTTCTACGTTTCATGACACGCCTATTTCAGGAAAAACAAAATTGAAAATTTTTTTCACCAATATTTTTGAAAAATTTTTTACTACTAAAAGGAAATTTTTTTTTCTTTCTTCAAATTGAACATTTCCACGTTTCATGGCATTCTAAGCCTGATTAAAAAAAAAAAATTTAGTTGAAATTTTTTTTACCATTTTTGAAAATTTGTTTACCACTAAAATAGATGGAATTTTTTTTATTTCTTCAAATTTAAAATTTCCACGTTTCATAGCGTTCTAAATCTATTTAAAAGAAAAATTAGAAATTTTTCTTACTATGTTTAAAAATTTTTACCAAGATAGGATTTTTATTCTTTGTTCAGATTTTAACTATCCACGTTTCCATGGCATTCTAAAACTATTCAAACAAATTTTAAAATGTTTTTGAAACATTTTTTAAAAAAATTTTAATCCATTTATGTATCACTACTATAGAACAGACGAAAAAAATTTTTTTGCTCAAATTTAAAATTTCCACGTTTTATGATATTCCAAACCAATTTCGGAAAACAAATTTTGCAACATTTTGTTACCAGTTTGGAAAAAAATTTAACACTAGAATGGTCAAATTTAAAAGTTTCACGTCTCATGACATTCTAAACCTAGGTATTTCAGAAAAAAATGTTTGAATTTTTTTTCACCAACATTTTTCAAAAAGTTTTTACCACTAAAATAGATCGATTTTTTTTTATTTGCTCAAATTTAAAATTTTCACATTTCATAGCATTCTAAACCTATTTTAAAAAATATGTAATGTTTAATTTTTAAACTTTTTTTAGCACTACTATAGAATAGAAGGAAACTTTCCTTTTTGCTCAAATTTAAAATTTCTACGTTTGACATTTTAAACCTATTTCAGAAGAAAAAATTTTGAAAATTATTTTATCAACATCTTTTGAAAATTAAAAAAAAATGAAATTTTTTAACCACCACTATACTTCCACTCCATTACGTGAATGTTGGATTGAAAATGTGACAGATGGCAATAATATCTGGCATATGCACCTATTATATTTTTATTGAAAAATGTACAGGGTGGTCATGACAAGAAATATTTCAGTCATGGTGGACATTTGTAAAGGTATTTGCGCAAGCCTGCCATATGTGGCACCTGCTATTTAGTTTTGAACCTTTGCTGTTGGGTGAGCAATCTGTATAATTTTTTAAACAAAATGTTTTGTATAGATGAGTGGACTGTGTAATTAATAATCGTATAGTAGATTTTTTGAATATTGAATTTATTGAGATTGTTACATTGAAATAGATTGTACGCGTGCACAAACACGTGTGTCTTGTAGACAAGATAACACCTTAATAATTCTAAACTGATGCGCACCGACCACACTAGACAGCGCAGGCAGGGTCGTGCATTAAAACATTCAAAAAGGGGGTTTGGCTTTAACATATACCGGCCCCCTTGAAATAAGTAAGTATTTCAAAAAACATACAAAAATCGTTCTGAATAACAACTTAAAACTAATAACATACATGGTGGATATACCACTAAATAAAACAGTTCTGAAACGTGAAAAATAGCAAGATTAATGAACATTAGTCATTCGGGTTGTCACTAATTGGTAGCTTGCACACTTTACCGAGAGACCTTTTTAACGCACATTCACTCGTTTTGATTGTAACGACACGCACTATCCCATCGCCTCCAGGATGAAGTTCTACGATGCGACCCATTCTCCATTGACCTGGTGGTAGATTGTCCTCCTTGATGATGACTAAATCGTTGATTTTGATGAGATCAGCTGCTTGTTGCCTCCACTTCAATCGGAATTGTAGTTCGGAAATGTATTCGTTCTGCCATCTCTGCCAAAAGTGTTGCATAAGTTGCTGCAACCGCTGGTATTTGGAGAGATATCTTTCTTGAACATCTAGCAAGCTAGGCTCCGGATGTGACGTAATAGGTTTGCCAATTAAAAAATGTCCAGGCGTCAAGGGTAGGAGGTCATTTGGATTGGAAGATTGGGGACATAACGGTCTGGAATTTAAGACACCTTCTATTTGACACAACACAGTATTAAAATCTTCATACGTTAGGTGAGCGTTGCCAAATACTATTTTTAAGTGTTTTTTCACACTTTTGACTGCCGCCTCCCACAATCCCCCGAAATTTGGTGACTTAGGAGGTATAAAGTTCCAATGTATACCATCATTTGCTAAATTTGTTGCGATTTTATCTGAATTTGATTCGATCAATTTTGCTAATGCAGAATCTGCACCTACAAAAGTTCTACCGTTATCGGAAAATATATTCGAGGGTTTACCCCTTCTTGCAATAAATCTTTTTAAAGTAGCAAGAAATGCTTCACTTGTTAAGTCTGACACGAGCTCAACGTGTACCGCCTTGGTTGACAGACAGACAAAAATACAAATATATACTTTTAATAGTTTGGCACCCCTCGTTTTTCGATCTTTCATTAGCAGTGGACCGGCATAATCCACTCCTGTATTGACAAAAGGAGAACATTGGTTGACTCGAGTTTGAGGTAAGTTTCCCATAATGTATTGACTGGGAATTGGTTTGGCCTTAAAACATACGACACATTTACGAACAATATCTCTGGCTAGACTACGTCCTGAAATCGGCCAGTACTGTTCACGAACTGCATATAATAATTGTTGGGGACCACAGTGCAGCAGTTTGTGGTGTTCATAGGTCATTAAAAGCTTAGTCAACTTATGTTTATTGTGTAGTAAAATAGGGTGTTTTTTATTGTATGAAACCCTTGCATTCTGTAGTCTGCCACCGACTCTGATTAATTCATGTTCGTCCATAAATGGATTTAATGACAAAATATTGCTAGTACTCTTTTGAACCTTTTTATTTTTTAAGGCATAATAATCGCGGTCAAATGAATGAATTTGGGATATTTTTATTAATATTTGCAATGAATGGTTTAATTCTGATGTGGTCAACTGTCCTACAACACGATTTTCCTTGGCTATTTTTAAATTTGAAATAAATCTGTAGCAATACGCGACAACTCTTTGTAATTTAATAATGGAAGAATAACGCGAAAAGAGATTAAAACCTGAATAATCAGTTACTGCTGTATTACTAATGATTCGTTGTTCCGGTACCACAATAGAATCGTTTGTAAAATCGTCTGTTAATTCCCAACTTGAATTGTCCTGTTCTAAAAAAGTAGGCCCTTGCCACCACAATTTAGAACTCAATAACTGTTCACAATTTACGCCACGCGATAATAAATCTGCGCTGTTATCTGCGGATCTTACGTGATGCCAATCATCAATATCGGTTAACTGCTGGATTTCAGTAACTCGGTTAGCAACGAACGTTTTCCATTTATTTGGTGACCCTTTTATCCAACACAAGGTAATTTTTGAGTCACTCCAATAATAGCTACGGGAAAAATTGATATTAACGGAATTGCGTACCTTTGAAACTAGATGCGCTAACAAAAACGCTGCGCATAGTTCAAGACGAGGTAAAGAAATTGTCTTTAAAGGCGCTACTCGCGACTTTGCACAAAGTAGTCTTGTAGAATATGAGTTATCTGGTAATTTGCATCGGATATATACGCATGCGCCATAGGCAACTTGCGATGCGTCCCCGAATGCGTGTAGTTCAATGCTTGTAGCACCTGGACTCACACTATGTCTAGGCAATTCTATGCAATTTAGAAGTGGCAAGTCTTTACAAAATGTATTCCACCTTTTGAAAATATTGTCAGGTACGGATTCATCCCAACTTATTTTTTCTTGCCATAATAATTGAAGGATAAGTTTTGCTACAATTACCACAGGGCCTAAAAGACCTAAAGGATCAAATATTTGTCCTGTAACTGACAGGATATGTCTTTTAGTTAATTGAATTGGAATGTCAACATTTTTTATCGAATACTGAATTGTGTCTGTATTTGAATTCCACATTATTCCCAAGGTTTTATTTTGCTCATGTTCTCCTAATTGCAAAATATTCGCTTCTAAATTATGATTTAATAAAAATTGGCTTGTTAAATTTGGTTGATTCGAAAGCCACTTTCTTAGCTCAAAGCCCCCGCTTAGTAGAATACTAGTAATATCTTTTTGAATTTGTATAAGTTCTTCGGACGAATTTGTTCCACTTAAAAGGTCGTCGATATAAAAATCTTGCATAATAATTTGACTTGCTTTAGGATATTTCGTCATATTGTCTAAGCCTAACTGATAGAGACATCTCACTGCCAAAAATGGGGCAGATGAGGTGCCATATGTCACCGTGTTTAATTCATAGCTATCGAGTTCATGGTCTGGTTCACTGCGCCAGACTATTCTTTGAAAGTTACGATGTTCTGGGTTTACTAAGACTTGCCTATACATTTTCGATATGTCGGAACTAAGAACATATGTATATTGCCTAAATCTTAGAAGGATAGAAAATAGATCACTCTGTATAGTAGGCCCAGAATATTGTACATCGTTAAGCGACAAACCACTATCCGATTTTGCGGATCCATCGAATACAACTCGGGTTTTAGTAGTAATACTTGAATTCTTTATAACTGCGTGATGTGGTAAAAAATAAGTTAAACTGTCGTCTTGTGATTTATCAAGTTTTGTCATATGACCAAGATTGATATATTCTGTCATAAATTCAGAATAATCCTTTTTTAAGGATGGATTTTTCGCAAATCGTTTTTCTAGATAAAAAAATCTATTTATTGCCTGTTCCTTGGAACTACCTAGTTCATTTACATTGTTTTTAAATGGAATGTCCACTATAAAACGGCCATTACCATCTCTTGAGTATGTTTTCAAAAAATGAGATTCGCAAAATTCATCAGAATTGTTAGTTGCTTTCTTGGACATATCGCAATTTTCTAATTCCCAGAATCTAGTTAAGCCATCATCGCTTTGTTTACAACCTATAGTATGACATGAAACTACTTTATTTTGCCGATTAGAGTAACACAAATTGCCTCCAACAACCCAGCCTAATTTGGTTTTTTGTAGAACTGGATGTTCACGCTTGCGTATTTGTTTCATGCACATTAACCTGTAAAATACACTGACACCTAATAGAATGTCTATTTCGCTGCTTACATTAAAGTTAGGATCAGCTAATTGGATATTTTTCGGTAAATCCAACAAAGATTGATCGAATGAATTTATTGGTAATTGCTGCGTTATTTTTCCCAATACTAAACACGAAATATTTATACTAAAGTTATTGATTCGCGACATGATCGTTAATGACGTTTCATGCTCCGCCTCTGACATCGTTTGGCCAACGCCGGTTATAGCCCAATCAGTTGGTACCTATCTTTTTTAAACCTAATTTAATACACAATGCTTCGGTTATAAAATGACTTTGAGAGCCTTGATCGAGTAAAACTCTAGCCGTATGTACATTGCCCAATTTATCTGTAACATTCACTAAAGCCGTTGATAGTAGAACTTGTGAAATATTTTTATTTATTGTATGCCCTACAACCGATGTCGCCGCCTCTGGCTCTGTCTGAAGCTGTGTGATATTCGTACTTTCGTTTGTTTTATTTGACGTATTTTGTTCATTTACCTTATCAATGTGTAACATCGAATTATGTTTCTGTTTGCATTTTCGACAACCAGATCCTTTGCATTGCTGTACATTATGTCCGGGGTGTAAACAGTTTTGACATAGCTTACGTCGATTCACCTCTTTAAATCGAGAATTTACATCAAGTTTTAAAAAGTCATTACAATGATATATAGCATGCTCAGCTTTACAATAATAACAAGAATATTTTTTGTTTTCAGACGTCGAAATATGGGAACTAGAGCGATGTTTGTAACCTTTTTGTTTACCGAATTTATTGTCACCCTTGTTGAACTCAAGCTTTTCTAGCATGTCGCATTTATTCTTTAAAAATATATTTATGTCCGTCATTGTAGGAAGTTCGCCTTCTATTTTGTACGATTCCCAATCGCGCCTTGTAGTATTGTCAAATTTACTGGTTAATATATGTATTATTAGGATGTCCCACTGGCTTGTGGGCAGGCCTAATGTTTGTAACGATCTTAAATTTTTTGTAAACGTATCGTATATTTTTCTGAGTTCGGAATGCGATTCTCTTGTCAACACAGGAGCGTCAAAGAAGGCTCTGACGTAATTATGAACAAGTAGTTTTTTATTCTCAAAGCGTTCTTTTAGCATGCTCCACGCGATATCATAATTAATTGCCGAAACTTCAATCGATTCTATTAGTTGAGCCGCTTCTTGCTCGAGAGATGATCGTAAATAATAAAATTTTTGTATTTGACTAATTGAATTATTGTCATCAACCAAGGCCGTAAACGAATCGCGAAATTCGAGCCAACGATCATATGACCCGTTAAATGTAGGTAGTTTTATTGTAGGAAGTGTCCACGTAAGTTAGCCTTTTCCGTGGCGTACGGCTGTAATTCGTTACGTGCAGTAATGGGTGGCCGGCAATTTTCTTGCTGCCGGGTAATGGAGGCTAGGTTTGAAGTGGTCAGAGCCAGGAGTTGCGCTAATTGTTCATAAGTGGGTAGTCCCAAGCTCGGTTGGGGTTGGTCCGTCATGGCGGCAGAGGGGACTGGGATCGTTCCAGTCGTTTGGTTTTGGAGCACTATTTGTCTTTGGGGCGTAGCACTAGGTCTTGCCGTCTGGTACGGCGGGGTGACGTGGTAGGCGCCGGCCGACGAGGTAGGCGTGACGAAGTACTGTGCGTTGGGCGGCGTGCTTGGACTTGGGCTGGTTGCTGTTGGTGGTACCATGCAGTGAGGGGTGGCCAGCTGGCGGCGCGGTGTCAGCGAGGCGTCGCTGAAGAGTTGGGGCCAGTCGGGTGTGGCAGCAATGGTGTACTGATCGCTGGGCAGCCCTGAGCCAGAGTGGGAGGCTTCCCCATGTGTGGAAGCGAATCCAGCGAAGCGGCGATCTCCCAGCGCCGAGGAATCGTCGTTGGCCCGGGATGCTGTTGGGTCCACCATACAGCGAGGGGGCATCACCATATCCTCATCACCATCCAATCTCTGTTCCATCGCCGAGTTTCCGTGCCACGATGCTGCGTTGCGCTCCATGCAGTAATGGGGCATCGCCTGAGAATCGTTGCTACTCCATTCCATATTTGTTGCCTGGGCTTCATGCCAGGTGGCTGCGCTGCGTGCCATGCAGCGAGGGGGCATCGTCGTGATGACGTCATGCGTGACCCCAGTGTCGTGTCCTATGTTGGTGGCGAGTCCTGCCTCGCTATGCCTGGGTGCTGAGCCCGGCGACGCACAGTATTGGGGCGCCGTCGTCGCGACGCCATGCGTAGCACTTGTGCCTGTGGAGAAATCAGAGGACATGCTTACCTCGCCGAGCCGGGTTGCTGTGTTGCTTGCTGTGCAGTGTGGGGCCACCGTCGTGGAGACGTCGGGCGTGACCCCCGTACCCCTTGTCAGGGCGTCGTGTTGGCGGAGCACTTCGTGGTCAGATGCTGTGAGGGGCGTCGTGCAGTGAGGGGGGGCCGACGTGGAGACGTCGCTCTCGACCCCAGTGCCTACTGCCTTGCCACTCCGGGTATGCATTGCCACTTGACACTCAACACAATAAAACTCAATTAAAACACACTGTCTGGTTACAACACAAGAGGAAGGGATAACCTCATCAGCATTGGCGTTGGCGTCTGTGCTCAAATGACTTCTGTTTCGGCAGAAGACTATTAGTTGCTGAAGGCTGGAACATTACTACTTGAAGGATCGATCACTACTTGCTCGCTGAGAAAAAGTGTTCTCTTATATAGACTTTCTTTGTGCTCAAATGACTTCTGCTTCGGCAGAAGACTATTTTTTGTGCTCAAATGACTTCTGTTTCGGCAGAAGACTAAAACATGAGCACAGCGCGCTAGACAAGTCATAACTTGTTCGCGACGCCGACGCCGATGACACCACCCCCCTTTTTTGTGACTTTATTGAACATTAATAAAGGCATACAGGTTATGTTTCAGTTCAATAATTTCAATTATATAATGTAAGAGTGAGTGGATACAATATTTTCAAAACTATAAACTAAGAGTAAGTGTTAAGATATTTCAACAACTAAGATATTTTAACATATATAGACTAAGATTAAGTGTGGTAAGATATTTTAAATAAGTAACTAATAATAGGTCCACTAAGATATTTTAGGTAAAACAAGATATTTAAAATTAAAGTATTTTATGTGACAAATCATAAATGTATTCTAGTTGAACAAAGTTTTCGCCCTGTGGCGTCGAATTATTTACATTGGTATATTATCGCAAGTTTCGCTCTTCTGGACGTCGTCTCCGCGACGCCCGGGGCTGCCTGATCCTGTTGCGAATTGGGGGCTGCTAAGTCCTGCTGTGTTGCTCGCTAAGGCAACGGGATTCTGGAGCGAACCTGTGAGGCTGCAACGTCCTGCTGTGTTGCTTGCTAAGGCAACGGGAGACTGGAGCGATTTATTGAGGCTGCAACGTCCTGCTGTACTGCGGGCTAAGGCAGTGAGATACTGGAGCGCCTCGTGGGGGCTGCTAGGTCCTGCTGTGCTACGTGCTAAGGTAGCGGGATCCTGGAGCGGTGCGCCAGAGCCGGCTGAGCTCGGGCTGGCGTTCGAGTTGACGAATACTCGTGTCCGGACTGGGACAGGCATCTGGCTGGCGGATGGCTGCTGTCGGTCGTGGCCAGGCGTGGTCACGGCCTTCGCCCAGAACGGCATCGGGAACAGTATGGGCGTCGTGTCGAGCGGCTGCTCTTGTCTTGACGTAGAAGGCCCAGGGTCTGCTGGCGGCGGCGGTGCGGCTGACAGCGCCGGGGACTTCTCATTCTGGTTTGTTTGTTTCCTCTTGGCTGAGGTGGATGGGCCAGGCACGACTGGGGGCAGTCGGCGGGCTGGAAATTTTGGTTTAGCGGCGGCTGTGGTGCTATGTCCACGTAGATAGTCGCCATGTCCACGGAAGTAGGTACCAGATCCACGGATGTAGACTTGTGCGTTGGCATCTGGCTTTGGGGCAGCGGGCACTACTGATCCTGTGATAGTAGGCGTGACTGGCTTCTGGGCAACGGGCGCTACTGGTCCTGTGACAGTAGGCGTGGTTGGCTGTTGGGCAGCGGGTGCTGCTGATCCTGTGATAGTAGGCGTGACTAGCTTCTGGGCAACGGGCGCTACTGGTCCTGTGACAGTAGGCGTGGTTGGCTGTTGGGCAGCGGGCACTACTGATCCTGTGATAGTAGGCGTGACTGGCTTCTGGACAACGGGCGCTACTGGTCCTGTGACAGTAGGCGTGGTTGGCTGTTGGGCAGCGGGTGCTGCTGGTCCTGGGGCAGCGGGCGCTACTGGTCCTGTGACAGTAGGAGCTGCGAGCCTTGGTGGGGCTGGATGACCTGGATCCTCGGGATCGTCATCCTCGTCATTGTTGTCATCATATTCGGTATCGTCATCTTCGGTATCGTCATCTTCGGGATCGTCATTTTCGGTATTGTCATCTTCGGGATCGTCATCTTCGGTATTGTCATCATCGGTATCGTCATCATCGATGTCGGTGGTCTGTTGCAGAGACTGGCTGAGTAGGTCAGTCTGGCTAGACTGAATCCTGGGAGGCGGCTCGGGACCTGGCAGGCCGAGTGGAGGTGACCTCGGGGGAGATGGCTTCGTGCTGACATCTCGGGTATGAGTTGGCGGGAATACCCTATCCAAGAATACAGAGGCTATTAGTGGGGCAGTGGTTGGCAATACTGACCTTTTATTCTTCCGGGAAAGTCCAGCGTCCTGCTGGTCCGGGAAGGCGTCCATACTCGCCACTTCCTTGGGTTCCTGTTCACCTGGCTGAGGCTGAGGAATGAGCGTGGTTGACTGGGCTGAGCTGAGGGAGGTAGCATCTTGCGTCACGGTGTTGACTGGTGACCGCCTGTCCAGGCGGCCCGGGCAAAGGAAAGCAAAGGCGGCTGCTCTGTTGCTTTGTTGCCGTGGTGTCAACGGGCGTGGTTGATACGTGTCCTGTTCCTGCTTGGCTGTAGCTTCGTCAATCTCATTCTTCTTGGTCGGTGGTGGAGACACCAAGGTTGTGGCTTGTTGCTGGGCTTGTAGTTGCAGCACTGCGTCCTCTGTCTTGATCGGTAATTCTAGGCTGTTAATTTCCAGCGGTGGGGCCGGGCGCCCTAGTTCTGCCCGACCCATTGGGAGTTTCCCGATGGCGGTGCATTGCGGGGTTCTTGCCGGGTGGTTGCCTGACTTCGTTGCTGCGGTGGTGCCGTGGATGTCTGTCCAGGGCCTGGGTTATTGGTTGGACCTGCTTGTTGGCTAGGGTTGTTTGAGTTGGTGCCATGCCCTCGGAAGTTGTTACCCCCTGTCTGGACATTTTGTTGGCGGAAGTTAGGGTTTCCCTGTTGGTTGGAGTCGTGTCCACGGAAATTGGGGTTGGCTCGCTGGTTGGAGTCGTGTCCGCGGAAATTGGGGTTGCCTTGCTGGGGCTCTGACTGAGTTTGGTTGGTGGGGCAGTCTCGGTGATAGTGAAATCCCGGGCACTTGCGGCACTTTGGTAGACTATTGGTAGTATTACTCGCAGGCGGGATGGTGGCTGGCCTCGGCAGCGGTCGGAGTTGCCTCTGAAATTCCCTGTAGTCACCCTCGGCGTTTTCAGCCACTCGGCTCAAGCTTTCCATCGTGGCCACTGGGACATTTCTAGTTGCGAATCTTAGTTCCGGTCGCAGGAGCTCGCGCACCTCCATAACCATCTCTTCTTCCGGCGTATACCGTTCTACCCTCAGCCAGAGTCCAATTTTGCGTTGTATAAAAACGGCGGCGGGTTCGTCGTCTTTCTGTCTCTCACCGTGTAACCTGGAGCATAACTTCCCCAGGGTGGCAGTGTCGTTGAACTGCCGCAAGAGCTTTTCCTTTAAGAACTCGTATGTGATGTTGTGGGACTTCCACATCTCCAGGGTGCGTCTGGCTTGACCCTCGAGCTGTTCTATAGCTACTCTCACTTTATCTCTGCCGTGGATGTCTTCATGGAGCATCGCCTCCTCGAGCTCATCCAGGAAGTTGACTGGATCCTCCCATTCCAGGCCTGAGTAAGTGGGCAGCGCTCTCGTTCTTCTTGTGGGCATCCTGTGATGACCTTGTATTGCGTGTATTGCGGCTTGAACGCTTCCCTCCATTAGTCTTGTCATGCTCTCTGCTAGGTTTTGTGTTGGGCGCCACTGGGGGTCCATTTCCCCAGAATCTGTGTAGTCGGGTCGTCGTGGATCCTCTTCCCTCCGGAAAGATCTGGCCTCACGTTGTTGGTCGCCATGTCCACGTAAGTTAGCCTTTTCCGTGGCGTACGGCTGTAATTCGTTACGTGCAGTAATGGGTGGCCGGCAATTTTCTTGCTGCCGGGTAATGGAGGCTAGGTTTGAAGTGGTCAGAGCCAGGAGTTGCGCTAATTGTTCATAAGTGGGTAGTCCCAAGCTCGGTTGGGGTTGGTCCGTCATGGCGGCAGAGGGGACTGGGATCGTTCCAGTCGTTTGGTTTTGGAGCACTATTTGTCTTTGGGGCGTAGCACTAGGTCTTGCCGTCTGGTACGGCGGGGTGACGTGGTAGGCGCCGGCCGACGAGGTAGGCGTGACGAAGTACTGTGCGTTGGGCGGCGTGCTTGGACTTGGGCTGGTTGCTGTTGGTGGTACCATGCAGTGAGGGGTGGCCAGCTGGCGGCGCGGTGTCAGCGAGGCGTCGCTGAAGAGTTGGGGCCAGTCGGGTGTGGCAGCAATGGTGTACTGATCGCTGGGCAGCCCTGAGCCAGAGTGGGAGGCTTCCCCATGTGTGGAAGCGAATCCAGCGAAGCGGCGATCTCCCAGCGCCGAGGAATCGTCGTTGGCCCGGGATGCTGTTGGGTCCACCATACAGCGAGGGGGCATCACCATATCCTCATCACCATCCAATCTCTGTTCCATCGCCGAGTTTCCGTGCCACGATGCTGCGTTGCGCTCCATGCAGTAATGGGGCATCGCCTGAGAATCGTTGCTACTCCATTCCATATTTGTTGCCTGGGCTTCATGCCAGGTGGCTGCGCTGCGTGCCATGCAGCGAGGGGGCATCGTCGTGATGACGTCATGCGTGACCCCAGTGTCGTGTCCTATGTTGGTGGCGAGTCCTGCCTCGCTATGCCTGGGTGCTGAGCCCGGCGACGCACAGTATTGGGGCGCCGTCGTCGCGACGCCATGCGTAGCACTTGTGCCTGTGGAGAAATCAGAGGACATGCTTACCTCGCCGAGCCGGGTTGCTGTGTTGCTTGCTGTGCAGTGTGGGGCCACCGTCGTGGAGACGTCGGGCGTGACCCCCGTACCCCTTGTCAGGGCGTCGTGTTGGCGGAGCACTTCGTGGTCAGATGCTGTGAGGGGCGTCGTGCAGTGAGGGGGGGCCGACGTGGAGACGTCGCTCTCGACCCCAGTGCCTACTGCCTTGCCACTCCGGGTATGCATTGCCACTTGACACTCAACACAATAAAACTCAATTAAAACACACTGTCTGGTTACAACACAAGAGGAAGGGATAACCTCATCAGCATTGGCGTTGGCGTCTGTGCTCAAATGACTTCTGTTTCGGCAGAAGACTATTAGTTGCTGAAGGCTGGAACATTACTACTTGAAGGATCGATCACTACTTGCTCGCTGAGAAAAAGTGTTCTCTTATATAGACTTTCTTTGTGCTCAAATGACTTCTGCTTCGGCAGAAGACTATTTTTTGTGCTCAAATGACTTCTGTTTCGGCAGAAGACTAAAACATGAGCACAGCGCGCTAGACAAGTCATAACTTGTTCGCGACGCCGACGCCGATGACAGAAGCTTTACCTGCGATTGTGAATAAGCCCTTGAAATTTGTGATCCACTTTTTATACTCGCGACGCCGACGGAACCATTCTCATTATACTCGTTATTTACCTGTGCATTATTGTAAAAATCCGTAATTGTACTCTTAATGTTGGTTATTAAATCAAAATAAGCATTTTCAAATTGTACTCTTGTTTTTAGCTCGCTCGCTACTAATTGTAAATTGCTTTCCTCCGAATTATCTAACGTAAAATCGATATCTGTTTGTATTTGATCGAATTCGTCATAAATTGACTCGAATTTATTACACCTGTATTCTAATTGTGTAATGTTTTGTGAACTTAAATTTTGGAGATCCAAACTTTCATAGTAGGTTTGCAACCTAGTTAATTGCCCCTTTATATTATCCCGCTTAAAACGCAATTTTGGCAACGCCTCCATTGTATAGATAAAAAATAACAGGTATATCGTCAAACAAAAGAATGTCTTAATAGGTATGAAATGGTAATAAAATTGGAATAGACTTACTTTTTTTTGTAGGGTAGTAAGGGAGGAACCTTGACTTTATTCTCAACTGTCTCGTGCTGGATGGTCACTTGCAGCCAATCGCCAACTCGCTCACTTGTTGCTATGCAAACTTTTTAGGATTGCATATATTGTTAATTGCACTTTTTCTGTTAAAACTGGACATCCGGCTCGAAGGACCAAAATGTTTTGTATAGATGAGTGGACTGTGTAATTAATAATCGTATAGTAGATTTTTTGAATATTGAATTTATTGAGATTGTTACATTGAAATAGATTGTACGCGTGCACAAACACGTGTGTCTTGTAGACAAGATAACACCTTAATAATTCTAAACTGATGCGCACCGACCACACTAGACAGCGCAGGCAGGGTCGTGCATTAAAACATTCAAAAAGGGGGTTTGGCTTTAACACAAAACTTATCAAGTTTTCTTTGTAATAATAGCAATAACTATATTCCGATTATTATTCTCAATGTCATTTGGTAATTATTAATTTTTTAGAGTGACTGCCATGCGCTAATAACGAGGGAAGTTCTGTGTAAATACCTTTACCGATTTTTTTTTATGTGGTTTATGATAACTTGCCAGCTCGGTGGCCGCAGTGCTAATGTGTTTGGCTTGCGACCACGGAGCCCCGGGTTCGAATCCTGGCTAGGGTATGGATGTTTAGTGGCGTTTTTTCATGTGTTACCGAGATGATAGCAGTGAGCTAGACCACTGTTGGGTAGCACAACATGTCTAGTTGCTGTTATCTCTCCTGAGTTCGAGTCTCAGCTGTGGTAGATGGCAATATCGCAGGGAATGGGTGTTGTGTTGATGTCTATGTGTGCGTGATCTAGATAACTGTCTGTAATTGGGATATCCATTCTGTAGACATGTTTACCAATAAAAAAAAACAAAAAACTTAAAGAACAATTTTTATAGCTTCTATACATACTTAAAGGTGTTAAAGAAAAATATTTTTTAATTGTTATTTACGTTATAATTATATTAAACATTTAAAATTATACAGGGTTGGGCAAATGTGTGGAAACACCTGATTTCTGGCTAAACTATAAGTGCGATTAAAAAATACTCTTAACAAAAGTTTTTGCAGTATTTTTATTATATTCAGTGATGTACTTAGATTTTCAACAGCTATCCTATTTTTCGAGATGTGACGTCATCGACAGTTTTTTTAAATGGATAACCCTGTATATTTTTACATTTTCAGATAGACAATTTTTCATCCATTATAGTGATATAGGGTTTGGTGGGTGTGCGGCTTGTGGTTTTTTAAATATTAAATAAAATAGTAAAGCAAAGACATGGCTGTTTACATTTTAATTATTGTCAACAGGACTATCTGATAAAAAAATATTCATTTTTTTCTTGCCATGCTTTTTGCAAACTTTCTTTAACCGAACTCAAATCATTGAATGGCCACCGCGATCACCAGATTTAAGTCCTTTAGACTATTTTCTTTGGGGTCATTTAAAATCCGTTGTCTATAGGACCAAGCTTCAGTCGTTAGAAGAGTTGGAAGATCGAATTAGGATGGCTGTTCAAGAAATATCACAGCATGCTATTCAAAACTCTTTAAGAGCATTCGTTGATCGAATAGGATATTGTCAGGCTGCTGAAGGTTTCCAATTTGAACATTTATTATGAATATTTTCTTCGTTTCTCAATATTAAAGTGCTCAATATTTTGTAATAAGAAATTTAATTATCATTAACTAATAAATATTTATTACACTTTATTTTATTATTTTATTTAATATTTAAAAAACCACAAGCCGCACACCCACCAAACCCTATATCACTATAATTGATGAAAAATTATCTATCTGAAAATGTAAAAATATACAGGGTTATCTATTTAAAAAAACTGTCGATGACGTCACATCCCGAAAAATAGAATAGCTGTTGAAAATCAAAGTACATCACTGAATAGAATAAAAATATTACAAAAACTTTTGTTAAGGGTATTTTTTAATCGCACTTATAGTTTAGCCAGAAATCAGGTGTTTCCACACATTTGCCCAACCCTGTATGTACGTATATGTTCTTATCTTATATATTATTCATCTCAATTACTGTTATATTCACATAAATTATTACATTAATTTTAATTGTACAAAAACTTGGGTTGCTCTGAAGGTCTACACTGATTATTTTGTAACTCTATTGAGAACAGCGAAGAAAAATTAAATGAATAATCGACTTGTATAAGGATGATTATTCATAATTTTCTGAGCTGCCCTCAATATAATTGCAAACCCAGCTCTTCCCATTGTTCCTATTTTTTTCAAGATTTTGTACAGGATGTTACCAACGGAATAAGCACTAGAAAGCAATAGAAAAAGGTATCGTACCTACTATCAGTTAAGACCGTTTTTTGCCTTTAAACATTTCATGCTGACGAGCGTGTGACGTGGGGAAACTGCACTTCTTATTTTGTAATTCTATTGAGGACAGCTTGGAAAATTATGATTAATCATCCTTACAGGTAAATCGATTAATCGTTTAATTATAACTTGCTGTTGTGAAATTCTGACTTTCGATGTGCATTGTCCCCATAAAAAATTAATTTCTAATGTAAGTACGCAATATTTGAGCCAGAAACTAAAATAGTGCAGCGATACTTTTTCGAATTCTCTTTGTCATGTCAAGTCATGTATAACCTGTCCAAAGACAATTTGAAATTCATAAAAAAAGACCGACAAAGCGCCGATGTCTGATCTGTGCCGCCGTCAAGGTACCGCCGCGGTAAATATCAACCTCGTTTTCTAAATTGATATTAAAAATTCTATAAATGGAATATTAAATTAAAGGCTTTCATTTTTACTTCCCTCGCATACCGAAGGGAAGTATTGTATTCGAGAAAAAATCACCCTCCGAGATTTTTACGGATTCTGACGTTTCAGAATACGGAGATTACGAAAATATAGGTTTTTCAATTCCGTCAGTCTGTCTGTCTGTCTGTCTGTCTGTTGGTGCATTTACTAAAAAACTACTTGACGGAGAGCAGTCAAATTTGGTAGGTAGTTGACGCTACTGTCAGCGCAGAAATGGTAGAAATTTCACTGGAAAATATACAGGGTTGACCGTCTAAACGGAATAAATAGTGAAAAATTTTTTTTCGCTCAAATTTAAAATTTCCACGTTTCATGACGCGCTAGTCCTATTTCGGGAAAAAAAAATTTTTCACCAACATTTTTGAAAAAATTTTTACCAAGATGAAAAAAATTTTTTTTTGTTCAAATTTAAAATTTCCACGTTTCATGACGCGCTAGTCCTATTTCGGGAAGAATGAAAATTTTTTTCACCAACATTTTTGAAAAAATTTTTACCAAGATGAAATAAATTTTTTTTTGCTCAAATTTAAAATTTCCACGTTTCATGACGCGCTAGTACTATTTCGGGAAAAAAAAAATTTTTTTCACCAACATTTTTGAAAAAAGATTTACCAAGATGAAAAAAATTTTTTTTTGCTCAAATTAAAAATTTCCACGTTTCATGAGACGCTAAACCTATTTCTGAAAAAAAAAAAATTTTTAATTTTTTTCACCATCATTTTTGAAAAAATTTGTAGCACTAAAAAAATTTTTTTCTTTGTTCAAATTTAAAATTTCCACGTTTCATGGCAATCTAAACCTATTTAAAAGAATAAAATGTTTGAAAACTTTTTACCAACATTTTTTTTACTTCCCTCGCATACCGAAGGGAAGTATTGTATTCGAGAAAAAATCACCCTCCGAGATTTTTACGGATTCTGACGTTTCAGATCACGGAGATTATGAAAATATAGGTTTTTCAATTCCGTCAGTCTGTCTGTCTGTCTGTCTGTTGGTGCATTTACTAAAAAACTACTTGATGGAGAGCAGTCAAATTTGGTAGGTAGTTGACGCTACTGTCAGCGCAGAACTGGTAGAAATTTCACTGGAAAATATACAGGGTGGACCGTCTAAACGAAATAAATTGTGAAAAAAATTTTTTTTCGCTCAGATTTAAAATTTCCACGTTTCATGACACGCTAAACCTATTTCTGAAAAAAAAAAATTTCGAAAATTTTTTTCACCAACATTTTTGAAAAAATTTTCATCACTAAAAAAAATTATTTTCTTTGTTCAAATTTAAAATTTCCGCGTTTCATGGCATTTTAAACCTATTTAAAAGAAAACAATGTTTGAAATTTTTTTACCATTTTAAAAAAAAAATTTACCACTAAAATAGATGAAATTTTTTTCTTAAAATTTTAAATTTTCACGTTTCATAGCGCTCTAAATCTATTAAAAAAAAAAATTGAAATTTTTTTAAAAATTTCGAAAAAAATTTTACCACTACAGTAGATGGAATTTTTTTTCTTTATTCAGATTTCAAATTTCCACGTTTCCACGGCATTCTAAAATTATTCAAACATATTTAAATATGTTTTTGAAAAATTAAAAAAAAAAAAATGAAAACATGTTTAGGTAATCTATTTATCACTATTATAGAAGAGACGAAATATTTTTTGTTTTTCAAATTTAAAATTTCCACGTTTCATGACATTTAAAACCTATTTGGAAAAAAAACTTTGCCACATCCTTTCATCATTTTGGAAAAAAATTTACCACTGGTATAAAGCGGAAAATTTTGTTTTGCTCAAATTTAAAATTTTCGCGTTTCGTGACATTCTAAACCTATTCAAAAAAAAAAGTTTTGAAAATTTTTTATATTTTTTAACCACCACTATACTTCCACTCCATTACGTGAATGTGGAATTGAAAATGTGACAGATGGCAATAATATTTGGCACATTTGTAAAGGTATTTGCGCAAGCCTTCCATATTTGGCACCTGTTATTTAGTATTGAACTTTTGCTGTTGGATGAGCACTCTGTATATTTTTTTGACCAAAAGTTATCAGGTTTTTTTGTAATAATAGCAATAACTATATTCCGATCTGTATTCTCGATGTCATTTCGTAATTAATAATTTTTTAGAGTGACCGCCATGCACAAATAACGAGGGAAGTTCCGTGTAAATAACTTTACCGATTTTTTTAAATTTACCACTAAAATAGATGGAATTTTTTTTCTTAAAATTTTAAATTTCCACGTTTCATAGCGCTCTAAATCTATTTAAAAAAAAAATTGAAAATTTTCAAAAAATTTCGAAAAAAAATTTACCACTAAAATAGATGGAATTTTTTTTCTTTGTTCAGATTTATAATTTCCACCTTTCCATGGCATTCTAAAATTATTCAAACAAATTTAAAAATGTTGAAAAATTTGAAAACATGTTTAGGTAAGTAATCTATTTATCACTATTATAGAATAGACCAAATATTTTTTTTTTCAAATTTAAAATTTCCACGTTTCATGACATTTAAACCTATTTCGAAAAAAAAAATTGCCACATCCTTTCACCATTTTGGAAAAAAATGTAACACTGGAATAGAGCGAAAAATTTTTTTCTGCTCAAATTTAAAATGTTCGCGTTTCGTGACATTCTAAACCTATTCAAAAAAAAAGTTTTGAAAATTTTTTATATTTTTTAGCCACCACTATACTTCCACTCCATTACGTGAATGTGGAATTGAAAATGTGACAGATGGCAATAATATTTGGCATATGCACCTATTATATACTTTTATTGAATAATGGCATCCCAAGAAATAATTCAGCCATGGTGGACATTTGTAAAGGTATTTGCGCATGCCTTCCATATCTGGCACCTGTTATTTAGTATTGAACTTTTGCTGTTGGATGAGCACTCTGTATATTTTTTTGACCAAAAGTTGTCAGGTTTTTTTGTAATAATAGCAATAACTATATTCCGATCTGTATTCTCAATGTCATTCCGTAATTAATAATTTTTTAGAGTGACCGCCATGCACAAATAACGAGGGAAGTTCTGTGTAAATAACTTTACCGATTTTTTTATTGCAGATTGAAGTAAAGATTAAGGTACAGTTGGATAAATTTGAAAATATCGAAAATAAAAATATCTGGTCCTCAAATCTTGCATAAAAGAAAAAAATAAATAATTACCCCTCTTTTCCCCCACTACTTTCCAAACGGTCCTCAAATGTACGTTTGAACGCCTGAGAATATATCTAAGTTTTTGGTCCTGAAAGCCTGCGTAGATCTTACATATATATATATATATATATATATATATATATATATATATATATATATATATATATATATATATATATATATATATATATATATATATATATATATATATGTAAGTATATAATATAAACTACTGGCAAACAAAAATTATTGAAACTGTTAATACATAAACATCCAGCAGGAACTGTCCCAAAATGACAAATAAACTACTGCTGGGGCATCCACTAACAAGTGGTTTCTTATTAACCACCAAGGTTAACCTCAAATATATTAATAATTTAATTAAATGCCAGCTTAAAATTTAATATAAATTCAAAATAGCTAGGTTATTATTTAAGAAATTATAATTATAAAAGTAAAAATTTCAACAAAGTATTGTAGGATGGCTCTAATAACTACAAATCTTTTAAGAAAAAAATTAGAATAGTCTCACCTCAGCGACGTCAAGACGGAAAGTCCCAGTTTTCAATTCCTGTCAGTTCCATCACTCTCTAATATTCCGCCCGCACATGCTCAGTTGCTTCTAACTTGGTTTTTATTTCAGTTATTGTAGCACGGTCGCTAAACATGAGTTTTTGGCAACAAATTGAATTTATTCTTAGTACGGGTGCTGAATGGAAAATATTTGGCAACTAATTAAATAATTAACAAGTTGCGGAAAAAAACTTGTTACACCACGCGAACTTCCGAAAAAAAAAAATTTTTTTTTGGAAAACTAAAAGTTTGAAAAAATTTTTTTTTGTAAAAGGAAACACCCGGTAAATCACGGTATTATCGTATAGTTTAACTAATCGATGAGAGACGGAAAAGACTAACAGGGAGAGAGAGAGAGAGAGAGAGAGAGAATTAAAGACAAAAAAATTAAACTAGTATAATACCTAATTATACAAGATACCATACAACAATAAGTAATAAAAATAAATTTCTTGAGGTACCTTTCTTGAAAACAAAAAAAAATTGAAATATCCTACTACTTAGGATAGCGATAAATTTAATCTAATAAACTTTAAGCATAAAGAAAAGATATGAAAGAGCAAAACAATTATTTAAGCCTTAATTACCAATAATGATAATAAACAACAATAGCAAACGACAGTAATTACATTCATGATGACGAAAAAAAACTAGATGGGACATACAAATTTCTCAGAACACTATATGAACAAGATAAAGATAAAAAATAACTGTAGAAACAAGATAAAGATAAAAGATAAAGCATTTTAGCAATTTGCCTAGCCGAAAAAACAATAAGCAGCAGAAACACAAAGGTACTGTGATTTAAATTCAGCTATGACTCAACTAAATGAAAGCGAGAAAGGAAAACTACCTAACTTGTCACGAAGTACGTTGTACTATAGCACAGAGACAACCTGTTTAACAAACGGCACACGCCATACAGGAAAATACGTTCCCATGAACAAATTTCCTGCAAAGATACGTGGAACTAATCCACAAGATAAGCAAAATATGTGGACTTCCCACAAACCAAAATACGTAGGACTTAACCCACAAACTAAACAATATGTCTACCAGACCACAAATTCAAAAGGTACAACTGGTAAATGACATATTATAAACAAAATCAAAAATCAACAGGTAGTAGTTTATTTCATTACAACAAAAGACGAAAGCCTTTCACAAAATTCTAAACATTAGTTGAGGAGTACACACTCTAGCAAAATTGTCAAAAAGCTACTTATAATACAAACGACTAAAGTAGTCAACTGGGCAAAAGTCAAAATAAGAGATAGTGATCATAGAGAAATATAGGAAAATATAAAATAGCGAAAGAAAAGAAAGAGACAATCACAAAAAAGAATGACGTTGTTATGTCATATTTTTGACATCAACCATGCACAAGAAAATTCACCAAAAATGTCTATTAACTATAATAGACGAAACCTGTATTATTACATCCTGTATGTTTAATACTTAACTATTTTTGTTCCGCCCCTATACTCCAGTACTAAAATGATTTTGCATGAGCTCAAACCTTTGGTAAAACGTTATTCGCAAATTAATATAAATGATAAAGAAATATTAGAGATAAAAACTCATTTATAAAGATAAGCTGTTTTTCTACGGTTCCCAGCCTTGCAAAGGACTAATATTTTGTTTCTTTATACATACTTTTTGTGTGTATTATGATAAAATATAAAATGTACTCATATGAAATGAGAATGTTCTTATACTTATGAATGTACCTACATTAAATAAGATGTTCTTATAGGTCTGTAGATATTAAGCTTAATGAAATCTATCATTTAATATCAATAAATATATTTAAATGTATTGTGACAGTGAACTCCGATAAACCACAATAAACCCGATAAGAAACGAGAGTGAGTCGTTTGTCTGATGACTAACTTGAAAAAATTATGAATACATATTACGACAGCAGATTCCCAACAAATTCAAAAATAAACCGATAAAGGATGGTATTGAATCGTTTGTCTAATATTTTACACAAAAATTATTATTCGGTAGTCACAGGTATCATTTTCATTAAAACAAGACACGTAAAGATAAACTTGGTGAATTTTCAACAGCACAGTTGAAATCAGTTGCTTGATTATAGACACCTAAGACGCATGCAACCAACAAAACGTGGCTTGCAAACGTCTGAAGTGCATACAATCCGCAAAAAAGTGGCCCACCCTTCAACCCTTGAGTAACTGTTGTTACCCAGCCGGAACAACAGGTGTTACCCAGCCGGAAAAAGAAAGATAACAAAAAAGAACAAAAGAAGATAAGAGACTTTAAGGTTTCGTAGGCCAGTTGGTTACTACTAATACGTCACGGTTTCCGTTTTTCGAACAGGGGTATGTACCTAGTAAATGTGCGGAAACAAGTTGAAACGGAAAATTTTTATTTTGACATAAACCCTTTAAACCAACTCTAGGTAAATTTGGGCTTTTATCCATTGCACAAACCTCACATCTTTTAACATAGAGGTACACATCTCTACGAATACCGGGCCAGTAATACAGCTCTAAAATACGAGAAAGAGTTTTGAAAACTCCAAAGTGTCTCGCATTTTTGTCAATATGATATGAATTCAAAATCTCACTGCGATTAGCGGTAGGCACAACAATTTTCCACTTTGATAAATTATTAATTTTAGATGGGCGAGAAAAAATACGTTTGTAAATAATATCGCTCTCAACACGAAAAGCACGGTAAGACTTAGGTTTTTCTTGAATTTTCTTAAGCATATCAATATACCAGTTGTCCCGTTTGAAACTTGAGACATCTAAAACTGAAATGTTTGGAACAACATGAACTGCATTATTAAATTTTTTTACGTCAAAATCGGAACATAAATCGTGAGCTTTACCCACAAAAACAGAGTCAATACTGTTTACTGACTTGCTTGAACGATAAAATTTTCCAACATTGTTTACCCAACTGTCCCACTCTAACCGTGAAGTTTCAACCTTAATTTTGCTAAGTTTCTTCCTCTTTCTTTTACGTTGCCTATGCTCTTGCCTTTGACTTGGTTCGAGCCTATGTTGCGTAAAGTGAAGACAACATATACTGGACTTTAAGCCACTGTGACGAGGTCTAGTGTTTTGCCACCTGGTAACACGAGGTTTTGGATTACAACGAAAACATTTTGGCTTTATTACCTTTTTACGACCGCAACCATAACAAAAAATATTTTTTGGCTCTTTACAAGTATTAAAATGATGGCCAACCAGATTACAATTCCAACATCTGATTGTGGACATTGCAGCAATATTCGAAGAAAAATTTGTTCTAGAGGCATTAAGATGACGAAAATTTTGAAATTTAGGAGAAAAATTTTTACTTGTATTAAAACTACTAGAGACATCTTTATTTACATCAAAATTAAAAGAAGTATTATTGTTGACATTAAAATTACAAGATATGTTTTTATTTACCGTAGAACTAGAATCTGCAAAAGTATAATTTAACTCAGGTTCTAATAAATTATTTTCCTCAGAAGGAGGTGGCTTATATCTGTCTGATATGGTGCGTGCTTCCTCTAAACGTTTACATAATTCTAAAAGTTCTAAAACAGTCTGAGGTTGTTTTAAAGCTAGACTTTCGATATAATAAGGCAATAAATTCCTACGAATTTTATTAACTTTTATAATTTCGGAAGGTTTTTCAGACAGTCTACTAAAAAGATTTTCCATTGAAGCAATGAAAATTGTGACTCGTTCGTCATAGCCTTGTGTTCTATTGTTTATTTCTAGCCACAAACTATCGTCATAAAAATATGGGAGAAAATCCTTTCTTAATTGTTCACTTAAAGTATCCCAATCGTTAAATTTGTGTCTATTGCTACAGAACCATGTCCACCCGTCATCTCTAAACAAATCACAAGCCGACAAAAATAATTGTGACTTACTTACACCTCTAGATTCACGTAACATGTTAACTTTTTCCAGAAAAGAATTAACTGATTCTTGGCTCGAGCCACTAAATTGTAGGTTCCATTTATATGGAGCAACATATTTCGCCGGAAACCGATCTGGTGCCGTAGAAACTGTAGGGCCCGGTGAAGACGTAGCCGCAGGAGGTATAGTTTTTAAAGCTATGTCCCCTTCTAAACCCAAAATTTCAAGTTGTAATGTTTTTTTAACATTTTCCTCAGCTTCAATATCAGCTTTTAATCGCTGTACTCTACCTGAAATATGGCTCAACCTTGAGGAAATTCTTTTATAAGCAGCATCGGCGGTTGTGCCAGAAAAATTATCAATAAGAGACTGTAAGTCTGTTATTGTTTCATTGATTTCTTTGACATCTGACTTATGGTCAAAAGGATTAACGTTACCATAGCTAAAACTACGATTGGCATCTTCCTGATGCAAAGCCCCCCTTAAAATTTTTCTTTTTCTATCGGCATCCCCGGTAGGTTCAATATTTCTTATCATTAATTCATAAGTAACTTCTTTAGTTTTTAAGTGATTAGGCTCCATTTTGGGTTTATAAGTTGACCAGAAGTTAATAGAAAAGGTATGCGACAGTAAACTCTACGATAATTTAAATAATCAAAAAAAATAATTTATACGGTAAGACTACGATATAAACTTTATAAAATATTTTCAAATTACAAGTCAAAAGTCAATGTGAGGAGAAAACTTCGCAAAATACGCCGCAAAATATTAGCAAAAGATATACCAAAACAGCAATAAATATCAACAAGATAAAAAAAAAAATTCAAATAGGCACAAATAATTTTCAATATCAAAAACAAATAGATAAATCAGATAACGAGAAATTTTCTATAATAAAATATTGTACACCGAATACGCAAGTGTGACAATATCAAAATACAAAATATAAGAAAAATATCGATAAATTTAGCAGAGTCTTTCTTTGGTCAGAATTTGATTGTTTGTTCCTTGAATTTGCAAGAATATCAGTATCTAGGAAAGAGTAATAAAATTCAAAAACACAATTATTTAAAAGCAATTCAAAATCTCTAACTCGGGCCACACACGTTGGAGCGCCAATTTGCAACCACAACTTCTCAGCGGGGTGCTGAGGAAGCTATGAAAGAGTAGCAACCAGTTAGCTCAGGGGTTGGTCGAAGGTCACTCTGTGGCGAGAAGAGTTATTTAATAAGTTATTGAATGTTACAAAACAAAAATAAACAAAGAAACTGGGCGCCAGCGTATTCTTACAACTGACATTCCTGCAACTGTTTAAGGAGGAAACAATCAAAAACAAAATTTAAACAAAATAACAATGTATTGAAAAAATTACAAAAAAAAATTTACAAAATCTTTACAATTAAATATGCATTTAAAAAAAATGACATAAGTTAAATTAAATAGCTAGAGGATAAAATTTTGTATTATTTAAAAAGAAAATCTCTACAAAAAAATTAATTGAACAGATCAACTGGTTTAACAATTAATAAAGTTATCTTCTGACCAAAAAAAGGTGACAAAAGAGAAGAGACACGGTGAATGTAGCTTACGTAACTTTGGCGGTGGGAGTGGAGTTCAACGAGGTCGAACCCTGGAGATGGCCACAGGTACCTGGGAGAGAGGACTTATTGATCGTGTCCTGTTCAACGATGGTGTTCCAGGGAGACGCTGCGTTGAGAAGATGTCGAGCCAGTTACAATTTTTATCCAGTCAATAGCAAATCCACCGTGTACTTGGTCCAAGGTTGGTCGATCCAGATTATTACATGAAAAACAGTGGTAAATCAGGAACCAGTTGATACAAATTGAGTTAAATTACACAAGAAAGAAAACAAATTATTTAGATTTAAAATGACTCTAAATAAATTATTAATTAACTTTAAAACTTATTTAAAAAAAAAAAATGATCTAGCAGAATAAAAATTGAATACTCTTGGTTAAGCCAAGGTCACAAATTTTATAGAAACTACAAAAATCGGTATTAGAATTTGTAAAATTTAAGCAATGAATGGAAAAAAAAAACAAAAAGCTAAACACCAATAAAAAAACTGTACTACTAGATTATCACAAAATTTTGGCCCTGAGGCTGTGAATCAACAAAATTGTTCTAAATTATGATGAAATGGTTAAAGCAGCATAAAAGAAATCGATATTAAGATATGACATTAAGAAAAAATTAAATAAGAAAATTAAAATTTTGGAGATAGTCTCCGTACTATTATAAAAATTAATTTAAACAAATTGACTTTACGTCTCGTACTTTAATAAATTCAATAATTAGTATACTAGTC